>OZ007588.1:307324284-308575155 GCA_963931845.1 Maratus michaelseni
AAATTATTAGGACGGAAGCATCTTTTCATTATCTGGACATACACACAATATTTTACACATTTTCTTCCACTCTCTGCATTTATAACGCCAAAACTCTAACAGTCACTCATTTTCGGATATCATTTTGAACAATTCATACATTTAAACACTTGTTTACAAGTCATAATAATCAATTTTTAGTGTTTAGAGGTATTTATTCAGTTCTAATGTAATTGCAACCTTTGCTGGTATTATACCGGTCAAATTTGCTGTCGAAGATACATTCATGGTTGCACTCGAACGGTACACACTTACTTTCTAATGCACTTCTCATCAGTTTCAATTTCTTTTACATTTAAGTTAATTTTCTGTTAAAATTAATATATTTACGTTCCTCTTACGGATAACTTATATTGATAACTCTAATAATAACATTTTCATATATAACAATATTTAATTAATACAAATCACAGTTTTAGGTAGCTTTCAATACAAAAAAGTATAAAGCTACCAATTGCAGCCGTTCGGAGTAAAGCATTTTCGGAAAATTTCGGTATATTTTCGCCGAACATGACCCCCAGACCCCAAAACCACCCTCCGTTCAAATGTTGATTTATATATATATATATATATATGACCTATGTCATACGATAACGCTCGTATTTATAAATCAATTTCGATGAAACTAATTGTGTGTATTAAGCTCACCCATGTCTTGACCGAGTTCGTTGGCAAGCTTGGTCTGCCATTTTGTTTTAAGATGGCGGCCATTTAAAAGTTTAAAACTAAAATAAATATGTAAAAGAGTTAAAAATTCAAATTTATTTTTTGCTTAAGTGTTAGGCCTTGATACAAGGATTCCGGAGTATTTTTTGTTTTATCTCTGTCTTAAAAAACGGCGGAAATACAGCAGTTTGAAATTCTAGGGTGGTAGACATTTTGAAACAAGATAGCACATTACAAAAGTTTTAGTGAACGCGACTTCTCGCAAATCATTATCTTTCATTGTTGTAATCATTTTCCCATCATACGCATAAAACTATATATTCATATCCGTTAGCGCCAAATTCTCGCCAAACATGGCGACCGAAATAAGTCTTCATAAATGAAGCCAACTTCGCTATAGCTCAATAATTTGGCAAATTTCTTATTCAAATTCAGTATTAACGAATCTTTTGTAAACGGTTTCTTTGCATTTTAGCTTGCTGTTTTCGAGTAACATTAGCTAAAATTTTAAAACGAAGATATAGGAAAGCTACCTTTTCCTCCCGGTACAGGCCGGAAGAACTTTTTTGTTTACATCTCTATATAATAAAACACAATGTAACCATGCCGGTTCAGACCACTCTGGTTTACGAATTGACAGTAGCTAAACGCCATGTTAGGCTTAATGAAAAACCTATGACAGCTAAATGATAATTTGTTCTACTTGAAATTATGCCTGTTCAGCATATTTTCGTATAAAACATGTATATCATATCCAGTTAAAGTTTTAAATTAAAAATAACAGATTAAAATCTGATTACCAGTTGTAAACAAACGAATACTGTTGCCATTCAGAAACACAAACTCCAAATCTAGAAAAAAAACGAATGACTCTTTGAACGTTTCATTAAAATATCTTATTATGCTCTTAAAATAATTGTAAAAACATATTAAAGTCTTTAAATATTTTAAAGGATTTTTTTAATTTATTTCTGTAAGCATTTTTTTCCTGTAAGCACTTTTTTCAGAAATAGCGGTGATACCTTTCGAGGCTTTTCGATGATCTACCAGTATTTTACATTTCGTTCCTAAATACTGTTCTGGTGCCTTCTATTGGTAATAAATATAAATTATACCTTTCTGTATAAATACCTTTCTGTTAGAAAAAAATATAACATAATAATAAAGTTGTAAAATAATATAAAATGCATATAAGCATATTTTTAAAATAAGAAAAATTCAGGACGTATTGATTTATTTCAAGATCAACTTTTTAATGATTTAAATTATTTTTATTATTAATTTTGAAAGGGAAATATTTGAGTTTGTGAAAAAATTAATACATTATTTTGGATTTGGAATAAACTAAACGATCGTTTTCGTATTATTGAGAGCGAAAATTAATACCTGTAGCTTACTTACCATAATTAATTATTGAGATCTTAATTAATTATTGAGATCGTTATTAGGATTAAGATTTTAATTATTCAGAAAAATATTTGGAAATTTTGAGTTGAAAAACAGAAATAAAGAAAAAAGGTTACGTTTCGTAAAATTAACCATTAACAGTAAAATTTACCATTAACACCGAATTTAACGGTTCAGGTCAGTTTTCCTTATGGTCGATAAATAGTATATGAATATTTTTATCAATTATTTCAAATTTTAAGTTAAAACAACGATTTCTACCTACCGTCCTAGGGCAGGCATTTACACTAGTATTTAATACAAATGCTGTGTTTACACACTTTAATCAACATTTTCGTTCAAAAATGTATTATTTACTTTTAATTATTTTAAAGATAGATACATATATAAACAAACATTGTACATTTGCCATTTTGCTTATACTTCACATTTCACCAGTCTTCCCACACAATCAATCATAATATCACGCAGCTTTTTTTTTTAATTTAAATTTAAATTAACCTTAGTTGCCGAAACACCAGTTGAGGATCACTGTGGAGATCAGAAAAATTTTTGGGTTTCCTCCTGTTTGTCTTTTTGTTTACCTGTTTGTCTGTTCCACGATCACTGACACAAAAATCAATTCAATTATGTTGATTTTTGGTGGGTATGATGATGAGGTACCCGGAATTAGCTGTATAGTTTAGTTTTCTTTTAAGTCATAATGTTTTCAATGGGAGGTCAGACGATTTTAAAATTTTAACATTCGTCGAAAGGAAAATGATGCATTGAGATAATTGATATGTTAAATTATGGATGCTAAATTTAACGAAATGGATATCTTAAATTAATCCGATCGCTGCAAAATTTGCCAATAATTTCTTCGAATTTCGAAATTAATTACATAAATTATTGAAAAAAATTTATACATCAATTGCGATATATAAAACATTTTAATTTCTCATTTATTACAATAATGTCCAATGTATTTCTTTTTTTCTCTCTTTCATTAAATGGTTGCCTAGCAACTCTATTTCAAAGAAAACCAAAAAAGAAAATTGGAGTCAATTGTATTACTCTGACGCAAAATTTTATTAACAAAATAGATGATTTTCGGGTGATTTAAGTTTTTAATATGCTTTTTCTAATGAAATAGATGAGGATTTATTTGGACTACTAAGATTTCCAAATAGGTTTTCCTAACAAAATTATAAAAACGTTGACTGTGTAAATTGAATATAAGTATCCTAAAAAGGAATTTATATTTGTATAAGGATTTTTAATACACGAAATTTTATTCAATTTTAGCAACATATGTTTAGTGGTTGAAAAATAAGTATTCTTAGGATAAAATCTCCTGTACAAAGAGATAGTTAATCTAATGAAGTTCCAATGGTGAATGCATTCAGACATATACTAAAATAATAAAATAGTAAAATTACGGGAAATTGAGAACATACAATTAAAGCAACAGCAGTGGGTTCAGGGGAGTGGAGCCTCCTTAAAGGAATGTTTATTCTAAAAAAAATCTAGTTAAAATATGCAGATATGCATTATTGTCTACAGAGTTATACCAAACCTTTTGAATGTGCTACTATACTTTATTGACGTTCAATACGCTTTAGAAAAATATGTATATACTGTTTCATTTATACGTTACTTGCATTTTCAGTTATTGTTTATATGTAGCACTAGGATTGTGCTAAAAAAATTACTTATATTTTATGGCCTTTTAACTAACTGAAGAGTAGTTTCATGCATGGCCAACTGACATATGTGCTAAGTCTCAATTGCATATAATACGTGCAATATAAGTCAAGTAGTCTGAAGGACTACAGTATAAATATATAAATGTACACTATTACTATTATTATTATTATTATATGCTTCGCTGCAGCTGATTATTTATGAGACAACATACAAATATAAAAAGATACCTCATTTTATTTAAAACAAAAAACAAAAAAAACATGCATGTTGTATTTTGAAATTTTTGTGAATTCACTATAATATTAGCTAATTTGTTTATCATTTAAGTCCGCGGGTGTGTGCCAAAATTTTAAAATTTTATCTTATTTGTGTATGCTTTGTATTATGTAATATTGGCGAGAGTACCTGATATTATTCCTCCCTTGTTATGTAATTTATTTTCCGGTCAAAGGGGAGATATATTTGACGTGAAATCACACATTGTTTTAAATTACCTCATTTCTCTTTATTAAAAATCCTTTCATATCTCTATTCATTGCTTAAAATATATCAATTATATTTAAAACCTATGCTTTCCCATTCTACACAAAATATATAAAGGATTAGCATTTTTAGCATTAACACTACTCCTGCAAAATAAATAAATAAAATTGGATAGTCAAATTCTTTCCATTTTGAGTAATTTATTACATACTTTCCAGTCAGTTTCATTTTAAAAAGCAATCATCCTCTGTATCACATATTCCTTTGAAAAGAATACATAGTACTAATAATAACAATAATAAAAGAAATAAATTATATTTCTTCCAACGGTTCTTTGTTCCAAATCTTATAAAAGTATTTCTCAGGATTAATGTTAATAATTTCCTGTTATACTCATATCATTAACAACCTTAAATATTGTTTTATAATATGCCTAAATATAAATTACTTAATATCAAAAGACACGCATTAATTCTATTCTCAAAACATATAACGTTCTCGCAGTTTTACCAGAAGCTAATAACTGTCAATTGTCACTATTTACAATAATTTCCTTTTCTTGCTGGGTTATAATCTTTAAAATGAAACTATTTTAATTGGATGGGATTCAAGGTTGCTAATTTCCTGTTTTATCTATAAATTCTTTTTCACGTTCTCTCAATAAATATTTATGCTAAAACCTTAAACTGAATAAGTGGAGTAAGATTTTTGAGACAGTTCCGTCTCTGATTTTCTGTCTGCAAACATGTAGGCATTTTCTTGTTATACTATAATCGGGACACCACCCACGTTTCTGTATCACGAATATTCTGCTTCTAATTAAATTTGATATTCAAAATAATTATGATGTCTCTAACTTTCTTATACTTCGAGAAAGAAAAATATTTTATAGAACCTGTGTTTGTATTATAATTGCTATATATATTATATCACTTCACGGCAACATTATAGAAAACTAATATTACAGTTCCCTATTATAAATAACACAAAATAATATGTTTTTACAATAAATTAAAGAAATTCTCTTCAATTAAATCTGTAAAGATTGACCAAGTTGTTTAAAAAGTAAACTATATTCCTTGATTTTTTCACGAGAAAAGACAAACAAACAAATGTTATCATTAAATGTGAAGGAATTCTACAACTATCTGAACTAAACTAAGTTAAAATTCCTAATGAACCTAATGAAAGCACATAAGTTAAAAATCGTCAAACAGAAAAAGTTTAATTTGTAGTTTTAACATTTATGAAGGGTGTGAGTTGCATAAATTTATTACAATGAATGTCACGCACGCAATGTATGCTTAAATATATCTAAGTTTTACTTAGTTTCTAAAAACTTACAATAAGAAATTTTAGAAGAACGTAAACACTTTTTTAAGTAATTTGATGTAAAAACGACGTACTTAATATTCTATAGAAACATTTCCCTGTGGGTGTGAAATGCCTATAAATGTATGACAAAACAAACTAATAAAACCAACTTCTATTTCCCTTTATACATATTTATGGATTACTCTTTAGAACATGCTTAGAAGAAGAATTCAAATGAGTAGAATTTATTAATTCACAACATTTATTTAGAAGCTCAAAAATTTTTTTAACAACGCGGAATTTTTTAAAAATACAGATAACTATTACCATATGTACGCCTAGATAATAAAAATGTTTTGCCCACAATAAATAACTTTACTTTTTCACTTTTAAATACGCGATGATTTTTTATTGAAAAAAACTGTTTGTCTGAAATGTCATAAAAACACTTACAAAATATATTTTTAAAATTAAGAATAAAAAATAATTAATAATGGATTATAACTACAAATACATTTTTCTTATTTTCTTCATTTATATAAAATATAGAAAAATATTCTGATTTAAATTGTTTCTGCACATACTGTAATTAATAAATTTGTTTTTAAATGAAAAAAATCCCGTTAAATGCCATTCAGTGCTTCAATGTACTAGGAAAATATGTACAACTTATCATTAATGCAGTTACCTGCTTTAAAATCAATAATAACTATCTTATGCTTCGTTGACAATTCTCTTGTACTAGTGGGTGAAATAAGAATGTATACAAAGCAGGATGGTGCAACATTTTAATTAGATTAACGATTGAAAACTAACAATTAGATGTTTAATCATGACTAAGATTATCCAATTGAACTTCGTTTCAACCCTACTCATAAACTAATGATTAATGATTAATTTAACTACAATCAATTCTCAGTCTGATTAGTTAACCTAATTAATGATTAAAAACGTTATGTTTTGTTCCGGGTTGGTACCCTTTTATTTTCTTTATTTTTTTTAAGTTTCTGCTGGTTTTATCACCTTGGAGTCGTCTGTCTGGTCGGGTACACCAATTTTACCTGACCCGACAGACGGGGCTTGGGAAGTGTTGAATTTAACCATTTTGGGTTTGGTTGGTTTCGTGTTACGTTTTGACTCTTTGAGGTCGAGCTTGGATTGAGCGATTTTTCAAAAGAAAGTCCTGAATATTTATCAAATATTCCTGAATATTTATCAAGTATCAAATATTCCTGAATATTTATCAAGTATCAAATATTCCTGAATATTTATCAAGTATCAAATATTCATTCACCTGAATATTTATCAAACTTTCAGGAAGAATATAATTTCAGGATTTTCAGGAGAATATTTTATTGTTATTTATTGTCTTTATTTATTCTAAGTTTGCCAAAAAACAACTCTCTACATTTAGGATATGAATACTTATAACTTAACAGTACAATTTTGTAAAAGGGTATCAGAGAAAAAAATTATTGTAAAGAACTACTGGTTGAGAGTTCACTTTCTAAATATTTAGATTTAAATTTATTTGGATTTTAAAATTATTATTATGTGGTTTTTTTTTTTTTTTTTTTTTTTTTTTTTTTTTGTATAGTTTCGACTGGCAAAAATACTTTCTTATATAATTAAAAAATAAGAAAATTATTTATTTGCTATGTAATTATTTTATTCCTCAACCAATATTTTCCCTAACAATAAATAAACAAACTGTGATATTTTCTTAGATTATACTACTGTTATTATATTATTATTATTTCTACTATTGAATTATACCATGAATTACTACTTATGTTGAGAAGTATTAGTTATATTGAAAGTTATTATTTTTATTGTCATGAATTGAATTTTATTATAGTATTTATTTATATTACTGAAGAGTTATATTATTTATTAGTGAAAAAATATTTGAAAAATATTAATTAAAGATGTTGAGATCCCACAGGAATATAACAAATATAACAGATCCCAAGTAAAAAATAAACGAGTTTAAGAAAGTAATTTGATAAGCAAGCCTTTAAAAGTAGTTTAGTCATTACCAAAAGACTTGTTTATTATGTAAAAAATGTACTGTAATACTTAAGAGAAATATGATGTGACAAAGTGCTAGAGTTGTAAAGTAATGGTAAAACCATTACACTGATGAAATGACTACAGTTTTTAAAATTTGATGGCAGAATGTTTTTATGTTGCAGCTTTTAAAAAAGAACTTCATTTTAAAAAAGGGACTGCACTAATCATTTTTTTTCAAATGAGGACTTATAACGATCCAAGAAAAAGACTGAAATAAAAAGTTGGATGTAAAAAAATTCCAATTTGAAGGATGTAGAATTTTTTTAAAACTTTGTTTTAGCAATTTACTTGTGACTACTTATTCTAAACTTTGTTAACTTGGTGAAAGCAAAATTTTGTTACTATTATTATCCTGTTTTTCTTGTTTATTAATATTTAGTAATTAATGTTATTGTATTTTTCCTGTGCTCTTACAAATGGTAAGTGAGATTGTAACCATTTCTTGTATGCTTTTACAGGGGAAATGCTCGTAGCTTTATATTTATTTATTTATTTATTATATTTTAATTGATTACTATTTTATTATTATTATTATTATTATTATTATTTTGTCTTCCATTGTTTCAGAAATAGATCTCTAAATTTATACTATTCAAAATTCAAATTTCTAAAGTATTAAATTTATATTGTCTGAATTTATAGTTACTTAACTATTAACTTCATCCAAAATCTTTAGGGAGGGGGGATAATATTACAAAATTTAATTTTTTCCGCAATCTGTTAAATTATACTACACAATTTTTCCATTTAATAATGTTCCGTATGTAACCCCGGCTTATTAAAATAATTCTTATTCCTAAAATAATCCTTTACCATCCATATGTAAAGCCAGTTTATCCTAATCCACTTAATAATAATTATTCGAAAGTAGTTAGATCTAAAAATGGCGATAGCTTTTTAAGTTATACTTTAAATAGAACGTCTTTATTATAATCGATTATTAAAATTCATTATTTTTATTCCCGTGTAGTCAAATTGTCATAACTTCTTTATTTAAATGCTAAAATATCACATCTCTTAAATTATTCCGCTCAAAAAACCCTATTCTCGTAAAATTATTCTATTATTAAATATTAAATGTCTATTAAAATATTTCCGAAAAGCTTTCATTTTTTATTTTTTCTTCTACATCAAAGATTCATTTTCCTTTTTTTTTTACATATTAAATTCGAAGTTTAACCAAAGCCCCAAAGCAGATAAATTGGTTTGTTATACGGCATGCGTCTGGTACGAGATTATCTAATTCTGTAGAAAACTGTAGAAGATTCTTCGCGCCAAGGAAACCGTTTCTCGTTAAGATAATTCCACCGGAATTGCTAAAAATTTCCTTAAAAGCCCTTGTGATTCGATGAAGGTCGGTCACGTGACGTGTTTTGTGTTCTTTCGCAAGTGAGTTTAAAACTCTCGCACATCCTGATTCAGTGGAGAATTTTGACGTTTAGCGTTGACTAAATGAGTGACTGTTCGACGATGGAAATTTTTTTGACATTTGGTCAGCAATGAATTTAATCAGAGCATTTCCCCGAAACCTAAGATCATTTTTTTTTTAATAAATGAATTCGGTGCCATTGTGTTCTTCTTTCCTTCATTCTGCATACTGCTCGGCCTGCTACTGCTTAAAGTTCCGATTTCGACTGCATTAATTTGGAGATGTTGATCATATATTTTCTTCGACTGCTGCTAAATTTAAAGTGTGTCAGAAATTCCTCAATTTTGCGATATATATATATATATATATATATATATATATATATATATATATATATATATATATATATATATGACATACGCCATGCTGTAACTATTTTATTTATTAACCGATTTGGATGTGACTGAGTATGTGTATATGACATGCCAGGGTCTCAACCGAGTTCGTTGGCCAACTTCATCCGCCATCTTGTTTGAAAATGGCGGCCAGTTAAATTTTCTAAAAATTAAAAAATATATAAAATATATAGAAAAAATTATAAATTCAAAAATTGTTTCTGTTAAGTGTTAGAACGCAATACAAAGATTCTGAAACAATTTTTGTTTTTGCTATATCTTAAAAAAAAGGTTGAGATATGGTAGTTTGAAATTCTAGGGTGGCTGAGATTTTGAAACAATCTGATATTTCTTATGCTGTAACTGTCGTATTTATGAACCGATATGAATGTGACTGATCATGCGTACAGAACATATCAAGATCTCGACCGAGTTCGTTGCCAGCTTTAGGCGCCAACTTGTTTCAAAATGGCGGCAAGTTAAATTTTTTAATTATTTAAAAAAATTCAAAAATATGTATGAAAAATTACAAATTGAAAAAATTGTTTCCGTTAAGTGTTAGATCGTGATACAAGGATTCTGGAACATTTTTTGTTTTGGCTTTATCTTAAAAAATGGCTGAGATTACCAATTTTGGGGTTACCAATTTGAAATTCTAGTTTGGCTGACATTTTGAAACAATCTGATTTTTGCTATGCTTAAATTCGAATTCAAATTCAGTATTAACGAAATCCGAGATTGAATTTTCTATAATCGAGTTGAAAGCAATTTAGCTTCTGGTGTTTGAGTAAAATGAGCTGAATTTTTAAAAAGATGGACTATAAAATCTAACTTTTCCTCCCAGTAGAGGCCGGAAGGACTTTTAAAAGTCCAGATAGTTTTTTTAGTCCAGATCTTTTAAATCCAGATTGCTTGATTGGCACCACTTTTTTGTAATGGTATAATTCGCCTTGTTTTCGCCTTAGTGACTAGTCATTCATGACTAAGTCATTCAATAATTCGAATTTTACCGTCTCAAAATGTGGTAATCAAGAAAACTGAATTTAAAAAAAAGTAACCCACAAGCAACACTTGTACGACATGAGCGACACAATCTGTGAGTTATGAGTGAGCTCGAAGCTACTGGGGTAGTCTGATGCATTTAAAAGCCCTAGTCCTGCCGAGTCCGCTGATTGGTGTGCTTATGTTAACGAAAATGTTTTTAAATTTTCCGGTGGAATTTTCTGTGCTAACCCTTTTTCCGACAGTTTTGAAGAAAAAAAGGGGAGAGGCTGGAGGTTTTCTTACACAATATGTAAAAAAAAATATCATTGTTTAAGCTTGAATTTGGGAATAATTTAATCTCGAAACTTGATGGCGTGAAAGTACCGTCAAAATAACGAATTTGCTGTATCAAGATGTATTCTCTGCTTCTATTATACAAAGATATCACGAGTCAGACTGAAAAATTTGTGTTGTAGAAATCAAGATATAAAATATGTTAAATAGTCTTACCGTAAATCGATAACGTGATAGTTCCTTCAAAATCACCAATTGGCGTCCTGTTCTGCAGATATCGTACAATATATGGCGAGACAGACAATTCATTTTTTCATCTATTCCTAATAAGCCTATCTTATATCAAAATTTTATCTCGTAAATCTATGACGTAGTTATTTGCATTGCCGCCGCCCGCTGTACTACATTTGGTTATTACAACATAGATAAAACATTATTTAAATATTAGATGATGAATAATTAAATACTAAACATTGATTAATAATGAGGTTCAACTGTCCCTTCTCTCCTAAACGATTTACTCATTTTGACATCGGCGTATCTGGATTACTTTTACTTATGTGACTGTATATAATTTTTAATAAGGAAAATCGTACAGTGACCCTTAATAACAGTCTTGTAGCGATGAAAGCGAAATTTACAAAGTTAAATGGAGGCTATATTTAATTTCCTACTGTGTAATTACATTAATGATTAAAGTAATCGCGCTTAAATTAGTTCAGATTGAATTAATTATGAAAGAATTTGCAAAAGGTAGTTAATGTTTTTCAATTTAAATCATAAGTACATTCATCATGATTCAATTTCGTATGATTGGACGTTTAGGCGATTAATCAATCGACTAAAAATGTAATTGATTGATGCTAACATTGATACAAAGAGATATAAAAGAGCATTTATGAAACAAAATAATCTCCGAGTGATATAAGCGCTAAAAACGTCTACAGCATACATTGAAATTCTGCAAATGAGATTTTAAAGTTATTTCAAATGTCAATTTTTTAACTTCATTTGTGAGATTTTATAATTATTTTATGTTTCTAAGTTTTTAAAAAGTTACTTTATCTTAATATTTAAGTTGCGAAAAAAAATTAACACTTAGATTAATATGATGTCATTAGAAATTATTTGATGTATTTATTCATTTTTAGAAAAAAATGTGAATCTTAATAAACGAAGAAAATTTTACATAACTCATACACACGGTGAACATACATTAAGGAATATTTTTAAACTATAAATAGTAATATTTTTTTTTTTAGTATTACAAATTTTATGAGTTTTAAATACACTAAAATTATCATAAGACCAACCTTCTACAATAAAATTCTCAATTGTCTTAAGAGCCTACGCTACCGGACAACACTCGCAAGATAATACTAAACCAAGGGGGGAGTTCAATTCAAATTTTTAGTTTGCATTTTCATATTTTGAATGATTATTTTTTTTCGCATAAAATACATGAGGTCTTTATCTAACCGGTTATCTTTTACTTTTTTTAAAATTTTGGTTGAATTTTGTTTCATGAACGCATATTCAGTTTCAGTACCAGTTCGAAAATCGAACGTGTCCCCAGAAAATAAAAACACTGCAACCAAATTCAATAAAGTTAAAAAAAAACCTGGTTAGACATCGACTTCAGATATATTTTAAAATATTGAAATGCAGTTTTGAAAATTGAAAAAAAAATATATTGCCACAAGTTTAACATTTCTTGCGTGGGTCGTCGCGTGACAAACTCCTAACTAGTTTCATGGACAAAACAAAAATTATAATAATTTATAGAATTTTACAACTACCAGAATTAAATCCTAAATCTTCAATATGAAAAAAAGGTAAAGTTTTTAGTCTTCAATTTATCCAGTTTTGATAGTTAGATAAATTTATTGAAATGAATTTGAGGCTCACTCTGTCTATACAGATATTTCAAGTTATTACTTAGTTTCTAAACAGTTTGTATAAAACACTTTAGAAGAACCAAAACAAGCTGTAAAGTAAATCAATGCCGAGTAACGTTTTTAATTTTTTTAAGAAATGCTTCCGATGAATGTCATTTTGCCTAAAGATATATGACAAAACTAACTAATAAAACTAGTTACTACTTCCCTTTATACATATTTATGGCTTATTTCTTAAAATATGCTTTAAAGTAGAGTTCAAAGGACTACATATATTTAGAAACCGAAATAAAAATCAATCTGTCTAGAGATTTTACTCAACACAAATTACTTTATTTTGAGATAAGATTTTATAGATATTTTAAAGTCAATTTCTTTGCGTTTAATTGGAATTTTTATGTTATTTTAAATTTTTCTTTAAAAGTTCAACAAACTAAAATAAAATACTCTACTTTAGTATTAAAGTTGCGCAAATAAACTTAAATTTTAATATTTAGAACTGCTTTAGTGTATTTATAAATTATTTTATTTATTCGTTCAATTTCAGCAGGAATAGTGAAGGTTTATAAACGAAGAAAAAATAATTACTCCGTTAATAGTTACTACTTCTTAAAAACTACTAAATTACTAAATTACTAAATTACTAAATAGTTACTACTTCCCTTTATACATATTTATGGCTTATTTCTTAAAATATGCTTTAAAGTAGAGTTCAAAGGACTACATATATTTAGAAACCGAAATAAAAATCAATCTGTCTAGAGATTTTACTCAACACAAATTACTTTATTTTGAGATAAGATTTTATAGATATTTTAAAGTCAATTTCTTTGCGTTTAATTGGAATTTTTATGTTATTTTAAATTTTTCTTTAAAAGTTCAACAAACTAAAATAAAATACTCTACTTTAGTATTAAAGTTGCGCAAATAAACTTAAATTTTAATATTTAGAACTGCTTTAGTGTATTTATAAATTATTTTATTTATTCGTTCAATTTCAGCAGGAATAGTGAAGGTTTATAAACAAAGAAAAAATAATTACTCCGTTAATAGTTACTACTTCTTAAAAACTACTAAATTACTAAATAGTTACTACTTCCCTTTATACATATTTATGGCTTATTTCTTAAAATATGCTTTAAAGTAGAGTTCAAAGGACTACATATATTTAGAAACCGAAATAAAAATCAATCTGTCTAGAGATTTTACTCAACACAAATTACTTTATTTTGAGATAATATTTTATAGATATTTTAAAGTCAATTTCTTTGCGTTTAATTGGAATTTTTATGTTATTTTAAATTTTTCTTTAAAAGTTCAACAAACTAAAATAAAATACTCTACTTTAGTATTAAAGTTGCGCAAATAAACTTAAATTTTAATATTTAGAACTGCTTTAGTGTATTTATAAATTATTTTATTTATTCGTTCAATTTCAGCAGGAATAGTGAAGGTTTATAAACGAAGAAAAAATAATTTTAAATCAATTTAATATTTTTAACTAGATTCACAGATAAATAAAAAAATAAAAAAACATATATATGTAATTCTACACTTTCCAGAACTAAGATAAATTCTGAATCGTCAACACATAAAAAGTAAAATATTTCTAGCCTCGACATTTATTATGCCTTGTGAGTTGTTAAATTAAAATCTAACTGTTTGTTTGTATTTCACAATTCTCCATTCTACAATATCAAATGAAAAAAAAAATGCGCGATGAAATTAATACGAGTTAACCGCATGGATCCGAAGATGCCATATAAGCTCTCAGTATTTTAAATTTTGAAATATATATATATATAGTATATATAAGATAGAAATATATATGTATATATAAGATAGAAACTAAATTACTTCACTTGTGTGAAAAAAAGTTAAAAGAAAAAAGTTAATAATGGGATATCGTCTGCTATCCGAAATGATGATCTTCATTTTTGTTTTATTTGAAGGAATCGATTTAATGTTTTTTTAGTTTGCATTCTCTTTAAAATATGTAATATAAAGAATATTCATATGCCTTACTTCCACATTTTAAAGAATGTAGAAGTAAGGCATTTGAAAAAAAGAATTAGAAATTGTTTAAGGGACATTTTCAATATTTTTTTGAATCTTTAACCCCTTGATGAGCACCGGTATACAATATATACCACTTAATTTTATTCCCAAAATGCCACAATGACACCAGAATTTTATAATCAAATTTTGAATTTATAAGGTACTTGAGGAAAAGCTTTTACTTATTTTAAAATAAATTCGTTAGTGAATCCTGGTGTCAACCAATCGTTTCAATATTTTAGCTACAAGAGTATTTTGCCCCTGAAGGGGTTAACCCTTTCCGGCACAGACAAATTCTGTTCGTAAAATGCGAAATTACTGACTGACACCGGAATTTACAAACGACTTTTTTAGAAAATAAGAAATCCGTATTTTAAGCTTTCATTATAGGAGAGAAATTTTATTAAAATATTCTTGGTGCCGAATGTAAGTTTGGAAATAAAATTAGGTGTTCCCGGAGTGGGACCACTGTGCCGGAAAGGGTTAAAGACAACAAGAGGCAAAAAATGAGACAAAGTCACCCGGTTGACGGTACCTTATAAAAAGTTTTTATCTTCAGACGTTTTATTTATAAATGTATAGTTCTGTAAAAAAAAAAAAAAAAAAAAAAAAAAAAAGGAAATAATTTGCTAGTTTGGCCACAAAAAAATAGTTGGTAAATATATTAAGTGTCAATCGATTATGAATAATATCTACTTTAATTCGATTTTATTTTATTGGGGAAGTTTATCTCCACAATATAGTGAACTTAAACTTAAAAATTTTCAATGGGAATTTGACGCAATAAAAAAAAAATATTCACGTTTCAAATAACCTAAATACAAACCCTTTTTTACGATCCTACGATTCAGAATTATTAACTTCTAAATAAATGCAATAATTTATGAAGAATAGTAATTAATAAAAACGTTATTTCTTTAGAAAAAAAATATATATACATGCGGATTTCCTTTATGTAAATTCAGTAGATGAACCTAAAATTATTTTAATCGATAATAATATTTGTATGACAAATGATTTCTCGTTTTTATTTAATACGAAACCTTCTTACAGTTCATTAAACAAAATTAAGTTTTTAAAATATTTTATCCAGCTTCAAATGTTACAATTTAAAAAATAATACATTTTAAGACTTGAAATAATTAAAAGCACAGTCATTTTTCTTATTCTTTACAGGTTTTGAACATCTGGAAGTTGTCCAAAATTGTTTTAAACAAAAGACGCTTGTATTAAAATATTCTCTTAGCATAGCAAAAAAAGCACACGACTATCAATATTTTTTAATATCACAGGGATATTTTCAGATAGTTACTATTCATTTTTAACGCCGTAATTTAAACAAATAAATGGAAATATTTTTAGATAATTTGGATAATAAACTTTAAAGATCAATCAGTATGTATATTTATATAATTAGAAAATGTACTTTTTAAAAGTTTGCATCTCTTAATGATTATTAACATGCTTCGATATACTTTTAATGATACGTTTTGATTCCGGAGGAGCAGAAGATTTTAGAAAATGATATAAAAAAACAAGTAATGATACGGAAGTGTAAATTGCACTAAATGTATTTTCAAAATGCAGGATTTTGTTTAATAGAAAAAAAAAACTTTCAATTCAAAAAGTCATCTTTAGAGGGACTAACGCAAATCCATCTTTCGGTAATATTCAAATGAGGGTGATTTTTAAAAACTGAACATTCGTTGGATCATCAATTTGGGAAATTAGAGCGTATGTTTCAAACGAATTTTATAAATGGAGAAGCGGAAATTAATACCATTTGAAAGTTCTGACTACCTTAAAAGACAAAAATGATCTCCATTACGTAGTAACTACCTCAGTCGAATGAATCAGTGGAATGAAGAACCCAACGAGCGTTCAGTTCTTTTATAATCATGCTCTATTCCATTCTTCCATAAACCTGTTAGCGTCCCTTATTGGTGACTTTTTGAACTACAACTGTTTTTAGCATTTAAAAGAAATCTCGCAAACCTGCAGCAAGCATTCGTTTATCGAAACCGCGTTTCTGTGCTGTTTTTTTTTTTGTTGTTGTTCATACACTGTATTAAATCCATTAAAAACATTAATTGATCTTACTGTATTTTAAGATTTTTTTTCTGGTCACGTTATGAGCAGTATGAAAATATCCCAAATATGTAGCTTCCCTTACCTTGAAATATCTGGGAATTATTTGTCCGGTTAATATTGATTCACTAAGAAGTTATCTTTTCTGTGTGGAATAATTGAAGAGAGAATTATGATAGTTCTCTGTGAGTTAGAAATGTTTACCAGCAGACTAAATGTGTTCATAATGCAGTAGTGAGACTACGGATAAGTTACTGTGAAAATGCTGTGACAAACATATAATAATTGTATATTTTTACTCACAATTTGTTAAATAATAAATTGCTAAATGACAAATAGGGCCATAATTATTAAATGATAAATAAGTACATATAATACTGTTGATAAAAGGATATGCTGTATTTAGCAATCATCATAAGCCATTCTTTATTGTATATACGTAATTATCAATGGGGTTTAAAGATATATATGGAACAACAAAGACTCTCAAAACAACGAATAGGGTATGATGTTTAAAACATTCGCGGCAAAAGATGTAGACAAATGCTGAAATTTTAATAAATTTGCATTACAAATAACCGGTATTTCTTGGACTCCTTACCTCCCTTATTTGTTGTCGCAAGATTGCCTTTTTTTGTTTGTACCTTAAAAGAGAGTTGTATTAAGATAACAAATGAAACTTTTTCTAACTTTGTGATCATAGAAGACAAAATTGCTACAGAAAACGTTTGCGTCAGTAATGAATTACTTCATATCAGGTGTTTTCTATGTTGTTACAGCATGCCTTACCAGCATCCGTAACATATTATTCAGTAAATTCATAAAAACTTTTTTTTACTTAAGTCAGGTGTCACACAAAGTACATATACAGGGTCATTCATAATTCCCTCCGGGGTTTCGAAACGTTATAGTAAAAAAACGAAGACGAATATGAAAAAAATAAACATATGAAATTATTCCGAAACTATTCAAGTTTTACTTACATACATTACAGGTGTTCTATGTGTGAACCCTTGGTCACACGGCATACATCCATGCGATAGTCCAGTTCCTGCCATACTCCGTTTCTTTAAATTTCCGGTACCACACATGAATTGTTTTGTCAGTTGGTCCCTGTTTTCGATATTTATTACGAAAGGCCCGTTGAACTGACACCACTGATTCAGATTTAAAGAAACGGAGTATGGCAGGAACTGGACTATCGCATGGATGTATGCCGTGTGACCAAGGTTTCATACATAGAATACCTGTAATGTATGTAAGTAAAACTTGAATAGTTTCGGAATAATTTCATATGTTTCTTTTTTTTCATATTCGTCTTCGTTTTTTTACTATAACGTTTCGACACCCCGGAGGGAATTATGAATGACCCTGTATAAACAAATAAACCACTTGACATGTTTCGGTTTCATTACAGATAAAATCCATTATCATAAAAATGCATCAACGATCCAGACGAATGACACCAACCAACGAATTATATGCAATATACAAAACACATAAATTCTCTCTATTAACAATAGGGAAGTTGCAATCAGCTGATCAACCATTGTTCTTGCACTGGAGGTCAGGGTAGTTCCACCTATAAGAACTGCCTATTTGTAATGTGTGACCTCCAGCATGACGTCAATTGCAACTGCCCTATTACGAAAAGAAATAAAGACATTGATTTAAGATTGTGAATGAAACCGAAACATGTAAAGCGGTTTATTTGTTTATATAATGTATTTTGTATAACACCTTACTTAAGTAAAAGAATTTTTATGCGCTTATATGTTTTTCAAAAAGTGATTTTCTCTTTTAAATTTTAGGATTTAAAAAACATTTTTAGCAATACTATTCAATGTTCACCTTTCGTCTTATGCCTTTCGTTTTATGCCTTTCGTCTTATGAAATATGCTTTGTATTTACAGCACCTTACCTCCATTCTTTTTTGGGTCTTTTCATCCGATATCTGCATCTTCAAGAGATTGAATTAATGTACAGTTTTACGCTGTCATGTCATTTAATTTAATATGAAAAAAATATGTTTCACTAGGATTCTTCCAAATTGTGTTTAATTGTTTCCGTTTGAATTCTTATATATTTTGAAAAACGTAGACGAATATATTGTAAATTTTTTTATCATCAGGAGTAATATTAATGTGGTACATAAAGTATTCCTTGTAGTGAAATGAATCATGTTTGCTACAACTAAAATTTTTATTTTTGCTGGAACTTATAATGCATGGTTGACTTGGGATTGTCTAAATGAGGATCAAAGTATCTGATGTGACAGTATTAACATTTTCTACTGGAGTTCAAGAAATTATTGTTCATGGATACATTCACAATTTACGTCATATAAAATTACGATTTATATTTCTATCCATTAATGTCCAAAATGTGATTTAATTAGTAATGAATCCCCTCAGAATTTCTTAACGCAAAAGGTATAAGTTGACCTTTGAAATAATTTTCTATACTAAGAATAGTTTTAGAGTGTATGGAAACTTGAAATAAATGAAGAAGCATAAACTATCTCATATGCGTTACGTATTCCGCAAACAATGATACTTCTCATTTAAAAACCTATGCAGAAAATCTATGTATTAGTGCCCAAATTACACTCTTTATCCTTTATTATTTTGCCTATTTTTGAAACCAAATTTTGAAAAAATAATGAAAGTGGAAAAACAAAACGAAAACGACAAAAAAAAAGTATAAAAAACAATATTTCAGTTTACATAATCGGGACATTCATTTGCTTTCGTAAGTGAAAGTTTCGAAAGCCTCCTCTCTGCGCCTGCTGCACTTATTGTCACTTTTACAAGTATTGTGCTCTAAAAGTATTTGTTGATTTTTCATTTAATTCAAATACTTGTATTCAAAAGATGATATTAATCCATTTTTCTCAAAATCTGAATTTAGATAGCATTAGCATTTTGGGGAAGAAAAAATACTAATAAAAAACTTATATTTAACACTAGAAAGATCTCAAAATGCGATATACCTATCAAAACGAAAAGGGGCCACTGAGGCCCTTTGTACTTTAACGCTCGCTAGACTAAATTAGTTATTTCTTTAGAACATGCAATGCTGTGCAAATGATATAAAAAATTAATATATTTAACACTGACCTTTATTTTTTTTGAAAATTTTACAATTTTTTTTTCATTGATTCAATCAAAATATCACACTTCTTTTCAGGCGCAATTACTCAACACAGTTTTTTTACAATCCTGGCAATTGTTTCTGGCATTATTACTTTTATAAGATTATTTCACTTTTAACTTGTATCGTTTGATCCCGATGAGTTTCTTATCATTAGTTGTTGGAACTAATGTTACTTCTTCTTGTAACCTTATATGAAGTACTGAGTTCTCAGGTCTCCTAAATGGTCCGTTTTTTAAATACCGGTATTTTCATAAAAAAAATTTATTTTTAGATTTTTCTTGCAAATTTTACAGAATCCGCCAAAATTTTTTGCGGAAATGTTGTTGAAAAATACCATAAAATTTTCTGTTAAAAAATACTGGTATTCAGTTGGCGGACCATTTGGGAGCCTTGAGTTCTTCACAAAGTTATATAATAAAATTTCTCCGACTAAGTTTCTTCTTTCCTATCAATTCTTTAAATACAAAATCCAAGCATTCAATGCAGGCATATTTGAAACATTAAAAGACGTATATGTGGCCTATCTAATACGTAAATAGGCCAACGATGACTTCCAGATTTGGTGGTATAACAAATTACCATTTGATCTACAATGTCTTTGTAGTACTTTGTCTGGTTACAAAATTTAACAGTCTCTGGCGTCATCTTCTCATTATCGTCAATGCGAACAGTGGGGTGGAATAAAATTAGTTCTTTTTTCCTTGATTGAAACGTTATCATTATATAACTAAACGTCTTGAAAAAGCTTGTAGAATATAGTCTTTGCTTTACTAATTTCGCTGTCGGAGACATTTCTTGACACTCTTTCCTAAGTGTCCCGACAAGGCTTGTAGATTTGGCCAATAATGTTCACATAGTTTTACGGAAGTAAAGTAGTTATCTGTGGTTACGTTTCTACTTTTTTAAGAATCCTTCAGTGAGCCATATCAATACATGTTCATTAACAGCTTCATATGTTGGTCTGCTAATATCGAAACAAATATAGGGAAAATCCTCAAGAATATATTTCGACTCTACACAGACGAACAGCCAAAATTGCATACCAAATTTAACTGGCGTGATGGGAATATACTGAGTAGAGGACATCTTGCTTTTGATAAGCAACATTTTTTCATCAATTTTTAGATTTCCTCCCGATTTGAAGCATGCAGGGATATTTTTAATGAAAGGATTCCAAACTGCTGATGATAATACGAACTTATCTGTCTTCAATCGCTCTGGCCTTTTTGTTTTGAGATTAAAGCGAACAAAACGAATGATATATTTGAATCGATTTATTGATATAGTTTGTGAAAAAATGCCGATTCCCAAATTACTAACCAAAACAGATTTAAGGGAAAGTTCTTCGCCCTATATATATTCCTCTTGCATATATGATGAAAAAAACGGCGTCTAATTTGTTTGAGGGTACATTACACGTTGACGGCGAGTTTCAGCATTGATTCATTGTTTCATTTTGTGTGTCATTTTATCACTGAAGATTAGACGTCATGCCCTAATTACACTATCCTCACTATCCTACACTATCTAATAATCTTTTTAGCATATGAGATCGACCTTGAAATTCTCGCAGCACGTTTTGATCTATGATCATCATGATCTCCTATCGTTACTAAGACGCAACCTCTTGCCAAACTGCTCCATCGACAGCAACTTCTTTGGGTCTTGTTGGTGGTGGACCGGGAAGAGTACCTGATGTTTTCTCAACAATATCTTTACCACGGTTACAGGTACGTCCACGTCCCCTAGATATAGAACTCTGGGAAACGTTTCTTACCCTTTGTACTTTATCGATTGCTACACTAAATTATTTATTTCTTTAGAACATGCAAATGATTAAAAAAAAAATAATATATTTAACACAATTTATTTTTGGAAAATTTACCACTTTGTACTTTATCGTTTCTTGAATAATCATCATTAGAATTATCACTTTCACATTTTTCTACATGTTATGCCGACTATAAATTTAAACAAGCAACGTTAACTGATACACGGGCTACTGATGTATTTTTCTTGATTTTTCCAATGTACGTCCTTTTGAGCTTTGCGCAATGGAGGCAGACTGAGGAACTATTTCTGTTTTATCATCACTAGAACTACTACTTTGCGTGTCTTATTTTTAGGTAAAAAACATTCTTGATTTTTCCCTAAAATGCTGTTCTCATTATTTTCCGAATCCATTTCATCCCATCTTTGCTATTCTTTCAAAATCTATTCGTGTGTCAGAGCGCTCCTTTCAGTCATCTTCTGTCTCCGTTGCCGCAACAAATACTGACAGTATGTTTCATTCAATGGGTTACGTGATCGCCGTATATTCCGAAGTCGACAAACTCTCGCCAAAAATTTTGGAAAGGATTATAAACCGGATATAAAGTTGTAAATGAACTTAATCTAATCTGAATGTCATTACAAGGGGTTTCCTGGGATTCAGAAGGAAAATGTTTGTGTAATTTTCCTACATAACTTCGGGGAGCTTTCTGATCCTTCCGTATTTCTAAGTAAACAGTTATAAATATGTCATTCTATGGTGAACAGAGAAAAATTACTTCAGACATAATAATTGTATACCAATTGAATAAAAAACATGATATAACGAAGTATATAGTTCCCGTTTATGAGAGTCCCACATCCACAAAAAACTCTAGAAGCCCACTGACCCCGTCCTTATTTCTAGTGTTAAACATTCTTCAGAATGTAAAACGTAATTCGTCTATGCATTTGCGTTTTGTAAGTGATAAATCTTTATTTAAACTTCCGAAATAAAAAAACAAACACTTTATATAAAATATGTATAATATTTATATTTTTTTATCAAAACCGGACTTAAATTTAGTGTGTCTTACCAGATTAGCAACACTCCTAATCAAAGCATGACAATAACACGTTCATTTCATTTGTAAATGGTAATATCTATTATGATGTTTTTATGGAGGTAATAGAAACAGAAGCAAGTGCTTCAAAATTATTTCATAATAAATATTACTTTACAAAGGATTGTATATAATTTAATATAGTATTGTGAGATTTTTTACAAATTATTTTAATTAAAATGAACAGAATTTTATGTTTAAACGCATAACTCTATTGTGATAATTGTGATTTATAATATTATAACGCGTTTGTGGAGAAATTATTTATAAAGAAATCCTATAACTGCATAAACATTTACCCAGCACATGGAGAAGTACTGTAAAAATGTACGAAAAGGAAGTTCATGTTGATGCTATAGAATTATCAAGATAAACGTTTGTACTAAAATATAGAGGTACTGAAATATTCAATAGAATTATATATATATATATATAAATGTTACACATTTATTGGATTTAACAGGTCTCTTTAAAACAAAAAATGCAAATTTACGTCACTGAAACACCATCATTTCCTTATGAACAAATATTTATTATCTTTTTTCTAGTGCTCAAGAGTAAAATAAAAAAGAAAACGAAGAGTTTATGTTACGAAGATATGCAAATATTTTCCCTTTCAATTGCAAGAATGTTATCACTTTAAGAAGTTGTAACTTCTAGGATTAGCGGAAAAAAACTTAATGGGCGTTTCGAGATTCTTAAAAAATCAAGAAAAGGTACATGCATATAGGCTTTTTTTTCTCATTAGCACTAAATTAGTAGGATAAGAAAAATTACTACTAAGAGGACTCAGATTTTTTTTTCTTAGAAATAAGTGTTATATTTTATGTGTTGTAGTAAAAGAAAACAAAAATATTTTTTTATGTTTGTTGTGCCTTTTGTAATTATATGAACATATTAAAAAAATGCACATCGAGTTCTTTCAGATCTTATGTTGTAGTTTCATACTGCTTTTTATTTAAATCATGTAAGTATTATCATTCAAGATTTAAATTACTTTTATGCTTTTAGAGAATACTATGCATTATATTCTTAAATTAAGTAGTCTATTTATTTTGTTTTTTTTTGTAGGGGAGGGGGGAGGTTGGAAAGCATAACTAGGACTACCATATCGTCGATACTATGTCAAACTATCGAATATAAAAAATATGCATTTTTCATTACTTTTAAAAATGGGCCGATTGTCACCACTAAATTTTATTAGGATTCTTTGCCTAGTAAAAATACTAATAAAATTTCTGTGAAGAACAGAGTTGCCAGTATGGCTTTTTTTTCTTCAGAGATGCCGATTTCATACCGGAAATTTTGAGAAAAAAAAATGTTACTTTAAGTAATGATGAAATGTCTGTCACTAAATAAAGCAAAAATTTCTACTTGAAATTTTTGGTATGGATTCGAAATTTCAATATAAACAAGGAGACCAAACTGGCAACACCAATGAAGAATGGTATTAAAATTGACAATTCGCCCATTTTTAAAAATAATGAAGAATGCATTTTTTTACATTCGATAGTTTGACATGATAGCGACGGCGATATCGCAAAAAATGTATACTTGTAAGATTCGTGAAAGATTTTATACGACAAAAATAGGATTATTAAACTTAGTTTTATCTGCTATTAGTTCTAATTTGTCGATTACATTCTCTATTTGTGACCATTCTCTATTGATTACATTCTCTTTTTGTTTATATACACTGTGTTCAATGTTACTTTGCAGTTAAACATTTCTGTACACGTTTTATAGACTGGATAGTTAATATGAGCTTTAGCTATCCTTTTCGCAATTTTATTTCTACATTAATATTATCTGAAAAAAAAACACTATGCTTAGTTCAAATAATAAATCAAAGTTCAGGAATCAGGATGGAAGAGCGATTGAAATAATAGTTTATTAACATTACTTCCATACAAAGATATTAAATTCCCAATGAATGTCATGATTTTTTTAAGCTTTAGATAAATAAAACATCTCCCACAGTTTTATTTAATATCACAAACGCTTTTCAATATTCTCATATAGAGCCTTTAACATTGCTTTGCAAAGTCATGAAATATGCGTTAATTTAAGAAGATAATTACTTTTAACGACAATGCTATCATCATAAAAAGAACATCGAAGAAATTTAAACCTGTGATACATTCTCCATAAGGAGTGAAGAATAATACTTTTAGAAAGTAACATATTAATATTCAAGATATACGTCATGTTCATTCATTCTCAAAACTCAAACTGAAACAATACAAATACTCGCGCAAAAAGTCAGCTAACAGCAAAACCGCGTCAAGTGAGCTGGCATTACGACAAAACAACATCATTATCACTGCTTTGCTTCATTCCCAATAGCAGAAATTTCTCTATAATAAGAATACTTTTAATAATATTATCTTATTAATATTATTATTAACACTTTCCAACCTAGTTGAAAAGTGTTTATGACTTCGGTTTGTCTGCCGTATGGCCGTCTGTCCGTGCTCTAACTCCCGTAAATATGCTCGGATTGTCCTGCAATTTTTATATGTTATTGTCGTTAACTATAGCATTTTCCCTATTTCAACTGAATAGTGTAGCACATTCACAGTTTTTTTACAGGGACACTCAAAAGAATTCCATTACATTACGGTCTATGGGGAAAAATCATTTGCGGTTTATTTTAATGATGTTACACAATTTCAAACACATTGTAATTGCTATATATCACTAAGGTGCATTACAAAAATTTTAATATAGAATAGGGTGTGCATAGCACTTATAGTTACTTTACAGGGACAGTCAAAAGAATTCCATTACATTACGTCTATGGAGAAAAATCCATAGCGGTTTAATTAAATAATGTTTCACTATTTTAAACGCATTGAAATTTATATGTATCACTAAGATGCATTACAAGAGGCTTACTACAGAATAGTGTGTGTATAGCAGTCATCGTTCATTTACAAGGACACACAAAAGTATTCTCTACTGTTTGTTAACAATAATTCCTGGAAGTGCGTTTTAAGTTACTGAACGCTATTTTAAATTTAACTCACTTTTTGGCTATTACTGGGTGTGTATAAATTCTGTAGATCATATACAGGGCAGCACAAAAGTTCGCGAACGCATTTCCGTTTATTGACAGAAACTCCAGAAGTAGAATTTTAAACTGTGCTACGCGTTTCCTAACTAAACTAAAATTTAGTATACAATGTAGTATATATACAAATCTATAGATCATATACAGGGCTGAATAAAAGTATTCGGATATTTTTCCGAATATTGTATATGTTGGAATTGTATGATGGAAATTCCTGAAATTACGTTTTTAAATATGTTATGCGTTTTCCAAATTGTTTACTTATATGTTATATTTCAGCTTATTGAACGGTAATGATTTGTAAAATTATTTTGGAAGGGTTGGTAAGTGTTACATAATCTATGCTTGACGCATGATTTTTCGTTCTTGTTTTTTATTTGTTTTCAAAAACACTTATTCTTAATTTCTTAATTTTAGAATAACTATAATCATTGATTTTATTAATTAATGTTTAATTGTTGTTAATTCTTTTGTAAAATTAATTTATTTTCGGCGTACATCATTATAATATTAACTGGCAAAAAAAAAAAAAACTTACTGTATATTCTAAATTTCATTATATAAAGTCAACAACAATAAAAGCAGAAATAAAGTAAATTCCATCTTATTTCGTTAAACAACTTTTAAATAATTAAAAAACGGTTTAAGAAATTTAAGAATGAGTAAATAAATAATACACGCAGCTGACATACATCTCTGATCATTTGGAAACTTGTTTCTTTAAATATATTGCTATTTTTGTTTTTAAAAAGCAATATAAAATATTCAAGAACCTGATAAAATAAAGATGACTTTCTTCATTTATCATAGTTGAATTATTTCTATATAAATAAATAAAGCAATACATATATATAATTATATGCAAAGTCAATACGCCTGCCGCAAAATTTCATACTAATGAAATTTAAGATTAAAATTTAACAATAATAAAGCTCATTCATTCAACAATAAAATAAAAATAAAAATTTGATACTATAAAGATTTTTAAAAAGAAAAGTTAATTATGTATATTCTAATCCTAAAATTTAAAAAATGTTTGTAAAAATACAATTAGAATTACTATTATAAGGAACATTCTATTTCAATTGTTATTTTATTAACCATGGAAATAAACGTAGACACCAAATGTTTAATGGTCTTATATAAAATTATTATTGTCTAATTTATTTTTCATGTAAGCATCTGAATGCTGAGTAAAAAATAAAATATTAGATGTTTTATTCGAAATTCATTTTTAGGTTATCTTCTGAAAAATAATTCACCATAAGATTATTGAAAAAAAATATTTTTTTCTTTTTAATATTTCTTTGTATCATTTCTAAGCATTCTTCTCGATATGTAATGAAAACGACTTCAAACATTTTCAGACAAATACCATTAGTAAAACAGACCATATGTAACTTTAAATCCCATATATTGTAAAAATAAACAATAAAATCTTATGCTTGGCAAACATAATTCGATTTGGATTTTTAAAAAAATATTCCAAGCCATGATGATGATTTCCTTTCTACGCGAGCAATAATAAATAGAGAATGTAAGTTCTTTGTTATCCATGATTTACTTGATGATATTTCATGAAGCAAATTTGTAGAAAAATGTATCCTGATCTATCTTTTTCAGAATATTCTGTAAAAAACATATGGAAACATAAGTTTTTAGATAGAAATAACTTTGTATTTAAAAATAGAATAAAGGCTTACATGGAAAAATATCGAAATAATGTTTATTTCTTTCTTTTTAATACTTGGTATCCCGTAAACTTTGTTTGATAATATATACATATATATATGTTACGGTCAATATGATTAATCCGGTCATTATTAATAATGACCGGGTATAATGGCCGGTTATTATTAATAACAACCGCGATCATTATTAATAATAACCGGTTATTATTTATTAAGACCGGATTAATCATACTGACCGTAACATATATATATATATATAATTATAATATCTATGAATTTCAAAAACATATCAAGTTCTAATATCATTCTACTAAAATCTACTAAGAGATAATTAATGATATTGTGTAATCAGAATACCACATAGCTAATAATTAACTTGTGCAATCATAAAATTACCATAGCATGTGCTTCAATTGTAATTAGCCAAATTTACTCATACCTGAAGAACATTTAAAAAGAAAGAGAGAGAAAGGGGAAAAAATTATAAATTGGAGTTGCTATTATGTAAACACAAATGGATTAATAAATTAATTATGAACATTATTCAGTGGAAAAACTGGACCACAAGAGAACCAATCAAGAATTGGATATGAAAAAACATATGTGGATGTACTCGTCAGCTTGGCTGCACCCACATGTGTTTTAAAAATAATTCAGTATTTCATAATTCTACTGGCATACAGTAGAATCAGCCAAGTATACTGAATTATTACCAGACAAAAATTGGAAAAATTTAAAATTGGAAATATGTAAAATGTAAATAAAAAACCATTAAGAAATATATAATATATCACTTACAACAATTATCCTAAAATCTTTATAAATCACCACACTATATAACCACCAGAAATCATTTTTGAAATAATATTGGAATTTTGAACCCTAATTGTTGAATTGTAGAAAAAATGTTTTACTCACAAGAATGATACAGTAATATATATATATATATATATATATATATATATATATATATATATATATATATATATATATATATATTATTTTTTAAAGAATTGGAATTTTTTTTTGTGTAAATGATTCTTACCACGTTTTTGAATTTTAAATTTGTATCTGCATGTCTGATTTCGTACAATCATTCCGTTTTAGACAAAAGTCCCTGAAATTATAACGCATTTAGATCATAACTTTATATTATTACTTCAGATTATTTGACCTTCATTTGTATTAGGACAGTTTCATTTTCTTACACTGTTAAAAAATTCTGTAAAAACACAAACAAAATACCGAGACTCTCTGTAAATTTACACTAGTTCTCCGTTAAATGCATTTGATCGAGTTTCTCGGTCATCATTTTACAGACATTTCCCTTCTCTTATATTAGATCCCCTGTAGGGATTTCCGTGTCTTTATTTAAAGACATTTTTATATTTGGTAAACTTGTAATTCAAAATACACACTTTTAAAATTCTTTTACAATTTTATTAAAAATATTAAAGAAAATATTTGGTTTAAAAATTGTTTAATTAAAAATTAGAATATTTTAGAAAGGGGAAATTCATCTCTGCGGAGTTAGCGGAGATCTTTATCGACTATCACTTTGATCAAAAGATGGAAAGCGAGTGTGGTTATTTAAAGAATAAATTTTTATTTCATTCTGGATTTACAATTTAGGTAAGATAATTTTCAAATATTATTTCAGTCTATTTTATAATTATATAATATGTTAATATTTATAAAAAATTATAATATAATATTATTAGGAATCCTAGAATTTTAATAATATATGCGTTTTAAATATATATCATTCTAACTACCTAAATATTACGAAAAAAAATTAATGAAGTTTAATTTTCTAAATTTAAGTATATGGAAATATTAAAAGGCAATTTTTTTAAATAACTTATATGTTTTAAATTTATTTTTCCTTTATTTACTACTAAAAAAATCCCTTTACAAAAAATATTCGCGCATTGTTAGAAAAAGATATATATATATATATATATATATATTGTGTTAAAACTTCAAAAAAAAATCTTGAAAAATTCTCGAAAACATTATTAAATTTGCTGAAAAAAAAATCAAAATTCTTTATTTAAAAAAAAAAAAGAAAAAAAATCCTCACAAAATTATTTCTTACATATTATAAGTTAAAAAAAAAAAAAAAAAAAAAAAAAAAAAAAAAAAAAAAATCACACTTTTGTAATGCATGTTATTCTAGGCTTTGAAAGGAATTCTAAATGATATATTACACGAGCTGAAAAAAACAAACAATGACAATATTTTAAAATAAAATTTTTACAAACTAGTTCGCTAAGTATTTTATTGATATGAAAAGAAAACATATCTTAAATTCAACGTATATTAATCCGAAAGATGACAGCATGAAATATTAGTTAAATTCATTTAAAGACTAGAAAAATACAAGCTCTTTTAAGTCCCTATACTTATGAGTAATCATCATATTAAACAAAATCTTTGAAAAGCGATGGTAAACATTGCAAGTACAATATTTTTTTTTCCGACTAAATGATAAATCACATACTTAGCACAAAATATCCCATGCTCAAATGGCTAGACGACGTGGGTTCGAATCAGATCTGTGGTCGAAGCGATTCTTGTAAAGTTCTGCGTTACGCTGATAATAATTCATTCGAGCAATTCTAAGAGAATCCAAAGCTGGCAATCGGCGTTTTCTGTCGACCTTTTTTTTATATAAATAATAATAAAGATTTTTTAACAGAAAAATTTACAGACTCTGTAAATTTAACGAATAATTTCTCTGTTACTTAACAGAATGTCTGTTTTCTAATCTCTGTAATTTTACATAAGACTTAAGATTACAGATTACCAGTAGATTCTCCGTAATTTCACAGAATTTTTTTTAACAGTGTATATATAGAAAAACAAAAGTCATTCTACGTTTTGATATTAATTCTCTCACGTATGAAAAGTGCATATGAGGTCGTATTCTAAAACAAAACTTAGAAAACTTTGCACATTTTATTTTAACTCCTTTATTACATATAAATTCATATGAATTTCAGCAATGTTTGTGAAATACAGCAATATATAAGAAAACCATTTTCTCTTTGAATGTTCAGCTAAAAAATTCTCCTTCGACAATTTTTTATCTGTTGAAGATTTTATCAAAGAATTTTTGCTTTTTATCTTTATTAAAATTTAAGCAAATTTTTTCCACTTTCTCCTTTGTGTTAATGCATCCAAAATCTAAACAGTCACAAAAATATATTTAATAACTATTAACAATAATTTTCAAATGCTTGTAAGCACAATATAGGATTCGTTTTGCAAATTTGTAATAAATGTAAAAAAAAAAAATGTTTTTAAAAATTTTTTTTAAGTGTAACGTACATTTTTACACATCATATATATTATAAAGCAAGAGGTCTTGAAAGTGTCTGTTGGTATGTCCGGGCTAATTTCAAAAACTACCAGGCGAATTTTTTTCTGGTTTACATCATTGGATAGGGATTTTGCTCGGGCTCATTTTTATGTATAATATACCTATATAACTATGATTTTTCATAATAAAATTTATTATTTTTCTCTTTTTCATGTGAAAAGGTTGCCATTGGTATTTTTTTTTCCATCTTGGCTACGGCATATTATGCTATTGATGGATTCAAATTGAAACGGCTAAATCAGTTAGGAAAAAAAAATTACAAACACCTAGAGAATTAAAAGAAAGAAAATGTCACTGATTGTATTTAAGTACACATAAAAACGTTTTAATGAGAAATAATAAAATAAAATAATTTAATTTAATTTAAACATGAAAGCAATGTGAAAAGCTTTCGATGGCAAAGATTGCAATTTAAATATTATTTGGCGATTTATTTTTTCGCCAGGATAAGAAAATACATCTACATTTTGGATTAGATAAAAGCTGGCTGACGTAATTTTGTTTTCTTTTTCTTTTTCTTATTTCTTTTTTTTTTCTTTTTACCAAATGTGTGTTATTTTAGATTTCATGTTTTGTTTTCAAATTCTTTAAATTTTTTTAAACATGATGTCATTTTACTTATAGAAACATTGACTGTTTCAGAATTTAGGAACATTTATTACTATCACAAATGCCAACGTTTATAAATGACAATTACTTGCTGAAGTAAACTTCCGCCATTCTTTTTAATTCGTCCTTTGTATTTGTTTTTTTTCTGCATATCTTCCCTTCTTTTTCGTAAGTGTTTATAAAATATTTGTCTAATCTTCCATAATCGGGGCACCGGCCAATTAGTGTATTTACTATATTTTAAAAGTTTATTTTATGCTTGGACGGGCTTCTTGCCGGCGAATCCGATGAAAGAAGATTAGTTGGATTTTGTAATAAGCGATTAATAAATTTATGGTATTTTCATTATGAAACGAACGAACAAATGAAAATTTTCTGCTATATATTTTTCCTCTTTTGTTATTGTTTATCTATAACAAACAATACTTGCAATGTACGGGAAAAAATTTGCAATGTCAATGTTGGCGAATAATACAATATTTGGCATTTTATCATTTGATCCTGGAAAAAAAAAATTATACATGGAATCTGATAATATAAAACTTCGATCATTATAAAGTAAGTTATGCTGACGTCGAAGCCGGAGCAACTAAATTTAGCGAGAAATTAACAATTATTTCCATTATTGTGTTTACTATGATTACTAATTTAATCTTGAATATAAATGAAATAGCAAGCCTATTTATTTCTGGGTTTTATTATGCTCATTAGAGAAATACAAAAATATATTAGGTTTAAGGATTCACCAAGAAGATTTTTACTAAACATTTTGGATAGCTAACTTTATTTGACCAGTTCTATATGACCAGTTTTATTTGCCAGTTCTATAAGGTATGTGGTTTTGTTGAAAAAAGATTGATAACTGAGTCAACGGCAATTTCAAATTATTTAATAGGACATAGTTCGTAGCGTGATTAACTACGTTTTGTATCTCCGATACAATAAAACTACATTGTTGCAAGCACTTCTTATGTTTGACGCCAAACTTGGCTATGTTTTCCATTACGGACGATTAGGAAGATTTTATTGGATGCAAACTACAGGTTTACTTTTCTACCAGAAATAGGGTCTTGCCAGGTTAAAGATCATATGATTGCAGCTGTTCTATGAAATGAAAAGGCAGTGAAAACGACGTGATTTGGATTTTATTTAAAGAACTCAGTTTTAAAATCCACCTTTTATCCTTCACGTTTCTTTTTAATATGAAAGTTAAACACTCTTCTTGTGTGGAAATAGCTCATTACATTTTTGACTGGATTTATTCTGCCGCTTTCAGAGATGGAAAACCGTGGCTGACTGTTCATAAGAGGACATGTATTACGAAATAAAATGAAACGTACAGTGTGGTTGCATTTAAACTATTTGAACCACACATAGCGCGAGCTGAGAGATCTGTAGTTCATAAACTAACAAACGGGAATAAATCACTCGAACATTATGTGCAATGGTCAATTTCTGTAGTTATTGCAATGCTCTTTATTTTAGTGGTATGGCGACTAGAGAATACTTTAACTCATGTTCTCATAACGGAGCCATTTTCTAATCAAATCATACTGTAAATGATCACCTAAAAGAGTTAATAGCCAAATTTTGTCCACCGCATTAGAAAATATAATAGCGCAATGGCGTTCGTATCGATTACATCAATGCAGAAGGACATTTCATGTGAAGGTCCATATGGCTAAGACACAAGGTCAAATTAAACGATATATTTCGTTTTCCTTTAAAGTTCGTTTGGAAAAACAGACTAGCGTATTGGGCGTAGCCTTCTACTTTAAAAATAATTGCTTCATAAGAGGGTTAATTTTCAAAACAATTTGATGATATGTCCGAAAGGTATAATTTTATTATGTCAAAATTTTTATTTTGTCCTGACAAAATTTTCTTTGATTGAGCACGAGTGAAACGCCACTCGTTCCATTTGTGCTTCTCTTTGCATGCTTGTTCAACATTAAAAGTTTCGAGACGATTCTCGTCGAAAGGTTCAATAGCTTCCTTTGTTAGAGAAATCCTCGAAATTCTATGCAATAGAAGCATTTCCTTTTAGCTTTTAACCTGTTACTGTATGTTGTACCATAGTATTAGACCTGTATATCATTTTGTCATGCCAGTAAGACCCAGAAATTTAGGTAAATATTCTATTAAAATACAAGAGATAAATTCCATTATGATTGTAATATACATCTGTAAACTAGAATTGTCTTACTACTCTGTTTGAAATTTGTTGGTTAATACCACTAGATTAGATATACAGGGTGATTATAAAAAAACTATCCCTATATATGAGCCCCTAACTGTCATATCGTTCACAGAAACTGAATGAAATTTTGGTTTAAAGAATTTTGAGGTATGCGCTCAAGAATCATGTGAAAAACAACAGTTAAATTCTAACAGTTACGGTTACAGTGACAAAATTTCGAAAATTTCAAATGGCAGAACCTACTTTTTTTATTGGAATGTGATCTTCATAGTGAAAAACCATAAAAAGCATTGAAACGGTACCTGTAGCACGAAAATCGCCGGCGCTAGGCAGACTAAGAAGAATAGTGAAAACAACCAATAAGGACAGAGAAGCAACAGAAAACAAAACATTTTATTGTGTTTTATACATTTTCCATCTCACACAAGACGACACTTTACATGCGGCAGATGGTGGATAGCACTGAACAATAAAATGTTTTACTTTCTGTTGCTTCTCTGTCCTTTATTGGTTGTTTTCACTTTTCTTTTTAGTCTGCCTAGCGCCGGCAATTTTCGTGCTACAGGTACCTTTCCAACGCTTTTTATGGTTTTTCACCATGAAGATCACATTCCAATAAAAAAAAGTAGGTGTTGCCATTTGAAATTTTCGAAATTTTGTCACTGTAACCGTAACTGTTAGAATTTAACTGTTGTTTTTCACATGATTCTTGAGCGCATACCTCAAAATACTTTAGGCCAGAATTTCATTTAGTTTCTGTGAACTGTATGACAGTTAGAGGCTCATATATCGGGATAGTTTTTTTTATAATCACCCTATATATTTATTTTTTTAAATCAAGTACAAAAAACTTGAAGCTATTTGAAGATAACTATGCAGAGAATCAGCATGTTGAGTTTTTATCTTAAAATAAGAGGGCAGTTTGATCAGTTCTCGGCCTGATACAGAGATGGAAAAAGTATGACAAAATGAGGGGGTTAGAATGACAGTGGAATAAGTCAAAAATTTGAAAAATCTAGATAAACATATTTTCACTGAACGTATATTAATTTCTGTTCAGTGCGACAGTCAAATAAGTCATAGTTCACTTAGGGAGTCGCTAGAGGGCAAAACAAGTTGGACCACTTAATGCAACGGCAATACGGCAAGTTTAACAAACCCCTTCATTTCTCCAATTACTAAATATTGACTTACTCCACTGTCATTCTAACCCCCTGAAATAACAATGATGTTTGTAAAGTATGATCCTTTAGATGGCATGCTGCCGAGTTTTAGATGCGTGAGTTTATTGGTTACTGCTGGGCTATAAAGTAAATTAAACAAGTCTTGACATTTTCTAAACATGCAAAAATGAAGTTCGAGCTATCACAAAATATTTTGTTAAAAAGGTTTAACCCCCACGGACATACAAACAGAGTAACATTCCACCTTAAAGGATTCTTTTCCGAAATTTTCGGCAATAGAAAAGGGCGCTGCTGAATTTAAACATGGTAGAAATGAATTCACAATGATGAACGCCCAAAAACCGCTACGACCGACGAAATAGTCTAAAAAATTCACAATACCGTGTTGAATGATCGCCGATTGGAGATATGGGAACTTACTCACATTGCAAACATCTCGATAGTTACCGTGTCCACAACATTTTACACGATGTTTGGGGTATAAAAATGCTTTCCGCTTGATGCGTGTCGCGTTTACTGAACGTCGACCAAAAACGCCAAAGAATGAACATTTCTCAAGAGTCTTCTGAAAGTGCTGCAAGTTGAAAAATAAAATATAATACTGTCAAAAATCTTGTATTTTCTTTGTCAGGTCGAGAACTTTTCGAACCACCCTCGTACAGGGCTGCACTAAAGAATTCGCACACATGAGTGTCTCTTAAATGTATTAAGTTGCAAGGGGACTACATTGAAAAATAATATGAAATTATGTCAAATATCTTGTGCTTTCACTGTCAGGCAGAGAACTTATCAAACCACCCTCGTACAGGGCTGCACTATAGAATTCGCACATACGAGTGTGTCTTAAATATATTAAGTTGCTAGGGGACTACATTGAAAAATAATATGAAATTATGTCAAAAATCTTGTGTTTTTACTGTCAGGCAGAGAACTTATCAAACCACCCTCGTATAACAATATGCGATAAGTTTATTATATTTTATTAGTGTGTACGCTCATTATTTATATGTTTTTCATATATAATGTATTTAAAAAATTAAATTAAAATATCGGCGTTAAATTATACATTTTTTCTCGATAGTTATTTTACTGTATTAAATGTATTGCGTTGGCTTAAAATTGAAAGGATTATGGAGGAAAAGAGTTATATACAAGGCCCCCTGAAATTAAATAAACATTTAAAAAATCCAATAACATATAAATGATGGCTGTTTTAACGTTATTCTAGCAGGAAATTCCTGTATGAAGTATGTCTTTACTACGCTTCCTTGTTTTAGTTCCAAAGTTCATGTACTTTGGTAACATACCAAGTAGGTTCTTGCATTAATGCAGTAATATCCTGCAACATGAACTTCAATATATCACATTGCTTACATGTTATTGCATTTTAAAATCATTCTGTCAAGTTTAGGACGCCCTGTAGATATACACATATTTATGTCAAATTATTTATTTATTTTAATGAATCTGACAGAGTATTAAACTAAGATACAGCGCTATGAATTATTATTACTTACATAATAGTGAAAAATATAAAAACGTATCTTTAATACATCCATTCTTCCACATTGAGCATCATTTTTGTATGTTTTATTTTCTCTTTACTAAATTTCTTTCCCTATTTTTCCTTTTTTTTAATTTCTATTTATAAACTGTAATAAAAAAGTAATATATTACTTCAATATCTTGAGTATTATCGTGTGGAGATTTGGTAATTTATTGTATATTTAATTAACTTACATCAATAATTCCTAAACTCGTAATTTAATTTTTACATTTTTCACTTGTTTTTTTCTATGAATACTGCATACGTTGAACATACAAGTTAATCAAAAAAATGCAAAATCTGTATTTCTACATATTTATTTTGCATCTTAAAATCCAATAAACACGATAAAAATTATTACAATATTTCGTTTTATAAAATCATACAGATTGAAACTAATTTTAAACATAATAAGGACCTGTATTGCGATTTGAATAGGAATAATTTCATTTAAACAACATACAAAATTAGACAATGTCATTTAGTTTCTCTCCATGTTAAGCTAATTAACAAGATTTTCCATATAGTTTAAAAAAGCTTTTCTATTTGCAATTTTTAATAACGTAATATTCAGATTTTTTCTCTTTAAATTCTATTACCAAAACAGAAACTTACTTTCGTTGAGTGGGATTAGCATAATTTTAATGAATAAATCATTCACACTTTCAAGTTTTTATCATTGTGATGATTTTTACATCATTGAGTGCAGTAAATAAATAATAAATTTCTTTCTTACGTACAGATACTTTTTTTTCTTGGAAAATAAATTAATTTAATAATAGTAAAAGCGTAATTTGCTCTTCAATTGTGAGGGAATGTTGATATTTAAAACTTAAAACAATTAACCACATCATATTTGATGAAAACCAAACTAGAAGTATTTAAATTAATGTATAATTTAGAAATATTTCATTGTTTTTTTTCTTACTGAGCAAAGAAAGAATGCTCAATCAATACTTTTAATTAAAATATCACATATATAACGTGAGAGGAATAACGTCTAATAAATAAATTTTCATTTAAAATTCCAATGAAATTATCTACATTATAATTATGAATAAGAACCAGATCTGACCCTCAACAAGGCCAAAATTTTTTCACCTTAATTATCAGTTTCCAACATAGTAGTTGAAAATTGTTTATGAATTTGGTTTTTCCTGTCCTCCTGTCTGTCTGTGTATGTTCTTATTCACATAAATATATTCAGAGTGCTATGCAATTGATATATGTTATTGAGGTTTACTGTGACATGTTTGGTATTGAAAAGGAAGTGTGTAGCTCATTTACAGGAATACTGAAAATAATTCATTACATTATGGTGTATGGGAAAAATATCTTTTGCAATGTAATTTTGTCATCTTTTTTATCACTTTCCAACAGAGTAGTTGAAAATTGTTTATGAATTTGGTTTTTCCTGTCCTCCTGTCTGTCTGTCTGTGTTCTTATTCACATAAATATTTTCAGAGTGCTATGCAATTGATATATGTTATCGAGGTTTAATGTGGCATGTTTGGTATTGAAAAGGAAGTATGTAGCTCATATACAGGAATACTGAAAATAATTCATTACATTATGGTGTATGGGAAAAATATCTTTTGCAATGTAATTTTGTCATCTTTTTTATCACTTTCCAACAGAGTAGTTGAAAATTGTTTATCAATTTGGTTTTTCCTGTCCTCCTGTCTGTCTGTCTGTGTTCTTATTCACATAAATATATTCAGAGTGCTATGCAATTGATATATGTTATCGAGGTTTAATGTGGCATGTTTGGTAATGAAAAGGAAGTGTGTAGCTCATATACAGGAATACTGAAAATAAATCATTACATTATGGTGTATGGGGAAAATATCTTTTGCAATGTAATTTTGTCACCTTTTTTATCACTTTCCAACATAGTAGTTGAAAATTGTTTATGATTTTGTTTTTATATGTCCTCCTGTCTGTCTGTCTGTGTTGTTATTCGCATAAATGTATTCGGATTGCTGTGCAATTGATATATGTTGTTGAGGTTTATGGTGGCATGTTTGGTATTGAAAATGAAATGTGTAGCTCATTTACAGGAATACTGAAAAAAATTCATTACATTATGGTGTATGGGGAAAATATCTTTTGCAATATAATTTTGTCACCTTTTTTCTCACTTTCCAACATAGTAGCTGAAAACTGTTTATGAATTTAGTTTTCTATGTCCTCCTGTCTGTCAGTCTGTGTTCTTAATCACATAAATATATTCAGAGTGCTATGAAATCGATATATGCTATTGAGGTTTACTGTAGCATGTTTGGTATTGAAAATGAAGTGTGTAGCTCATATACAGGAATACTGAAAATAATTCATTACATTATAGTGTATGGGGAAAATATCTTTTGCAATGTAATTTAACGATGTTACACTATTTCAAACTTATTGAAATGGATATACATTAATGAAGTGCACTACAAGATTCTTGCACTGTTGAAAATTTGCAGCAAACTGTCCAGTCATTTGGCCGTTTTTATAGAAAATGGTTACATAAACGTAATTTAACTCTATTCTGACCATAATAGGGCAATAATATAGTCCCAATAGTTAAATTACAGTTCTGTAACCGTTTTCTGTAAAAACGGTCAAATGACTGGACAGTTTGCTGCAAATTTTGAACTGTGTAGTGTAGAACATGGTGTGCATGTCATTTATCGTTCATGTACAGGGACACACGAAAGAACCTGGTTACAGTATACTGTGTATGAGCGATAATTGATGGAAGTGCATTTTCAGATGTGATATGCATTTTTAAATGTAACAATGTTTTTGCATATTACTTGGTGTATATAAATTCTATAGAACATTTAGCAGCTGCACAAACAATCTCAATGCTTTTCCGATTGTGAATGGTAATTGCTGAAATTTGGTTTGCGTTTTCGAAATTGTTTCCTTGTATATCATCTTTCACCTTATTAAACGGGAAAATTTTGTTACATTATCCTGAATGTGTTGGAAAGGAATTCATAATCTATGTTCGACCCCAGATGTTTCTATCTTGTTATAAGAAGTTTTTGAGCGTTTTAGTAAAATTTAGGATCTGTATTTACTGGTTCTGTAATTGATTTTTGACTGAATTATGGTTAAATATAATGTATAAGATCTGGCGCACGCACTTATTTTGATTATTTTAATTAATTTCGACATGTTGTTAAATAATTTTTTTTCTCAATAATAAGCTCTTAAAATACGTGGTAGTTTTTATACCATTATATGTTAATATCTTTATTATAAAGCAAAAACATGTCCGTGAGTATCGATGGCATCATATTGAAGGTGCCAACATCTGACCAATAAATTTCACTTATACGGTAGTATGTTTAACTTCTAAACATAGCACAATTTAAAATTTTATATCGTCGAGTACTGAAAAAAATTTCTTTCAAATGCAATTGTTTGAAAACTGTATCTAAATTTATTAATTATATTTTGAGTTCTAAAAATGATATTCCAGCATGATTTTTTTTTTATCGCGTGTAGCTAGATTACGAAGATAAACCAGTTTGCACATAAAACAATATAAATAGCTATAGAACTTTTTTATAGAACCTGTCTCAAAATGTCTTACAATTGTAGAGCATTTTCATTGAACATTTTTATAGAGCCTTGATTTCCGACTAATACTCCATAAAGAAATTAAAATTTCATTAATAAATAATAAAATACAACACAAGTTTAACAGACATCTAATCGATCAAGCTAATCGATCGAATCAAATTGGTTGTTGAAAGTAGCGAAATCTTCGTCAATTAATTTCTCGCATACGGCTAATACGAAAGTGTCGCTTTTATTAAATTTCAAAATTTTATTCGAATACATTATAGACATTTTTCAAGAAAAAATGTTTTCTGTTGTTGTTAGTGAACAACCTAAAATATATTTATTAAATGTAAAAACCTCTATTAGTTTTCATTTAAAAAAAAAACGAATTTCACCTATCTTTTGTAACTTGTGAAGCTCGGGTTGGACCCCTAGTTAAAGTAAAACATATTCGAAAATCAGGCTGTTGAATTCGTTGTTATAAGCGTTTCTTACCAACAAAAAATCCAAATTAACTTAACAATATGTCGAAAGCTATTTAAATTCGTTAAATAACACCTATTTCAGACCCCGTGTAACATACTTAAACTCTATCATACATAAATCATATAGATGCAGTAAATATAAATTCTAAATCTTATCAAAATAATTAAAAATCCTAGAAAAAATATTTTGGTCGTGCCGGGAGGTATACATTGACCGTATCTACACATCCACTTTCGGAATAGTACAGTTAATTTAAAGGTTATTTTCATACATGGTTGAAAACAATTTGAACTATAAAAATCGTTAAAACTTAAATCTATATCTATTAACTCAATTTACTAAATTATTGATTATTAGTTATAAGCTTTGTTTACTGAAATAATGAAACATTTAAGAGAATATAAACCGTCATAGAAGGCAAAACAAATTAAATAAGAAGACAATTAGTGGAAAGTAGTATAGCACTGTATAGTCATTTGAAACCAGTGTGATATCCTGAATTCCAATGTCATCTTTGGGGGCAATAAATAATCTCTTAAGTCATGGGCTCCCTGGAGCCACTTTTAGATTTTTGCTCTAAATTGTTAATAACTTGCCCCATTTTTATCCGATCTTCTTCGTTTTTGGGGCCCCTTTCTCCATTTAGTTATTCCTCCATTTCTGCATTCTATTTAAGACCCTAGGGCCTCTTGAAGTTTTTGTTCTCTAAATTGTTAATAACTTGACTCCTTTTAATCCGATCTTCTTTGTTTTTTGGGACCCTTTTCCCATTTCGTTATCCCACCATTTATACATTCCAGTTAGGACACTGACCTCCAGGGGACCGGTGCCGGGGCCCATGCATTTTCATCCCCCTAATTTTGTCACTATTTCGCGGCATAACTTTAGAGTTGAGTCTTAGACTCCTCACCCCGGGCCACCACCCTCATATTTTTATTGGGGCCCTAGGGTTCTTTTTTTGGCATGTCTTTAAAATTTTATTCTAATAATTAATATATACCCTCTGCTCAAGTTATAGGTGTTTCAACTTGATGGTAATCCCCTACTTAAGTGACAGGAATCGGGCCGCACTTCCGATCTTTTCAAACACTGAATAGCGCCATTATTAATATGGATCAAAATATATACAAAAAAATAATCTCACAATAGCGATACACATCCATCTTATCGATGCAAATACATCTCACAGTGGAAAACATAAGGCCTTTATGGTTCAGATATCCCATGTAAATTACGACTTGGGGCAAGCGTTGAAGTCTGGGGTTTTTCTAGAACATTGGTACAGAATTCATGACATTGCACAGAACCAATAAAGATCGAGTTTTCTCTTGCGACTTCCGAGAGGAAAAGGGGTTGGCAAGAGAGGAACAGACAGAGAGTGAAAGACCTTGATACAGTGTGGACATGGGATAGAGACTGTCTATTTGAAGTTTGAGTAACAGCTGATGAGATTTGTGCAGTAGCAGCAAGAACATTGTTTGAACGCGTGAGATGGTCTCATGCAAGGTTTTTTGCAACTGTATTATATTAAATCAAATTGAATATTGTTGTTCTAATAAAGAACTTTCGTATTCACAAGATTTCTGAACTTGTTTTTCAGTATACATATATATAAGAAGATTTTTATAGAACTGTGGCCACTTCACCACACCGGATATCTGAGTTTTGATACAATTTAAGCAGCCATATAGCGGGTACTATTTAAAATACAGAACTTTATAGGTCAGAAGGCGGGGTCTATAGGGATACTTTGCTGCAATTTTTTTACAGTGTATCTTTATGCTTGAATTTAAGTAGTTCGTCGTTTTTCTAGCTTTCAGAATTCTTAAATATGAACACATTTGAAGCTACTAAAACTTTTATAATGTTATATGTATTATTTTTAATAATGGTTTATTTACCACAATGAAACTGTTGCTAGCAGTTAACGGGACATTTTTACGAATTGCTTTACAATTTATATTCTCTTGGAGCAAAACGCGATATCCAGAAAAAGGATTTTGGAAAACAATAATTGAAGAGCGTTTGAAGAATATACTTTCAAAACTACATGGACAAGTGTGATTATAGTTCTTATACAGCTGATAAAGACGTGAACTTCTTTTCTGCAATTTCTCTAATTGTATGAAAAAAATTATCCTCTTGTCTTTAAATATTAAATCATTGTAGTAATAACTGAACTATTATTAATTAAGTTCCTTAGTTAATTTGTGAAAAAAATCCATTTTTAAAAGAAAATTTACTGTTTTTCAATTCCTGTAAAATTAACATATACATGCGGTTTGAAATCGGGTGATTTAACTTTTTATAAATAATTATTTATTAATACAAAAATTGACAAACTAATCATACATGTAAAATGATACTCGTATTATACTACAAGTATTAGTGCTGTACGCAAAGTCACATAACATTCTGTCGGAAATTCTGCCTTCAAGAAGTATTTAATAATAAGGCATACGGTTTTACCCTACCTTTCCCTAACACAAATAGTAACAAAAATATAGACTACTTAGATATATTAAGGGAAAAATACATAAATTTCACGAATGAGAATACAAGAATAACACATAAAATGCGCATTAATAGGTTTTTTGTTCAATTTAAAGTTCTTTCTAATAATATATATCGCATAGAAACTGTTGAGATGCCTAAAGAAATTTTGATAACAAGAACAAAAGCTAATGAGTTGCTTGAACAATTTAGGCCCTATCTATTGAATTTAGGAAAATAAATAAAGATTCAGTTACAATGTAAGAAAACAAATCCAATTGAATTACTGAAGGGAAGAAAACGTACCAAAATGAAAAAGAGATACCTTCAATCAGGAAAGTGCCAAGAACAATTCACAAATACTTGTTCAAAATCTGATAACAACATATAACAAATAAATGTTTTTATTTGAACTGTAAAGCTCTACAAGTTTTTAGTGATCTAATATACATGTTTTTATTTACTATGATATATATTTTTTATAATATTAATAATAATATGACGGAAACATTGTATTTACTTTTCTATTGTATTGTTCAGGACCTTCCAAAACGTATATATCCGTTGAAAACTGGAAGTCGAAAATTTTCATGAATCAAATACTTTCTTCTTCTAAAGACAGAAGAAAGTAATAAGTAAATTCTTTTCTTTACATGCATTCTAAAAGCACAATTTTATTCAAAAATTCTGGTTTTCATTTGGTAGTTGAGGATTAAAATTAACTTGCATAATATTATATACTAAAAACGTACAAATCCGTCGAAAACTTCTCGTTGCCATTTGGCATTTGTTTATTAAAATTAAGTGGCATACTATTATATACCACCGACCATGAAATGGTTAAAACTCTCAAATGTTTAAATCGCCGTTATACAAATACATATATTCCGCCTCATGTTTATATTTAGTAAATGAACTTAAATTTCGTTGCTAAAATGTTGAAGCGATTCAATGTCACCAGAATTTACGAATGAATTGATTTGAAAAAAAGTAAATTCTTTTCTTTGCATGCATTGTAAAAGCAAAATTTTAAACAAGGATGTGAATTATAACTTACTACACAACGTGCAACTAACAGAGTAAATAAATATCCAGACCGGGGATTGTACGTTCGCTGTACTCTGTGGAGTAATTGATAATTTACAACTTTTATTAACTCATTAATTTCCAGCGTAATTTCAACTCTGAATAATTTAGCAACATTTTATTTAAAAATCCCGGTTGCCATTTGGCATTTGGGAATTAAAATTAAGTGGTATTATATTATATACCACCACCGTTGAAAAAGGTTTAAAACTCTCACATGTTCAAATCGTGTTTATACCTAAATTCGATCTACTGTTTATATTGGATAAATGAACTGAAATTATCTTGCTAAAATATTGAAATGCTTGAATTTCACCAGAATTTAGGAACAAATTGATGTGAAAATAAGTAAATACTTTTCTTACAATAATTTATAAAAACATTCTGGGTGTCATTTGGCAGTTGAGGATTAAACCAAAGTGGTATTTATTATATACCACCGCCGTTGAAAAGGGTTTAAAACTCTCAAATGTTCAAATCGTGTCCATACATAATTTCGATGTACTGTTTATATTGAGTAAATGAACTGAAATTGCCTTGCTAAAATATTGAAATGCTTGAATGTTACCAAAATTTACGAACAAATTGATTTGAAAATAAGTAAATACTTTTCTTACAAAACTTTATAAAAACATTCTGGGTGCCATTTGGCAGTTAGGGATTAAACCAAAGTGATATTTATTATATACCACCACCCACGAAAGGGTTAAAACTCTCTAATAATCAAATCGCCTGTTATACATAAACTGAATCTATTATTTATACTGAATATATGAACTTAATTTATGTTTCTAAAATGTTAAAATGACTCAATGTCAGCAGAATGTTTGAACGAATTGATTTGAAAATAAATAAAAACTTTCTTCACATACATAATAAAAGCAAAGTTTTCTTAAAAACTTATGAGTGCCATTTGGCAGTTGGGAATTAAAATTAAGTGGCATATATTATATACCACCAACCCTGAAAGGGTTAAAACTCTCTAATCCTCAAATCACTGTTATACATAAACTCAATCTACTGTTTATATTAAGTAAATTAACTTACCAATGTATGAAATATTGAAAGACCCAATTCAAAATCATGTAAAAAAGAAGTGTTTCGACGTACCTGCAAATAAATTCTTTAATTAGATGATATGAAAATTTTCAGAAAAACTACAACATTGAATCAATGACAAAATAAATCATATAGTATGAGAGGTAGTATTTAATGATGTAAAAAAGTTTCAATTACAATTTTATGTATTACTTAACATTCTGTCTGTTAAACAAAAGGGTAAAATTACTGTTTTGGATTATTTGTCAATTTTAAAACTATAATAAATGGATGATTATTCCAACATGATATAAACATTTTATTATGTAAATAGATAAACTTTCAGTTACACAGTGTTTTAATACAGTGTAACTCGTATCAAATTATATGAATATAAATATTACAGATATTGAATTGAAAACTGAAGCTAAATGAATGAGAAATCGCGGGCTTGACAAATAGAGGGTTAAAAATAATTGAAAACAAGACAGAAAAATCATGCATCATGCATAGATTATGAAACACTTTCCATTATTTCCAGAATATTGTTACGAAACTTTAACATATGATACGTTGAAACCAGACGCAAGAAACATTTTCTAAAGAAACACTTTAGAAAATACATAACAGCGTTGAAAATCTGCATTTAGTAAATACCGCCCGTAGTCGGTAGAGCTTTCGGATTTTTTTTTGTGCCACCCTGTAAATAGTCGGAAGATCTTTGTACACAGCACATATTACGCACAAATTTAATTCAGTTGGAAAACTCATAATACAAGTGCAATTACCATACACTGCCTGCCATATATTTTTACATGACATGCAATGTTTTCTTTTACGTGGTTCCGCATTCGCATTACTTTATATTTTACAAATATCACTTTGTATGAAAAAATATAAATCAGGTGAAAAATGTATAACACAGTTTAAAACATACTTTAAGCAATTTACGCAAATGGACACCAATGCTTAAGAATTCTTTTGTGCAGTCCTGTATATGATCTATAGTATATATCCTCGTACATACTTCGTAATATACTAAAATGTATTTAGTTTAATAATGCATACTATATCTGAAAACGTATTATCACCAAATATAGTTTTTAGATAGTACTGTAACTGAATTATTTTGCGTGTCTCTGTAAATGAATGATAAATGATACCCCCCACCATGTACTATAAAAAATATATTGTAGTGCATTTCAGTATCATATAAATTTCCTTATGTCCTGTGTAGAGTAGAATCATTAAAATATGCTGCCAAAAATTTCCTCTTCTCCCATAACCAATAATGAAACGGGATTCTTATTGGATTCTTATTTTCAATACATTCATAAAAACCATAAATGTTACGCATTCTGTATTCTATAGAAGGCATGTTGAAGTACTCTTTACTGATGCATATAGCATCTTTATATTAGGAGTAGTGTAACAACATTGACGCATGCTGCAAATATTTTTTTCTGTAAACAATATTGTAAAGGAATTCGTTTGTGTTTTCCCTGCATATGAAAGATATTTGATACGCACTCTATATTCTATAGAAAATCTTTTGTAGTAGTAATGAATATAAAATGTTTGAAGGGGAGTGACGTCATTAATATAAGCTGCAAAAATATTTTTAGTAGACCATAATGGAACGGAATTTGTTTCGTGACAATTTTAATGAACTATATATGCTACACTCCGCTTTCAATATCGAGCGTCCTCTAGTAAACTTCAATAAAATATACTAATATAATCGTAATTAAAGAATATATACGGAAGATAAAGAATGGGATTACGACAAACAGACAGACGGAAGACCGAAAACGTAGAAAACGAAGTCAAAAGCACTTTCCAACTAATTTAGAAAGTATTAAAAAAAAACAAATGATGAATTCAGATGCTAACAGATAATACTAACTCGAATGTTTATTTCTGCTGAGATAATAATAGCATCGGATTCTTTAGCAAATTTTTTCTCGTCAACGATTGTAAGTTATTTTACTGTAAAATGAATTGTCATTTGAGAGTAAAACTGGGAATGCTTACCAAATGGCATTATTACGAAATTATATATATATATATATATATATATATATATATATATATATATATATATCTGAGTTCATTTACCAAATAATATTCCTGTTTAATTTAGAAAATACTCAAAGTTTTACTCCTTAGTAATTGCAGTTGCATTATTAGTTGAGATACAAATATGAACAAATACTTCGTAATCTGTCATTACTTCAAAGCTTAGTTCTAGAAAAACGATTTATAAATGTTTGAAAGAATAAATGATACGAAAGAGCAATTTTATAAATATTCCATTTTAATAATTTCTTTCATAAATTATTCAATTTTTATTTCTGTTATATAAATTTCAGATATAGTTTTTATAGCAGTTTGCATTTTTACATTTAGATGTAATTCTTATATACTTAGTTTGTCTTCGCAGATCGCTATGTAGAATTTTTCTTTTTACTTTATTATAAAAGAATTTTTTATGAAACTAAAGCACTCAGTGAAAACCCAAATTTATCTAGGGAAGTATTTTGGAAGTTAATTGCTCTAGTAAGAATACATAAATTTAACGTCAATTTTTTAAAAATGTATTTTATATATTAAAATATTTAGATGTTTATTTTTAAATACAAACAGACATTTATCATCTTGTACACGTACAGTCGTGGAAAAAAAACTGAATACCCCAAATTAATTCTGAAACAAATTATCGTAGAAGAAAGTTACTGGTACCAAACGATTGGAAATAAAGTCTACTTTTAAATGATGTATATAAAATTTTCTTAATGGCCATTTACATATTAAAGCCAGCACAAACTTTGTTTTTTTCAATGGCAAAATGGCAACATTCAATTTAGGCACGATATTTTAAATCTTCGTATGAAACTATGCTTATATATCAAATTTCAAGTCATTTGGATGATAAGTTTTTGAATTATAGACATTCAAAATTTAGAAGTTCTAATGTTAAATTACATTTTCATATTTTTATTGATATCCCTTGAAGTTAAAACCGTAATGTGATAATTTTGTGTTTGGTTATAGCATTAAAAAACCCAAACATAAATATGTATAATTGCTAATTTTTATAATTTTATAATATGAATTATGAAATTAATATTCGAAAACATTATGAATTACAACCTACAATTTTTTAGATGGATTTATAGTTATAAAGTCCTACATTATGCGCATTCACAATTTCAAATTTATCTTCCAAGTAGTTTTCAAAATATGCTTAAAAAACGGCAAGATGCTGTTTTAAGGTGCCGTGTATGATGTGTAGAAAAGCATAATTTGAAAAAAAAATATTTTACTCATTTTGATCTTGATTAGAATGAGATATTTTTTTTAATTTCTGTGTCTGCATTTAAACTTTTTATTACGATTACGTAAATCGTATTAGCACGAGAAAAAATTTTACGTCAGTTATGTTAATTAGTTTCGCTTTTTTTAATATAACAAAGCGCATTTTTTAAAAATGAACAGTCCTACCCTAGATAAAAAAAATCTTACTCATTATTATTCTTAATATTAAATGAATTTCTAGCATCATCTACAGTCTAATAAACCTATTTTATTTTTTCAGAGGTATATATATTTGAAGTAACGTTTCTTATAAATGCTTATGAGTTGTGTATTTTAAAAATCTTTAAAAATATGCCCTTAGCAATCGAGTTCATATTTATATTCAGACTGAAAAGCAATTTGTCTGTGTTTTTTCTACATCGTTTCCTTATACTGCTTTACACTATTATTTTATTCTAAATTTTGTATTCGCCGATATTCTTCATATATAAATTTAGAAAAGAGCAAGTAAAATAAATTCAAAATCTAGCATTATAAAAACACCTAGCACACAGTAAACATATTATATTTTTAATCAGATAATTAAACTCGCGTAAACATTATAAAATGAATATTAAAAAGGATTTTACCGTGTATAACAATAGCCTAAAAATATTAAGTGAGTAAAATGGTCATATTGGCAAGAAATAATACTAATAGAAGTACTTAGTCATTTTCTCTCATTGCAATAATCAAGTACCGAATTTCAATTTGGATACAGCCCCAAAATATGCTCATTATAAAATAATTAATTTCTCTGAAACTAATAATAGGAATTTCATGACATTGGGTATCTAGGCATAGTGTGAACTGAAGATTTACAAATCTTGTGAAAATTGGGTCTTGCCATTGTAAAAAACAAAGTTTGGGTTAGTTTTGATATGTAGATGCCCCATCAAGAAAATTATATATATATATATATATATATATATGTGGTGTTTTTACGAAGATGAGATACCACGAGATGTAATATTCCACGAGAAAATGGCAGTTTGTTAAAGATATAGAAGGTTGCAGTCGATATCAATAATCATGGCGAAGAGGTGAGGCAATAATGAGATTCCACAAGAGTTTCTTCAATAAAGACCAGCCAATTTCCAGACAAATCGTTTATTTAGAATAAGAGCGATGCAGTAACAGTTCCCACAGGTATAAACTTATAGCCCTCAGGCTTCACGATTGCTCACTACATCGTTTTAAAAGATCGTAAAGAACTGTATGAAAATTCTACGAGACTACAATACCAGATACCCATTTGGGTATACTTCCAAACACGTCAAAAATCCTGCCCTCCAAATGTTGCAAGTAAGTTTTGTTCACTGAGCGTAGAGATACAGAAATACGACGTCTCGTGCGCACAAACCAATGAGTGAGAGGCGATCTCCAGCCCAGCGAATGAGGCGAGAGAGAGAAGCTCTAACACGAAAGAATTCTTCTCGTAGCCGCGCATTAATTTTGAAGTGAAAAATACCTAGCGCGCGAAACCGAACATGGGATAATAATAATAAAAAACTGGATTTTTAAAAAACATTCGAAATGAGAAAGCGTCTCTCGGAATTTTATAGATTGCGGAGCTGATAAATGTTACGAATGAACTTAAAATTTTAGATTAAGATTTGGAATAAGATAATTATTAATATAAGGGTACTTACTTTTAAAAGGACATTAAATAGGAATAACTATTATTAAGAATTAAGGAAATACTGACTATGTCAGAAGTTAGATTAATTTAAAGGACTAGTGCGAAATAAATGCGAAGGATTTGCGAAGGAAATTTTTTTTTTATATAACATATATATATATATATATATATATATATATATATCAGTTAAATGTAGCCTGTATTTCTAATCGTTTAGTACTAGTAACTTTCTTCTAAAGTAAGTAGTGTTACTATTTTTTTTTGTCTACGCCTGTATTATCTAAATAATCGATTGTTTAGAACAACCGTCAAATTAGGTGACTTTGATAAAAAAAACTTTGAGCAAACTTAATTTAATTTAAGAAACGAACAATTTTTTCTCATATTTTCTATATAAAACTACTTATTAAATTATATCAAATTACATTCTTAAATATAGTATTCTCTCAAAATTTGTTAAACAAATATTAAATGCATATCTTTAAATGAAATAAATTCTTGAATGTCATTTCGTCGTACAACAATAATAAATTGTTAGTTTTCTAGTTAGTTATGTTAGGACATTTGACATTTTCTTTAATTTAGATGCAATAAACCGTTATAGTAGCTACATATTATCTATGCTCTCAGAGAAAAATAACTTCCCATTTAAATTAAATAATAAAATTATATTTTTCTTCCGGATATAATAACTTTTCTTAGAAAGCTTATTAAATTGTGTCTTTACAGTATCAAATAAAAATAATAATCATATTTTTTATTCAGACTAATGAAAACATGTCAAAATATTGCATATATATATATTTATAAGTTAAATGAATGTTTCAAATTTATACTAAAAGAAGGTAATTATTCTTAGAAATGATTTCAACAGTTTATTAACACATTTTAGAAACACTTTATAAGTGTACCGAAAGGGCAATTACATTGTAAAAAGAATTTAAATAAGTAGTGACAACTTCTTACTTATTAATTTGTAATGTATTGACATATAGACTATGAAAAGTTAATTTTATCAGTTGAAAACCTGGCAACCGAGTATTCGATATTTCAAATGTATTTTATTCATTAGTTTAAAAAAAATCTGAAAAATGAGTTATGGTTTGGTGATATTTCATAATGTAATTTATAATGTAATTCATAATAAGATTCATAATATAATTCATAATATAACTCTTAATATATTCCATATTGTTTTATAGACATAATAAAAAGCATTTCTTAAGGCAAATTCTGTTTTAATTCATTTTAATACGAAATTCATTAGAATTTCACAACTTATTATAACAATGAAAATGTAATTTTCTAAGTCTCAAGTTCAGAAAAAATTATATATTTTTGTAATGAAGAAATTAGTAATCAGAAAGATTTTTTACCACTGACTGTTATGCTACATCAATCTTATTATTTTACCGGATATGTATACAGGGTGCTGTATACAAGCTCACTAATGTCCTGTTTATACGTATTAACTTCAATACGACGATAGCGATACTTATAAAAGCATTGTCTTGATAAAGTGGTTATGTGCTACGCGATAAGACCACTAAAAGCGCCACATAGCGACAAATTGTAGCATTAGCATTCTTGTCTCGAAACTGGTTCCACATATCAGAGAAAAGTTAATTACAAAGTTCTGAAGAATCCTCAATTTGGTATGAAATAGTGTTTTACATGTATCAATATTTGTATTGGAATCTCTGAAATGCAATTTATTTATATCCAATTACTACCTTAAATACGCCAATAATGATACGCAGAAGTGTAGTATTACGAAGCGTGGCTATTAAATAACGAGACTGGTGTGAGAAAGGATATTTATTCCAAATACATTTATGTTTAACTTTTATCCCCTTCAGCATACGTTCTTCCTCTATCTGCACACATCTACATAAATGTCTTCCACTGTTCAAAACAATGCTGTAGATCATAAGTTGTAAATCTTTTCAACAACTTCGCCGCGTTTTCCTTTATTTGTTCAACAGACTGAGAATGTATTCCCTTCAAGTGTTTTCTTTCCTCTGTGACCCCTTTCCACTTTTGGAAACAAGTAGAAATCACACGGTGGCAAATACGGAGAATGATCAAGCACAGGGATGCGCTTGTTCGGTAGAAACCGCTTCACAGATAAGGCATTGTGAGCTGGCACGTTGCCCAGGTGCAAAATTCATCCCCAAATACGGTCTTACTCTTTCTTAACTCTACTTTATTCCTTACTCTTTCGTTCATCTCGATTATTACTTCGTCATCAATCATTCGAATGCTCAGACGTCGGTCTTTCCGTACTATTTGATTAAATTTCAGAACGTTTCCTTCAGTTCTTGCAGTCACAGGTCGACCGGGACATTCATCATCTTCGACCTCTTCCCGAACTTCAGAAAACCGTCTGTGCAATTCAAAAACTCACTCACGTGATGTAACATTATCACGAAACACTTACTTTAATATTTATAAGCATTCCGTCGGTGATTTTTGAACGTTTCCATTGCAGTTTGTTGAGCTAGTAAAAGCCAAAACGGCAAACTTGTTGAAGATGCTTACAACGTGTGAGCTGCAGCATTGTTTTGAACAATGGAAGACACTTATGCAGCTGTGTATAGATAAAGGAGGAATGTATGTTGAAGGAGATAAAAGTTAAATATATATTTATTTGGAATAAATATAATTTCTCACACCAGTGTCGTTATTTAATAGCCACATCTCGTATAAAGCAAACGAGCATTTACCATTAAAATTAACAAATTTAAGCAAGTTACAGTTTATATTAGGAAGATTAGTAAGTTAAACATACTAATTGTGTCCACTATTGGCAACAATGCATCATGTATTATGGTGGCACATTTAACAAACGTAACCTGATGTTCTTTTAAAATAAACTGTAGCTTGCTCAAATTTGTTAATTTGATATAAACAAATGTGTATCTGCGTTATAATTCTACGCTACTGCACGCAGTTCGTAGTGTACTGAAGGTGATAGTAATATACAACAAAATGCATTTCAAGGCTTCTGAAAAGGTTATTTATAAATGTCTGACATGAACTCAGACTAAACTGATGAATGTCTACAACTTTATAATTTATTTTTTCTCAGACATCGTATAGTTTTCGAGATAAGAACTCTAAAGTGGAACTACCTCTTTAATTCTACGTTTTGCTTTAATGGTTTCATTGTGAGCGCATAACCGTTCAACTTTACCCAGACAATACGTTTATATCTGCCACCGTATTGAAGTTACGTAGGGTGGACAAGCCATTAGTGGGTACCCTGTAAATGCCTACTTCTCCGTTTCATATCTGAATGATAGAAATTAAATGTTGTTGATTTCAACATTTGAAAATACTTTATTTATATTGAAATCATCATTATCTCTATAGTTCTCTTATAACCGTTTCAAAATGCTTTCCATTATTATAATAATTCTTTGCTTTGAGCCCATAGTGCTATTGCTCTCTAAGACATATTTCCTGTTTCTTGCGCATATATAAAGTACAAATCTACAAATCAGAAACCTCCAAGCCCAAAAATCCAGATACTCCGAAACGAAATTTACTTAAAGTGAAAAAAAAAACAATATGTCTTGGTAAAGAAGAAATTAAATATATAATCCATATAGTATTAAGAAATAAAATTATTTTTACTTTACATATTATTTCATTGTTATTTTGAAAATTAAAGAAAAAAATATTGAAATAGTGAAAAAATATTGTTAGCACAGTGTTGTTATTAGTAATGCTCTGTGGACTATGAAATGAAAATCTACGCGTCAAGCATAGATTATGTAACATTTTACAACACATTCAAAATTAATTTTGAAATCTTAACCGTTTAATAAGGTGAAATATAATATCTAAATAAATATTTTGGAAAACACATAACATATTTAAAAACACAATTTCAGGAATTACCAACAATATTCGGGAAAATATCGGAACTCTTTTCTGTAGCTCTGTATATGATCCATAGATTTGTATATATACTACATAGAAAGCTAAATTTTAGTTCAATTAGGAAACGCGTAGAACAGTTTAAAATTATCCTTATGAAATCGCCGTCAATAAACGGAAATGTACTCGAGAACTTTTGTGCTGCCCATTATATCGTCGCTACCTTGTCAAACTATCGATTATGAAAAATTCATTTTTCATTACTTTTAAATATGGGCCGATTGGCACCACTAAATTTTATTAGAATTCTTCAACTAATAAAAATACTATTAAAATTTCTGTGAAAAACATGTTTATCAGGTTGGCCTCCTTTTTTTCAGAGATGCCGAATTTATACCGGAAATTTAGAGAAAACGTTTTACTTTAAGTAATCACGAAATAGGCTGTCATTATATAAAGCAAAAATTTCTATTTTAAATTCCTGGTATGGATTCGAATTTTCTGAATAGAAAAGGACGCCAAACTGTCAACCCTGGTGATGTTGCAACTCTGCAAGTCTATTAAAATTTAGTGGTGACAATCGGCTCATTTCTAAAATTTATGAAAAATGCATTTTTTCACATTCGATAGTTTGACATGGTAGCGACGATATGATCTATAGAATTTATACACACCACGTAATAGAAAAAAAATGAGTTAAATTTAAAAACGCGTTCTGCAACTGAAAAAGCACTGCCACCAATTATTGTTAACGGAGAGTACCGAATTATTTTGTGTGTCTTTGTAAATTAACGATGAATACTATATACACAGTCTTCTATAGTAAACCTCTTTTAATCCACCTTAGTGATATATCAATTTCACTATGCTTGAAATAGTAAAATATTATTAAAATAAACCGCAAACGAATTTTTTCCATAGACCGTAATGTAACGGAATTCTTTTGAGTGTTCCTGTAAAGGAACTATAAGTGTTATATACACCATAGATATATAGTAAGCCTATTGTAGTGCACCTCAATGATATATATCCATGTCAATTATGTTTGAAATTGTGTAATTTCATTAAAATAAACAGCAAATGAATTTTACCCATGTCTATAAGTGCTGCACACTTCATTCCCAATACCGAACAAATCATACTAACCATCAATAACATATCTCAATTGCATGATAATCCGAATATATTTATGCAAGTTAGAGCACGGAGAGACAGACAGACAGACGGCAGACAGATATACAGACAAACAGAATTCATAAACACTCTTCAACTATGTTGGAAAGTGTTAAAAAGTGTATTTTACTGAAGGTACAGCACAAAGGAGTGCAGCTTCTAATTGGCGAACCACTACAGGGGCGGAAGTCAAACTTGGCTTCAAGTAATTTTTATCATAACCGGCCGGAGAAAGAAATTTTTCGGCTTGGAAACCCTCTCACACTTACCGGTATTGAAGCGAGATGTTTCACCTGACCACTGATGTTTTGTGCTGGTCTGTAGCATCCACAGCTCCGAACACCAGCGTAGAGTCCACTGCAGTCACCCTTTAAAGGCTGATTCTGCCCTAAGCTGCTTGCATTAACGTTCTGTAAGAGCCGGTGCTGTATAGCATCGTATGCAGTTGGCACTTGTTGACATGGCGACACACTTTTGTCATTTGATTAATACAAGCAGTTATTCGTTCTCTATTTTCTAGAGGATAGTTTACAAGCTCTTTTTTTTTATTTATTTTCTTTTATACTTTAGTTTTGTTTGAAAAATTAATCATGATGAAAACTGCTTGCATTTAGGTTTTTTTTTATTAATTTTTCTAGACTTATTGAAGTCAAAGCAAATTTCAGACGCATCATAAAAGCCACATTATCTTTGATATCAGCAACGTGTTTTAGATGCTACTAAGGACTTTCAAGCGTAAGTGACCTAGTATGCCATGGACAATACAAACTTTGCTACGGTTTTAAAGCAATTTATCCTTTCAGGAATTTCATAAAATCAAGAAGAAATAATTAATTTACGATTGTAAGTCGTTATACAAAATTCTCGATGAACTATGGGCAGTCTTTTTTGTTCAAAGCAAATAATAGGCAGAGAACAGAAGTTACAGGAATCACCCACTCGTGTATAGCCTGCTGGTTGCACAGGCACTGAACATCATGAGGGGGAAATTCTTCTACGCTTCAGCAAAGCGCCAAGTTTCGAAGTCTCACTGGGGGAGAAGACCCAGAATTTCTATATATATATTTTTTTTTACATCTTTTAAGTTATAATTCATACGTATTATAAGGTATAACATAAACATTACTTAATACACTCAGCCTATTAAAGCCACTGTTGATATTAACGCATGCGGTAGATATACATATGGGAGAACTTCTAATCGGTTTCACTTCTTCATGGCAAAGTATACTGTTCTAAGCGGCTTTGATGCTTGAAAGAAGTGGAATGCGAATGGTGTATGATTTGGGATCGAATGGTCAAAGCACTACCAATCAAGAGTTTCCAACCATGGTCCATACGCTTCCATGTGTCATGTTCCTTATGGATTTCAGCACCAATCAAATCGTTCGTGCCTTACAGGAATTTGCACTTTCACCTTTGCCTACGACAGCAAAGTATTTATTGTTTTCAAAACTGCTATACACAGAATGTCCCACTCATCCTATCTTTGTAGATCTCATTTCTATTAATAAATGCACAAATTAGATCATGTGTCTCCAAATGGTGAAGAGATGATGGCGCAGCTCTTGTCAGTTCTATTGATTAATGATTTTTAAAAAAATCGGAGGTGAGTTAATTTTTCAATTTTCAACAAAAATCCTATTTTTATTGTAATATTGTTTCTAACAGAAAATTTTATTTAAAAAATGGACAATTTCTCATTCTTTGAAATGAAACATATAAAGAGATTTAGGAATTTTAAATACTTTATCATTTTATTTTAGAAAAAAATAAAGAACGTCAATTTGTTCAGTAAACTTTAAAGAACATAATATCTATCATAGTATAAAAAAAAAGAGTTATGTGTTAACTTTTTTCTAAAATTCTGATGTATCTTCTTTTAATATCTGTATTCTAAAGTTCACACGCGTCTGTCATTACGCTAACAATAAAAGTATAATATTAAATATTACGACATGCTTTCTCTTTCATTATGCATTGTCTTTTTATGAACATCCCATAATTTCAATTTTAATTTAATCGAGTAAAACTAAAAAAGCTGTAATTAAAAACAAAATCTAATTGAAAACTATGTCGTAATATTACATAAATAAAAATCTGCATCAAACTGTCCAGCCATTCAACCGTTTTTATTAATAACAGTTACTGTATCATATGATGAAGCATTCTCATTGGTCAGAATAGTGATAAATTTCGGTTATGTAACCGTTTTCTATAAAAACGATTGCGTGACTGGACAGTTTGATGCATATTTTTCACAGTTTACCGATTTTGTAATGATTTTAAAAAATAATTTTCATCTCTCTAATTTTTAATCTTTAAACATGTAGCTTCACAATAAATATTTTTTTTTCTGTAACAATATTAAGTTACATTTTGAGTATCATAAAATAGATATGCTGAGATACGAAGAAACTGGCAGATTAATCACAGCTTTCGGCGTGTAGCTAAAACTCGGCAAGGTCAATTTCTTGTAATTATATAATAGAAAATCAGAAGATAAAATTTTGAAGGACAATGACAGTTTTATTTTATTTACTAAAGAAAGTCATTCGTAAAAACTTTTTCTTTTTTTAAAAAGGCAATTTTACTCAAATATAATTTGAAAAAGAAAATATTCGTTTTACACATCGAAAGAAAAGTAAAATACAAATGATGTTCCTGTAAAACAAATGGAAAAACTTTCACATATTGGAAAAGATTTCGTTCATCATAAAGTTGTTCAAACATATTATTTAGTTAAATCTCAAAAACTCTTTCTACGAATGTTTTTTTTTTTGTCAGAAGACATATCTTAAGGTAAATTGTAGAAACATTACATGTAACTTTTTCTCTAAATTTTCTCCTACGAACAACAAATGTGTTTTCCCGTAAAAATTTCTTGTAGGCAAAAATAACATTTTATATTTTTCTTTATATTTTACAAAGTTTACCCATCATTAAAGAGGAGTTAAGGAAAGTTTCAAGAAAATTATCTATCATAGAAAAACGAAATATTGTGTGAAAGCGGGCGAACAAATGGGTTATTATAACTTTTTACTGAATTTTTAATGGAGTGCTATTTCTATGTAAATATTTTCTATTACTTCAGATCTTTCTGCGAAAATTTGAAAGGAAATACTAAAAATAAATTTATTTCTACATCACTACAATTTCTAAAATTGTTTTTAACAATTTCCAACCCAGTTTAAAAGTGTTTATGTCTTCGGTTTGTATGGCCGTCTAGTCATTTGGACGTCAGCCGTCTGTCCGTGCTCTAACTCGCATAAATATGCTCGGATCGCCCTGAAATTTTTGTATGTTATTATTGTTTACTATAGCATGTTCTCTATTTCAACTGAAGTGTGTAGCACTCATAGTTCTTTTACAGGGACAGTCAAAACTATTCCGTTACATTGCAGTCAATGGGGAATAATCGTTTCAAGTGCATTTTGATGATGTTACGCCATTTGAAACATGATGGAATTGATATATAATTATGAAGCGCATCAAAATGCTTTTTGTAGAATATGGGGTGGGGGGGTGCAAAGCATTAATTATTCATTTACAGGGTCAAACAAAATAATTCTGTTACACATTGTTTTATGGGGAAAAATCGTTTGCAGTGTAATTTAGTGATATTTCCCCATTTAAAACATAATAAAAATTATATGTATTACTGAGGTGCACTATAAATTGCTCTCTTTAAAGTGTTGTGTGTATTGTGTTTATTTACAGGGACACACAAAAGATATCAGTTACAGTACATGTGCGATATTGACAGTCTGTGTGATAAGTCCGTTTTTAAGTTTAACTAAATGTTTTCATAGTACGTGTGTGTTTATAAACTCGGTTGTTCATATACAGGGCTACACAAGGGAATCCGTAAGTATTACAGACTATGGGAGTGAAGTGCTCAAGGGTAGGGTAGTTTTTAATTGCGTTACGCATATTCCTGCTGAACTACATTTAGTAGATTAATAGAAGTTTGTGAAATATAAATAAATTCATATACAGGGCTACGCAAATAAAAAGTTACATTGTCGTTTATGGTTGGTAATTGCTGTGAGTGAGTTTTCTGTTGCCTTTTAGCTTAATATGTGGTGTGTACAAAAGTCTTCAGATAATATACTGGGCTGTACAAAAGATTTCTAGAGCATTTCCATCGATTGGCGAAAATTGCTAAATGTGAATATTTTGATAGAACTAAATTTTATCATGCTATATATCATGCTATAATCTATTGATCATATACAGGGCTGCACAAAATAATTCGAGTACTTTTTTGACATCGGAAGATAATTTAGAAAACTGAATTTTTCAATGCGTTATATGTTTTCTAAACTGTTTACTTACATATCTTCTTTCACCTGATTTCACTGTGAAGTTTCGTTACAGTTTTGTTTCTGTGTTGGAAAGTGTTTCATAATCTATGCTTGATGCATGATTTTTCGTTCTTGTTTATTTTGTTTTTCGTAGAAAAGCATAAAACATATTAAGCTACATGAGATGTAATCTTCCCAACTGAGCGATAAGTCCAGGCCAGGATTCGAACCTGGATCCCTTGGCTGAAACTGCCAATGTTCTACGAACTGAGCAATCCCGGACGAATACGCTTGAACTAATTCACCCAGTTAAGCTTAGTTTTCTGCTCATTTGGGAAAATTACATATATGATTTCTTGACCAATTTGAATAATTGTATCAAAATTAATCTAGCATATTAATCTATAGTATCAGGAGTTTACATTCGTGGATAATTTGATTAGCATACTATTAACTATCTGCATATCCAATATTCTCAAATTTTTTGGGAAAAAAATAGAAAAAAATAGTTTATTAATAATTAGTACTTTATTCACTTTCAGAAAATCATAACTGAAAAAAAAAATCAAAATATTTCATTAATAAAGCATTTTAAATGAAAATATTAAATTGGATTGTCTTCTAGTCTGTAAAATGATACGTATTTATAATTTTTTCACCAAAATATTTTATCATGATAAAGGAAGAGAAGTGCCTGAAAAGCTTATAGCTCATTCAAATTATTTGCAAATCAATTAATGATGCTACGGTAGCATCTATGAGACAAAGAATAAATTCCAATAATATTACAAGCCGCCAAAAATGGCCATATATACCTTGTTATTACTGTAAACCACAGTTTTAGGCGTTAATACATATTATTATCAGTTAGGCCACAAATACACCGCTCTCATGTTAAAACTATGGGTTTGAAACTCATCCGAATACTTAAAATTTCTTTTCGGAAAATTATTTTTTTTGCCTTCTTTTTCTGTATTTTCTACTTGAAGTATGTTTCTTTCTTTATAACTGGACAAAATATCTCTAAAATACAGGGTGACTCCAAATTTGTGGTACAAACTTTAAGGGTTGGTACAGGACACTGTAACAAATAATTTTTGTATCGGAAAGCACGGTCGGAAATCCATTCATATAGTCAAAATTACAGTGCGTCTCACTCCAATCGTAACCCACGTTTTCGTTCATAACTTTAACAGTAGTGAAGATATTTTAACGAAATCTTTACAATATGCTTATGATTCATGCAAAGGTGTGTCTGTTGCAAATTTTGTTAAAATATCTTCACTATTATTAAAGATATGAACGAAAACTCGACTTCAGATTGGCGTGAGACGCCCTGTATTAAATAAATGAATTTTTTACCATGGTTTCCTATACAATAAATATTTTTTTACAATGTCCTGTACTAACCAACTGTAAAAATAATTTATTGTATAGGAAATCAGGGTCAAAAATCCATAACGTAACACATGAGGTGCGTTATTACTATAATTAGTTTTACAATGTAAAGAAATCTTCGTTATTATTTCAGTGAAATGAATTATATTGTCTGTTATGAGCGAAATGAGCATGTCTTTCTTTTCTCTTATTACGTATGCGACGTTTACAGATGCGAATTTGTTTTTTGACAACAGATAGGCTGTAAAATCCACCATGGAGATCTTGATTTGCAAATGATTACCTCCATGGTTAATATTTCTATGATTCACGATGAACGAATCTCTTGTGTTTATTTACTTTAATTGATATTGAGATAAATATTGAGCTGTTAATCTGATTTGAACTGAAGTTATCTCAAAATCTATACATTTTTTAATCTAACTCATCTCTCAAACAAACATCTTTTTTGAACGATTTTTCTAAAAATGTAACTTTTATGCAATTTTATTCGAAAAAATAATTTTGAATTAAAATGACCGCCTGGCATGTGAGAAAAGAAATGGTTAGCCCGTATTTGTTTTCCTCAGTCACATGACTTGGGCTTTTAATATATCGGTTATGTAAGACAGGATTTAATAGAATGAAGAAAACTTTTATCAGGTTGAGTAAAAAGTTTTCCGCCAAAAAATGTTTTATTGTAAAATGTTAATTACATACGAAATCATCAAAGCTAATGAGGATAGTAATCTCCGTTTAAATCTACAATCGTTTACCGACATTTTGGCAACATTTCAATCCCTTCTGCGAAAAATTATGGCGTGCGCGAGTCCAGAAAGAGATCGACCTCATTTATGAGTTCCTCATTTGAATGGAAGATTGTGCCCTCAAGATGCAGCTGCAGATGTGAAAAGAGATAGAACTCTGAAGGGGTCATGTCGAAGCTGTTTGGTGGATGTTGCATCAAATTCCACTCCAGCTTGTAGAGCGTCCAGCCGGTTATCGTACTAACGTGTGGTCGGGCGTTATCTTGATGAAAGAGAACCGCCTTCCCTCTGAACTCGCTTCTTTTTTTTTCGCGAATGGTATCGCAAACTTTGATTAGCATGTTGCGGTATATTGCACTTTTGATAGTTTTCCGCTTTTTAGGTACTCTTTGTACAGAATTCCACGACAATCCCACTAGATGCTGAGGAGCACCTTCTTGTTAGTTAAGAGACGTCTTGCAACCGAGCCAGCTGATTCCCCAGGTTCTAACCACCTTCCTTTATGGCTTTTATTGTTGTAGTATACCCATTTTTCATCACAGATCACAATTCTGTCCAGAATGTTATCTTTCCTTTGATCTCTGAGCAGAGCCAAACAACAGTTTTTTCTCCTGCGCTTGGTCTTCAGCACTCAATTCGTGAGGCACCCAGAGGATGAACTTAAACGTTAGGTTTATGCGTTTTAGAGCGCGAACTATTGTTTTTTGGCAAATGTTAAGCTCTAACGCAATAGTTTGTGTTGAAACATTTCTATCTTGATCAATGATTTGCTTTAACTGCTCACAATCAACTTCAATAGGGAGGTCGGAACTTGGTTCATCTTCATTGCCGAAATTTCCAGCTTTAAACTACTAAAACCAAACTTTGACTGTATAATAAGAAACAGTATTGATTCCCAAACTTTGACACATCTTTCTGTGGCATTCAGTCGCACTGAGTTTTTTACGGGACTCATACTAAATAATCGTTTCGATCTGCTGACTTGATAGCTCCATTTTAAACACTTTTTTTAAGCACAAGATAATAAATTTTTAACAAACAAATTACACAGTCATATAGGCCCTGCGCTCTTCTTTCGAATGCGCAAATTGGTTGGCTGAAAAGTTAACAACCGCGCTAATGACAGCTGTTTGCGCGAAGGTATCTCCCCTTGGCGGAAAACTTTTTACTCAACGTAATATTAATATCTTTTTAAGTTTTAATTCGATTTTCATAAAATTTGAAATCACTAGACAAAATTCTGCAACGATTATATATATTAAATTTTAAACTATTCGGTTGGGTATTTTTGCGCTGTTATATGCTGACGGACGGACAGACGGACAGAGTAAACGACGACTATAGGTGTTAGGTATTTATATAATTACGAACGCACCTAAAAGAGGGAGAGGAGATGTAGTATCAATAATAGATATATTTCGAGAATGATTTAGAATATCCAAGATGACGTCACAGATATACACTAGAAATGTAATTCTCTGAAAGATATAAATAAGAGACGTCATCCGAGCAGAGATAGTTAAGCGATAACCAATTACAATCGTCTGTAAAAAAATAAAAATAGAAATAGTACATTTACATCACTGGGTAAAAAAAAGTAAATTTAAAAAATATGTTACATCACGGTTTAAAAAAAAGGGGGGGGGGATTAAAACATTATTACGTATTGTGTATTAGTTGCAATCTTCCTAGAAGTTGGCTTATTAAAAATATCACTAATTCTTTAATTCATAGAAATTCATTAAGGGGTCTCAGGACTCTTAAAATTGGAAAAAAAGAAAAAAAAATGACCATTTTTAACATTTAATATCTTCAAATGTATATGATTTGAAAACACAATTTTTATTGGGATGAAAAGATATAAGCGTGTTCTTTCATTTCACATATTTGAAAAGTTACAAGATGCAGAACTAATATTTATAGGGGGCTTCAAACTGTCAGACATTTGCCGAGCAGAAAATTGACATGACAGCTTATGCGCACGATTACAAAATAATTTTTGCATCTAGAATAAAAAATTTGGAGCCTAATTATACTTCATATTGCAATAATTACACTGAACCTAAATAAATTTGTATTTAAAGCATTTTTATATTTTTAATGCAAAGTTGTATTGAGTTAATACAATTTTTTTAAATTTTCAACATTATAACCACTTTAAAAAATATTTGTTTTAATAATAAAAATGAAATTTTAGGTTAAATTTATGTAGACTAACATGATACATATTTTTGGAAAATTGAATAAAAAAATATTGATAAGTTTTTGAGATATCATGCGCGTTATACCCAAAAACATAATGTTGGGAAAAATGATGTTTTGCTTCAGAGAATGCTTTAGCTTTGAGTGGGTATAATTCTAAAAGCCATAACGTCTATTCTAATGGGAATTTTCAGAAAACATTTGCACTAAAATGTTCAGAAAAGATAGGAGTTTAATATATAAAAAATTAAAAATTCGAAAATTTTGAAGGTTTAAGAGTCCTAAGACCCCTTAAGAAATATTGAACTCTAATTTAGGTACAATTTTCCACATATCCTATACTGTAATGTACACAGAATATTCTTTTCAATTGCGTCGATAAATTATAAAAAATACCATTCTCAACTATTGAATTATTAATTATTCAGTTAAATATTTTATATATTAATAGCATCGGCTGCATATTTTTAAATATAAGCAAACATGTATTGTTATGGACGCGTAAATTACTGATTAACAGACTTCTCAAAACATCTGTCAGATTACGTGGAATTAATGTAAAACATCGAGTATTTGTTTTATACATAAATCTTATTTAGAATAAGCAACATTTAAGAAATTATTTTTTAGCTCACAGGCTATCAAAGCCTGAGAGCTAATGTGCCCGCCTGTTCTGTATGTATGTACGTATGTACGTATGTACGTAACACGATAACTCTTGATAGAAATAACCGTTTTGCTTCAAACTTTGTTTATAGGTTCATTGTGATAAGGCGCTTCCCTGATTAGTTTTGGGGGTTCATTGGTTAAGTATAAAAGGGGGGGACAAGGGGCTAACCCCCCTTCATTTAGATAAATGGGTTTTTCTTGCAGAATTATCCCGTTTTCTTCAAATTTTGTATATAAGTTCAATTTGATAATGCGCTTCTCTGAATAGTTTTGGGAGTTCATTGGTTAAGTATAAAGGGGGAAAGGGGGGCTAATCCCCTTAATTTAGATAAAGGGGTTTTTCATGCAGAATTATCCGATTTTCTTCAAATTTTGTATATAGGATCATTATGATAATGCGCTTCTCTGAATAGTTTTGGGAGTTCATTGGTTAAGTATAAAGGGGGAAAGGGGGGGGTAATCCCCCTTAATTTAGATAAAGGGGTTTTTCATGCAGAATTACCGATTTTCTTCAAATTTTGTATATATTTTCATTGTAATGAGAGGCTTCCCTGATTAGTTTTAGGAGTTCATTAGTTAACTATGAGGGGGGGTTACGAAGTGATGACCCACCCCCCCTTAATATATTGTTGATTTCTTTATTTTTCGAGGGCTTATTTCAAATTCTTTGAAATAAGAGTATAATATACAATTAGTCTGAATAGCCTGTGAGCTCAATGCCCTCAGTTTAACTGGGCAGTTTTCTTATTTTTTCTTTTTAATGTTTCCTTCACAAAACTACTTATTAAGTTATACCAAATTACATTCCTAAATACTCAGTTAAGTGTCTGTAACAAATTTTAATGTGATTCAACCGTTTTTGTAATTAACGGACACCTGACCATATTATGAAGCGTTCTCACTGGTCAGAATAGAAATAAATTATGGTTATGTAACCGTTTCATATAGAAACGGTTGAATAACTGAACATTTTGATACAGATTTTTAACAGTATATTGTCTTCTGAATAAATTTGTTAAATGAACATAAAATTCAGATCTTTAAATGTTTTCTGTTTCTATTAATTGAAATACATTTCTGAAAATAATTTCACAGTATGACAAACATAAATATTTATTTATGTACATTATTAAAAATCTGCAGCAAACCGTTTTTATAGAAACGCAAGCTTTTCATGGCATTTTTTTCTTTGTCTTTCTAGTTTATGTTTCTTTACATTATCATTTTAAAAATTGCTTGCATTTTTGCTTTTTCTTAATTCAAGATAGATTGAAGACAAAACGAATGTTAGACAATCTTAAGGGAATAAAATGGATAATTTCTTATTCTTTCGAACGAGATACATAAAGACGGATGCAACTCTTCAGCATTTTATCATTTTATTTCAGTTAAATTAACTAAAATAAAACAGTTTAGCAAGCTTTAAAAAATAACATCTATTGCAATGTTAAATAATTGTGTATTAACGTTTTTCTGAAATCGTAAGACATATTCTCCCACTTTCTATATTAATACTATTTCTAAAAGTAAAATTTGGAGAATCCCTAGAAGTGTTTTATTATTATCTTTTTTTAACCAGGCAATCATAGAAACCATATTATTTTTAGCATCAGGAGTAGATTTTAGTACTACTAGCGAAATTTAAACAGAATTGACCAAGTCTGTCAAGGAAAGTTCCAACCAGAATTTCTTTCATCCTTTGACAAATACAAGCATTGCTACTAATTAAATCTATTTATATATATACAGGGCGATACCGAATTCATGGTACAAACATTAAGAGTTGGTACAAGACACTGTAACAAACATTTTTTGTACAGGAAACCAGCGTCAGAAATTCATTTATATATTAAAAAATACAGGGTGTATCCCTGCAATCCGAAGTCGCGTTTTCATTCATAACCTTAATAGTAGTGAATATACTTTACGAAATCGTTACAATATGCTTACACTTCATACAAAGATGGATATGCACTAGATTGATTTTGACACAATTATTCAAATTGGTAAAGAAATCATATGAGATGTAATCTTCCCAACTGGGCGAAAAGGTCCTTGCCAGGATTCGAAGCCGGGAACACTGGGCTCAAGCTTCCAATGCTCTACCAACTGAGCAATCCCGGACGAATATGGCTGAACTAAGTCACCCAGTTAACCTTAAAGATCATAGCATCTGGTCTGATAGCTGAATCCGCACAAGAGAATAAATCACAGGTAATGGGACCTCCAGTAAACGCTGAAAATTGATTACTCTAGATTAATTATGACACAATTATTCAAATTGGAAAAGAAATCATATGAGATGTAATCCTCTCAACTGCGCGAAAAAGTACGGGCCAGGATTTGTAGAACATTGGCAGCTGGATAATAGAGCATTGGCAGCTTCAGTCAAGGGATAACGGGTTGGAATTCTGGCCCGGAATTTTCACCCAGTTGGGAACATTACATCTTAAAATATGAATCTGTTGCAAATTTTGTTAAATAATATTCACTACTGTTAAAGTTATGAACGAAAACTCGACTTCGGATCAAAATGAGACACCTTCTAATTTTGTCTAAATAAATGGATTTTTGACCCTGATTTCCTAAACAATAAATTTTTTTTATAGTGTCTTGTACCAACCCACTGTAAAATGCAGTTATTTGTTTAGAAACCAGTATCAAAAATCCATTTATTTAGTCAAAATTAGAGGGCGTCTCACTCCAATCCGAAGTCGAGTTTTCATTCACAACTTTAACAGTAGTGAAGATCTTTTAACAAATTCGCAACAGACTCATCTTTGTATGAAGTGTAAGCACATTGTAAGGATTTCGTTAAACCATCGTCACTGTTATTAAAGTTATGAACGAAAACACGACTTCGGATTGGAGTGAGACACCCTGTAGTTTTGACTATATAAATGCATTTCTGACCTATACACAAAATTGTTTATTACAGTGCCCTGTACAAACCCTTAAATTTTGTTCCATGGATTAAGGATCACCTTGTATATAAATTGACATGTCTGTCCCTATATTTCAATTTGCAGCCACAAATACGCAGCGAAGACAACTGAAGTTTATGTGTGATAGTTTCCTCGAGTCTCCCATCATGCACTATGGTGTTGCATGTCGGTAGCTGTGGGGGTGTAGGAGGTATGGTGGTTGAAAGTGGTCGATTTAGGGCATTTTCATATAGACATGTGTGTCCATATATTTCACTTTGTAGCCACAACTACTCAGAGCAGATCACTGGCGTTTGTGTGTGGTAGCAGTCTCGAGTCTCTCATCGTGCACTGTGGTGGCTATAGTGGTTGCATGTCGGTAGATGTGGAGGTGTGGGAGATATGGTGGTTGAAAGGGGTAGCCCTAGGCCATTTTCATATTTCGACCAAAGAGTTCTAAAAAATATTTGGAATCTTCTTTGGAATTGTATCATTCAACTTAACATGAACTAATTAAGATATAGATAACTAAGTAAAATGGTTTCTCGACCTCTAGCGATGGAAATTGAAACTAAACGATATTACTGTGCTTGCGTAACACGCCAGCTATACAATGCCGTAGGCAGCGGGGACGAGTGCCTGTGTTTCATTCGGAAAGAGGTTTATTTAGAACAGAATGTGATGCCAAAAATGGCTATCTTTATCGAAACCACAAAAGAAAGTTACTTATTTACGGGCAACGCCGGACGGACCAGCTAAGTATATACATATATTTATATATCCTTACATGGATTTAGTAAGATTAAAGAAAGTCAATCAATTTACATTTTTAAGTTGAAAAATAACTTTTTCTGGGTTGTTGTGGGCAGTAAATTTATTCAAAACTTGGTCATTTCCACCAGCCTATTCTGTATTTCAGCACCCGACGTTTCAGGAGTCTATTCATAAGATCACAATAATGTACTTTCTCTTTCGGCCATGACTGTAAAACTTGCCTTGTCTCCATATATGCCATAGCCACCACCCATTCAATTTTTCTGAAAATACTGCTACCATACCCACAAACTTATTGGTGCATCCGCAAATAGCGGAAAGATGTTTCGCGCATAAATCTGACCTATTGCTTGCCGTATTGTTTTACGTTTTTCTTTATAAAAAGAGAAGAAGCTAATTTTAGAATTTTCTTTGTAGTATATGTATAAAAAGAAGGAAAAACACAATTACAGAAATCAAATGGACAATTTCTTATTCTTTTGAACGAGATATTTAAAGACGGTTGCAGTTTTTAAAACAAAAAACTGCTATTGTCTCACCAAATTTTACTTTTTGCAGTCGTACTGCGTAAATAGTAGGGCAATTTTCATTAGAATTTTAGAAAAAGTTAATACACAACTGTTATTTTACACTCTAACAGATATTAATTTTTAAAGATTACGGTTGATTTCCTTCAATTTAACTAAAAACTAAGAAAAAAAATTGTGCACACTTTAAAAAATATAAAAATTGTCGTGAAGATAAAAAAATTATTTTTGACCATCGAAGAAAAGCTGAAATACAAATAATTAAAAAAAAATTGGAAAACGTCCAACCTTTTCTTTTCTTGGGGGAGGGGGGGGATATTTAGTACATCATAAAGTTGTCCCAGCATGTTATTTAGATACATAAATAATTCTGTAAAAGTAATTCTACGAATATTTTTTATTTTACAGACAGATCTTGAGATGAATTGAAGAAACATTATACGTAACTTGGCTCCAAATATTCTCACCCGCACATAAAAATATGTTTTATCGTAAAAATGTCTTGTAACAAAATATAACATCACACATTACTCTTCATCTTTTACAAAGTTTATCCCTCGTTAAAAAAGAATTAAGTAAACGTTGAAGAAAATTACACTTCCCTTCCTAGAAAAGCAAAAATATTTATGAAAGTTTGCGAAGAAAAAGGTTGTAATAACTTTCCACTGATTTTTTTTTTAACGAAGCAGTATTTATGTGTGTTATTTTACGGAACTTTCTGCGAACATTGAAGTAACAGCTAGTAGAAAAAAATATTTGGGACAACTACTGATGGTTTTTAATTATTTTTAATTTTCCTTTAATTAGAAAAAGCAAAAAAAAAAATTAAGTTTTAAAGATAAAAGTTTATATTAATTGAATATTTAAGTAGCCTACTAAATATACCGAAACATATTAAATATACCTCAAAATATACCGTAAACGATATTTCCCCATAGACCGTAACATAACGGAATATTTTTGAGTGCCCATGTTAATGAAGTATAAACGCTACATATTTCATTTTCAATACCGAACATGCCATTGTAAGCCTCATTAACATATCTATATAGCATGACAATCCGACTATATTTACGCGAGTTAGATCCCGGACAGACGGCAGACAGACAGACAAACCGAATTCATAAACACTTTTCAACTATGTTGGAAAGCGTTAAAAACGAAACAACTATCTGCATTGAAGACCTGTCCCAGCAAACATAGAACTGTTGGCTACTTTTGGGGCCTATATTGGCATTTATGGCCAGTGATGGCACATCCATTGAACAGTATTGGCCCATTGCTGGATGTTTGAAGTACGGCATCACATCGATTCAGGAATACTGGTCCAGTATTGGATCTTTCAAGTATTTTAGGGCTACGAAATAAAGATGGGAAATCTTTACTGGTCCGTTACTTCCAAACTGTTTAAAGTTCTAGTAAAACTGGATTTTCATTGGGCCATTTTTGTTCAACCAGCCAACCAGCAGACCTTTGTATATTTAACAATTAGTGTTTGGCAACAGTAGGCGCAAATCTTCGAAGATCTACCCATCCCTATGCGCCGTTAGGTTCGGCTGTTGATTTCTGATTTTCTGAAATCTGAAGGTAAGATTATTTACTATTAATTAGTATTTTATATTTATTTCTATAGTTTTCTATTTTAATACACTTATTAGCATTGTAAAAGTGCCATAGGGTCGTTGGTATTCAACGATTAGAACGAAAAGAGAAGCGATCGCCATTACATTACGCCGTTGCTTTTGTTTTGAGGGATAAATAAGAACGAATATTTTAAAATTAAATATATATTTAAATGTAATCATTATGTATAGTATGCGTATGCTCGTGTAAATATTTTTTCAACTGACAGAATTAACTTTATAAACGATACTGTTATAAAAAGTTTAATCAGAACTCAGATAGACTTGTTTATTCGAAACACGTTAGGCTTACTTAATGTTTACTTTACAACTATGCAGTAAAAATCTATATTTCAGCAGGATCGTATGCGAATAAGTACTTTCATTTATTTAATATTTTATTTCAATGTGTTTTGTAGTATTTGTAAACTTTTTCTTAAACATTTTTACCATAATTCTTTTTTCAATGATAGAATTCAAATGTATTTTTTTCTCCTTCACTGATTGGTTGATCATAGATGGCTTCTTGTAAGAAGTTTTAAATTTTACAGAAAAACAATTTTATATATATATATATAAAACATTACAAAGATTTTGAAAATTTTTATTCCTCTCCTCCCCCAAACATTATGTAATGCAAATATACACAAATATACAAATTTTGGAGTCGACAGTCTTTCGTAAAGTTCATAATTATTAATAAAAACTTCCTATTGATCAATGAAAACATCCATTTCTCTTCAATAAAAGTAAATCGCGACAACAAATCAGACCCTATGAAAATAAGTATTAAGTAAAAAACTATTCCATAAACCCGAATATTTTGCAGTGTTTTGAAACGAATCTTCAGCTGATAAAAAATGTTCTTTCACCTTTCATAGAAATTTAAAAGACGTTTCGTCACAGACACACACACAACAAAATAAATAATATTTTGTGGTAAGATTTATTTTTAAAACCATGGCATTAACAAAGAATTCACAGTTCTGTCAATAGTTTTAGAAGCGACATATTTTGAGATAATCACTTTTATGGAGCAAATGTGTTTAGAAATTTGATCCATGCATGGTTAGTTATAAATCCGGCTTTTAGCAGTTTTCTAATAGATTTCTGTCCATGTGGAGGCCCATGAGCTCTTCTTTCATACTGAATACATGTTAAATCTAACAGGTTATGAGTAACATTTGTTGGAGGCAAGTCTATTGCACCATACAATTTCAAATTTTTGATTTGATCACCAAGATCTGAAAGTAAATAATGAATATAGTGTTGACTCTAAAACAAGAGGGCCGCTATGCGAACACTGTTTTTAAAAGGGACGCTCTTGCATCTTATTCAAAAGACATATTTTGTTGAACTGGTTTGTTTTGAGTCCCCTAAATCAGTAGAATTTTACGCTGTTTTCTCGCGACCGACAAACTAATTTTGTGACATTTTTTTCCTGACTGATGAATTTTGCGATCTTTTCTCGAGAACGATTAACAAATTTCATAATATTTTTGAGATTTTTCTTTCCTTTGATCGATTGATGACTTTTGCTATTCTTTTCTCGGGACCTATAGACAAATTTCTCGTTTTTTTTATGCATTTTTCCCCTGTGACTGATTGAAGAATTTCCCAATTTTCTCACAATCTACAGACAAATTTCACAACATTTTTGAGATCTTTCATTTGACTGGTAAATTTTATGATTTTTTCCTGTGACCGATCGATACATTTGAAATTTTTTTTCCCTGCGACTGTTTAAAGAATTTCAAGAATATTTCCGAGGATCCACTGCTGATTTTCACCTGCGACCCGAATTTCGAGAGATTTTTCTTTTACCAATTGGCAAATTTTGAGACTTTTTCACACGAGCAATTAGCAAAAATCATGTTTTTTTTCCGCGACTGATCGTAATCGACTAATTTTGTATTTTTTCTGCAACTGACTAAAGAATTTCACGATCCCCCCCCCCCCAATCAACTTTCTGATAAGCCACTGATGAATTTCGCTTTTTTTCCCATGCAACCAATTTGTGAATTTTAAGATATTTTCTGTCAACTGATTAGCAAATTTTATGGCTATTTCTTGACCGATTAGCAAAAATCACAGTTTATTTTCCCCCAACTGATCGACCTTTTTTTTCCGCAACCAGCTGAAGTATTTAACGATTGACTGATTTCACAATTTTTTCCCACTACTGATTGACAGATTTGTATAATATAGATGCATGGCCGCACGCTGTACGCGGAAACTTTTCTGAAAATTCAGAACTTTATGGAAAATATTTTAGAAAAGAAAAACTTAATTTTTTAAAAGTTATTTTCTTGTATCTTTACAAGAAAGTTTTGGATTCATGAAAATTTGCGGTTTTTGATGGATTTATACGTTTTAGAAGGTCCTGAACAAGATTTGACTTTTTAGAAAATGTGAGTCTGTCTGTGTGTTAAAAAAAATTGTAAGCACTCTATTTCAAGAACTAATGCACAGAATTTAATAAAACTTTACATTCAGTTAGACCTTGATATATATTGGTACTGATTTGTTTTTTGTGTAAATCGCCTGACATCTGGTACTGCTATGCGACATTTTTCACGATCTATATCTCAAGAACTAATGCACAGAATTTTATCAAACTTGAGATTCGGTTAGACGTTGACATAAATTGTTTTTGATTAGGTTTTGGTGTAAATCTCCCAACAGATGGTGCTAATGCCTAACTATACTGCGTTTTTCAGGATTTAAAGATTTTAGCGATAGTCATATCTCAAGAACTAATGCACGGAATTTAATAAAACTTCAGATTCAGTTACACCTTGATATAAATTGGTGCTGATTCGTTTTTGGTGAGTTTAAAACCTGAATGAGGTAGAAGAAAGATTTAGGATTGGTACATTCAACTAGTTTTATTTTTATTTCTTTTATTATTTTTTTTAAATATTGAAAAATTAAAAATATTTCTTAAACTTATGTATGATTTATGCTGTGATTATGTATGATGTTTGCACACAATTCAAAGTTTAAAGACACAAAATATTATTGTGATATTACGCAATTTTATTTCTATTTTCTGCAGACTAGAGCTTCGCGGCGATCGGTTTTCCATCAGCAGCTGCAGTGACTTTTTAGCCCAGCGGCAGTGGTTAAATAATTTCATAGTGTTAGAAAACATTTTAAATTGAATTTCTCTAAAATGATTTAAAGCTAAATGTAAATATTTCAAAATACATCAAATTTTAATGAACATCAATCACTGATTGGCGGCGAGCCAAAAATAAATCGTCGTCTGAAAATTTTTAAAATAGAAATAATAATAATAGAAAAAAAAACATAAATGACACAGGGAAAATTATTTTATTATTTTAACGCACATGTTTGTTCGTTTTTTTTTCTCAAATTCGATTCTATGAATGTACCTCTGCCTACAAAATGTGATTCAGTTGTTTCACAAGCAATGTCACATTATTTCTGTTAACAGAATGACTGGCATTTTGTGCGAAAATGTCACAATATTAAGTATTTGGTTGTTTCTAAATATATTGACAAAAAAAATGATAAAAATTCACCCTTCCTGTCATGAATTTTTAGCTTTATTATTTTTTGAACCAAAATAATTATTTTTTAATATTAATTTTTAATTTAAATGGTAATCATTTAAAACTACTGTTTTTAATTCATATCATCAAAATAATATAATAACACGTAATTTTATTGAACATTAAAGTGATTTACTGAAAGTTTTTGGTTTTATATAAGTCTACCGATTGATGAATTTTGCTATTTTTTACATGAATGATTAAAGAATTTTGCGGGCTTTTTTTTTTGTTTGTTTGTTTGTTTCCCTCTTATGTTCGGCTGACAAATTTTGCCCTTTACGGGTGATTGACTGATAAATTTTGCACTTTTTTACTAAGACTTGAATGATGAATTTCGTTGAAATTGAGAATTTGAATTGTTCTGCGACATACGTCGCACTTTTAACCATATTCTGCTTTTGGTAAAAACATTTTCTAGAGAACATTTATATTATTTTTGATGTCACTTCTGGCAAAAACTAGTTTCCTCTATCTATGAAAAGTGAAACAGATGAAGAAATCTGTCTGGTGAATATCCCAGTTTGATTGCTCTCTGAAGATCACGAGTGTGTAGTTTTATTGTGTAACAAACGACTACCATGAGTGATCTTCTGCAAGCAAGAACAGTTGGATGTGCTTCTGTGTAGAATAGAGTATCGCTGCTGTGCCGAAAAAGAGGAAAATGAAGTAAGTTTATTGAAGTAACATCAAAAATAATATCGATGTGGAAACAAATTATTTTTGATTTGTATATATACTAAATTATCTAGGTAATCATTACTTAGCTAAATTACGGATTAGTTTGCGGTAGTGAATATCAAATTTTGATAGTTGCATTCTGAAATATCCTTTGGTTCATCGGTAAACATTTCCTTTTTTAAAAATGCTTCTGCAAATTAATTTTAGGTACTTTGTTGTTGTAATGCCCCTCTCCCTATAGGAGAAAATTAGCACTCGCCAATCGGCGAGTAATACTGAAAATTTAGCGATTGACTTTACTGCCACCACTGGTCAAATTTAATAGTCATACTCGCCAATTGCGATGATTGAATGGAAAAAGATTTTTTCCACGCTGTCACTCGACAAATTTAAAATGCATTTGGCGAATTTCACCGATTTTTTCCCCCGACATTATTTGACGGGTTGTGATTTTTTTTTTCTCGAAGCTATTCGACGATATTCGAATTTTTTTACCCCGAAACTAGTTTATGAATTTTGCGATTTTTCCACTATCGGTTAATGAATTTTACGATTTTTCCGCTATCGATTGACGAATTTCGCGATTTATCGATTAACGAATTTCACTATTTTTTCCATGAACGAAGAAATTTCGCACTTTCTTTCCGCTGATGTTCGACAAATTTCGCACTTTATTTTCGCTGCCGTTCGACGAAGTTTGCAATTCTGTTCCGGGATTGTTAGACGAATTTCATTATTTTTCTCCCGAGATCATTTGAAGAATTTTGAGATTCCCCCCCCCCCCCGGAACCTATTAGACAAATTTCTCGAATTTTTTCACGACAGTTAGACAAAATTAATTTTTTTCCTGCAATGCCTGATTTCTTTCCCGAGAACATTTGACGAATGTCCCGATTTCTTTCCCAATGTCATTTGACGAATTTCGCTGTTTATTCCACAAAAGTTTGACAAATTTCGCAAATTTTTTATCAAGTATTTGTAAATTTGTTATTGGCCAGTGCTGAAACACACTGGCGAGTAAAAAAATCCATGTACTGGCCAGTGAGTAAAAAAGTTAATTTTTACTTATACCTCTCCCACACATTTAATAAGTGTAATTTATACTATAAACACACTAAAGCTAAACAAAACTATTTTGGGCTATGATGTCATACATTCATGCACAGTTTTAAAAATTTTTAATCGGATATAAAAAGGAAAAAAGTCGCCAAATTTAGGGGATTTTTTCTTTTAATGGTAACTTAGCTATTGTATTGAGTTATTGGTATGGCACGGGCTTGAAAGTCGCGCCAACCGAAAAGTCGCCAAACATCTCTGCGTGAGTGTAACACATCTGTTCCCTATTTTGATTATCATACATTAAAATTTCAAAAATTATGTTTCTAACTGTGGTTTTCATGGTGAAAACCAAATTTTGATAATTGCATTCTGAACTATTCTGTGATTCATCGGTAACCATTTAATTTTTATAAAAATCCTGTTGCAAATTAAGTAATTTTAAGTACTTTGTTGTTCTTATTCACTATAATTTCTTTATATCTCTATTAACAATTATTGTATGTTCAGAAGATTGGCTTCATATTATGCAGAAAAATGTGCACTACTACTCATTGACCTCAAAATCGAATTTTAGACCATATTAAAGGTTACTGTCCCCTTTGCGTTTAAGGAGAAAATTATAATTTTTAAACATTTATAATATGGACTAAAATTTGATTACAATATTGTAATCAAATTTTAGTCCCTATTACAATTGTTTAAAAATTATAAATTTCCTTATTAAAACTATACACCTTTTAGTATGGTCTAAAATTCAATTTTGAGGTCAATGAGTATAGTGCACATTTTTCTGCATAATATGATCTAATGACCTTTAATATTGGTCCAATACATGTCCTATAAAGCACTGAAAAATACTAGATACTGATTTAAATAGCCTTCATTGGGCCAGCTAAGTAGATTCAATCATGTATGGCTATTCCTTATTGGGCCAATATTTACCCTTTGAAGCATTCATGAAATTGTGATGAAAATAAAATTTCCTACATTGGGCCTGTACTTGCCCTTTAAGTAATGATAAATACATATACTGGACCAACACTCTTCCATTAATGCATTTATTAATGGTATTGGCATTACGGTATCTGCCCAGTAAATGTCCGCACTTAAGGGCCAATAAATTAAAGACGGACACTTTTTTAACGGTGCCATTACGGCTAACTGGTATTGGGGCAGCATTGTAATTTTTGGTACAAACGTATTGGCCCTTTTCTGGGCTATGCTGGTCATGTTTGCTTGGGTGGAATAGAAACCATGGCTGTTAAGATCAAAGAATAAAAACAAATTACATGCACAAAAGTAAAAGCCCATTTAAAGATAATTTCAAACCAAAAATGTGTAGATCTTCTCTAAGTATAAACTGTAATTTAAATGGCAAATCGAATGGAGGTACTTCTTTAATGCATATTTAACCTCAAAGAAATCAGTGTAAAACTTGTTATATACATATATGTTCACGGTTCAACATTACAACCATTGAAAAACATCGGAAGATATAATTAAATTGAGTTTTTATACATTAATTAATTAAATGATTAAATTAAATAGTTTTAAATAACACTGTCAACTTTTCAAGACACCTAAAAAAAGTGATGTATTCACAATAACCGTATTATGTTACATTTTAATTAGTACATTGTAAATACTTTAGTAGGTATTTCTGTCAAGAGTGCGACTTAGAAAGGTCAAGTGTTTAATCTGCCGATGCGTGCAGTTTCGTATCATGAACAAAAAAATAGCTAGATTTTATATCGAATCTTTCGCTAATTAATTAATTAAGCAGAAAATTATTTACCATAGGCATTTCATATCAGCGAGGCAGATATATTTAATAGGACTTAGAACTCTTAAAAGATTTACTTTTTGAAAAAGAAATATGTATATATTAAAAAGTAATAATTTAAAAAGTAATAAGACAAAAACAAAATGAATGGCATTCTATATATTTGTTAAATATAGAATACTTTCAAAGGGAGAACTGTAAAGCCTCTTTTTAACACTTTCAAACCTAGTTGAAAAGTGTTTATGACTTCGGTTTGTCTGGCCGTCTGCCATCTGTCCGTGCTCTAACTCCCGTAAATAGGCTCGGATTGCCCTGAAATTTTTGAATGTTATTGTCGTTATCTATAGCATGTTCCCTATTTCAACTGAAGTGTGTAGCACTTATAGTTTTGTTACAGGGACACTCAAAAGAATTCCGTTACATGACGGTCTATGGGGAAAAATCATTTGCGGTACATTTTAATGATGTTACACAATTTCAAACACATTTTAATTGATATATATCACTAAGGTGCATTAGAAGAAGCTTAATATGGAATAGGGTGTGCACATCACTTATAGTTACTTTACAGGAACAATCAAAAGAATTCCGTTACATTACGCCTAAAAATCGTTTGCGGTTTATTTAAATAATGTTTCACTATTTTACACGCATTAAAATTTACATATATATCTCTAAGGTGCATTACAAGAGGCTTGCTGCAGAATATTGTGTGTATAGCAGTCATCATTCATTTAGAGGGACACACAAAAGAATTCTCTACTTTATGTTAACAATAATTTCTGGAAGTGCGTTTCATGTTGCTGAAAACGATTTTAAATTTAATTCATTTTTTGTCTACTTGGTGGGTATAAATTCTTTACATCATATACAGGACAGCACAAAAGTTCGCGAACACATTTCCATTTATTGACAGAAACTCCAGAAGGAAAATTTTAAACTGTGCTACGCGTTTCCTAACTGAACTAAAATTTAGCATCCTATGTAGTATATATACAAATCAATAGATCATATACAAGGTTGAATAAAATATTCGGATATTTTTCCGAATATTGTATCCGTTGGAAATAGATGTTGGAAATTCCTTAAATTACGTTTTTAAATATGTTATGCGTTTTCAAAATTGTTTACTTAGATGTTATCTTTCAGCTTATTAAACGGTAATATTTGTAAAATTATTATGGAAGTGTTACATAATCTATTCTTGACGCATGATTTTTCGTTCTTTTGTTTTTTAATGTGATTCTGGATATTGCGCGCTAGGCAGTTAAAACTTTTGAATACTTTTTTATGACATTTACAGGATGGTATATAATATAGCGTATATAGTGTGTTATAGGGTATAACAGGGTCTATAAAGTAAACCTAAAGTTTTACCCATTTTTGTTGAAACGGATAACTTTGTTTTATGTTATATTGCTAAAATTTTTAAATTTTCATATAAACAAGATACAGTTTTGTTTTTAAAACATAAAAGTCTTATACATAAATAATTTCGTAAGCTCAGTGTAAGTACAAGACTCTCAAGTATAATTAGATATAAAAAATTTTGTTTTATGTTTTGTTTTATGTTTTTGTGTTATAAAAAATTTTGATCATGTGTGCAACCTGTGATTGATATTTTCTGCTTGACAAGTATAAAAACACCTATAAAAGCTAATTTTCCCCATTTTGTAAAAATAGTCCTTTATTTTTACTTTTCAACATTTTAAGAGTCCCACGTCCCATTGTGAGTAGCATATGGTACGAAAAATAAATGCATCGAAAAATAAATGCAAAATTATTTTAAATGAGCATGTTACGGTAATCTTAATTCATTCAATAATTTACTTTTTTTTAAATCCAAAATATTTTTTAATAGTTTTGTATAAAATTATATGACAGAGATATTGTTCTACGAATACGTTGTTCACTAAGGTACTGTGTAATCAAGTGTTACATATTATATTAAATTTGAAACTGAAAATTCCTAATGAAAAAAAAAAAATAACCAAAGTTACGATTATCATTTTTTACGGTTATACGTGCTTCTCTATGGTTATACGTGCAACTTTGTGAAGAAACTTTTGTTGAAGAAAAACTACTTTATATATTTAAATATTCATAATTTTCTGTATATGAGGTTGAAAATTAAAACTTTTTGGGATATATTTTTTTATATCTCCGTGAAACGGTATCACGCAACCTGTGATACATAGTTTATCATAAACAGACTGTTACAAAGAGAGATGTTCTTTTGGAAAAGTTCCCTTTTTTACAAGAAGTATATTAAAATCTTTATAAATATTTTAATTAGCTCTTAGTTGTTATCCCTGAACACACATTATTTATTTACGTCAAAAAAGAAAGAAAACTCGTAAAACTGAAACACAAAAATAGAGTGTAGAATATTTAAAAATTTACACATGAATATTAATTTTAATTTCCTATCATCTACTTATATATATTTTATGCATAAATAATCCTTTATTGATAGTATATATATTATGTATTGTAGAGTTTAAAGAAAGAGTGTCATTTAAAAAATATATTGCAAAATTAATCCTAAATTTCGAAACCAGACTTTAATTTATTTATTTAAAAAGATTTTGCGATTTAAATATCTTTCTTATAAAATTTACCTGGAAATTGGTTTTGTACACAAAATAATCCAATGTCTGAAGAAAAAACTGAATTCAAATTAAAAATGAATAATTTCTTTCTAATTGCTATTCATATACTAATTTCAGGTATTTAAGTTACAAAATATCAAGAACTTTAAATTTCTTATATATAGGACAGATATTTGAAACAATGTTTTTGTTTCTGAAACAAACACATTTTTTATGATTACAAGACTTTATTCGGAAAACATAAGTAATTTTAAGTCCGAGCTAATATTCTGGACAGACAAACAACTATATCTAAATCTGGTACACGTGCGCTTCGCATCCAAACAATCACTAAAACAACAATCACGAAACGAGGCCTCTGTGTTTTGTAGCCATAAACCATCAAAATAAAAATTTACTGTAACGAGCCTTCACTGTAACAAAGCCTTGTGCGTTTTTTGCACACATAAACCATTAATGCGCCAATCACTGCAATGGTGGCCCATAACTATAACGCCCCACTATATATGGTGCCCCACTATAACGGGTGGTTGCGCGTTTCGCGCTTATTAAACCTTTAAAATAAAAATCTCTATATCAGCGTCCGTCACTGTAAAATGCCATGTGTGCTTTTCTTCCCAAAACAGTTAAAACGATAAAACTAACAGAGATCTTGTCTATAACGGATGCCCCCTACGTTTTGCGCAAATAATTCGTCAATATGGCAATCACTATAACGAGTATCAACTCTAAACGGATTCCTGTGTACTTTGCGCACGTAAATCGTTGATATGGCGATCACTATAACAAGGGCTTTCAGTATAACGTGACCGTGTGTGCTTCTCACCCACAAATCGTTAAGACATGAGTCGGTATAACGGGTACTGATACTATAACAGAAGCCTGTGTGTTTCATGACCATAAAATATTAATACAACAATCAATGCAACGGAGTAATGTGCATTCTGTGTATATAATCCAGTAATACGTTAATAACTATAGCCTTTACCTCATAAAAAGTCTATTCTTTAAGGTTTTCCTCCTTTTCTCTTCGGCAAATTAAACGTCTGTCAGAAAAATCCTTCAACCTTTTAAGGAAAACGAAAATTTTGATTTTTGTGAAATTTACAAAAACATTTTTTAAATCGTCTAATGAATATTCCCTATAATGGATTATTGTCTTAAAATTGGACTAAAGTTTGTTTCGCATAACGATTTATATTTTATATTGCACACACAAAAAAATATCAGTAACAATTTACAAAAAATGAGAATATCTTGTTATAAGAATAATTTCAAATTGAATGAATAATGAAACCGAATGACAGTAATTTTATATTCAAATACTTTAACATATAAAATGGATTTATTTTTGGGAAAAAAAGAGTATTCTGTAAATAAAACTCCAAAATATTGGAAATGGCTCTCAGAATTTCCAAAAGATGTAATAAAATAAGGACTAAATGTACTATATTCGGGTCTAAAGATTAAAATCGGATTTACAGGAACGCAAACACTTCATTTTTTAATACAGATATAGTTTCCTCTAAAATCTTATAAAAAATATGCTAAACCAATTTTGCTTAGCAAACTTCAGAATTCACGTCTTAATAACATACCCAAATTCTTATTAGCATGCCCATAAAAAAAAAAGTTACTTATTATCAACATTTAAATTTTAAACAGTAATCACTGAAAAATACATTACAATATTTTTCTCGCTGTCTTTCTGTATTCGATATCGATGAATAAAGTTTCTTTCACTTCTGTGAGAACGAAATAGTTTCTTACATTTAACCCGAATTTTATAATATTTATATATTGAAAACTCAAAGCCGAATTCATAAGACTAATCAGCTGATTTCAGGCAACGAGCATTTTAGTGTACTTTTCTGTCTTTAAATGGTGTGGGAAACCAGTTTTGATCTGGTTTCATTTCAGCCAAACGTTGTACGATGTCGAGATGGCTGAGTATTCTAAGTCGTCAAAAAGAGGAATTGGCTAAAGGGAGTGTGGGTTCCATTCCTGCTCCTGGCATAATATGTTTCTCTGATATTGTTAGAGTTCTGACAACCCAATTCAATGATATATTTTATATTTTGTTTCATAATAAAAAGTTATAAAATTCGTTTTATTTTCTTTATTGTCATTAAGTAAAATTTACTATCACCAATATTTTTTTTTAATTAATCATTTTGTATTTAAAATTGTGAATTAAAAACTTTGGCTTGTAATTATCGAATAAAGATATTGAAATTATCAATATTTTGTATTACAATTAATCGATAATGTTATGCTATTTTTAAGAAACGTAAGTGATTATTTTTCATAAAAAAATAAACATTTAAATACAAAAACAGAAAGAAGGAAATATATTTATATAAAAAATGGGGCGCCATCTATTGCCATAGTAATGCATTTAAATGTTTATATTTTATAAAACTAATAAAATTTGAACTTTAGAAATTTCTTTATTTGTAAAGTGTTTAAGGAAAACATCTTGTACTTTTGTTTTTGTTTTTAATCTCAAAACTGAATTCTGTGAAAATTGTTCTGCTGTCTGTGACCGTGTCAAGACCTTATATGCAGCCTGGCCCCAGCCCGGTTATGAAAGGAGGATTTTTATTTCTTTCAGCTATTGCTAACAAACATTCTGTAAAATTTTCAGACATTTTAATGATGTTATGAACCTTTTTTTTCTATGTAACTGTTGTTTACCGTCATGTTATGATGAGTATTATCTAGTTATATGGTAATTTTAGATAATTAATTGGATCCACTGTCGTGAAACATCTCTCATTCTAATCAGTCTTGCATTCAATTTAGACACTGTGCCGAAAGCCTGACTAATTAGATCATGTCATAAGAGATTGAACTAGAATACGTCATTAATGTGTTTAGAATCCCATGAAAATAAAGTTTGGTGAAACTTTATATCCGACATGTAACAAGTCCTTACAATGAATAAGGTACTTAAATTTTAAGCAGTAAGATTTGTCAGAAAAGGTTAAAAGTGAATTATCTGAAGTTAAATTACAATTCTGATTGAATTACCATTATTCAGCTTACGTACAGACAATTAGAAGTTGCAACGTTTCTCATTTCATTACATTAAAGAGGTTATGAAGAAACTATCTTTCATCATTATAAATTCCTTTTTAAAAACTTTTCAACAGAGTTCAAAAGTTTTAATGAATTCAATTTGTCTGTCTGTCTGTCCGTGCTCTAACTCGCGTTGAATTATCATTCATCAGCTTACGTACAGACAATTAGAATTTGCAACGTTTCTCATTTCGTTACATTAAAGAGCTTATGAAGAAATTATCTTTCATCATTATAAATTCCTTTTTAACACTTTTCAACAGAGTTCAAAAGTTTTAATGAATTCAATTTGTCTGTGTGTTTGTCCTTGCTCTAACTCGCGTTGAATTATCATTAATCAGCTTACGTATAGACAATTAGAATTTGCAACGTTTCTCATTTCGTTACATTAAAGAGGTTATGAAGAAATTATCTTTCATCATAATAAATTCCTTTTTATCACTTTTCAACAGAGTTCAAAAGTTTTAATGAATTCAATTTGTCTGTGTGTTTGTCCGTGCTCTAACTCGCGTTGAATTATCATTAATCAGCTTACGTACAGACAATTAGAATTCGCAACGTTTCTCATTTCGTTACATCAAAGAGGTTATGAAGAAAATCTCTTTCATCATTATAAATTCCTTTTTAACACTTTTCAACAGCGTTGAAAAGTGTTTATGAATTCGGTTTGTCTTTCTGTCTGTCTGCCGTCTATCTGTCTCCCCGTGCTCTAACTCGCGTTGAATAATCATTAATCAGCTTACGTACAGACAATTAGAATCTGCAACGTCTCTCATGTCGTTACATTAAAGAGGTTATGAAGAAAATGCCTTTCATCATTATAAATTTGTATATATGTTCAAAGTTTATAAATTCGGTTTGTCTGTCTGTCTGTCTGTCCGTGCTCGAACTCACGTAAATATATTCGGATTGTCGTGCAATTGATATATGTTATTGAAGTTCAGTATGGCATGTTCGGTATTGAAAATGAAGTGTGTAGCACTCACAGTTGTTTTACAGGGCCACTCAAAAGAATTCCGTTCCATTACGGCTTATGGGGAAAATCATTTGTGGTTTATTTTAATGATGTGAAACAATTTCAAACATATTTAAATTGATATATATCACTAAGGTGCACTACAAGAGGCTTAGTATAGAATATGGTGTGCACAGCACTTATTACTGGAACACTCAAATTAATTCCGTTACATTGCGGTCTATGGAGAAAAATGGTTTATTTTAATAATGTTTCATTATTTGAAACATATTGAACTTCATATATATCACTAAAGTGCATTACAAGAAGCTTAAAATATAATATTCTGTCTACAGCATTGATTGTTTATTTACAAGGGCACACAAAAGAACTCTATTAAAAATAATTGCTGGAAGTGCTTTTTCTTCTGCTGAACGCGTTTTTAAATTTAACTCATATTTTGTGTATTACTTGTCGTGTACAAATTCTATAGATATATATCATATACAGGGCAGCACAAAAGTTCTCCAGTACGTTTCCGTTTATTAACGGAAATTCCAGAAGGGGAATTTTAAATTGTGCTACGCATTTCCTAACTGAATTAAAATTTAGCATTCTATGTAGCATATATACAAATCTATATATCCTATACAGGTCAGCACATAAGAGTTCTGATATTTTCCCGAATATTGTTGGTAATTGCTGAAATTGACTTTTCAAATTTGTTTAAACTGTTTTTCAAACTGTTTATTTAGATATCTGCTTTCCCCTTATGAAACGGTAAAGATTTGTAAAATTATTTTGGAAGTGTTGAAAAGTGTTATATAATCAATGCTTGACGCAGGATTTTTAGGGTTTCGTTTATCTCACGAAACGCTATTATTCGTTGTCTGTCCGTCACAGAGCCGGTTCTCAGATACTATATAACTTACAATCATGAAAATTTTTGTATTTATAGCTGAATACCTCCTATGAAGCTCAAAATCATAAAATTAAAAAAAAATCGTATTATTGTATAAAAAACCAAAAATCTTACAGCCTTCTCCTATTAAATTTAAACATATTTCGTTATAGCAGTCGCCAACAATTAAAAATCCACAATGAAATTCTTTCTACAATAATTAATTTTCTCTTGAAAGATTTCCACGTGAAACTGAAATAAAATGAAAATGAAATAAAAAGTTTCACCAATTGAAATAAAGATTAATATGACGTCATATTGGTAATAAAACGGAAATTTTCAAACATTTCTCAATAATACAAGGAATATGAGTATGTGTAAATACAGAAAACAGCTTGATATGACGTCATTAGAGAATTAAAAAGAAAACTAATCTGATGTCTAACATTTTGAAGGCCTCTATGCAACATATTCAATTTTGAAATTGATTTTTTTCTAATATCGCATTTAGTCCACATGACAGATATTATTAAGAAATAGTATAATAGCGGGCTTCGCCCGCTATCGGACCGGTTCAGATTTTCGAAAAAACGAGAAAAACAGACAGGTAAATTTTTACTTTATAAAAACCTTACTTTTTTTATTTTTTTTATTATTATTATTTTTTTTTAATGAAATTTATTTGTATTTATTAAAGAAAGGATGAAGTGTTTTGTAAACGAAACCCTTTGTGCGATCTTCGATCACACGTACCCACTTGTTCGTTGTTGTTTTTAATTGATTTTTACTTCCAAATATCAATCTTCAATATGATGAATATCGTATTGAAATATAACAAAAAAGAAAAATCATACGTCAAGCTTAGATTATGATACACTTCCAGGATACTTAAGCAAAATTTCACTATTTAATAAGGTGAAAGATGATATCTAAGTAAACAATTTAGAAAACGTATAACACAATTTGAAAACCTAATTTCAGCAATTACCATCTGTAGCCCGAAAATTATCCGAATTCTTTTGTGCAGTCTTATGTATCATGTATAGAACTTATGTATAGAACACAACATATATAAGGCAAAAAACTAGATTAATTTAAAAACACGTACTAAAACTTAAAACGCACTTGCAGCAATTATCGCTAATAGACTATAACCGAATTATTTTCAGCGTACCTGTAAATAAATGTTATGCACACAATATTCTATAGTAAACCTCTTGTAGTGCATATCAGTGATATGTATCTATTTCATGTCTGAATGGTGTAACATCATTAAAATATACGGCCAACGATTTTTCCTCATATACCGTAATGCAACGCAATTCGTTTGAGTCTCCCTGTAAATGAACTATAACACTTTATTTTCAATACCAAACATGCCTTAGTAAACCTCATTAACATATTTCAATTTCATGGAAATCCGAGTATATTTACGTGAGTTAGAGCATGGACAGACAGACAAACCGAATTTATAAACAATTTTCAACTACATCGGAAAGTGTTAAAAAGAAATAATTGAATGACATAAAATTCAATATATTATAGTAACTTCAATAAAAATATTTATATTGCCGAAGTAAGAAATTTTTAAATAATAGTAAATTAACAATGCAGAGCAATCTAATGATAAAATACATTATTTATGGATCCACAACATTTTTTTGCAGAATCCGCTATTTTTAAAGAATTATATTTTTTATTTTGTATTTTAAAATGATCTGACAAATGTATTTTATTAAATGTTAGATATATAAATCGTCAGCATTTATAATCTAGATTCAAGATTACTCTCTTTAAGTATTATTTTTTTCAATATTACTTTCCTGGGAACGTTGTTTATTTTAGATAATGTTCTTAGGAAGTACAGGATCGTCAAAACTAAATTTCCCTAAGTCAAATAGATATAAAGAGCGTGGCATGCATTATTATGGTATTATTATATCACAATAAGTCAGCATAATGGATGTATGGATGAATGGTTTTTAATGGCGCAAAGTACCCACAAAAACATGCTGCGCAAAAACAAAAACAAAAACTCGTCGGATGTGTCAATCCCAAAACATTCTTCTATCTCACACAGGTTTCGCATACACTAAAAAGAATCAGCACCAATTTATATCACGGTCTAACTGAAACTCAAGTTTTGTTAAATTCCGTGCATTATTTCTTGAGATATGACTATCGCTAAAATCGTGTAAATCCTTCAAAAAGCTGCATTGCAGCGCCACCTGCTGGGCGATTTTTACCAAAAACTAATCAGCACCAATTTATATCAGAAACTAACTGAATATAAAGTTTTATTAATTTCCGAGCATTAGTTCTTGAGATAGAGCTATTATGGAAATCGCGAAAAATGCTGCACAGCAGCGCCACCTGCTGGGCGATTTTTACCAAATACTAATCAGCACCAACTTATATCAGGGACTAACTGAATATAAAGTTTTATTAAATTCCGAGCATTAATTCTTAAGATAGAGCTATTGCGGAAATCGCGCCACCTGCTGGGCAATATTTACCAAAAACTAATCAGCACCAATTTATATCAGAGACTAACTGAATATAAAGTTTTATTAAATTCCGAGCATTAGTTCTTGAGATAGAGCTATTGCGGAAATCGCGAAAAATGCTGCACAGCAGCGCCACCTGCTGGCGATTTTAACCAAAAACTTATCAGCACCAATTTATATCAGAGACTAACTGAATATGAAGTTTTATTAAATTCCGAGCATTGGTTCTTGAGATAGAGCTATTGCGGAAATCGGGAAAAATGCTGCACAGCAGCGCCACCTGCTGGGATATTTTAACCAAAAACTAATCTGCACCAACTTATATCAGGGACTAACTGAAAATAAAGTTTTATGAAATTTCGAGCATTAATTCTGGAGATAAAGCGCCCACAAGTTTTTTGTCACAGACAGACAGACTTAGTCACAGACATACATTTTCTAAAAATAATCAAATCGTGTTCAAGACCTTCTAAAACATATAAATCTGTCGAAAATCGGAAGTCGAAAATTTTCATGAATCCAATACTTTCTTCTTGTAAAGATAGAAGAAAGTAAAAATACATGATCACATGACACTAATAAGCGAAGATTATTAGAAAATGATAGTTTAAGCAAAATTACGTTAACTTTTAATGTGCTAATGATTACCTAGAATTAGGCCATACTATTTATATAGAATTAGGCATGGATGAGACATAAAATCGGGGATACACTTAAGGTAAAATTAAGATCGGTGATAGACTTTTTACGATGGAAAGTCATTAAGTAAGTCACAAAAGATAATTAAATAATAACTTACAATGATATTCACTTCAGAACTATTTTTATTTCTCAACATATTCTCCACCAAAATTTATGCACCTTTATCACCGTTTTATCAGTGCAATTTTTTTATAATTATTATTACACACTTTATAATTTATTTTCTACTTTTAACCCTCTAAAATGTTTCATTTATGAAGTTCATTCGATATTTGTCACATTTTAGTGAGCTGTTATTGGAGAATAATTAAATCCGTTGTTGTTTGAACTCGAATAAAATTGTATGATTTATAGAAAATAGATGGTTATTGTGGTTATAGGTGAGTCACCATAGATGAGGTTGCGTGTTCTTTAAACATCACTCATGGTTCTGCCCATCAAATCATTCACGACGATCTCTAATTCCATAAGGTCTGTGCACGATAGATACCGATAAACTACCAACAAGTTTGGTTTTGAGACTTTGATATACCCGCCCTACAGCCTACATATCGTTCCCTCAGACTTTCATCTCTCTGAATCGCTCAAGGAAGCTTTGAGAAGTCATCGATTTGCCGCGAAAACAGATTTTTGGAGTACGGTGCAAAAGGGGCTTCAAGACCAACCGAAAACCTTATTCCTAGAATGCATACAAAGCTTGTGGATCGCTGGACAAAGTGCATTGCTAAAGGAGGAGACTATGTAGAAAATTGTGGTACACATACCTTTGTTTAATACAGTCGTAGAACGAAAAGTGGAAGTAATTTTGGATTTACCCTCGTAGCTTTATATTTTTAAAAAATGTAGTGAAATGTTTTCGCCAATATCTAAAAGACAATGGTTGAAAATACAAGCATTTTAATTTCTACATTATAGTAAGAATTCTGAGACCTCATGAAAAACGACTGATTTTAGCGCTGTATGAAACTGCACGTTTTCTTTTAAAACTACTCATTTTAGCGCTGTATGAAAGAAACTGCACGTGACTTTCATCTCTCTGAATCGCTCAAGGAAGCTTTGATAAGTCATCTATTTGCTGCGAAAACAGATTTTTGGAATACGGTGCAAAAGGGGCTTCAAGACCAACCGAAAACCTTATTCCTAGAATGCATACAAAGCTTGCGGATCGCTGGACAAAGTGCATTGCTAAAGGAGGAGACTATGTAGAAAATTGTGGTACACATACCTTTGTTTAATACAGTTGTAGAATGAAAAGTGTAAGTAATTTTGTATTTACCCTCGTAGCTTTATATTTTTATAAAATGTAGTGAAATGTTTTCGCCAATATCTAAAAGAGAGTGGTTGAAAATACAAGCATTTTAATTTCTGCATTATAGTAAGAATTCTGAGACCTCAAGAAAAACGACTGATTTTAGTGCTGTATGAAACTGCATGTTTTCTTTTTAAACGATTCATTTTAGCGCTGTATGAAACTGCATGTTTTCTTTTAAAACGACTCATTTTAGCGCTGTATGAAACTGCACATTTTCTTTTAAAACGACTCATTTTAGCGCTGTATGAAACTGCGCGTTTTCTTTTTAAACAACTCGTTTTAGCGCTGTATGAAACTGCGCGTTTTCATTTTAAACGACTCATTTTAGCGCTGTATGAAACTGCATGTTTTCTTTTAAAACGACTCATTTTAGCGCTGTATGAAACTGCACGTTTTCTTTTAAAACGACGCATTTTAGCGCTGTATGAAACTGCGTGTTTTCTTTTAAAACGACTCACTTTAGCGCTGCATGAAACTGCGCGTTTTCATTTTAAACGACTCCCTTTAGCGGTGTATGAAACTGCACGATTTCTTTAAAAACGACTCATTTTAGCGCTGTATGAAACTGCACGTTTTCTTTTAAAACGACTCAAATTCAGTGACGGATTGTTTGTCAAAAATCCTCTTAATTTCATATCTTGTTTTATCACATAAAAGTAAATCAATTTTTCTTTGTGAAGTGAAACTTTATTTTTAGTCTTAGTTGAAAATAAAAGTGAAAGTGCATCTCTTTTAAACAATCATTTTAATATGTTTCACTTTTATGGATGAAACCGTCGATACATTTCACACGCGTCAATTTCACCGATGAAAACGTTGCGTCTTTCTATGATTAATGTTGATGAGTTTTTGATTTTTATTCACACTACAATATAGTTCTGTAAATAAGAGTGGAAATTTTGACAAGATTAAGTGTGTTTTCTTTTGTATTATTTAGAAAGTAATTTGTGTTTTATATGTAATTTCTATTCTTATATCGTTTACACGGTTTTTACTATTTTTCTAATTAGAAAACAATTTATCTTCTCAAAAAATGTTTTATTTTTTTTCTAAATTGAAAAGTTTAAAATACGTTTTAAAACTTTGACAGAGAAAATAATTTTTAATATAGTATTTTTTACATGTATATACATATATATATATATTATTTAAATATATGAGATACAAGAAAAAGTTTGTATGAATTTACATATGTATAAACTATAAAATATTTTAAATACAGCGACAAAAAACAATGATGTTTCAGTATTTGGGTGGGGGTGGGGTGGAAATGAACAGCAAATCGATTGTAATTCAGACAAAATTCCTTTTGCTCGGATGTGGACTCAAAATTTTTCTTTTTTCAAAGGCGTTTTACGAACTTATTCCATTTGTTTCAAACTATCATTTTTTTATAGACACATGCATAAGACAGTTTTCAATTTCGCTTTTATATTTTGAAAGGTATATATTTTTACGACTTTATATATTGTAACCTTTATTATAACAGGTCTTTTCTACACCCAGAAAAAAGTTTTGTTGAATCAACAAAAATTTGGTTGACCCAACAAAACTTTTTGTTTAAATATAGGTCAATGGAAATTTTGTTTCAATCAAGAAAAATAATTTTTTTTTGCAATTCCAAAAAAAATTTGTATCGTCAGCAAAAAATGTTTTGTTAATTCAAGTAAAATGGTTCAATTTTACTTGAATTTTGCTAAAACAACTAAAATGTACTCAACAAAACATGTTTTGTAGTTTTAATCAATTCCTTTTTCTGGGTGTACCATATCAAAGTCACGCTTTCAAGAAAATTTAAGTATCCATATTTTTATTACAATATACTATTAGTTATAGCAGAATAAATATAAACACAATTACAGGAAAATTCTGAAAAGCTAAGAAGGAAATGTTGTATTTATGTTTCAGTAAATCGATAACATATTTACTTAGAAGGAAGATACACACAAAGATCCCTCTACATTGTAATGAATTGTTATACCAACTGAACATTCAAAAATTTTTACCAGAAATATTCTACGTGAACATATCAACTAAATATTTAAATTTAAAAGTGAAAAAAAATAATTTTAACTTGTGCACTATTTTCAGCTACGTTTCACGGTGGCGGAGGAATTTGTCTGTCCGTGTTCGCATGCATTTTACCTTCTCAATAGTTTGCTTTTATAAATGTGGTATTTGTGGTGTTGAGGTAACATACTCAGTTCCAGATGCAAATGGAAATTATTTTTCATACCCTGTAACGTATGCATTTAAAAAAAAATTATGTTATACTTTTTACAATTTATATATTTTAAACACAGTTGAAGATTACTGCAGCTTAGAATATCTCGATCTTTTCCAAAAGTAAATACATTACGGTTCAGAATTATTCATCAGAATTTTTATATTGTGTGCAGATTAATATAGCTGCTCACTAAAGAACCAACCTTATTTATGTCTAAAAAAATCATCTTTTTAAAATTTAAAATAATTATTCAATATTTTATACTATTCTAATTCAAGCAAATTTATGAAATACTGCAACATTTTTATTTATTTTACTTTATAGAATTTTCTATGACAATTTAGAAGTATTTTGTATAAATTATAAATAATATATCTACTGACGTATCTCCTAAACTAATTTAAGCCTACATAATTCAAAATGGAATAACGCTAAATGTGTAATAAATTTTCAAATCATTACTGCTCATAGGTATATTATATACCAATTATATAAATTTAAAAATCCTCCATATGCACTTTACCTGTAAAACTTAAACACAGCAGTGTTTTTTTTTTTTTTCTTGTAAGAATAAAAATTAACAGATAGAATTTCAGTATAAAATTTAGTTTGGATTTTCGTGAACAAAAATATTTTAAAAATACAAAAAAATAAATCATCAAAAATTTCGAAACGAAATATATTATTTAAAAAAATTCTAACGTTACTGTGGTAACCTATTTAACTACTCTTAAAACAAGTAAAATAAAAATCGTCTTAGTGTAGGACCCCCAATCCCTTTCCGTCTAATTCTGGAACTGGGCATGATATCTCAACGCACCAAGATATCGCTAACAGAAGCAAACTATTGAATACTTACAACTCATTTGAAAAATGACAGAAATTCTGCTGCGACCCTGCAACATAGTTAAAAACTGTGCAAACGTTAAAGCTTAATTTCTCACGTTTTAAAACTTAATATCCAGAAGTTGAGTAAAATCAACTTTAATATTTCTGGCAACAGAGTATGAACGTGCAATCAGATTGCATATCATTACCATTTAGAGTGATAATTGTTTGTATATGAAAAACATATGCAAACATTAAAAATATTTAACGACTGTTAACTTCTATTTTGGCGTATCCTATTATTTTTACTTAAAATTTTTCATGTTAATTTATATTGATTAAGCAAATAGTTAAACATTTGTCTATTTATATTTATTCATATAATTTTTACCTGGTAAATAAGAAAAACAATTTTTTTTTTTCAGGAAAAGTAACTATTTTATGTAGGTTTCTATATTAGTAAGGTAACGAACGGAATTTAAATACCGTATTTATTAGTGTAAAATGCGCAATAAAAAAAATTACGGATAAATAGTGGAGTGCACTATATACACGGAATATTTTTGAAAACTATATGAAATGATACATGCATTCACTGAAACCAGCTTGTAGCTATTCCGATAAATTAGTATTAATGTAGAATTAGTAAGTAAAATAAGCCAAGCAATTGCACTTTTACCAGCCGTAGTTTCTTTTCGTGTGAGAAAATATACCATAACTAGCTGTTACCCGCCACTACGTTTACGTAACATTACAAAAAAAGTGCATTAATTAAGCAAAACATTCTAATCACGATAATTAACCAAATCTTTATCACATTTTATAGGAGACAATACGGTATTTCTTTGTTATAAGACTCTTGACATTAACTCAGTTTTAAAGAAGTGAAATTTTGGGCCAAATAATATAAACGATCACGAAAATGAAACTTCAATCAATGAAAAAAGGGGGGCCAAGTAAAATAGTGGAAATTGACGAACCGAGAAAAAAAATGTCATTTTTACCCGAAAATCCATTTTACTTTTAACTACCTTGTGAAATGTTTTAACAACCATCCTTAAAAAATAATGAATTGAAAATAGTAAATGTGCTTTATTTTTAAATTTAATTCATGTGACACGGCCAAACTCGATTATCTCTTCCCTCATACGGCCTTCACAATCACCCCTTAGTTTCGGAATCGTTAAAAGGCTGCTTCGCCGGTAGATGGCGCGATATACTTACCATAAATAATGCTTAGTAAATGTTACTTCTATACATAAAAATACAAGAATCTTTGCAATTATTCATTATAAAAGGTATATATAACATATGTATCTTTTGTTTCGGCATTTTCTTTACTACAAACAGGAAAAACTAAAAGATTTAGAGATAAAATAAATAAATACAATGCTTTCAGCAATTAAAAATAGTTTAAATAACACGCTACTATGAAATGCAAAACAAACATTATAAGTAAATTTCTATATTTATATACATTTAAATTCTTGATTACTTGAAACATTGGTAATTCTGAGCGTAAAATGCACAATAAAAAATTTAAAAAATAATTACTAGTTTCATAATAGTAGTAAGAAAATTAAGCAAGTTCGCCAATATCCGGCAATGAACTCATATCGATTTTTTCTCTCAAAACATGGATTATTTTTACACGATTCTTAATTATTAAAAATATGTATATATATATATATATGTATATTCAAAACAATTTTCAATAAATTTAATCATTATAGGTACTGATCTGAAATATATAAGCATTATATGTAACATATCTATCTTTTACTTCGGCGTTTTCTTTACTACAAACAGGAAAAACTAAAAGATTTAGAGATAAAATAACTAAATACAACGCTTTAAGCAATTAAAAATAGTTTAAATAACATCTTACTACAAAATGTAAAACAAACATTATAAGTAAATTTCAATACATTAAAATTCTGGATTACTTGAAACATTGATAATTCTGAGCGTAAAATACACAGCAAAAAATTAAAAAAATAATTACTAGTTTCATAATGGTAGTAAGAAAATTAAGCAACTTCGCCAATATCCGGCAATAAACTCATATCGAATTTTTTTTTCCTCAAAACATGGATTATTTTTACACGATTCTGAATTATTTAAAATATATGTATATATGTGTACATTCAAAACAATTTTTAATAAATTTAACCATTATAGGTACTGATCTGAAATATATAAGCATATAGAAATATAATAGAATTACATATAAAATTAAATATTATATTCTAGTTCTGGAAAGTCATGGTATAAAAGTATGTATATAAAAATAGAAATATACTTTCATGTTTCATAATATCAACAGAATAAGAAAACATATTTCGCCAATATCCGGCAATCAACTCACATCGCTTTTTTTTTCTCAAAACATGGATTATTTAACAAATTCATAATAATTTTTACAGGTTTTATTATTTTAGAGAATGAACAAGTTTTTTTTTTCTTTTTTTTTTTTTTTTTTTTTTTTTTTTGCTGTAGCATTATGTACTATGAGAGAATAGTTTTTGTGGAAATTTTAGAATATTGTGTGGTTACAGAAATTACAGAATATTTTTTCAGATTTTTAAAATATTAATTCATAAATCTATCCACCCTACTTGTATATATATATGTATCTATAGGTATATGCAGATTCTATTTCTTGATTAGACTTTAAACATTGATAATTTTTACAGTGAAATATACATTAAATATTATAAAATTAAAATTAAGTAAACTTTAAAATTTTTCTTGATAAAGAGTTCTTACATGCAGATAAATTGGTTTCATTTGTAAAATACCTTGCCATATTTTTTTAAATGATGGGCAAGAATTTTGCATATATTAATGAGCATATATTTATTTTATGCTCGTTTAAGTCACATTCCCCATAAGGGTTTTTTATTAGTCTTGGATATATCAATTCATAAATAGTTTTGACGAACGAAACGCAAAGATAAGGAAATTCTCCATTAGTAATGGTAAGTAATAGCGCCCTCTACGTTCTTCCGGGGAGAAACTCTTATTCCTCTTGAACAAAGGGAAAATGACTTTTTGTTACGGCCCTATAAAGGGAAGGAGAAAATCGAGTTAGGCCGTACATGTGATTAGGAAGCAATGATTGTCCACCTAAATGCAAGAAGCTTAAATCTTTCTCCTTGGTTGAATCAGAGGCTTAAAATACCTACGATGTATGATTTCTAAATGGCAGTATGTTTATATACGATTTTTATTCTGTATAGAATAAATGATTCATGAAGCTTATATGTTAAAATATTTCTCGGAAAATTTACTTTAATCAAGATTTGTTTCCTCAAATATTCAAATTGAAAATAAATTCTTTTTTCAATTTTAGTGAGAAAATAGTGTTAAAACATATATTAATCGGATTTATTACTCCCTTTTTATTCACAAAAAAGGTTGGTTGATCGGTTGATTTTATGACTTGCCGATTATCTACACGAGGGATATAGGCCCTGGAGGGAGTATCCTTCGTGGGGGGTCTTTCTAAGGGATCCCAACCCGTATTTACGGCAAGGTTCGAAGAAAACCACGGAAAACTCCGAACAATTAGGTCAACGAGCGCAACAGGGGTTTGAACGCATAACCTCCCGTCTACCAGCTTTGAAAGCAGAACCTCTCAGCCACTGGTGGGGCATTCACAAAAATGGAGTAATTTAGTTGCCGTTTTCAGAGAAACTTCGTCAAAAATTACAACAAAATTTAATATCTCGGAAACCAATTCAAATTTTCAAATTCTGAGAGTTTATATGACATTCTCGGACCATTGATAACTGTCGTTAAGTAAATTGAGCTGCGTTTGATACTCTAGGGGGAAAAGTTGAAATAAAAAAATAACAGACAGTCAGATTTTAATATAATAGATTCGTAATCATTTTTCTTTTTTCTAATAATCATGCTGTGATTTTTGGAAGAAAACTCTCATCTGTGTGTAGCTGATATACATGCTGAATAATCTGTATGGATAAAAAATATTTCATTTTTTCATTTTAATTATGACGTTAAATTCAACTACTTTTTCTACTTACTAATCCTTGCATTATTAAAGTATGGAATTGACTCATGCTCCTTGTATTATTAAAATATGAAATTGATTCATGATCCTTGTATTATAAAAATATGAAATTGATTCATGGTCCTTGTATTTTTAAAATATATTTGAAAATGCCCGTTTTATTTCAAAGATGACGTCACCTTTTTTCCCAGCGAAGTATCTTTTAGGTAGCTTTGAATACAAAAAAGTATAAAGCTACCTATTGCAGCCGTTCCGGAAAATTTCGATATATTTTCACCGATCATGACCCCTAGACCCCAAAACCACCCTCCGTTCAAATGTTGATTTATATATATAGATATATCCATATATATATATATATATCTGACCTATGTCATACGATAACACTCGTATTTATAAATCAATTTTGATGAAACTAATTGTGTGTATTAAGCTAACCAATGTCTCGACCGAGTTCGCTGGCCAGCTTCGTCCGCCATTTTGTTTCAAGATGGCGGCCATTTAAAAATTTAAAACTAAAATAAATATACAAAAAAGTTAAAAATTCAAATTTATTTTTTAATTACGTGTTAGGCCTTGATACGAGGATTCCAGAGAATTTTTTGGTTTACCTCTATCTTAAAAAAATGGCTGAGATAGAGCAGTTTGAAATTCTAGGGTGGCTGACATTTTGAAACAAAACAGCACATTAACGCGATTACTCGCAAATTATTTTCTTTCATTGTTGTAATAATTTTCCCAATCATACGCATAAAACTATATATTCATATCCGTTAGCGCCAAAATTGGTGACATTGGCGACAAAATTGGCAAAATTGGCGACATTTGGCGAAATATCGCCAAATTTGGCGACCAAAATAAGTCTTCATAAATGAAGCCAATTTGGCTATTGCTCAATAATTTGGCGACTTTCTTATTCAAATTCATTATTTAACGAATCTTTTGTAAACGTTTCTTTGCATTTTAACTTGCTGTTTTCGTGTAACATTAGCAAAAATTTTAAAACAAAGATATAGGAAAGCTACCTTTTCCTCCCGGTACAGGCCGGAAGGACTTTTTAATAATTATATTTCTTATTGATTATCTTTTCTTAACTATGGCGAGAATTTTGCCATAAAACTCTCATTTGCATTCATCAGCATTCTCATCTGGATTCATATCTCAGCTGATATTCAAGCTTATTAATCAGTATCGATAAAAATATTTCAGTTTTTCATTCTAAATATGACGTCATTATTTACCTACTTTCGAAACTTAATCATATTCATGCTCTTTGTTTTATTACAAATATTTGAAAATGTGTATTTTATTTCAAATATGAGGTCATATTTTTCCCAGCAAAATCAATTCTTAATAATATATTTCTTGTTCTTTTTTCCCTTCAAATTAAGACACAATTTTCGACAGAAAGCCTTTTCTCAATGTAACCGGCATTCATACTTCATGTGTAATAACAAATATCCTATTTTTACGTTTCAAATATCATGTCCTAATCAACTTCTTTTGAATTTTCATTTTTCAAAAGGAAATCGTTTATTAGAAAATGAATCGCTGTGGATAATTTATTATTCCTGGTTTTGATTTTTTGGCAACGAGAAAGAAAAATGGTTAAATTTCAAGGAAAACATTTATATTGATTCCCTATGAAAATAATGAAATTTTGAATTATAAGATAAATATTTAAATTAAACAAATAAAACCAAGCCTGTTTTCATTTCTGGCGTTACAGCTCAAGGATTACAGAGTCATTAAATCATCCGTTTTGACGTTTACTTCAGCCAAACATTCACACACACTTTCAGATTTATAAGATTATTAAGATTACAATTTCCTTGGGTTTTTTTTTTTTCCAACTGACCTGAAAAAGCATTGATTTTAATTAACTTAAGGGGGTCCCGGGTTCAGAAGTTAATTTTCTTTATTTATAGGCAATTGTGAATGAATTTATTTCTTGAAATGCACCTTTCTATAAAGAATACTTTTCAGATAAAACGTTTTTGAAAACATTGAAATTTTGTTTTAGAAAAAATTTAAAATTTAATTTTTTTAATTTATTTAAAGTCATGAACAACTTGTCCGATTTCATTAGTTTTTTCACTGTGTATGCAAAATAGTTTTCGTGTTGTTAATTTGTCTTTACAATTTATAAAAATATTTCTTACAAAATTTATAATAAATTTTAAAGTAAAAAAAAAGAGTATTTTTGTGAATGATTTTTAGTTCGAGGACAATATTTTCAACATTTTTATATGCAATTAAAAATCCTGAAGATAACTTATTAAAAGCATAACGTAAAGACTCCGTACAAAGATTCATACATATATCTTGCAAGGAAGTTTAGATATATCATTTTAAGCATGACGAATTATGAAATAATACATTGTGAAATAAATGAACAGTTACGGGCGGGGCTAGACTGATAGCACAACACAACAAATGTTATATCTGCTGATGTAATCATCGTAGAAATACGCGGTTTGCTTTATGTAACTTATTTAACTTTGTAGTATTTTATTAGTAAAACAAATAAGTTGTAAATTGTACGTTAAACGTGACATATGAGATGCGTTCGTTTTATAACTAGTTTCATAATGTAAAAAAGTCATCATTATAATTTCAGTGAAATGAATTATATCGCCTGCTATGAGCAAAATGATCATGCCTTTTTTTTTCTTATTACGTATGCCACGATTTTTTTCTACACCAGACAGCGCTGCAAAATTCACCATGGCGTTCTTGCTTTGCGAATGATTACCTCCATGGTTTAATATTTTTAGGACTGATAATGGACGAATCTCTAGTGTTTATTTATCCTAATGGATTGCGATATTCGGTTAACATGATTTCAACTGAAGTTATCTCAGAATCTATACATTTTTTAATGTAACTCATCTCTCAAGCAAACAATTTTTTTGAAGGATCTTTCTTTAAACGTGACTTTTATGCAAATTTATTCGAAAAAAAAATAATAAATATGGCTGCCTGGCATATGAAAAAAAAGTGGTTTGCCCGTATTTGTTTGCGACAGTCACATGACTTGCGCTTTTATTATATGGATTACGTACGACAGGATTTAATATAATAAAAAAAACTTTTTTATATATCTTTTTTATGTTTTGATTCGATTTTCATAAAATTTGAAATGTCTCGACAAAATTCTGCAACGATAATATATATTAAATTTCAAACCATTCGGTTGGGTAGTTTTTGCGCTGTTATATGCGGACCAGACGACGACTATAGGTGCTACGTATTTATATAATTACGAACGCACCTAAAAAGAAAAATGTATTTTTTTTTTAAGAATTTTGACCCCGGTACCTGCTTAAACTAGTATACCTAAAACATAAAGTCAAAACTTACCAAATACAATACATCATATATGTTTGTTATATTAGCGTTGCACAAAAAAAAAAACAGTAGAAAAATAAAAATATGTGCACATTCAAAAACTCGTACATGCAGTTCACAATTAAATAAAGATATCCCAAACATTTCACTCATTATCGCAATTGAAGGAGTTGCTAGAATCGCCACTAGTACAGTATTTTCATATATCATATCATCTTCAATTCCATCTATCATAAAGAACATTACTATTACTTTGAAATGTTTAATGAAAATCTCTGCAGCAGGTAAATATACGGTACATATACATGTACCGTACATACATCTCTACGGTACATATCGTACAGATCGGAAACGATCAGGTACGATAACGTAAACGAACGCCTCAAATTAAAAAAAAAAAAGCCGTCCGTCTGTCTGTGTGTGTGTCTGTAAACGTTCTATCTCCCGAAAAAATTGAGATAGAGACTTGAAATTTGGTATGCACTTAGTATGTAATAATGGGAAGAAGCTTATTGAATTTCAGTAACCTCGATTATCCAAAACTATTTTTTTCGGACTCTCGAAATATTCGTTCTGATAAAAGTTATATAAGAAATTTCGAATTATTTTTTTTTAAGGAGTGAATATCAAAAGCAATAAAAAAACATAAATTTTGCATAAAGAATGAAGTCGATCGGATAATTAGTTGCCGATATATTTGTGATTATATTTTCCTCACTCATCGATTTTTCATGACCCTGTATTTCATTCAAATTTCACTTCAAAGATATATTTTAATTGGAAATGAGACGCATAATCCAAAGCAATAAATCATTAGTTAATAGGATAATCAATTTTGGAGTTATAAGGTTGTTTCTTTTACGCAATTTAGTAATAGAGCATTTAATGTTTATGACGTCATCAAACCACGATTTTATTCGAATTGCAATGCATTTTAGAAGTAGTTTACGCATGTTTTATTTTCATATTTTATATTATGTATATCCATGAAGGGTAAGTATTACGATGGCCCCAAACGACTAGCTTATTTAGTAAGATTTTAAATAGTTCAAATTCAGGGATTTAAGTATGGATATATATATTTTTTCGTTTTTCACAGTCAAAACCAGTGATATATTAATAAATTTGATTCCAGATGCTTATAGAATCTGATTAATGCTTACAGAAGAAATAAATTTCAGATAACTCAGATAACTTTTGATGTACTTGACGGATAGCCACTCTGATAGGATTTTCTTATATTGAAACCACAATAATACCATTAAAAAAACATTTATTCTAGCATATTGATATTAATAAAAATACTCATTAATTCAATACGTCTATTTCGTATGTGGCAGAAGAAAAGTAGGGGCCTTCAAGTAAAAGAACGCGGCAATAACATTTTTACTTTTTTACTTCATGTAAATGTGCTTACTAATGTTTCTTATTAATGTACATAATTATTTACCAGTGGACACGTGCGAGGATTTCGCACTGCAGTCTAATATTTTTTAGCAATATATAATATTTTCTACACTGTAAAAACTTTTCGTAAAATTTCAATAGATGTACCGTAAATTAATGGTACTTTACTGTACTCTTTACGGTATGAGTACCGTACTTCTAAGGCTTAGCAAGCACCCTGTGTGTATATCGTCACTATCGCACAGAAGAATTTTAGGCAAATCTGCTTGGTAATGGTGGCTTAGCAAAAGATCCTATTATTATTTTAATTTTCCACGTTTGTGAAAAAAATTATGAATTAATAGAGAAATTTAAGTTTAATGATTCAACAGATAAGTATGTCACATGTAGCTTCATTGCATATTTGAAGTCGATAGCTTAAGTCATAAATATGTAACGACCCTTTCGGGGTTCGCCAATTTCAAATGAGGCCATATCATATTTTTATTCAAAACTGTAGAAACAAAACAATTCAACAGAAATGTAAAACCGGCTGAGCAGTGGAACAAATGAATTTATTTAGACGGCTTCAACTAAACGAATAATATAATGTTTGAAGAGGAAACGTTTTTTCCCAAACTAGCTAAATCAGAATTTTACTTACACTGTAAAAAAATTTCGTAAAATTTCAGTAGATGTAGTAAATTAACGGTTCTTGTACCGTTTTCACTCTTTACGGTAAGAGTACCGTACTTCTAAGGTATATTAAGCGTAAAAAAAAAAAAAACATATATGTGCCATTTCTATTATAAACGGTATTTATACCGTAAAATGATGGTTTTTCAGTAAAAAATCGCTATTTATACCGTAAAATAATTATTTTTCAGTAAGGAAAATGTTGGTAGCCCCGCCTCGGTGTACGGCAACCCCTGAAGTGATGCTCTTGCTCTTGTTACGTAATGCGTGCAGGCCTGAGGAGAGGGGGGAGTGCAGCCGGTACATATACTTTAAATATTTTACGGTACATATACTTGTACTAAATTTCGGGACAGAATAAAAGAACATCAAGCAGATCTGAGATTAAATAGACCCCACACTGCGTTAGCAAGATTAGCGCAAACTGAACCTATAAAAGTTGATTTCAATAAATCCAAAATTATATTCCGCACAAATAATCACCTGGAAGCAATCATAAGAGAGTATCTAGAAATGTCTAAAAAAGAAATAGTCTGTAACGATGTATCATATGATATCCACGCAGTCTGGAATGAATTAATGCATCATTGATTACCTTTCCCATCCCACCTTATTTTCAAACCCTTGAAGTAAAATAGTTTATTCCGGCCAAGCAAGAAAACGCAAAGAGAACGCAACAACTCAACTCAACAATTTAGTTTTTCCACTGATGATGACCGAGTTTCGGTTGAAAACGTTTTGGAATTTTTTAAAAGGACTTTAATGTGTTTTTAAATGTTTTTATGTATGTTTTTACGCACCTTCAAGCAATATATTTACAATTAGTTGTATCTTAATGATTCTTAGGTACATATACCGTCCAGTTAAATTACGGTATATATACTGGTCACGAAGTTGCCAGTGTATGTACCGTAATTTTTTAACAAAATTATTTACAGTGTAGATGCAGATTTAAAGTCCTAAAATAAAATTAAGCATAAAATATCTGTAACCAACATTAGTCAAGCTGAAAATATCATCTCATTTATTCCATCAAAGTTGCAGTAAAACTTATCGAAAATAACAAAAGTCACGCGCCAGACAAAAAATAAATAAATAAATAAAATAAATAAATAAATAAATAAATAAAATAAATAAATAACAATGGTATTTTAACTGCATTAGAGAATGACGTCATTTGCTTCAGGAAAACAACGGACAAATAAAAGTAAATTGAATACATATAAAATATAATTTCATTTCATATAACAAACATACATTTTAGGCTACACGTGAAATACACTGCTTCGATAGATTGGTGGTATCTTTTTCTTCTAAACATTTGAATTTGAATCTTGCTTTTTTATCATAAGTATAAAATTAACGCGTGCGGAGACTTTTTTGTACTATTTATTTTTTATAATTATTGCTGAGCACGATATAATGCGCTATTTTATTTTTGTGGCAGCACTGCTTTCAGAAAAACTTTCATGTCATTTATGAAAACAATGCTGATTTAATTTTTAATTAAATGCAATTTTTTATCACAAAACATGTTTTGACGAAATGTGCGTGTGCTATGTCAGAAGCAGGTTCAAAAATTTTTGGAATGATACTTCATCCGTTGTTGTGCGTTTTGTAAATGCATAGAAAAGGGATGTTGAAAACAGAAATAACATATATATGATAATTAAATAATGAATCATAATGTGTCGTCGTATTTATTATCAGGCAACTTCATTGCAAAATGTAAATGTAATGTAAAGTGTAAAATGTAAAATGTAATGTACTGTACCTAGTACCTATTAATAAATTATGTTCTTGTCCCAACTTGTGTTTCACACTATAGTATATTAATGATTACAAAACAGTTACAAGACGCAACGTTATCACGTAACTAAAATTATGATGCTATCAAATGTCAGTATTATCCAGCCCTCAGCCATTGACAATTTTAGAAGTCATTCATGCTTACTTGGCAGTAAAAATGACTGCTTAGTTTAAAAATAAGGCACAATAACATAGTATATTTTCCAGTGCAGTAAGCAATGAAATTCTAGGACAAGAAAGGGGAAAGGAATCAATCACAGGGATTAAATTATTTTCAGTTATAGAAGAAACTGGAATTCTAAGATTCTATGTTAGACAAACAGTCCAAATATTTATCATGTTACAATTAGCTGATGTATTGATCATATTATATGATCAATGGGCAGTATTCTCATGACGTCACAGTAGGTAAAATGGCAGTGTGATCGTTTGTTTACGTTTTACATTCACGGAGGAGTTTTCGCGATTTCTCTTAGTCACGTTATTTTATTGTCACACTTATGAGCTGAGAAAGCAAATTAATGAAAACAAAAGTATATTCCTTCATTAATTAAGTACTAAATAATGAAATATTTGATAAAAGTATGATTTGAAAAATTTAAATGAAAATTTTCTAAATAGTAAAATTGAACATTGAAATCATGAAATAAAAGCATGTTTAAGAAAAATAAGTTTGATTTATCTAATTTTTAAACAAACCTCAGTTGAAACACTTTGAAATTTCACTCACTTTCATAGACATTGGCTATAACCTAATTTATTCTAGCATTATATTTCTAATAAATTCGATAATTAATACAAAATTAATCTTAAAATAAATGAATATTCCTTATATTATTCAGATATATTGCATACATTTCAATCGTTTCAGTAGCAGAATAAAAAATACGTGAATTCTTAAAGAGCATAATGCTTTCAAATGGAACTGTTTTTTAATGTTTTCCCAAACAGCTGTGTTTTCTTTTTAGCCTCGACCACAAAAGAAGAATATTGTCCATACATCAACCATCACATGGGATATTGTAATTAGCAGGTCTAAGCAACTAAACATAAAACAAAGTGTATAATCTACTGTATAGGAAGTAACTCATTACTGAAAATACTATTATAATAAATACTTTTATAATTAAATATATTTAATTTTAGATTCAGCATCTAACTTTAAAAAAATATGTGATCATCTAGAAAAGAAAAATATTTTAAAATGAGAGAGCATTTATTAATATTTATTTTGGGATGCACTATGGATAAATAATATTTTGAATTTAGTGTTGCATTTATTTTCATAAAATAGTACTTACAATTTATAAAAGTTTTATTTAACATTATTAAAAGGTAATTTTTTATCTGACATGTATGATGGCGTTTATTTTAACACAAATGATTAATTTGATTTTCATTCAGCTTGTAAATATCAATGTTAAAAATATGGATGTAAGTCAAAGATTTTTTTAAAAATCATTTGATTTAAATCATGATTTAAATCACGATTTAAATCGGGCTGATTTAAATCAAACAACCCTGATTTTCGAGCACCTAATACATGGACTGAATTGCCATGATGTTCTACGAAGAAGCTTTTGCCTTCGAAAAAATATTCTGCAAGAAATTATGAAGGAACTATTTTTTTCATGATCATGACTAACATTTTGTTGCTGTAAAGAAATTGGATATTTCAAGAAAACTTTACATCGTGTGTCCGTTAAAAGTCATTAGAGATGGAAGAATCAGCTTAATCTCAAATATTATATAAAAATACACTAGAAACACTATTTAATTTTTTTTAAATTTCATAATCGATGTTTAAAAATTTTTACGTATTTTAAGAGATGTGTGTGTGAGTGTAAGAAAACAATCGTTCATACACATAAATCTGGCTTTGACTTCAAGTAAAAGTAACTACTTAGTAAGTAAGTAATACTTACTCGTGCATTTAACAGTGACATATGAAATACTTCAAAAATTATAATAAAATGTTCTAAATGCTCCAGCCTGTAAATCTTTTTTGAAATACGAAAGAAAAATGTCTATATAAATCAAAGTTTCTCAATAGACTTGAATCACACTCAATTTGTCAGATTTTAAGTGAATTTAGACAAGATTAATGCTCAGTCTGTAAAGCACAAAAATATAATTTTTTAAATGTGTTCACAAAAACATTTTTTGATAAAGATACAAACAACCCACTTATCATATAAATTTACCTTTGTATCACTCTATTGAAAAAAATCTCTACATTTTAATATAAATCCTTCTAAACAATTCAGAAAAAAACAGCAAATTCTAACGTTAATATATTTGCAAAATGTCGTTGAGGACAACTTGGAAATGACATTTCGTAAACAGAAGACACGAACGATAAATCTAGATTTCTTTTGTAGTTCATTTATATAGAATAAATTCAATAAATGCTACATACATTCCATTTTGCTTATAACAATATAAATTTAAAGTGAAATATTTCCATATGTTTTCACGTGTGAACAAACGGATAAAATAAATCCGTTCTTTTTGAGGCCAAATAGAAAAAAATATATTTTTCTAAGAAAACGCCATTGGAAAAAATTAAGAAATAACGTTCATGCAATCACAGTTTAAAGGAAAGGTCCGGAGTATTTATAACATATATTTATGCCATCATGTATACCATACAGGGTAAACTACTGAAACATGATTTTAAACGTTTTTCAGGATTGTTTTATTCGATTAGACATTGTATATTGTAGATAAAAAGTCTCTACATATTTATTTGAAAACATATTTCTTTACAAATAAAACCAGCATTCACCGTATAGAGCTGCGACCTACGTTATACACGGCCGGTGCATGACGTTTAAAACGTCACATGGAGTGGATCATTTTTACACGGTGATTGGTGCAAATCGGTGGGCTCGCCGCTTTGCACCAATCGCTATGTAAAAAGAATCCATTTCATGTGATGTTTTAAACGTCATGCTTCGGCCGTGTATAATGTAGGTCGCGATAGAGCACTACCATTCATTAAAAAACAAGCTAATTGTACGACAGCGACGTACACCGACTTATAATGGTACTCTATTCAGCAAGCAGTTCATCTCTTTCTCCCGCAGCACGCAAGTGAGTTTTTTCTCAGTTCTTCTTCCGCGGAATGGCAACTTGAACGAGAAGCAGTTTGGAGGGAATTTTTGCTCGTGAAGATAGCGTGGGGTAGCTCGAGTAGTATCAACGCCCCCTAGATAAGAAAACAGTGACACACGTCACGAAAACGTCATACCAAGCAGGCAAAACAAAGAAAAAAATTCGAACAACTTGCATGTTTCGATTTCATTGGCTCATAGATTTAATAATTATTGTTTACGACTAACAGTTAATAATTTCACGAGCCATCGAAATCGAAACATGCAAGTTGTTCAGATTTTTGTCTTTGTTTTGCCTGCTTAGAGGCTAACGAAAAAGAAAGGCTACCGCGGTGCACAGATTAAATATATTACACCAGATAGGACACTTCCATAAGCTCAATGGTAACCGAATCGCAACTTCAGAGCCCCTAGTGACAACAGTCGCAAACGTTCCGGGCGTGTCGCCACAGGTAGGTATTGCTTATCTTTTTTGTTTAGTATCTATCTTTTTTTTCAGCAGTTTTGGCGATGTTTGTTATTATTTAAAACATCAAACGTATTTTATTTTATCATACAAATACTAGAAACTAAGAAAATAAGTTAACTAAGCAAATAACTAAGCAGATAAGTTAAATACTATCAAAAAGCTACCGATAAAATAAACGAAATTGTCAACAGGTACATGTGATAGTGACAATCCAACAGTTTATAGATCCCGCGCATGCGCGTTTGTTTCAGACTGTTCTCAGTAGCGGCGCGAGCATCGCGCTGGTTCGGGTTTTTGCTCTACTGTCGTATCTGGATGTATATTTAATCTGTGCCGCGGTGCTTTACGCATATCTTTTTGTTACAGACCGCGGGAGTCACGCACCAATGCAGGTGTACGAAAAGAGTATCACGTCACTCTAGCGGGCTGTAAAAAAAAGATAAGTGGAATGCACCGCGGTAGCCTGTCTTTTTCGTTAGCCTCGTGCCTGATTGGTATGATGTTTTCGTGACGTGTGTCACGGCTTTCTTATCTAGGGGGCGTTTGCAGTATTCCTTTTAGGATGCTGTTTGTAAGCTGGCCCGTATTTGCTTTTGAATTGTGTTTCTGTGGAAGAATGTTGTAAAGTTATGTGAGACATGATCATCATTAATTTCGAACTGTTTTCTACAATGCATAGAGGTCTTTTGTGCTGAAGAAAAATTCTCTGTCCGCTGAAGTGTGTGTTCAAGCCTTTATAAATCATATCTAGTGCCATCATGCTCGTGTGTAGTTTGATCGGAAAAGAAGCCCAAGTTTTGTGTGGAATTCCGTAATTAGTGGTTCATCGAAATAAGTCTAGTGCAAGATATTATTTTGTTAAAGTGTGCTGAGTTTATCTAAAATGAAGTAAGTGCGGCATGCAAGTCTTTTTCACAGTGAAATTTGAGTAAAGTGTAAATGTGATCAAGAAATGTACAGAAAAATTATCAGAAATATATATTTTTTTTTTATCAAAAGCTCCCTAAAGAGGATGCAGTTAGATAGAGTTTTCAACTCTTAAACTTGATTTGAGGTGGAGTAACGAAAATAAGAGTTTTGCCGTGTAGTTGTTAATTTATTTCTTTACTTCATTTGGTTTCTAGTACTAGAAATATATATATATATATATATATATATATATTTAAATTTTCTGTATGCATGCACATGTTTTTTTCCCCTTAAGTTCAATTTTTCATGTTTTATTATTTCATGTTTTTCCTTTTCTAAATAAATATTCCAATTTGCACTTTCTGAGAATTTTTGGTATTTTAGTTAAGTGTGCATTTCTTTTAATTTTCAAGGTACTTATTAAAAATATGAAATTTCATTCTTATTTTTACCACTATATAAATTTGATCATGTGCAAGATATTAATAATATTCTTCCGTAATTAAAAGTTTTAAATCACAACGCTGATCTTTCTCTTATTGTTAATTATCAATTACATTTCTTTTTTTCAGTTTCTGAAGTTAATAATAATATTGGTAATTAATAGTAAGAACTTCCCCAGTATATATGGGACCCTTTCTCATATTTACACATATCTTGGTATAAAAATAAACAAGTTGGAAATTATACGTCAAATGTGATAAATGAAGCGCGTTCTTACTATAACTAGTTTTTTAAATATTCAGATCAGCAATAGCTGTTGCAGTCTTATGCAATAATGCACGAATACAAAATTTATTATGACATTTAAAGCGGTTCTTCAAAAATATTTTTTTTCCTGCTCAGTGACACTAGACTTTCTAACACATTTATCGTCTCATTTTTAAACACAAAAGCATAACACTTGTAGGCCTGACTATTGAAACGATTTGGACTCAAAAATGGTATTTTCCATTTTTTAATAGATAAATTACAGATTAAGTTATAAGCAATTGATGCCACGTGAAGATAGGTTTTTCTCCTTTCTCTCACTCTCGCGCCCGGAAATTCCGTTTTAAACACCAACTTTGACAGTCCTTTCTGAAAGACCTTCTGTTTTTATCAAAAAATGGAAAACCATTCGAATCCAAAATTCCCGAATAAAAACACCTGCCCATTTTATTCGTTTTCGAACAAAAATGAATTTAGAAATGTGTCGAAAAATTATTTATTTTACTACTTTGGATTGGCGAACACCTTGTTTCAGACGAATTCACGAAGAAGTATTTGTACTGTTGAATAGTGAACTATCTTTTAGGTAGCTTTCAATACAAAAAAGTATAAAGCTACCTATTGCAGCCGTTCGGAGGAAAACAGTTCCGGAAAATTTCGATGTATTTTCACCGATCATGACCCCCAGACCCCAAAACCACCCTCCGTTCAAATGTTGATTTATATATATATATATATATATATATATATATATATATATGACCTATGTCATACGATAACGCTCGTATTTATAAATCAATTTTGATGAAATAAATTGTGTGTATTAAGCTCACCAATGTCTCGACCGAGTTCGTTGGCCAGCTTGGTCCGCCATTTTGTTTCAAGATGGCGGCCAATTAAAAATTTAAAACTAAAATAAATATACAAAAAAGTTAAAAATTCAAATTTATTTTTTAATTAAGTGTTAGGCCTTGATACGAGGATTGCAGAGCATTTTTTGGTTTTACCTCTATCTTAAAAAACGGCTGAGATAGAGCAGTTTGAAATTCTAGGGTGGCTGACATTTTGAAACAAGACAGCACATTACAAAAATTTTCATTGTTGTGATAATTTTCCCAATCAAACGCATAAAACTATATATTCATATCCGTTAGCGCCAAATTCTCGCCAAACTTGGCGACATCTGGCGAAATATCGCCAAATTTGGTGACCGAAATAAGTCTTCATAAATGAAGCCAATTTGGCTATTGCTCAATAATTTGGCGAATTTCTTATTCAAATTCAGTATTAACGAATCTTTTGTAAACGTTTTATTTACATTTTAAGTTGCTGTTTTCATGTAACATTAGCTAAAATTTTAAAACGAAGATATAGGAAAGCTACCTTTTAATCCCGGCACAGGCCGGAAGGACTTTTAAGATTACGTAACATTCGGGTAATTCGTTCGTAACATTCGGGATTCGTTAACACGTAAACATTTTGAAGCTTTAGAGGTTAGGGGAGTGTGGAGAGGAATGTCTGTTGCTAATTAACTAAAATGTATAAATACTTTATACTTTTGCAGATAAATGTCACTACTTTACAGTTCATACATTCACATATTTTGTTTGATTGTTTGTAATGATTCTAAATTAGAAAAGGATTTGGGTTTTCACTTGGAAAATCTTCACTTTCATAAATAATTTTTTCAATGTTCGATATCATTTATTAATATATTACAGATAATATATGCTAGATCAAATTTATTAGGGTTAAATTATATTATTTATGTGAGATACAAGTTATGCTATCGGATTATTATGTTATGATCACACGTGTTATTAAAGCCTACTTTTGTCTAAAACAAATGCGAGCTGGGATGAGTGGGAAAGACATGAAAAATTGATAGGGATATTAGTAATTCATTTACAAAACATTCACATTAAAATAATTTAACAAATTAATCCATTAATTCAATTTAAAAATGCATAATGAAGGCAATTATTCCATAATATGGAAACAAGGAGCTTTGATTCTAGTAATATTACTATTAAAAATTAGAAATTAAGTTTAATAAGCCTGTATATATCTAAGTGCATTATAAAGAATGCCGTTGGCAAACTACTAATAGTCTAGGGGGGAAAAGACAATTAGGTTGCTTGTATGGAAATACAGTTAACGGATAGAGCAATACTAAAATTGTAATGTCAAGTAAGAAAATGTAGGTTATTGCAGATTGTGAAGAATATTGCAGCGGCGAAGAATGCGAAATTGTCAGTGGCGTAGCTACACATTCAGCGCCCTGGATCAAATAAAATTGGTACGCCCCTTGCCACTATAAAAACACTTCTGCTAGCTCTGTTTGAGGTTTAAACTCGTATATTATATTCTTATTTATATTTAAAACCCTGTTTTTTATTTAAAAAATAAAGTATTTTCATAATAAAATATTTGACGAAATAAATACAAATAAAATATTAAAATAAACTATAATTGTTTAAGTTCGGACTACCTACTGATTTTTACGACGAATTGAGCAGTATTTCCGATTTAAATGGTCCCATGGTCGCAGTGCAATCTACCACTAACTTCTGTTGTTCCTTTCAAGGCTTTTGAAGCAATATAGAATGCTAATAAAGAAACACACTATTGTCGAGATATTTTTAAGACGCGTTTTTTCCGTTTTCAGTACCGAAAGCTCTGAAAATTCATAAAATTCGAGTTATTATATCTCGGTAAGTTTTGATCGACAAAAAATGAAAGTTTTGTTTTACTTGTTAGTGAATATAGAAAATTTTACTAAATTAATAGTTTTACTAAATATAGAACTTAGCAACAGTAAAAAAAAAATAAATAAATTTCGTAATCTTTAAAAAAATAACTACTTTGATATAAAGGATTTTAATAGGATCATAGTTGCCAACCTCCCGATTTTTTTCATACCAATATTTTTATGTAAAAATATTTGTTTTCTTTAATCGTACAATTTCTGAAATTTAATAAAGAGAAAATTTCTGTAAGATTTTACTGGTATTCAAAAAATCGGGGCGTATCTATCCTACAAACAGGGGCGTAGCTACCGTGGAGCAGTTCGCTCCAACTGCTCCACGGTAGCTACGCCACTGGAAATTGTTGTACTTGAGGAAAGTTCAATTAAAATCTCAATTCAGATTAATAAGTATTAGGAAAATGTTTTAAGAAAATAAAGTAAATTAAATTTGCACTAATTAAGTTACCATAGAAAAAAAAACCTTTTTTGTATTGTATTGTTAGGTGTTGCAGATTCTAGGGGAAGAGAGTAAAGTCCAATAATACATCGAAAGGATGGAAAATATGCAACAGTTATCAAAAAGCAGATATTTATGTTGATTATTTGGAAAACTTTGTTAGAAGCTTACTCACACTCTCAGAAATAAAACACTCAATTTTGACGATTCAGCTCTATTTCGTTATTTTTGACAATCATTTCGTCACAGAGTGCCGTTGTTTTTGACGAAACTGTTTCCTTACTGTCAAAAATAAAACTCTCACTTTTGACGATTCAGCAATTCTTGAGCTATATTTCATCATTTTTGACAACCATTTCGTCTCAAAATTAAGTGATTTTTAATGAAATGGAAACTCAAATATTTGACGAAACTGTTTCCCCATTCACGGCCAGATTGTTTTTGTTGTTACAAAATCGTTCAAATTTTTTTTTTCAGAAGCTCAGTTCTATTTAAGAAATATATTCATATATCAATCAAATTTAAAATATGCATAACTGATCCCTTTCTCCTCTATAAACAGTAACGTGTTAAAATCTTAACCATAGTCTAAAACTGATTAACTCTTCTCCAATATGCACTTCAAAATTTATTATTTCTGACCAACAAATTAACGAGACCATATTCTAATCATTCATTGAACAAAGGAAATTTCTCTAATCAATTATATTTATCAAGCCATATTCTAATTATTTATTAACCATAGAAAAACCATAATAATCTAGCCTTAAGAATCTAGCCAGTTCTATTTAAGAAATATATTCATATATCAATCAAATTTAAAATATGCATAACTGATCCCCTTCTCCTCTATAAACAGTAACGTGTTAAAATCTTAACAATAGTCTAAAACTGATTAACTCTTCTCCAATATGCACTTCAAAATTTATTATTTCTGACCAACAAATTAACGAGACCATATTCTAATCATTTATTGAACAAAGGAAATTTCTCTAATCAATTATATTTATCAAGCCATATTCTAATTATTTATTAACCATAGAAAAACCATAATAATCTAGCCTTATTAATTAAAACATGCAGAAATTATAACAGCACCAATACAGTGTACCTTTTAAAAATATAAAAACGCATCGACATCCCGTAGATACATTTAAAATCAAATTTACACAAGTTCCCGCTCGCGTTGACCTCCCATGCCAAAGGTTGGGTGTTCGAATCCCCTTGAAGACTTGAGAAAAGCGATGTAAAATTTTCTCCCTTGTCAATTACAGATGCTTCTAAAATTGTCAATAGATGGCGCCATTGGCCTTTTTTACACTTTCGAACAAGCAATTCGACGAAATTAATTTCCTCACTTTTTTGAGGATACAAATTTACTCGATTTGACGAAATATTCGCTCGGAGCATTTCCCAGGAAACAGTTTCGTCAAAAACAAAGAAAATTTCGTGGAATTTGAGTATTAATTTCTGACAGTGCAATATAAGCACATTATTTTGTTATACTATTTAGTAGTACTTGACAATTTATTAAATTGTTTAAATATTAATTCTTTAAAACATGAGCTAGATTGAAATTGGTTATTTTAAATTACTGTGTTCCCCATTCATTTCCTGTAATGTCTCATTCAACCGTGGACCGTGATTGGATGTGACTTATTTAAAAGTTCAGAAAAAACTTTATATCATTTAAATTATTACATTTGTAGAAATGAAACTTCCTTTATGTATTTGTCAATTGAATATACTCTATCATAATAGCTAAAATGTGTATTTTTTGTCGTAAAATGCTTTGGGTAGAACCATCAACATGGAAAATGTCCCACTGATCCCCACTCTTCCCTATTTGCATGCATCATAAATGTGCACATACTTTAAATAATTCCACCACATGAATTGTAAAAATAATGTTAAAAATCATTTGTCTGCGCCCATAGAAAATATAAAACCGAATGCTGTTATATTTATCTATATGAAGATATTTAATCCTCGTACAATATTTCTAAAGCTCATAATTAACTAGAAATAAAAGATATAATGATATATTGAAGTTATATGTGCACGACTGTAAGATATCACAAAAATATCTTTACTGTAATTGAAAAAAATAGTTTAGAAATTAATGCTTTGAGAAAAGCGAAATAGAAAGACTTATTATGGATTTGTAACTAATTGGTAAGTCGGCGAATTTGTATGACAGATGTTCCCTAATATTTTTCAAACATATCGAAGACACAAATAAAATAATTGCATTAGATAGCATTTGTCGGCCAATAAATTATTTTTTGTTAGCTCACAGTCTATCAAAGCCAGGGAGCTTATGTGCCCGCCGGTTCTGTATGTATGTATGTACGTAACGCGATAACTCTTCATAGAAATATCCGTTTTCCTTCAAATTTTGTTTATAGGTTCACTGTGTTAAGGCGCTTCCCTGATTAGTTTTCGGGATTGATTGGTTAAGTATAAAGGGGAGGAACGGGGGGGGGCTAATCTCCCCCTTAATTTTTATAAATGTGTTTTTCATGCAGAATTATCCGATTTTCTTCAAATTTTGTATATAGGTTCATTGTGATAATGCGCTTCTCTGAATAGTTTTCGGGATTGATTGGTTAATTATAAAGGGAGGGATCGGGGGGGCTAATCCCCCTTAATTTATATAAATGGGTTTCTCATGCAGAATTATTCCGTTTTCCTTCAAATTTTGTTTATTGGTTCACTGTGTTAAGGTGCTTCCCTGATTAGTTTTCGGGATTGATTGGTTAAGTATAAAGGGGGGAACGGGGGGCTAATCCCCCCTTAATTTATATAATTGGGTTTTTCAAGCAGAATTATTCCATTTTCCTTAAAATTTTGTTTATAGGTTCACTGTGTTAAGGCGCTTCCCTGATTAGGTTTCGGGATTGATTGGTTAAGTACAAAAGGGGGGAACGGGGGGGCTAATATTCCTTAATTTATATAGATGGGTTTTTCATGCAGAATTATCCCATTTGCTTCAAAATTTGTTTATAAGTTCATTGGGTTAAGACGCTTCCCTGATGAGTTTTCGGGATTGATTGGTTAAGTATAAAGGGGGTGGGAACGGGGGGCTAACCCCCCCCTAATTTATATAAATGGGTTTTTCATGCAGAATTATCCCATTTGCTTCAAAATTTGTTTATAAGTTCATTGGGTTAAGACGCTTCCCTGATGAGTTTTCGGGATTGATTGGTTAAGTACAAAGGGGGGAGGGGCGGGGGGCTAACCCCCCCACTTAATTTATATAAATGGGTTTTTCATGCAGAATTATCCCATTTGCTTCAAAATTTGTTTATAGGTTCATTGGTTTAAAACGCTTCCCTGATTGTTTTCGGGATTGATTGGTTAAGTATAAAGGGGGGGGGAACGGCGGGCTAATCTCCCCTTAATTTATATAAATGGGTTTTTCAAGCAGAATTATCCGATTTTCTTCAAATTTTGTATATAGGTTCATTGTGACAATGCGCTTCTCTGAATAGTTTTGAGGGGTTTATTGGTTAAGTATAAATGATTAGGGGGTTGGTAATCCCCCCTGAATTTAGATAAATGGGTTTTTCATGCAGCATTATCCGATTTTCTTCAAATTTTGTATATTTATATTCATTGCAGTAAGAGGCTTCTCTGATTAGTTTAAGGGGTTCATTAGTTAACTATGAGGGGGTAACGGGAGATGACCCCCCCTTAATATATTGTCGATTTCTTTATTTTTTAGGGGCTTATTTCAAATTCTTTGAAATACGAGTATAATATACAATTAGTGTGAATAGCCTGTGAGCTCAATGCCCTCAGTTTAACTGGGCAGTTTTCTTTTTATTCGTTTTCCTTCCCCTTACACAATTTTAACAGCTATATTTTAAATATATTAATTGTAGATTTAATTTATCCAAAGTATATTTATACCATTTAACTATGTTTTTGCAGCACAAAACTTAGAAATAATTGTTACATTTTCTTGGTAATACATGTGGCAAATCAAAAATTGCTGAACCCCTTTAATATAGGAGACAATCATAGAAATTAAGCACAAAATAGCCATATAAATAATTTTTAAAAATGCGTTGCCAGTTAGCGTATGTAAAACTTAATTTATTAATATACTAAAAACGGCAAATAAAATTTTCAATTAATGATTTAAATGTTTTCAAATAAAATACATTACTCGTATTTGGTGCAAACCCTTATAGTTAATAATTACTTCATTGACCAGCACTTCAGAACCAAGATTGCTGAGATATATGATTTGTCCTGAAAATGCTACATAAGTCAGCTACAGATACAACTAAAAGAGGAGTATAACATATGTAAATAATTGACAGACGAATTCATCTGGTTATTAAAACTGCTGTGGAATTTAAATTACTTGGATCTACTATTCATCAGAATTCACCATGCAAAAATAATATGGCGTAAACCATCGGTTAAGTCAAAGGAACTACAGGTATACTGAATTATGTTCAATGGAGCAAGTAATATCGTCTTACATACCGGAAGACTAATCTAAGCGCAAGTTTTCAAAGTATTATGCTGTATCGTACTAGACATCTAACTTATATGTCACCCATAAAAATAAATTAATGTTTTCTATAATAGACTTTTTACGATGATCGTGAAGAAAATAAAGATAAAAAAAATAATAAAAATGCGAATATCGGGGAAATCATGGAGAAAACAAAATATCGCAAAAACTATTCAGTATTCTGGAAATATGATTGGCATGTATAAAGGATAACTAGTGATTAACTGCTATAAATACACTGGGGACTTACAAGTATAGATGAACGATAGAAAGACAGGAGAAGATTTGTAAAACGTGAATATACGAAACTAGGGGGCTCAGCCCCCTACTCGCTAACGCTCGCCAACCCCCCGTGAATTGCGAAGCATTTCACATTGAGACCGCTACGAGGTCACAGCTCGCTTCGCTGGCTCGCCCCTTTTTTTCAGCAATTCTAGCCGGAATGAGTTCTACCATAAAACATTTGAACATATGAAATTGACAATTTTTTTTAATGTAAAAAAGTAATTATCCGTTGAAAACACAACTGAAAATGTATTTAATTGGCGCTACCAATGAACATATAAATCTTTTAAATACTATGAAAAAAGGATCTTTTGTACAGCACGACTTAAATTTATTAGAAAAAAAAACTACGTAGAAATATTTTTTACTTCCTCAATACATCAACAGATGGCGCCAGGTGCAATCTACAAAGTTGATTTTTTTATTCTCCGACTTTTGAGTGAGTGAAATTCGTAAATGAATTCTGAATAAGAGTTGAGAATTCATTTGAAATTAACGATATTGCTCATAATTAAAATGAGGAATCATCTCAGACGCTTTGGATTACGTACATGTTATTTTATTTTTAATAATTGCTAGTTTGAGCTTCATTCTATGGTTTCTATGCTCTCACACTGACCGCCATATTAGAGGTGGAGCTAATCTAACACAATCTAGTCTGTTCATTGGTCTGAGCTCTGGAAACTAAGGTTGTTGCCAAACCATAAGTTACAAATCCAGCCCTATTTTCGCGCCACGTAAGACAAATATATATATAGAGATTCTAAACTTCAGCTATTGAGGGGAAACTTCTGGATAAGAACAAGGGAAAAGTTTAATGCAGCCCTAGCTATTTCTTGTTGAATCATTCACCGTAAATAGTTCCTAACAGTCTATCAATCTTCAGATTATGAACAAACTTTTAGTAATACCATTTAGCAGGAGCCTTAAATAAAACATACGCAGACTAGTACTTGAATGCAGCATATTACCAATGGAAAACTTTACATTTGAAAATACGTTTCCTTTTAAAACCTAATTTTAAGTTCCTGAAACCAAAAAAAAAAAAAAAAAAAAAATCATATTAAAAAAAGGATACATAGATCGATACATACTGCAAAAAGTTTTTCTTTTATTTATGTAGATGTAACATATATAATTTGTACAGGGTGTTTCACGAAGGACCCATAACTTTGAAAATAAATAACTTTGAAACGGTGATAGATAGAAACATGAAACCAGTGGTATGTTTATTAAAAAACGCGTAAAAATCTGATACAGAAATTAAAAAATTTACTAACGAATTTCGCCAATGGATGGTGCTGTAAGTGGTATAACCATAAGTAAGCTGTATTACATCAAAACCGATTCAAAATGTGTGTTGAGGTATAAACAATGTCCTTCAGTGTCACTTCCAGAATTTATTTCACTATGTGCTAATTGCGATCACGTTTCAACGGCGCAATCTTCGACGACTGAACGTTCTTGAACTTGAACTTGTGTTAGATTCAACGGGCTTCCAGTTCCGAAGCAACTGCACACCTTGGCTATGAGTAACGGTATAGCAAATCCTGATGTCAAGTTAATAATAAGGTATAGCTGTAGTGCGTAACACTACTGTAAAAAATGATAGCTATAGTAATAGGTAGAGATGCGAACAGCGTATCGAGAGCCGATGCTGGTGCCCATGAACCTCTATACCAGGACATCTAAAGGGGACATCTTTCAAGTAGGAAATCGTTCCTCGAAAAAAGTCTCAAATAGGTGGTGCATGTGGTAAGATATATTCTACACACGTCACTAATTCGTCTGCTTCACCGTTTGACACTGACAGTGACAGCCATGGGCGGTGCTGCAGCACGGATTCTGGCTAGCTGCGCAGAAACGTGCGCGTAGCTGTGCAGCTGCCATTTAGTTCCGAAGTCTCGACACGATGTTATCACTATTGCGTTAGAAGTCCTTCTATAGAAGTTCATGCTGGTGGCAGACAACTCGGTCTTGAAAAAGACCATGTCCACCACAGAAGATCCGAGCTTGAGCGAAAACCCCGGTAGCTGAAGGCGAAGTGAGTAGATGATAGCAGAGTTGGTCTATTTACACGGAGTGGCTGCTCGATCGTTCAATCCTTAATATGCAGGGCGGGGCTTGCTAGAAAGCTGGAAGTCCGCAGGGGAGAAGGAGTGAAAAAAATCTAAAGTGATAGAAGACATAAAAATTTGGATAGTTCAAGTTGAAGGTGGTGGCAAAGGCGATCTCAAAGTTAAAAAAAAAAGACACTTTTCAGTGACCATAGAATTTAAATTACAAAATAAACTAATATAAATAACTTTTCCAAAATGAGCTAAACAACCAATGAAAGTAAATTTTATATGCAAATTTTGAATTTGCCATAATTTCACTGAAGGGAAGTAGTTTAGATATGGGATTATATTGATTAGTAATTTCAGCTGGGACACTGTTCAGTTTGGTGGGAATTTTATTGGAAGACTCATTTGACTGAACATTCCTGGCATCTGAGCTCTCTTTATAGGGATCCGTAATGCTGCCAGCAGCGCCATCTACCGACGCTATTTTTAACAAAATTTTTGAGTTTTCTGTATCAGATTCCTACAATTTGTTTAATAAACATACCACTGGTTTAACGCTTCTGTCTATCACCGTTTCTGGAGAATTTATTTTCAAAGTTAGGGGTCCTTCGTGAAACACCCTGTATATAAATTACATAATGAATAAAAATTAACATAAACCTTTGCATTGGTACTGCTGATCATATAATATGGCTCACTGTCTTTTTAAATTATGTTACGTAAAATTACTTTTTGTCGAATATTAATTTTACTTTATAGAAAAAACGGGAGACCTTTACCATGTGTTTAAGATAATTTGTATTTTCTGCTTAGTATTTCTAAAACACATAAAGCACAAACGTAACGAACATAAAACAAACATAAAATTTGCTTTTACATTAAGTGACTTTTGATCGTAAAACAATATTTAAACATTTCCCTTCACTCCACAAAAAGAAAAAAAGAGGAAAAGTTTACGCATTTAAATAAACTCTCATACATTAAGTTTTCAATACATTTAATTCTAATTTAATTTTTATGTTTATTTTTATTCATTTAATTAAATGTTCTTTTTTACAACTTTTTAATCAAAAAATTTGCATCAACTGTGGTGACATAGATTCTTTTAAAATAAATTGTTTAAAGCATAAAACTGAAACCAATAGAATCTTTAAAAGGAAAAACAACTTTGAAATGTGTAATTTCCTTTGTAAAAAAAACTTTCTATCTTTATTTGAAAATTTCTTTCACAGTGAAACATATAAAAATATTCATTATTTTCTCCCTTGTTATTTACTGTTAGAAAAACATTTTAAAAGTTGCTGCATGAGTTAAAATTAAATTTTGATGAAAATCAATAGACATGGATAAGCAGAATGTCAAACAGTGTAACATATGTTCATAAATACAAAAAAAAATGTGCTAAAGTAATGAAAGGAATGCGCATAAATAAATAAATATATACATATATATATATATATATATATATATATATATATATATATATATATATATATAAGATAAAGCAGCTTTACAATTATTTGAATATCTTTCTTCATTTTTCAAAAAACACAAAGTTAATACATTTGAATAGGGTAACATTTGTTAGACTCTCAAGGTAAAAAAAAAAATAATAAACAGTGAATTAAACAGTATAGCAAATGTGCATAACTGACGGGAAAATGTGTAAAAACATTTTAACAAATATTTGAGTACATCTCTTCACTTAACAATAAATAAATAAATAAATAAAAATGAGACATTAAAAACAGGTGTTCATTTGTTAATGTCTGTAAATTTACTATTTATTGTCCATTTTACCAGTTTCCTTTCAGACATTATTTAAAAAAACATGGTCAAAATTTTTCACTAAAAACGTCCCCCATTTAAAAAATGTAAAAACAGTCAACCAGCAGTCATATATATAACGGAGAGGCAGAGAGTTGAAGATCACAACTGATGATGCCCTAGCTGGAGCGAAAGCGCTTTTGTGGAGTGGTGAAGATTTTTTTTATTGGAAACTGTTTTTACATTTTTTAAATGGAGGACGTATTTAGTGAAAATTTTTGGCCATGTTTTTTTTAAAATAATATCTGAAAGAAAATTGGTAAAATGGACAATAAATAGTAAAAATGAGACATTAAGGATTTTCAATATGCTCTCGTATATTACACTTATGAGTAAATTGTATCCAAAATTAAATTTAAATAAATAATAAATAAATAAAAATGTGACATTAAAGCATTTCAATAAATAAATAAGTAAATAAGTAAAAATGTGACATTAAAGCATTTCAATAAATAAATAAGTAAATAAATAAATACAAATGTGACGTTATACCATTTCGATATGTTCTTGCATATTAAATTTATGAATAAATTAAATTTATGAATAAATTTTATCGAAAATTTAATTTAATACATCTAATTGGATCCATTTTCATAGATTATTTTTTCTGTTTCTCCAGTATAAATATTAAGTTGCATTTATAATGTCGTGGGATATTTGAACACAAATTGTAAACGCCACAAAATGTAAATCAATAGAATCTTTAACAGTAAAAATTTGAAGGGGATATTTTTTTTTTTCAGAAACTCAATGTAAGCGTGTTTGAAAATTTCTGCCACAAAGAATGTTTTTTTAAAAATACACTATTTACTTCCTTCTTGGTTACTCTTAGAAAAAAACATTTTTCATTTTTACATCAAATGAGCTACAAATAGGTTCTGAAAACAAAATGTGTTTGACAGTGAAGAAAAAAGTATAAAAAGTGTGTTAAACAGTCTAGAAACTTTTAAAACTTTAGTATTACGATAAACCCAGGAATATAGAAAAATTATCAGATTTCCGCGACGTATACTTAAGAAAATGTTTAAAGAAAAAAATATAAATACAATTTTTTGAAAGGATTTAGTTGTATGCTACAACGTTAACCTCCTTTCTAGTTGACGCTAGGTAGAAATAATGATTTAAATATATTTTAAGAGAAATACAGTAGAAATATAAATTTGGTTTATATTGATTTTATTAATACTCTTTTGATTAAAAAAAAATACACCTATATAATAGCTTATGTGTGTTAAAAAAGATATGTTGCTTTATCAAACACTGCTAATTTGAGAAAGGTTATCTAATAAATTATAATTATGTATATCCCCAGGAAACTGTAGGTTCTATTTGTTTAATTCTATTTAAATTCAACAATCAAAAGATTTTATTTTGGAAATTATTCATGATAGTTAATGCTTATTTGTCAGCTGCATTTGTGCCTTGATGAAGTTAATTGAAATAATGTATTATGGTAAGTTATGTTCATTCATGTTTTAAATTTAATTAGGATTAACTTTACTGTAAGTGGATTTATGCATTGATTTTATCAACGCTCTTTCAGCAAACTTAAGATTTTTACACGCCCATTTATTGGATATCTCAATTACGATTATTTCTGGTATATGATCGTACTTTTTATAAATTTACAACTTAAATTATTCATGCAAAACTGAAATTGAACTTTGTATCTCAGCGCTGAAACAAAATGTCAATTGAAGCGTGTCATTCAATATAAGTTTTGCGAAAATTAAGGTGTTCAATTCAAATGGAAAATTCGGATGAGAAGAAAAATGTGTTGACCCAGAATAATATAATCATTTAATATTTAGTATCTATAAGACAATTCATCTTTGAACCAGTTCTCTCTAACTATGGAATAAATCGATTAAATTATATACTTTAACTGACTAAAAAATTTACTATTTACTTTTCGTATAATGCAATTGACATAATTAATAGCTTACGATAAAATGTCCTCGATGTTTAAAGACTTATTTTTGAAATATTAAAAATTGATAAATATTTGATATAAATAAAAAGGCATGAATAAAAATTCATAAAATGTGTTAAATCAGCAAAGTGTAATCCTGTAATACATTCTGAGAGTCTATAAACCAAGTCATCCGTTTGCCAGTTTTCTCTAACTGTGAAAGAAACCCATTAAATTATGTATTATAAATGACTAAAAATTCTACTTTTCATATTATTTTCAATACCGTTAGCATAATAGCTGTCTATAAAATGACAATAACTTTAAATCTCTTTAGTTTTCAGCAAAAAATGCAGAATCGGCACAGTGAATAAGTAATGTCGAGTTTGACAGTCAGAGGATTAAAGACTTATTTTAAATACATTATGTATGAAATATGTTTCATATAGATAAAATTTAGTTATGTGTGATTAACATGAAAAATATCTTCCATAGCATTGCAATATATTCAATCATTTTCGGCACTCAGACTGTATTTGAACAATAATTTACGTTTGAACAATAATGGACGTTAATCTGCTACATGCATTTTGTTTTCTTTAATTTAATAGTTAAGGCTAATGTGCCTAAATGTAATGTCGTATAAATGATACAAAATTCTTGTTCTTAGAATTCTAAAGCAAGAGTCGTATATAAATGTGTCCGAATTAAAAAAAAAAAAAAATTGCGAAACATATACATTTAAAGAGTTTTCCCTTGGACAGTTTCCAAAACAAGTCATCCATTTGCCAACTCTCTCTAACTATGAACAAAATCCATTAAATTGTGTCATTTAAAATTACTACAAATTATAATATTTTTTTTTGTGTAATACAATTAGCATAATTACTAGCTTTCGATAAAATGTCAATAACTTTTAACCACAATACTCTCCAGCAAAAAAGGCAAAATTAGCGCAGTGTATAATTAATCACTGCGCAGAGTTAAAGACTTATTTTAAAAACAAAATATGAATTATATTTAATATAGATAAAATTTGTTATGTGTGATAAAAAATACTGTGGACTTTGCTGTGGAATCTGCTACATGCAATTTTTGTTTCTTTAATTTAATAGTTAAAGTGAATGTGCCTAAATGTGATGACGAATAAATGAGACAAAGCTCTTGTTTCTAAAATCCTAACGCAAGAGTCGTATATAAATGTGACATTTAAGATATGAATTATATTTATTACAGATAAAATTTAGTTATGTCGTTTTAACATGAAAAATATCTTCCCTAACATTACAAGATATCCATGCATTCCTTCACTCAGTCTCATATATTTGAATAATAATTTATAAAAATATTTTGGACGTTAATTTGCTATGTGAAATGTTTTTTTTTTTTTTTTTTTACTTTAACAGTTAAAGTGAATGTGCCTAAATGTGATCACGCATAAATGAAACAAAGTTCATTCAAGAAACAAAGTTCAAGAAAGTCAAGAAACAAAGTTCAAGAGTCGTATATAAATGTGACATAATCAAATATTCGTATTTAAAAAACAAACACGAAACATGCATTTAAAACGTTTTTTCTAGAATAATTTCAAATTGAAGTATTAATAATCCAATTTCGAAAAGGTCCCCTACATGCGTGGAATAATCCCGAAATCGAGATTAACATTTCGGTTCTTATCTTTGAATGACAAATAACCCTATTGACGTTACGGCAATGGAAGTGCGTTTCATTTACCGGAATGAAAGCGGGAAAATGCGACACGCTTTGAACTAGAGTTGTTCTAAAATTTTCAGCTCATTTTGGTGTCTCATTTTTTGATAGGCGTATTGGTGACGAATTCTATCCTTCGCAAGCTGTTCGGCTTTCAGCAGAAGTATGCTGAGGTAAATTATGTGGTATTTCATGTATAAAATTATTTTTAAGAGCAGAAATTGTGAATAATTAAACTTTCTTTAATAAATATAGTCAGGATTTTACACATTGTGATATATTACTGTTTTTATTTGGTTGAGTACTAAATTATGTATCTCAAATGATAAAAACACAAAACGTCCTGTATTTAAAAAATAATAAAAAAAATCTAACGTAATAATATTGGTATATATTTCAGCACAGAAAGAATAAATATGATCAATAGATCAAGTTTAGAAACCAAAAGGTAGAGGGTAATGCAAATGTGTCCTTTTCCAAGTTTCAATAAAATCATGGGGGTTAAGGTAAAATGTCAAAATTATTGTCTTTAGTTTCAGTTATATATATATATTTTTTTTTAAAAAAAAAGCTTTATTATGGATTATTCAATGCAATTCTATTACTAATGTTAATTTTCCTTTACGACGTAATTTCTATGTAACAAAATGCTCAAGGGAGTTTCTGAAAAGTCCTAGAAGTGTAACGTTTACATATTATTTCACATTTTATATTAAAGTAGGTAAGTCAGGGATAGTTGTCCACCTTTATTTTTCTTTTTTGTAGTATTGATTTTGGTAGTACATATTTAACCGATATATTCTAGATTTTATGTAGTTTTTCATAAAAAGTATTATTGTAATATAAATACCAGATAAAATGGAATTTTTATAAAAAAAAAAAAAAAAAAACTTAATGATTTTGGCCAACTATCCCGTACCTCGGTTAGACGCTCCAATTGGTCGGAATAGATGCTCCAGCCAGTAGTTCTGGATGTAGGGAGAAATACGGCTGCAACCGATAAACTAACACGTTATTCGATATCTGTTTCAACAACGTTCATTAAGTATTTCATGTAAAATCTCTAATAAATAAATATTTCATCTGCTGCATCTCTATCTTTTAAAAACATAAAATAAAAGCCAAACGTATCTTTTTTGATGAATATATCTCTTATTTAAAGAAATAAACCGCTGTAACTTTGCCTACTGCACTTTTTTTATACAGATTAAAAGAAGAAAATTCGTTACTGGGACCGTCACATGTCCAATAGCTGAAATACAGTGACTGGGGCAACTAACACGATAGAGCATCTAACCTGGTTTTACCAATATGTTAAACCTGCTCATCTACAGGATTGCAAACCCATAGAAAATACAATATTCGTCACACAACAATTCATGGTCGAGTTAAACGATGGACTTTTGCAGGACCTCACTTTTGCTTATCTGATAAAATGCATGCTAAAGAGTTTGATGATAATATTAAGTTTAAACGTTATGGTAATATTAAGTTAGTAGCAACATTTTTTTTTCAGTTACTATTCTTACTATTAAGGTAGATAAAGTAATCGAAGTAAACACAAAAGTAATAAGTGATCACAAAAGGTGAAGGTGGCCAGAATAACAGCAAGAAACATTTCATTGAGTATTGTTATTATGTTTGTTTGAAAATATCCTCAAGGTTCGCAGCTATGACATTACCGCAGTGTTTAAATACAGGAACAACTACACCGTTCCAAGAATTACTAAGAATAAAGAACTTATTAATGAAATAGTTGAGTGCACTGTAAAAAATATTCCGGAAGATTCCGGAAAAAAGTGGTGGCATTAAGATGCCACGGCTTTTTGCTGTTACGTTTCAGAACAAAGTAGTGAAACATTCCAATTTTCAATAATCAATATACTTTTTTATTCAGTGTCTTATTTAAGCAATTAAATTTTAAAGTTTCGTATTACAGATAAAATGAAAATTCAAATGATGAAGCATAAAAAGATTTAAATTAGCTACTTACTTTATCGGTTGATATCCAAACAAAGAATGACATTTGTTCAGATTGCATTTGTCTCGAAGTACCTAGGCAGCTGTTTTTCATTCTTCTTTAGTTATCAAAATGGCTAATGGAATATAAAATATGAAGCACGCATGCGCAGAGTAGTTTACGGGAAAGTTGAAACCTCTCGAAAATATTACATGGATTATTGCTATTATTGACGTGGGACATAAAGAAATTCAAAATTCCGGTAAAATATGCGAAATGTTTAAAGATAATTTCCGGAATTGTTTCGAAATTTTTTTACAGTGTAGAACTTAAATTAACATTGTTTCGGTAAAATAAATGTACACTTCATTTGTCAGACCTTTTAATTAATAGTAAGAGTTAAAAGTGTTTAAAATATGAATGTTAAATGATTCATTATTTAATTATGATGCAGTATTAAGTATTTCAAAAACTCATAACAATTTAATTAAATAAACTTAATTTGAACTAAAATGCATAAAATACATCGTCAAATTTACGCACAATAAAAAAAAAGACACCCTATGCGTTTTAATCTCCAAATTGTCACCGAAAAAAAAACGGAAATGACTATTTAACTGGAAATTATATCTTTATTTTCTTCAATTTATGTAAAAGAAAAAATATATATTTATAATAATATTTATACTGAACTTGTATCGAAATCTAAAAATTTCAATACGGAAACCTAATTTTGGCATCATATTTGGCTTTATATGTTAGCCCTATGTATATATTTTTGGACCTTGAAACTTCTACATAATGTCACCTTTTCGTACTTGTCTAATTTTTCCATTCAATCCTGACATTACCGCAGTGTTTAAATACAGGAACAACTACACCGTTCCAAGAATTACTAAGAATAAAGAACTTATTAATGAAATAGTTGAGTGCACTGTAAAAAATATTCCGGAAGATTCCGGAAAAAAGTGGTGGCATTAAGATGCCACGGCTTTTTGCTGTTACGTTTCAGAACAAAGTAGTGAAACATTCCAATTTTCAATAATCAATATACTTTTTTATTCAGTGTCTTATTTAAGCAATTAAATTTTAAAGTTTCGTATTACAGATAAAATGAAAATTCAAATGATGAAGCATAAAAAGATTTAAATTAGCTACTTACTTTATCGGTTGATATCCAAACAAAGAATGACATTTGTTCAGATTGCATTTGTCTCGAAGTACCTAGGCAGCTGTTTTTCATTCTTCTTTAGTTATCAAAATGGCTAATGGAATATAAAATATGAAGCACGCATGCGCAGAGTAGTTTACGGGAAAGTTGAAACCTCTCGAAAATATTACATGGATTATTGCTATTATTGACGTGGGACATAAAGAAATTCAAAATTCCGGTAAAATATGCGAAATGTTTAAAGGTAATTTCCGGAATTGTTTCGAAATTTTTTTACAGTGTAGAACTTAAATTAACATTGTTTCGGTAAAATAAATGTACACTTCATTTGTCAGACCTTTTAATTAATAGTAAGAGTTAAAAGTGTTTAAAATATGAATGTTAAATGATTCATTATTTAATTATGATGCAGTATTAAGTATTTCAAAAACTCATAACAATTTAATTAAATAAACTTAATTTGAACTAAAATGCATAAAATACATCGTCAAATTTACGCACAATCAAAAAAAAGACACCCTATGCGTTTTAATCTCCAAATTGTCACCGAAAAAAAAACGGAAATGACTATTTAACTGGAAATTATATCTTTATTTTCTTCAATTTATGTAAAAGAAAAAATATATATTTATAATAATATTTATACTGAACTTGTATCGAAATCTAAAAATTTCAATACGGAAACCTAATTTTGGCATCATATTTGGCTTTATATGTTAGCCCTATGTATATATTTTTGGACCTTGAAACTTCTACATAATGTCACCTTTTCGTACTTGTCTAATTTTTCCATTCAATCCTGACATTACCGCAGTGTTTAAATACAGGAACAACTACACCGTTCCAAGAATTACTAAGAATAAAGAACTTATTAATGAAATAGTTGAGTGCACTGTAAAAAATATTCCGGAAGATTCCGGAAAAAAGTGGTGGCATTAAGATGCCACGGCTTTCTGCTGTTACGCCTCAATCCTGTATTCATTTTCTTCAGTCGCTATCGTTTTCCATTTCTAGTATCGTTCAAATCTTTCTTTTCGTTTTTCAACTCGCCAATCTATGTTTATCTTCCAAACTGTTCGTTTCGATATCATTTCTCACATCGACCATCGTTTTCTCAGACTTTTTCCGAATTCAGTTGCAACCGCCAGCCTCGATATCGTTTCAATCGTAATAGTATAGGGGAGCATGCGCCCAGACGCCGTGTAACAGTCTTTAAAGGCACTCTAGATTACTTTGCCGATGGGCAGTTTGAGAACTTCTCAACTTAACACATCAGAAAGGGGGCGTTTTCGGAAAGCGGTATGTTGATATTGTTTAAAAGGGATGAAAAGGCAGTTTGAATGGGGAGAGTGAGGTAGCTTTACTAAAATGATATTGGTAGATGCCAAAAGAAACAATATCAGTGGCGGTATAAAGTCTTTTATGAGTGCAATGATGGTATTAAACGTTTTTTTTAGTGTTTGTTTATTTCTGCTGTTGAAGTTGTGGTTTTTCTTTCTTCTGTTGGTGATGTACGTTCATTTCAAGGATTAATTAATAGTGTGTGTGGACTGTTCTTCAATTTTTTTTTCTTCACATCTAATGCCATGGTGACTAATAAAATAAAAGGCCTGTTTTAATTTGTGTCATCACGTTCAATTAATTATCATGTAAGTTAAAATGAACTTTTCTTCAAGTATATTTTGAAGGCTGCATTTAAGTTACTTCATGCCATATTATTTTTGCCACCTTGTTTTTGTTGCCATATGCCATTATTTTTTTATTTAATTAAATTGTCTGTCATGTTTTGATCTTTATTTTATTTTGTGATATATTAAATAAACGTTAGTTTAATTTAAACCTAAAAACTGTTTTATCAATGTTTATTATCTACATTCAACACTTTTAATCACTACCTTGCCAATTTCAGCTATCAAACTTCCACGTACTCTGTTTTTTTTCAATTTAATTACATTTTTAGACAGGTCCCTGTATCCGGACCGCTATCATTATAGGTAATTTTTAGTCTTTTGGTTAGGTAATTCAGGATTTAATATTAAATTCATTTCTAATCTTTGAAAAATAGATTGCAATGTGGGTAGTTTTTTTAAACATAACTCAATAAATCTATGTATGAATGAGTTGAAATTTTAGATTCGCATATTTGAAGCTTCTAGAAATAATTAAAAAAAAAATTGAAGATTACAATTCATAACTTGTTCAAAAATATATTTTGAATAAATATATTTTTTGAAATTAATTTAAAAAATATGAATTGTAACTTATATTTATTTTTAACATAAATCGATTTCTAGAAGCTTCAGATATGTCAGACAAAAATTACAGATCATTCTGTCAAATAATTCTTGAGTGATGGTTAAGAAATTAACGGCATTGTAACCAATTTGTAACGATAAAAAATGAATTTAACAATAGAAGATTCAAATTGTAAACGCAATTCCTAAACTATTTGACGGAATGACTTCCCGTTTGGTATCCTAATGTAAAAATATATCCGAAATAGGACGAACCTATGAGAAATCGCATCGCATTTTGGAGCAATGACGTTACAGTTTTTTAGGGTTTCATTCATATCACGAAACCCTGTTTGTCCCCCTACGTTGTCTGTTCGCCACAGAGCCGGTTCTCAGAAACTATATAACTTAGACTTGAAATTTTGTGTACTTATTGCTGAATACCTACTGTGAAGCTGAAAATCATAAAATTAAAAAAAATCGTATTATTTTGTTATAGAGAGATAAAAAACCAAAAATCTAACAGACTTAACCTATTAAATTAAAAAAAAATTCGTTATAGTAGTTGCCAACAATTAAAAAAATCCACAAGGAAATTCTTTCTGCAATAATTCATTTTCTATTGAAAGATTTCTACAAGAAAAATGAAAATGAAATTAAAAGTTTCACGAATTGAAAAAATATTAATATGACGTCATATTGGTAATAAAACGGAAATTTTCAAACATTTCTCAATCATACAAGGGGTATGAGTATGTGTAAATACAGAAAGCAGGTTAATATGATGTCATTAGAGAATTAAAAAGAAAATTAATCTGACGTCATATTGGAAGTTTTAACGGATTTTTCAAATGTTTGAGGATAATACAAAGAGAGTATTAATATGAGTAATAGAGAAAGCAAGTAGATATGACGTCAGCAAATGATTATAACGTCATATGAGTTTGAGGAACGTATTGAATCATGATAAAAAACCGATTATGCAAATATTGGCTTATTTTAACATTTTGAAGGTCTCTGTACAGCATGTTTAATTTTGAAATTGATTTTTTTTTAATATGGCATTTAGTCCACATGACAGATATTATTATGACAGATTATAATAGCGACCGGTTCAGATATTCGAAAAAATGAGAAATCTACGGTAAATTTTTACTTTATAAAAAACATGACTTTTTGAGAATGAAATTTATTTGGATTTATTAAAGAAAGGATAAAGTGTGTTGAAAAGAATATTAAACGAAACCCTTTGTGCGATCTTCGATCACACTTACTCACTTGTTTTGTTTTTAAAGCCATAATATGATTTTTTAAAACACATTACAAAATCCGCAGTATTTTATTTAGCAAACTCTAATGTATTTCAATAAAACAAAATCCTATCGGATCGGTTCAGATTTTCTAAGAAACGAGAAAAATATTCCGGTAAATGTTTACTTTATAAAAAAAAAACATGACTTTTTTTATGAAATTTATTTGGATTAATTAAAGAAAGGATAAAGTGTTTTGAAAGGAATATTAAACGAAACCCTTTGTGCGATCTTCGATCACACTTACCCACTTGTTTACTTATTTTGCTGATGTGACAGAGATTAAATAAATAAAAAATCCAGCATTATTTAGACACCAGTTCTTAAGTACATTTTTAAAGCAATGATTTGTTCGTGCGATGCAATATTTTAATTACTTGATCTAAAAATTTTCACACAAATAAAACATTGAAATAATGTAAAGAAATAGTTTAGGTTACAATTTGTATGCATAATAAAATGAAAGAAAACGTTCGTGAGCAATTAGTTTCATATATTAAATGTTTTGTTTTGACTTTGGTTTATTGAAACATTATTAATAATAAATAATAAGCTTATTAAGCAGGTAAATAAGCTTATAATAAGAAATAATCCTTTTTTCATCATAACTAAAGTATTTTTGTTGATTTCGAAAATAATTTTAGCTGATAAAATGCCTTCTAACACGATTTTTGGACATATTAAAAAATACATAAACGTATGCAGAAAAATACGAAAGTAAAAGTATTATAAAAAATCGAGAACTCAAAGTTATATAAAAAATTAAAAAAATTAAAATCCCCAAAATAAAGAACATAGAAAGATTCCGTTCTACACAGAAAAAGTGAACAAAGGTGTAGTTTTTGTTTAAAAACTAAATAATAATAGTGTGATAGTTACTTTTCAAAAGAACAGACAGCGACGTCGAGTTTTAATCCCTTGGGGACGAGCGACACGTATACGTGACGCATAAGATGCTCAGAATCCTCGATTATTTCCACCAGTTATGTTTTATTGCAAGCTTCGCCTGATTGAATCTTAGCATTTCTGCGATTCTGTTAGGCGAAAATTTCTGCTTTGAAAAACCGGTGGTTAAAGATTAAAAATTTTGTAAAAGGCGCTCGTCGCGAAGGAGTTAAGGAGAGCAATTTATGGTTAAAAATATCACATTTAAGACAAACAGATGTACTCAGTCCATTCGAAGTTACTAAACTTAACAACCTTGTCATTACGTACAATGATGAATTTTTCCGAAATTTTGGACAAAACTCGATTTTTTATTCTTGTGATATTTCTTGTGAAATATTTCTTTAAATAATTAATTGAACTAATAATCTTCACACAAATCAAACATTGAAATAATGTAAAGAAATAGTTTAGGTTACAATTTTTATGCATAATAAAATGAAATAAAAGGTTAGAGAGCAATTTATTTCGTACATTCAATGTTTTGTTTGGTTTTGTTTAGTAAAACATTATTAATAATAAGTAATAAGCTTAATTAGCAGGTTGTGATAAATTACTGAAGTGTGTGTATTTTATAGAACATAGTCTCCGGGTACTGTATACTGCAATTTTATGAGGCTAAGTGCAAATTTCAAGCCATTTCGTGCATTTATTGAATAAAATAATAAAAGGGAAAACCATGGTTTAAAAAAAAAAAGCTAAAAAAATATACAATTATTCATTTTGTAGAGGTAAAGTTACACTTTTTCTGGTACAATCATTATATTTATAGAACTTGCAGATTTTTTTAGAGAGTTGTGTATAGAAATAGAAATTATGTGGTGTTATTTTCTTGAAATCTTTACACACTTATAATCAAAACTGACTGATATGTCTGAAACGCATTTTTTTATGAAGCACACACACACACAATAACATGATTGCTAAAGCTATTAATTTTTAGAGTAACAAATATCGTTAATTTTCTATTCAACATCAAGAAAGTGTCAGCTAAATTAAACCGTTTTGCAGTTATGCTGCTCAATATGAGTGAGTTATCTATAATATAAAGATATTAATCTAATATAATGCGCACTTGTGTGAAAAACGTATATGACTTTTATTCCCAGGTTTCAGCGAGTTTATTATGAAATTTCATGGGTGTGAGATGTCTATGCATAACGTTTAAGAAAAACGGTGTTCTGAATTGAAAAATATATATATATACTTAGATTTTTTACATATACGCGACCGCATGATTTCGTCTTTATCAACAGGAAGCTTCTTCTCAGACCTCTGGGCATTGGTCTTGGATATTCCGTAATTTAATTTAAAAAAATGTGCATTTGTATTAATATCAGAAATGGATATGTGAAAGAATAATACTCTTTCTAATGCATAGGACAATGACTATATATTCAAAAATTGTCTATGTTTTCCAGAAAAAATTTAATTTATAATTGTCTGATTGAAAACAAAGATTCATGCACAGCGCAGTATTACTTTGCCCCACATACAGCAATGATATTATAATCTTTCGTTAAGCATAACTTAAAAAATAATTAACGGATTTCGTTCTAATTTTAGCAGAACGTACCTATAAAGATGACAACGAGACCTATCTAATTACCAAGAATAAATTTCAAAACGTTTGGGAATTACATTAAATAATATATAAAAAAGGACAAAGTGCATATATCCCAAAAGTTTTGTGCATACGCCATTTTCACCGGCGGTAGATTTTCGTAGACAATCCGATTAGAGCACATGGAGCAAAAAAATTATGCATCCACTTATTCAGTACAATAAAACATATTTCAGTTTAATAAAAAAGGGAAAAAAGTATTGAATTGTTTTCTGTTTGAAAGAAAAACTCTTTAATAACTTTGTAGTACAGATTTGGCTCAAATTTTGCCAATAGCATTTTTACCAATAGTAGCTTTTATATTTCGCGTGCGTAAATTAGAAACTTATCATTATTATAACTCATACAGTTATGTGCTGTTATTGTTAGCATTACTCTTGTTTGACACCAAACTTGCCCCTGTCTGAATGCAGAATATTATCTATTTTACACGAAGAGTGATTATAACATAATTGTTCCATTTTGCGTAACACATATCATTTGCAATATTTGAAATTTTATATTAGCAGGGATTAGGTGATAAATTGCCAAATATTGTTCCCATACCATATTCATATTGCATTTATTTCATTTAAAATATAAACCATTAACTCATTTCATTTAAAATACATACATTTAAAACAAATGACTTTCACTCATTTGACTTAAAATACATGTCTTTTACTATTTCTATTTAAATTACTAAAAAGAAAAAATTCAGAAAACATAATGTCATACTTCAAAAGATTTTTTTAAACATAAAATAATTAAAATATAGATAAAATGCTTAAGTGATACAAAGAGAAAAACAAAAGTCTTATAAACTACTTTTTAATGATCGACATATGTTTCAGCGCTCAAATACGGCGCCATTTTCAAGATATACAACGATAAACAAAATATTCTCGCAAATTTTTAAAATAAACTTGAAACCATAAATTACGAGAACATATATGTAAAAATGCAGGTGCATAAACTAGTCAACTGTAAACGTGAAAATTAATATTTCCTTATTGCTTTTTTTAAACTGAAAAGTACCTTGTGCCAAATTTTAGGTAATTCAAATGAGACGGTTTCATTGCAAATGTTCATGTTACGCATATAGATTTCTATTGATTCGCGGATAATAGATGGGAAATAAAGACTTGATTGATAAATTATTTTACAATTTTTAAAGTCCATTTTTAAAGTCTCGGTTCTATGTAGCCTTGCTAGTGCTGTAGTACTTCTGTCATATTTGATATCTGACATATGGTCGTTTAATCTTGTTTTAAACTTTTTAGTGATCATTCCTCTATAATATTGTAATGTCCCATTTGCTCTGGTGAACGGGATTTCATAGACACCTGATAGTTTATATGGCTCTATTAGGTCTACTTTCTTACAAACTACGCTTTTTCATTTTATGGATGATTTTGCGATAAGACAGATATTGAATGCGCTAAGTTTCTATTTCAATCTTTCAAAGAACCCCGGTAAATATTGTAAAGTAGATAACTTTGAATTTTATTTATTGAAGTTTTTCTTCTCCTTCTTCTCCATGCTCGTAAGTACTTTATTAATAGTGTTTTCTTTATATCCGTTGTCTCTTGCTATTTCATGTATTTTATTTATTTCACTGGTTAACTGATATGAAGTACAGACAGTAAAGGCTCTCTTAATAAAATACCTAAATGCCGAAACTTTGTATGAAAAAGGTTCTTGAGCATTATGTGGGATAATGGATTGACTAGCTATTGGTTTTCTGTATACAGTACGTTCTATGCCATGGTGGGTTTTGATTAATAGCCCGTCCAAGTAAGGAAGTGTGCCATTATGTTCCACGTCTAAAGTGAATTTAATCTTACAATTCAGGTTATTGATTTGAGCAAGGAAGTTATCAAGCAATGTATCTGCATGTTGCCATATGACAGAAATAATACTTTTGATGTTTCCATCATTCTTAAAACTGTCAATTCTGTCGACCCACATATTCAGTTTACAAATTATAATTAGAAAATTGTAATACACTCCCCTTCCTTGATGTTTTTGTTACCAGATGTGATTATTTTTTCAAAACCTGCGTTTATAGAAAACCTTTTTCAGTCTCTAATCCACCTCATGTTCTCTCAAATCCTCCAGCCAAAGAGAAAATGGGTGTGTTTTACACTTATGTAAACCGTACCCTCAAAATTTGTTCGGATTCTGTTTCCCTTAATGATGAAATTAATTATTTAAAAAGTCAAAAGAGGTTTCAACCTTTATATTACCGATAATGCTGTTAATAAATTCAATAAACCCTCTAGTAAATCTACTCTTTCTAAATCTGTTAAAACCAAACCTGATAATTTAATTGTTCTGCCTTTTTATCCTCCTTTGTGTTTCAAATTAGCTAAAGTTTGAAAACGCTTCAACTTTAGTGTTGTCTTTAAACCTGTCAATAAATTTAAATTCCGGTCCACTAAATCTGCCGTTCCTCCTCTTCGAAAATGGGGAATCTATAATGTTCCTTTGCAATGGTTGTCATCTTTCTTATATAGGTCAAACTAAAGAAATCTTGAAACCCACTTATAAGAACACTCCCGTTATGTTACTAACCAGGACATTTCAAAATCTACTATTGCCAAGCATTCTTGGGATTCCGGCCATAGTTTTGATTTTCAAAATGCTAAAATTATCTTTAATGTCAATAGACCCTCTGAATTGGACTTTTTTGAAAATTTAGCTATTTATTTTAATCGCGAGGTTATAGTTAATAAAATATCTGGTTCCACCATGCTCTTTGCAACTTGGAAAAACTTGTTCAGCTGAATCATATAATAATATTTTTTTTTTCAATTTGGTATTAACTTTTAAGTTTGTTTATATTTTGTATATTTAATCCCAATTTTACTTTCCATTTTATGTATTTTATTTTATTTTATAATTTTCCTTATGTTCTGCAATTTAGGTAATTCTCTTCTGTGATTGGCTGATCCCTTCTGCTTCCCTATTGGCTGCTATACCTTAAAGTGTCCCTGTTTCCCTCCCATTTTCCTTTCAGTGTTGCTGCAGCCTTAAAGGTGGTCGCAAGTCTTCTTTGCGCCTGACAAAGAAAGACAATGTTCTTTCGAAAGGCCTATCGCAGTCCTTGTTTTTAAGGTGTTATTAAGACTTTTTTTATTCAAAGCTGTAATATAATATTTTACGTCAGTACAACAACCCTTAAGGGGGTGCAGAAACAAAAATTGTTCTAAAATTGTGATTTTTCCAAAAAGAACAGAAATACCTCGAACAATGCAAATGCAAAACAACGGTCTGTTACACAGGTATTAAATAAATTTTGTAAATATTGTGGAAATGCTTGAATGCTTGTGTGTATGAAATAGTGAATATATTTCCCAAAAGCACTTGGGAAAGTGTTACTTGGGAAATGTCAGCTTAATATTGATATGCATTTTTTTCAGATTCACTAATGTAGAGATTTTATGGAAAAGTCATTTTCTCAATTGTAATCATCAGATTGTTTATATAGTAACTTATTTGGGGAAAGTTCCGTAATTGGGTTCATATTGACGCATATTAGCTAGCATGATTTGTAGAAAAAAATGCATGGATTTGTAAATTACTTGGAATGGCACTTTCACAGCATAAATGTATGCAGACGAGATATTCAGATCTCATGTCCTACCTCACACTGATGCCACTGCGTATTCCTTTATTTTAATGCATACTAATGGATAAAACTGCTGTACTTGTGGAGAATATGTTTGAAAGGAAATAATACATCGCGTGTGTTATGTCCGTATGCACTCCTCACTTATATCCGATAGAGCATGTCTGGATTACACTCGGAAACCCATTTCAGAGAGCGGAATGTCTCTGTTGAAGTTGACTGTTCCAGACATTTAGATAGCACTTTTTAAAATGTGGAACAGAATTCCCGAAACTCCTATCGACAACTTCATCGCATCCATGGAAAAAATATGTGCAATAGTCTTAATTGTCCGAGGCAACCGCACACCATATAAAACATTCCTTTGTCAAAAAAAGCATTTTTGACATTTATAGGTACTTTAACCCATTTTCAGCCAAAGCTGCGTAAAAGCATCATTTCAATAAATATATTTTTATTAACAATGTGACGTATATTTTTCACTAATTTTATTTTTCTGCTATTTTTAAGGGTTCTGGAGACCTATAAAATATTAGTAATTCAATTGAAGTAATCACTTTCTGTTGAGAAATTTTCAAAATACGCTGGTTTTTATACTTGAAACGGTTATTGACAAATTCGACTTTTTTGAAAATGTATAATTATTCCACTTGAGATTAATCATATGTTTCTATAATGGAATAAAGTTGCAAGTTCTGTAAATAAAATAAAAATAAAACAAATGCCATAAGAAAACTTAATTTTTTTTATTTAAATTTAATGGTAAATTATTAATGGTAAATTAATAATGGTAACGTCAAATTAAATAAAATATTATTTTTCATGCACGATACTTTTTTGGTGTCTTAATGAATGTAATTTAAGAAAATTTCAATGCAAATAATACCACATGTTATAAAATTTCCATGCTTGGCCTAAAATGGGTTAATTGGTGCTAAATATCTCTTCATTTCAAAGAGTTAAAATTCGATATACGATGTTTAAGTGCCTTATTTTCTGCAACTATAATCTGTATCACAGATATTACGTATGCGTAATTACAATTTTATACCAATGCATGGCTGTCATGCATGGATTTCTCTATTTGTTTTCTTGATTACCTATATTTTTTAACAGTGTATATGGATTTATGAATGGTATTTTGTAATTCTACTATTTTATTTGCCCATTTTCATCATTTGAATTTGTACCAATATACAATTGATTAAAGACGTCTCGTTAACATTACTTATCAAAAGTTATTAACTCAGTAATATCAATCAGACTAATCCCTTTGAGGGAAATCTTAGTAGAGATAAGCAACGCCCTTAAGTTGAATTAAAGGTATCCTAATGATGTTGAATTTATGGCAGTATGGGTGTCTTATCTGTGTCTTAAAATATGTATCACTCGCAATTTGTTTTAAATATTTATACATACTTTTGTAATTTGTATTTCATAGTGCACTTATGTTTTGATAATTTTTGTCTGTTAAATTCCGTAAAATGCTTTCGTCATAAAATATTTCGCTTACAAAGATAATATGAAAAGTAAATCGTATTCCCTTCTCTAAGTGCGTAAGATTCATAAAAACATTTTTTGTGTGATAAATTTAATTCCTTCATATTAATTTGTTCAAACAATTAGTGCTTTAGATTATAATAATGATTAAATTAAAAAAAAATGTTAAAAAAAGAAGATTTAAAGAGTAATTGTCCAAAATTCATTAAAAACACTTTAGGTCATCAATGCTCAGAAATTATCATTAATCATCAAATAAGAAAAATAATATTTAGAAAAGATAAAAGTAACTATATTTTTAAAAAGAAAGAAATTTATCTATGTAGATGTAACAGAAGATAGATTTTTAGAGTTATTAAAAAATAATATTACTTAAAAGATTCGATATGAAAAAATTACGTTTGATTAAAAATTTTATAACTTGGTTTATAAAATATCTAACATTTAATAATCAGTACCACCCATTTTGCTCTCATAAGAGAAAATTAATTAAGCTAACTCAGATAAAACGTTTTAAAAAGCTGATAACTTCTAAAATAAACCGATACTAAATTAAGATTCTAAAGTTACATATCATTTTTTTTTCCTTTGAGATACTTTTCAAATATTACTCATTAATCATGTTTTTTTATCATCATCAATTCCTTTCTAAAGTCGAAATTACTGTGTTCATATTTCTTTATCATAATTTACGATGTTGACGATCCGTTCAACAATGTAATTTTTTATGTAATCTTATAGGTATTAAAAAATGCTATAAAACGGCTTTTTCATGTTGCACAAAAAGAAAAAAAAACTATTGATGAGAATGCATGTTAACGTTTTAGGAAGGTATTTGTTTTTTAAGGTGCTGTTACAAAGAAAGAAAGTAATGAGATGAGCTCTCTCATATTGAAATAATAGATATGTTCAAATTTTAATTGCTTAATAGGCGTAAAGCCAACACAGTGAAAAAGTACCCAAACCGGTACTCGAACCCGGGTCATCAGTATAGCGCATTGACGTTCTACCAACTGAACCACTTGGGAACGATACTCAGCCTGGAACTTTCTCACTATATTTTGGCAAGGCTACAAACGCAGCACAAGATGGATGCTATACTGATGACACGGGTTCGAGTCCCGGCTTGTGTACTTTTTCACTGTGTTGGCTTTACGCCTATTAAGCAATTAAAATTTGATTATTATGAATGCAAGGCGTGTGAAATTTTCAATGGAAAAATTTCCAAAGTATTAAATATGAATTTATAGATATGTTCTTAAAATATTCTCCCTTTTATTATGTAAGTATAAGTCTATTTTTTGTGATGCAAAATATTTAAAATACCTACATAGTTATTTTTAAACGCATTACATAAATAGTCAAGTAGTGGAGCTTCGCCCGCTACGTTGGTCGGTTTATTCTAAGCGGACTTCGAATTGAACGAACTTAAGATTGGGTGCCCCACTGTCTTCAGATCCGATCAACTCGGATTTAAATAAAAAACCAAAACCATTTCTTGGATAAAGATATTTTCATTTATTTCTTTTTTGTATGAATATTTCATTTAGAATCCTGCAGAAAATGCATCAACGTATTTTTAAAAAACAGTGATTGTTGATTTATTTTTTCACTTTATTATTATTTTTTTCGTATTAATATGAAAATGTATGATCTACAAATAGTGAATATATATAGCTATATGTCTTGCCCAACTCTATCCGAAAAAAAAATGTTCTCGTTATTACAATTAATTTAGAAGATATTTTAAATATCTTGGGTTTCTTTAGTGCATTTTTAAAAGTCAACTGTTGAACTATCAAACGAAATGAGTCATTTATATAACTCTCAATCTGTCTGCCTTTTGTGCCCAAAGGTAAAAAAAAAATACCGCGTTTCTGGTAAAGGAAATACCGCGTTACAAAAAGAAAATACCTCGTTTCTTTGCAACGAAAATTGACCCAGGCAACAAAATGGCTGCTTGTAAAAATCATCTATAGGAAAAGCTGCCATTTCAAAGAAAGAGAAAGTTTTTCTTCCCATCCGAAGTGGGGAGAATGACGATTTATTTTCTCATTGTGTGGGTTTTAACAGTTCTCCGTTCTCTTTTGTTCAGCTCCAGCCCGCTCTCAAACTATAGAAGGGGTGAACTCTCCTCTCCCACTTCCCCTTCTATTCTTGCTGTCAAAAAAATTTAAGCATGCGCACTAAGGTCAATTGTATGTGAATCTTACCTTAAGAAATGCGCTTTTAGCTTTAAATGTATGGATTTTATTCGTTTTATTAAAAAATGTATTTTTTTTATTCGTCTGTTTAGCTTGGGTTGGATCCCCCTCTTTCTGATGAAAGCGAAAGTAGCCCGAGCCCTAGATTATAATTGTTTCTTCATTGGCTGTTTAAGGAACCGGTATCAAGAACAATAAGACTGTATTAAATAAAGTTTTAACTTATTTTTTCATTTAACATAAGAAATTTGGATGCATCACAATATGTTATAAATCAAACATTCCCCATGTGGTAGGGTGTATAATAAAATAACTATATCGGGTAGTTTAAATAGAAGCTATGGTGATTAAAATCAATGTGCCTAAATGTGATGACCATAAATGAGAATCAGATTTTCTAATTTCCGACTAGGTATTTTTATTTAATTTGCCATAAGATTTTTAGCTTTTTTTCACGTTCTGCAGTGATTTTATAACATCACTCAAATTAATCCAGTTGCTATCTTTTAGCCCAATATAGTAACAATATAGTACATCTTGTCCTGTTTTTAAAAAACTTTATTCTTTGTTCGTACAGCGATTTTTGAATTTTACACTTTTTTTAATTCTTTTTCTCGGCACATTTATTTATTAAACAGGCTCAGTATCTAATCTTTGTCATCCAAAGAAAGAAAAAATTAACCTGTATCAAGGAAACTTTCGGAAATGATTAAAAAATATATATAAATATGGATTTTTTTACCATGAATTGTTTTTAAAAAGTCCGTTTACGGCAAGCTTTTTCTGCGTCTGGTAAATAAATAAAGAAAACTTCCCAAAGTCCTGCCTCACGGGAGAAAAAGGTTTCATATGGCAACGAAAGAGGTTCGGGTGTTTGTTATGGTCATTTACGCTTATTTCATTTCTCAATTGGATGAAGGAATAGTACTGTAAAAATGTAGAATTTCTGCCCACTGTAGCTTATATCGGACAACGATGTCATGAGTCTGACTGAAATATTTGTACTGTAGTAATCGATATCTATAACCCGTTAAAATTTCATTTCTGAATTCGATGACGTCATAGTGACATCGAAATTGAAAATTGGCACTCCTTTTGGTCATATCGTACCAAAACAACACAAGGCACAATGAAATATTTGTATTGCACTAATCGATATCTTCATGCTAAAATTTCCTTCTTAAACTCGATGAATTGATTGTCCTACCATAAAGAAGAATTGATGCCGTCTTTTCCTCATATCGTACAAAGATATGCCGAATCATACCAGTCATTCTTTTACGTACTGTTTATAAATTTTTCGTACATATTTAATTCATCTTGAAACTTGATGACGCAATACTACATAAGACAATGTAATGTAAAATATTGCGTTTTTAGAATCTCAAATATACTGTATAACGTAATTTTCTGTCATAAATTTTAGTATACCTGAGGGTCTTACCAGGAATTTCACACACAGACCAAAATATCTTAAAAATGCACTGTTTAGTGTTTAATTTGCACCAAATTCATCTCGAAACTCGTTGATGTCTTAGTACCGCCAAAATGACGAATTGGTGAAATCCTGCTGCTCATATCGTACATGAAAGGTACTGTTAACAGTCTTGTCTTAGATCATTATTTCATCTCGAAACTCGATGACGTAGTCATTTTTCTTGCGGCCACTTCATCTATTACACAGGATGTTACTTTAACAATTTATAGGATACAATCAAAATTTTCATGATAGTTTTTTCTTCTATGAGCCTTGGACCATAAGCGGGCTGTGGGCCTGTTTCGGGCCAATTTTCTCCCATTAGTCTGTGGCTGGACACGGGTTAATTTATCGCTCAAGACTCTAGCCGTGCAATGTCGTGCTGGCCTGCTAATAAGAAATAAATAGATGTATTTCTATACATGAATACGGGAAATAGGTTCTACTTAACACAATCTCTAGAGAAATTGCAAATTATTATACTAGAATATTCTATTGGTGGCATTGAGACAGAAATCGCAAAAAGAGCAGTTTTTTAAAAAGAAAAAAAATATATGTGTACAAGACGAAAATCGCATGGAAATAAATGAAAGCAATTTTTTCGTGATGCTATGCGATAACAATTTTCTCATTTTATCAGTTTAATATTTTGTAATTATAAATTACAAATTATTATACTAGAACATTATGCTATGCGATAACAATTTTCTCATTTTATCAGTATAATATTTTGTAATTATAAATTACAAATTATACAGAACATTCTATTGGTGGCATTGAGACAGCAATCACAAAAAGAGCAGTATTTTAAAAAGGAAAGAATGAAAGTAAAAAAAGAAAGAAAAATTAACTAACAAACAAAAACATCACCAGACGAAAATCGCATGGAAATAAATGAAAGTGATTTTTTTCGTGATCCTATGCGATAACATTTTTCTCATTTTATTAACGTCATTTGATAACTGGGTGACAGATGCTAAAAATTTCAGTGTGCGATATCTCAGTGAATATTTCACTTAGAGGCAGGAAATTAGTTTTATTTTCCTTCTTGTGAAAATACTAACATTTTTTCGATATATAACTTATAGGAAATGGAGGGCATATAAAAACACTTTTCTTATCTTCTCATAATTTTGTATCTTATAAGAACAAAATTTAAATATTCTACTTCGAATTAATCAAAAGTATATTTTTCATAACTTAATTAGAACAAGTGTATTGTTTAACATTACGTTTTGTAAGATCTCAGTGGTTGGATAATATTTCTAAATAGCAGCAAAATTACATTAAATGACGCAGTGGGAAGGATTTATTTATTGTTTAACGTTATCAATTATCAGAAATTATTTGTAATTATATTAGTGCCTCATCATTTAATACATTGAATAATGTAATATCTAGGTTAAAAATAATAAAAACGTACTGAGAAAAAAAATATTTTTTTTTTCATATTTTATCATTTATGATGTTTTGTCTTATTAAATAAATGTATATTTATGTTAGATATTATCAGAAAATTTTAGGATACAGATTGTCAAGATGTAATTTTTACTTCTTACTGTATTCAATATACTTTGCATTTATGTTTATTTAAAATCAATAAATAATATTAAAAAACATTTTTCATTTTTTTTCAAATATTTACTTAATTTTCAGCTTGAAAGACATTATTATTAAATTTTGGAAATAAGGAATAAATTAAGTCGGCCATAAAAATAATTGATATCTCATGTGAGTGCCGTTTGGTAGTTTATCATTATTCATATTTGTTGCAAAAACCTGGAAATTGTGTTACAGCATATAAAAAATGCTTGACAACCTGCAGGCATGTGCAATGTATGTGAGTACATAACATGTTTAGTTGGCTGTTTCTTTGTAAGCCTGCTCTGTATTACTGCATCTTAAACTTGTATATGAATATTCCTGAAGTTGATGAATGCCAATTTTTAGGTGCGTTCGTAATTATATAAATACGTAGCCCCTATTGTCGCCGTCTGGCCGTCTGTCCGCATATAACAACGCAAAAACTACCCAAACGAATGATTTGAAATTTAAGATATATTATCTTTGCAGTATTTTGTCGAGACATTTCAAATTTTATGAAAATCGAATCAAAACTTTAGAAGATATTAATAAAAATATTTATTAAGTAATTTGAATTTTTAAAAAAAATCGATTCTTTCTTGTTATAGGAGCTTTCGAGGTTTAATCGTCAAGCGATCGAAATACTTATTTTATTACAGAAATTAATCTGCAGACTATATAATTTATTTCACAGAATTAAAAATCAAGATCTGAATCTTTATATAACTAGCTATAGTAGGAACGCACCTCATTTGTCACGTTTGACGTACAAGTTCCAACTTGTTATTTATCTGCTTGGATATTCGATTAGTTTATTGTATTACGGTCATCATATGAAAGGGTATAATGTATAAGGGTTCAATGTATAATTAAGATTACTTTTGATGTGTGTTTTGTGCTTGTAAAAATGAAAATAAAAGAATTTAAAATAATGGGTAAATTACTGTCGGTGCACTATACAATGGCCCTTTAAACTGTAACGAATGACCTAGTGATAAAGCAGTAAATATAGTATTGAAGATTGTGGTTAGAAATAGTTATGAAACTAATTTTCACAACGCGTACAGCGGTTACATTCAATTTCGTATATCAGTTTACGACGTTTTATGCTTTATTTACTGATTTATTTTCTTTTTGGTACAATTAATTCCAACTTTTTCGAGTGCGATGCTTTATTAATTTGGGCGGACAATTACTTAAAAATTAAAAATATTAAAAGCAGCTGTCAAAAAAAAAAGTTACGGTTTATTGAAATTTAATAAACATGTCATATACTAAAATCTAACGAATATAGATATTTTGTGTGCTATTAATATGACAAAATGCTAAAGAGCAATTTTTAAAGACGTTTGGAAAATGTTGTATTACAGCAGGATTAAACAGATTTCAAATGAAACAACTTTCACAAAACAAGAGAAACAACTTTCTTGTATTTTTTTTTATTATTATAAGTTATTCATAAGGAAAAATTTTATCCCCTATTTTAAATTTTAAAAGTGAAACATATGTTTGAAATAAAAGAGATTTAGGCGAACATATATTTTTAACACTTTTCAACGTAATTGAAAAGTGTTAATGACTTATTATACTAGATTGCAAAGATTTTCTGATCGTCTGTCTGTTTGGCCTTGTTCTAACTCGCGTAAATATCTTGGATTATCATGAGCTTGGCATACGTTATTAAGGTTTACCATAGGATATTCCTTATTGAAAATCAAATCAGCATTTATAGTTCGCTTACAGGGACACACAAAATAAATCCGCTACATTACGACCTATGAGGATTGTTTGTTTATATTTAGAAACAATCTAAATCATTAACTGAGCAATTGAATTGAGGAAGTGCAATCTCCTCTAATTACAAACATCCAATTCCATTCCGCCCACACAACTAATCGATCACTTGATTACTTGCAATAAGTACAATAACTGTACTTCGCACGCGCTGGACTTTTCAATGTTTTTCCGTAATTAACTTTATTTGTGTTTTTCCTAATTGAAAAGTAAAAGAAGAGAGGGACAATCATCTATCTTTCAGATCAGACTTTAATTCGCAACCGTACAGTGTAGAAGTCCGCTTACAACCACACGGGGTCTTATGTTGTCTCTCACCTGCACCAGAAATACCACCTGTTTATGCTCTGGATTACTTTATACTTTTTTTTATAAAGAGTATCTGCTTATCTACGTCCCTAATGCATAGGCAACGCAACTACATTTATTCTGTACATAATAATTAATTTTAAATAGATATTGTGATTGTGGATGTGACACACCTTATTTTCTTGCACCACACCCTTACACATGCTTCACTCGTGGATTCGAACCACGACAAGGATAAAAAATTTAAAGTGTATTTTTTAAATGTTACGCTGTTTCATACCTAAAGAAATTTATGAGCATTGCTGAGGTGCACATCAACATGCTTACTGTAGAATAGGGAGTGCATAAAATTTTGTTATTCATTTACAAGAACACAAAAACGAATTTGGTTACAGTACTGTCTATGAGCGATAATCACTAAAACTGCGTTTTCAAATGCGGTATACTTTTTAAATCTTAATCAAATTTTAGTACATTATGTTTTGTGTATAAATTCCATAGCTCCTATGGAGAGGTGCGTCAAATAATTCGCAAGCATCATTGTCTATGGGCGTGAATTGCTTACAGGTGTTTTTTGTGTTATATATTTCCCATCTTAACTATATTTAGTTAGCATATACTAAAATATGTTTGTATATAAACAAATTCATATCCAGCACTACGCAATAACACCCAATATTTTACCGTCTATGGATGTTAACTCCTGTAAATGACATTTTAGTTTTGTTATGCGTTTCCTATCCGAATTAAATTTTAGCTTAATGTGTGCTGCGTATAAAAATTTGTAGATCATATGCAGGCCTGTACAAAATATTTCAAATTACTATATATGGGTGGTAAATGGTGAAAATAAATATCCAAATGTGTTTTGCGCTTTATAGCGGAAATAAATTTTAGAAAACCACATGGAAATAACTATGTGGTATAGAAATTTACTGAAATATTTAGGGCTTCTAAAAAAATTGTATATCTTATCGCCCGTGGACACTAATTGCTAAAATTGGGTGTTTATCTGTGTTATATGCTTTCTAAATTGTTTATTTAGGTATCTTCTTTTCATTTATTAAATAGGAAAGTTTCGTTACAGTATTCTGAAACTGTTGGAACGTGTTTCATATGCTATGCGTGTCGCATGAATTTTTTTATTATATTATTTGTATTATTAAATAAAATGAAATGTATAGACCTATCTATAACTATTACATGCTGATAATAACAAAAATAATTGTTAAATTAATGTAAATACATGTCCTATTAATAGAACGCCAGACTCAAACGGGTTAAGAGAGCAATTTTTGTTTTTTTAAGTTATGACCATGCCAATATTTTTAAATAATTTTCAAAAAATGTCACACATTACACATACACATGCTTGGAGGTTGCAAGGCAGTTTTAATATACCGTATCACACTCTGAGCCATTTGCAACAATTATTGATAACGGCAGCTCACATGGCACTTACATGATATCTCACGTCTTTTGTTGGTTTGGCTTGGAGAGACTATTTACAACGAGTTATTTTTTGATGATATATCGCTTTTTTTCCCCCAAGATAATCAGTGAGTGTATTATATTCCAACAAAATTCAGAAAATGAAAAGAAACAATAGAAAAAGTTTATCCTTTTTTATAATTTACACTTTATTAGAAAAGCATAATAATGTAAGAAGAGAAAAATACCTTGTTTAATTGAGAAAAAATAATACTGTTCCGAAAATTCTAATTGAAAATTTTATATACAACTTTAAAAACGTGGGACGCCATTGATGATAACGTATAAATAAATGTTTATTACATTTGCATTTTAACAATGAATTTTCTGTACTTTGACTGTTTGAAAGTTACTTCAACAAGATTGACCAGTCAAAAGTATTATATTGCTTGCATTCATCTTTTTGACAAAATTCAGTTTGGTCAGCAGATTTATCAAAACAAACTTATGGATTACCGTAAAATAGAGTTCATTTTTATGGAATTTATCTTGACCAACTACGACATGGTCAATGATGTTTCACTAAAAATTACCTTGAGTTTAAATTTCTTATATAAAATGTCTTATTTCGAGAAATGGGAAAACTTGAGAAATGTACGCACAGTTTATTAGGTAATGTATTTTGGTCTTGGTGAGGGATTAGGTAATGGTTGGTTGATTGGGGTTTTATCGCACAAAGGGATTAGGTAATGTGGGGCCTTGACAGTGCAGCTTGATTGTTAAGTTTAATTTTTAGGCAGCACATGCTTTTATTAATCTAGATGTAAAATTTAAAATGAATTTTTTAAATATAATTATTTAATATCTTGTTTCTAAAATAAACTATATTTCTAATAGAAAACTCAAAAATATTTTAAAGTGGAATGTCACATTCACCTTGTAGTTAACATAGATAAAATACTGATTAAAATTACTAATTAAGATGCATAAAATTTATTTAAAAACAATATGTAACAGATGTTATATACAAATTTAAAACATAACCCCGAGATATTTCAATCACTAACGTCACAATTTTCAAGGGGGATACCTTAAAGTTAAGGTATTAAAAATGATAACGTTAGTGGTTGAAATATGTATATAACGTATTTTACATATGGTTTGTAAATAAATTTTATGCATCTTTTTAAATAATTTCAATAGGTATTTTATACATGTAATTTATATTTAAATTATATTTTTCTTTTTAGTTTATTAATTATTTTATGCATTTTAATCAAAATGTATTTCATAAATATGTTTTTTCCATTTTCTACATTTTAGCAGAAGGTTATAAAATATTCAATTAGAAATTTATTTTTCATTAATTTATTTTTCTATTTTCTTCCAACAGTTTTGTTATTATTCCCAATACTGTGAAGAAAAATAATTTTAACTTAAATTAAAATTTATTTAATATTATTTTCAGTAAAACAAGTAGTCTTAAGAGCTAGCAAGGTTAGAAAACACGTGATTTTAACAAGGCTCATTTTCCTATATCTCCTCCCTTTTTATGAGTAGTACGCATTTCTGGCTAACGAGAGACGTTGTGTTTACCTGTGAGAGTAGGGACTATGCAGGTTTAAAAAATAACAAAATTGCATTGTAATAGCAAGACTTTTGTACATAAAATTTGTTTCAGCTAACTATTCGTGATATTAATCCATCATTGCCAGAAGGTTTCAACAGACCGCACGAGAACCTGATTTATAGGTTAAAAATTAATCATCTTCACAAAATTTTAGCAAAGCGGAAATTTGAATATGTTATTCTTTGTCTAACCGACCCATAATTAATTTGCCAGATTGAAATTTTGTTGCTAAATTTTATTCCTGCCCTTATTAGAATGGAAGTTTTTGTAGTGTTTTGGCTACAGTCAATGACGGCCAAGACTTGATTGTTGCCAAAACAACTATCGTTGCGTTGTATAACAAATAATATATAATTTGATATCTATAAAATTGATATATTTCCTCCCGAACATTTAGAAATATCAACTTACATCTCAATTGACATTTGTACAGATGAGAGCTCGAAGCCACCGCGGTCGCCCGATGTATTAAACACTGGTTAATGTCTTAAATTTATTGAATTTAGATTTTAAATTTATTTCCGGTGGGATCTTCTGTGATCGGGCTTGCTACCGTTCCGGTCAATGAATGAAGGAAGGGTCCCCTGATTCCGCGCCGCCACCGTTTTTCCGCAAAGTAGCGGAGGTTCATCTTGATGTGTACTACTATCCCTCTTATTTTGTATAAACAGATTGTCAACACCCTGTGAATTTTAAAATTAAATTTTTCTCTTCAGTCTAAAAGAAAATGCGCTATTTGCAACAAAGTCCTATTTCCTTCATTACGCACTTTTCTGTCGTCGTCAAAAAATCAATCGTAGCCCACTTTTGAATGCCTACCATAACACAGTTGATATTTTTAGAAATGCATAATGACGGCGGCAACAATCTATCACTTTTCCTGGGTCAGTTTTGCGGTATCTAGATCCTAAAATTTGAAAGTTTCCAATAAATCTACTCTACTAAGAAAATTATATTTTGATTTTCTGAGAATTCTTTTTACCAGACACCGTAAAATCTACAGTTTTTACCGTGTGTTAAAATTGATATTTTTATCGTGTTAGACATTGACCGTTTTTATCTTGTGTAGCAATTGATCGTTTTTATCTTGTTTAGAAATTAATCATTTTTATCATGTGTAGCAATTTATAAAACTACAGGAAATGTTCTTCTTTCATCAGTAAAATAAATATATTTAGCAGATAATTGCATTGAACTCAATAATGCTTAAGTCTTATTTTATAAACGTTTATACAATGTAAGAGTTAGCCCATCTCATCCGTTTGTTCTTACCAGAACGGAGGCTATATAATTCTTATTATAAATTAAATAGCAACATTGACAAGTCTTGAGATAACATCCAAGTTACTATATCTGTATATCTGTATTTATACATTATTTTACTATCACCCACGGAATGTATTCCAACCTGCTTATTAACTTTTTATTCTGACACGTCTTCGATTATCACATGTCTTTCATGCCAGTGAGTCTATTTTTTTTTTCTATTCTCCCTCTCCAAATACACAAATCGTTGCTTCTATTTTCCCGCTGAGCAAACAAATGGAGTCATATCCTAGCAAATCACTTTCTGAAAGTCGTTCAGTTCCGCACTTGTAAATCTCAGAGTTCTAGCAAACCTGTTATAAGTCACTGAACTTCTGTAGATATTCGTAATAGTGTTTTGTAGACGATGTGGAATGTTTAGACACTACCATAAATTTGTTTCTGCTTTTCAGAACACTTTTAATTTACACAAACGCTTTGAATTTCAAAATAATAATTTTATTTTTTTATAATTTTTCTTTCAAATGTTCTTCAAATTTAATGAATATTTCAAATATTTCCGCAACAAAAGCTACTTTAACATGTATCTTTGATGGAAAAGATGTCGCAGATACACTGGGGATTGCGTGATTTTTTATTTATTTTATTTTTTATTTTTTGCGTCATTTTGGTGAGAAAACCCCGTTTTCAAATATATGTTAGGCCTAACGTGCGAAAACAACAGATTAGTTTTATTTTATTTTGAAGCAGTTTATTCATATAAAACACCCACAATTTTAGTATAAAATGCACACACAATTTTACTATAAAAAAGACACAATTTTATTATAAAACTGACACATTTATTTTATTACAAAACACACACAAAATATTTTGTTATAAAGCAAGCATAATATATAATATAATATTAAAACACACACAGTTTCAAGAATACAACTGGTTCAGCTATAAAAACTGGAGAGCTATGATTAATACACACGATTTGTATACCGGGTTACCACGGGAGGCAAATAATCGCCATTTTGGCGCCAAAAAGAAACATCTGTGTGTCTGAGACATCTGTACGTCTTTTATTTCCATAGACATTCGAATCCGTTATAAAAATTTTTGAGACCATCAAGGATATCAGGGAAATCTTATGTGCATTTTTGTATGTGAAAATTGAAAAACGGTGATTTCTATTGTATAAAAAATATATATATTTTTTTATTATTAAACAATAAATATTACAGACGTTGCGTCGCGTCTCACTGAAAATCCATTTTATTTGAAGTGATAAATAATGTGTTCGCTGAAAAAAAAGAAGATTCACTGTAACTGTATCATTTTAAATCGGTTTTACAGCCACATCTTCTTCAAATCGTTCTATATATTTTCCCAAAAGTTATTGTAAGCAGTTTTTAAGGCTTCCTATCAAAGTTCAAAAGATATTGTTAAGAACCATTTCCATCGAAACATAAATATTTTACAATATTTTCTTATTTCAATGCTTCCATAATTGTATTAATTGAAAGAAAACGTTAGAAGAATTCATAAAAAAAATTAAAAGATTATGTCTGCATTATTTGTTGCAAATTGTTTATCCAAAAATGCACAAACAGATTCATCAACAAGATTAGATTTGACTTTTGCGTACGCTGTAATTTCTACGAAATGTTTTCACTATTTTCCATGTTATTTATCAATGTTTTGCTTGTGAAATAATTTCAACAATGTAAATCAATCATGCCTAAATAATTTATTTAAAAAAAAAACATTTGAAGTTCGAAGGAAAATGGCATGTTTTGAAATTTTGAACACTCTCCAGTCAAATTCGTTTTGTTAAATAAACTATGCATGGAGACAGATTTTAATCTCTATAAAAATAAATACAAAGTACGAAACGAAATAGATTTTCAGTTTTTGCTTAAAATATTTATTTCAAGAAACGCTTAGAAGAAATCTTATCGAAAGAACAATATTAGTTTCTCTGTGTTATTCTATTGAAAAGAAATGTCTGCATTTTAGGTAAATCCTTTTAAAATTTACAAATCATTGTAGAGAGAGAATGACAAAACATAACATTAATACACTTGTCACGAGCTGGGGACGATTTCAAAGAAATGATGATTTTGTTTACAGATTTCATCTCCATGGAATAAATTTTGTCAAATGCATTTTTCTTCTACATTCTTTCTAACTATATACTTTTAAGTGCATATTTTGTCACATTTTTGTGCTTTCAAAAATCTGAAAAATAAAATTTTTTATCTTGGAAAACGCATTTATTAATGCAGAAAACCATTAAAAAATTGTTAAAATATACTTTTTACATATTTGCATATTTGTATTTAAAGTAGGATTTTTTTATTTAAAATATTGCTATTATTATTCATTTAAATACTAGTATTTTGAAAAATTACAAAAATATTTCTAATACTTTGTTTTTCGATTGTGTACTCTAGATAAAAAAAAAATATATCTTTGCAAAAAATGGCAAAAGATTGTGTTATTGTAGATTAAATATAATGCGAAAAATGAGATGTTGCCCGTAGGTAGCGAAACAATTGTATGTGGTTCTGCATATCCTGATAGTCAAATTCCGCAGTATAAAATGAATTTATTAACATGCAGCTATAACTGCAAATTTCTGCTCCGGTGTATATCTTCATGAAGATAAACTTTTTCTTAAGCCTAATTGTTCAGTGTCTTTCCCTATTCTTTATTTTTATTTTGGTTCATTCATTCCATTGTTTTCTTTTTCTCTCGGACTATTTTAAGAATCTTATTTTAAAAAAAATATTTTATTATTATTATTATTATTATTATTAGTAGTAGTAGTATTGTTGTTATTATTATTATTATTATTAGTATTAGTATTGTTATTATTTTTACTAATATTATTATTATTAGTAGTAGTATTGTTGTTGTTATTAGTAGAAGTAGTAGTATTGTTGTTATTATTATTATTATTACTAATATTATTAATATTATTATATTTTTTATTTTAATTAACTTTTAATGCGTTTTTTCAATGTATATTCGTCCACTGTGATCTATTTTAAATATATTTATTAAAGTTTTTCTACATATTTGTTTTATAGTTTTACTACAGTTGTGTCATATTGGTGGAATTTGGTTATTATTTTACTACATTCATTCCATTGTTTTCTTTTTCTCTCGGACTATTTTAAGGATCTTATTTTTTAAAATTATTTTATTATTATTATTGTTATTGTTATTATTAGTATTATTATTGTTATTATTATTATTATTACTATTATTATTAATATGATATATTTTTTAATTTTAATTAACTTATAATGCGTTTTTTCAATGTATATTGGTGCACTGTGCTCTATTTTAAATATATTTACGAAAGTTTTTCTACATATTTCTTTTATAGTTTTACTACAGTTGTGTCATATTGGTGGACATTGGTTATTATTGTACTACACATTTGCTTTTTTTATGTATGTTTGCGGTTTACCAGCTATTTCTTAATATTTTATTTTCTTGTAATCTGATACCTTAAAATATTGTAATTATCATTTTTAGTTGTCAGTCTGGTATTTCTTTTGATTTAATTTAAGCTTTATTTCCTTTATGTTTATTTCCATTTTCAGTTTTCTTTAATAACAAGTAATTATATTAATTCATTCATTTATTCATGTATTTTCGTTTTTGTTGTTGTTGTTGTTGTTATTCTCACGTATTTATATGTTTCAGTAGTTTAAATTTTACGTTTTTGCAATATGACGTTCATGTTCTATGTTTTTCTTTTATTTTTCTCATTGTCTACATTCAGTTGAAGCTAAAATCCAAATTATATCAAATAAACTTATTTGATGTAATTTGGATTTTAGTTTTGTTGTATTTTAAGTATCAGAATATATTTGCTACTTAATTTAAGACTGTATATTAAGTTTCTACATTTTGAAACATACTTTGAATGTAAGACTGGCACACCTTTCGATATCTACTTGTGTTTATTTTTAGAGTGGGTGAGAGGAGGGGGTGTGGAGTTTTTTTTTCTCTTTCCACCTACTGAAGAGAGAAAGGCAGTCTGTTTACCTAAATAGTTTAATGTTACTTTTTGATGGTTTGGCGTTTATTGTTAATAATTTCATCTAATCTGTTCGATATGTACACACCTGCTTTCATATACTTAGATTTTTTAAAGTCTTATTTTAAAGAATTACATTTTTGTTGTATTCACTATGAGCTGCTTAGCGCCTCTGATGCAATGATTTTCATTAGTAACATTTTAAATATATATATATATATATATATATATATATATATACATTAGAATGGGTACTATGTCGCAGTAAAATTTTTTGAGGGTCAAGTAATAGATATATATATACTCTTATAATGAATTACTAAGTTATGCAGAAAATAAATAATAAGTAAAAGAAATCTACGTAACAGTAAATGGGGTTATATGAATTGGCACATTTTCTATTTTCGAAATTTTATGCTATTTTCTTAAAGATTAAGCAAAATAATGATTTTACATAGGACAAACGAAGTTGATACTATATATTCTATTTTTTAAAACTTAAAAGACACAAAGAAGATAATTCACAAAGAAGATAAATAAAAAAGAATGTTTTTTTTATGTCGCATACATCCTGTCTAATACTGTATTCAAAATGTTTATTATATCCTAATAATATTATAAATCCGATTGTGTGCAAATGTTAGTCTGAATCCAGCGTCAAAGTGGAGAATTTAATGATCATGTATCCTTGCATATAGGTTGATTATACCCCTTAAATGAACATAGGCTGTTTTTTGTTCATTTTATTCAAATATTTTTCTTAATAATTCAAAATTTCATTATTTTCATAGAGAATAAATGGACGTTTTTCGTATAATATTTTAAAATGGTTAAATTTACTTTACCGTTGCTAATACTTCATCATTGCGAAAACTAAATCAAAATCTGGAATAATAATTTTTACTCAACAATTTATTTTCAAATGAAAAATTTCCACGTGAAAAATGAAAATGAAATTAATTATTTAAAAAACAGAATATGAAATGACTCATATTAGAAATAAAACTTCAGTTTTCAAATATTTGATAATAATATAAGGTGCATAAATACGAGTAAGTATGGAAAGCAAGCGAATATGATGTCATATATCGAAAATAAAACAGATTTATTTTGATGTTGAAATAAAATTATCTTGAGTTATCAAATTATTTGTGATTAATTTCTCTATTTTTGTTCTTTTTCTATTTCACATGAAATGAATTATTTTAAATGTATGCGTTGTAAATTAAAGTTCTGTGTTTTAAATGAAATGAGTGAAAGATTTATATTTTAATACGAATTCAATACGAATGATTGTGATAGTAATAATAGCTGGCGGTTTATCGTCTGCACACGGCTAATATAAAGGTACCATATTTTTAATTTAAATTAAAAAAACAAAACAAAAAAAACATTGAAAATATATTGGACGGCAAATGTCAATAATATGCACCGCAAAATTATCCGTATAGAAAATCAGAAAATCTTAATAAAAATAACTTTATTTTTTAAAAGAAAGTTGCATTTTTTCATAAAAGCTAAAGATTTAATATGATTGCGTCGAAGTAATAGCATTTTTCCTCTATCATTTTTCCAAAATCAAAACACATTTGTAAATGGTCGTTTCGAACCGGAATTTAATTTTACATTTCTTTTAGCTTTAAAACAATAAAAACTTTGTTGTAATTTTTAAATATAGCTTTTTTTTTTAAAGTTCTGTTTCATAATATATTTTAGTAAAGGTTGAGAAAAATGGCGTAGATTTTAAAGCAATGTTTAAGTAAAATTACAATATTTTAAAAACTTAAAAAACAACAATTTTATCGAAACGAAAATCAATTTAACGATAAATTCGCGTAATGCAAAAGCAAAGAAGAAATAAAAATGAAATGAAACTTTTCTTCCAGCCGAATTATGTAAACCTGAACAAGCCGATCGAGCCAATTCACAATATTATAAACGTGAAAGCGCGTTGTATATAGTAGAAAAGGTTTTCACATATAGGTAGAAAATTTCAGAGAATAGGAAGGTTAGGGATCTGTAATCGGGTCCATAGCCTATTTGCTTTTTTTATCAAGTGAAATTTGGTTCAAAATTAAATACATTGTTGTAACCAGATTTGTTTTTGCGTGTTAAACACTGAATGGAATTTTAGATAATCATTTCCTCGCTCACCTTTGATGCAAACTATGAGTGTAAAACATATTAAAAAATATCCGACGATAATTTTCTAATTTTCTTATTACTTCATGATGTAAATAGACATCCGGGTTCATCCTTTAAACCGGAATTAATCATACCATTGTCGTCCAGTTTATAATCTTAATCCTAACCGTAATCGTATCCTATCCTATTCCTAATAATAAATTTAAACAATATTCTTTGAAACGAATATGTAAATTAAATCAATATCCATAAATGGAATGAATGGAAAATAGAATAAATAGAAATGGCAAAATAAAATAACAAGAAAGTACATTCATTCGACACTTAACCCTAGAAAAAGCGCAACAAATTTCAAGCGCACGAAATAAATTAAAATAATCCTATATATACTAATAAAAATATGTAAATTTAGATCATCAGATTGGTGTTGTCGGTAGTTATTTGTTTAGAATGTCCTTGACGTGATAGAAAAAATATCGGAGTTAAATTGGACAGAATTTAAAGTACTTTCTAGCAACCTTTATTTACATTTTAGAATCGCATCAGATTGTTATATCTTTAGGAAATATCTATCAATGTATAAAATCAACAAGCAGTTTGTTCAATATTTACACCACTTAGCGAGAAGCACTTTATTTAATATATACATAAACAATACATAAAATAATAATGTAGTAAGAAATATATAACACATGTCTATACAAATAAACAATATAAAAATGCCCATTTAGAAATGAATACATACACAAATTTCACACCAAATACCACCTAAAATGCACTGTTGTATAGAAGAATTCTCTCTGTGTTATTTTTCGTTTTACGAAGAGGGAGGGATTCGTCGATTTTCACGATTTTACTGAGCCCTTCTTTTTTATTGGTTGCAGGTGCATTTTCGCGATTGTATATATTATTTGGCATGAAATTTCACTTTTTTAAGACTGGGTTATGATAAGGCCCCTATAGCAAAGAAATACCGTATTGTCTCCTATAAAATGTGATAAAGATTTGGTTAACTATATATGTTTTTAATTATCGAATGAAATGCTTCGCTAAATTAATGCATTTATTCTTTTTTTAATGTTACGTGAACGAAGTCACGGTAACGGCTAGTATTTTATATATCTATAAGTTGTATGAAATATTTCATATAATATTTATTTTATTGCATTTGTTTTATGAATTGTTCTTTATAACTCTAAAAAAATCTAAATATTTATCTGAATAAAAGTATGAAGATGTATATAAATTGTTTGAAGGATGAGGGTATAGTTCTTAAAAACAAAATCAACAAAAACTGTGGGGTAAACATAATAGAAGTAGAGCGTTTTTTATACAAATTCTCTAAAGGCTCCTTTAAAAGCTTCTGTTAAATACGTTATATCATTCTATCTTATTTATTCTCTGGAAATGATTTTGTATGTACAAATAATGCGTTTCTCAGATGTTTCGAAAACACACGCTGGTTTGTTTATCAGAAAACAAGAAAGAAAAATCATGCGTCAAGCATAGATTATGTAACACTTTCCAACGCTTCCAAAATGATCTTACAAATCATACCGTTTAATAAGCTAAAAGATAACATCTAATTAAACAATTTGGAAAACGCATAAAATATTTAAAAACATAATTTTAGGAATTTCCAACATATACAATATTCGGAAAAATATCCAAATACTTTTATTCAGCCCTGTATATGATCTATAGATTTGTATATATACTACATAGGATGCTAAATTTTTGTTCAGTTAGGAAACGCGTAGCGCAGTTTAAAATTCTCCGTCAGGAGTTTCTGTCAATAAACGGAAATGTGTTCGCGAACTTTTGTGCTTCCCTGTATAGGATCTACAGAATCTATACACACCACGTAATAGAAAAAAACGAGTTAAAATTAAAATTGCGTTCAGTAGCTTAAAACGCACTTCCAGGAATTATTGTTAACAGACAGTAGATAATTATTTTGTGTGTCCCTGTAAATGAACGATGACTGCTCTACACACAATATTCTGTAGTAAGTCTCTTGTAATAAACCTTAGTGATATATATAAATTTCAATGCGTTTAAAATAGTGAAACATAATTTAAATAAACCGCAGACGATTTTTCTCCATAGACGTAATGTAACGGAATTCTTTTGACTGTCTCTGTAAAGTAACTATAAGTGCTATCCACACCCTATTCCATATTAAGCTTCTTCTAATGCACCTTAGTGATATATATAAATTTCAATGTGTTTAAACTAGTGAAACATTATTTAAATAATCCGCAAATGATTTTTCCCCATACACCGCAATGTAACGGAATTCTTTTGAATGTCCCTGTAAAAATAACTATAAGTGCTACACACTTCCGTTGAAATAGGGAACATGCTATAGATAACGACAATAACATATAAAAATTGCAGAGCAATCCGAGCATATTTACGGGAGTTAGAGCATGGCCAGACGGCCAGACGGCAAACGGCCAGACGGACGGCAGACGGCCAGACGGCAGACGGCCATCCGGCCAGACAAGCCGAAGTCATAAACACTTTTCAACTAGGTTGGAAAGTGCTAAAAAGGGATGAAGTTTTTAAGAGCACATATATTTTAAATATTATTATGGTGCTCAGAAAAACTGAAGAATTAAAAATAATTGTATTGTCCTGCATTTATATTTAAGAAAATAAAGAGAAATAAGCTATAGATTTTCGAAAAAGTTTGAAAAAAATGATTAAAACTCTTCTGAATTGTTTATTCATTTCTATTTCAAATGGAATGCTATTAAAAGGGATATTTTAGGTGAAAAGTAAAAGTTATTTGAAAGAATCTTCGTTTATTACTTGGTATTATTGGTATTTGGTGGATTGGTATTATTTGCTAAAAGTTACAAATTTCGCTCTATACAGGGTGTCCCAAAAAACACTGACCCCGACTTTTATTCCATAAATATTGATCATAGACATGTATTAAAAATTACAAAGTTACGTAAAAAAGGGTACAGAATATTAGGAAATTGATTAACATTTTCAACCGATTAAATGAGAAGAAATAAAAATTAAAATTTTTACGCATTCATACTATGAATTGTACATTATAGGTATGACTTTGCGTCCTTAAAGTTTATTGGCAAATGTTTGCATACCATTTTTACATATATTCTAAGTCCACAACAGTGCAGTACTTAAAATACTCTTCCTACATTTAAAAATACTATTAATGAAGTACATAAGTCACATAAGGTTTTCAATTTACAATTTTACAGTTTGTTAAGAAGAAATATAGAAATGGAATACTAAACTAACATCTGATAAAACTACACACGAATATACAACAAGAACGAAAAATCATGCGTCAAGCATAGATTATGTAGCACTTTCCAACGCTTCCAAAATCCTTTTACAAATCTTACCATTTAATAAGCTAAAAGATAACATCTAAGTAAACAATTTGGAAAACGCATAACATATTTAAAAACATAATTTCAGGAATTTCCAACATATACAGTATTCGGAAAAATATCCGAATACTTTTATTCAGCCCTGTATAGGATCTATAGATTTGTATATGTACTACATAGGATGCTAAATTTTAGTTCAGTTGTGGAAACGCGTAGCACAGTTTAAAATTCTCCTTCTGGAGTTTTTGTCAATAAACGGAAATGTGTTCGCGAACTTTTGTGCTTACCTGTATAGGATCTACAGAATTTATACACACCACGTAATAGACAAAAAGCGAGTTAAAATTAAAATCGCATTCAGTAACTTAAAACGCACATCCAGGAATTATTGTTGACAGACAGTAGAGAATTCTTTTGTGTGTCCCTGTAAATGAACGATGACTGCTATAGACACACTATTCTGTAGTAAGCCTCTTGTAATGCACCTTAGTGATATATATAATTTTCAATGCGTTTAAAATAGTGAAACATTATTTAAATAAACCGCAGACGATTTTTCTTCATAGACGTAATGTAACGGAATTCTTTTGACTGTCCCTGTAAAGTAACTATAAAAGCTATGCACACCCTATTCCATATTAAGCTTCTTGTAATGCACTTTAGTGATATATATAAATTTCAATGCGTTTAAAATAGGGAAACATTATTTAAATAAACCACAAATGATTTTCCCCATATACCTCAATGTAACGGAATTCTTTTGAGTGTCCCTGTAAAAAAACAATAAGTGCTACACACTTCCGTTGAAATAGGGAACATGCTATAGATAACTACAATAACATATAAAAATTGCAGAGCAATCCGAGCATATTTACGGGAGTTAGAGCACGGCCAGACGGCCAGACAAACCGAAGTCATAAACACTTTTCAAGTAGGTTGGAAAGTGTTAAAAAGGAAAGTATACCGGTGAATAAACCAACTAAATGATATATATATATATATATATATATATATATATATATATATATATATATATATATATATATATATATATATTACAAATAAATATATTTCCGTTTTACAAGTTTATAGTAAAATGTTTCGATACCTTTTTAACACTTTCCAACCTAGTTGAAAAGTGTTTATGACTTCGGTTTGTCTGGCCGTCTGCCGTCTGGCCGTGCTCTAACTCTCGTAAATATGCTCAGATTGCTCTGCAATTTTTATATTTTATTGTCGTTATCTATAGCATTTTCCCTATTTCAACGGAAGTGTGTAGCACTTATAGTTTTTTTACAGGGACACTCAAAAGAATTCCGTTACATTACGGTCTATGGGGGAAAATCATTTGCGGTTTATTTTAATGATGTTACACAATTTTAAACGCACTAAGGTGCACGTATATATCACTAAGGTGCATATCACTAAGGTGCATGACAAGAGTCTTACTACAGAATATTGTGTGTATAGCAGTTATCGTTCATTTACAGGGACACACAAAAGAATTCTCTACTGTCTGTTAACAATGATTCCTGGAAGTGCGTTTTAAGTTACTGAACGCGATTTTAATTTTAACTCGCTTTTTGTCTATTACTTGGTGTGTATAAATTATGTAGATCCTATGCAGGGAAGCACAATAGTTCGCGAACACATTTCCGTTTATTGACAGAAACTCCAGACGGAGAATATTAAACTGTGCTACGCGTTTCCTAACTGAACTAAAATTTAGCATCCTATGTAGTATATATACAAATCTACAGATCCTATACAGGGCTGCATAAAAGTATTCATAAATTTTCCGAATATTGTATATGTTGGAAATTCCTGAAATTATGTTTTAAAATATGTTATGCGTTTTCCAAATAGTTTACTTAGATGTTATCTTTTAGCTTATTAAACGGTATGATTTGTAAAATTATTTTGGAAGCGTTGGAAAGTGTTACATAATCTTTGCTTGACGCATGATTTTTCGTTCTTGTTTTAAAATATATTCTAAACAAGTCTACAAAAGTGCAATAGTTAAATATATTCTTGCTAAATTTAAAATTCTATTAATAAAATACATAAATCATATGAGATTTTCAATTTAGAAGTTACAGTTTGTTAAGAAGCAATACAGAAATAGAATACTAAATTAACATCTGATAAAATTACACACGAATATACAAAACTAAAAAAGTACGATTAGGAACGCAATTTATATTCTTTCTGATTATGTTGCTGGTAAAAGATGTCGACACTTTCTATTTATTTTTTATTCATATATTCTGTCTGAGTTTGAATTAAAGTTACAAGTCAAGTACGAGAGTGATATGTTGGTTATTTACTCTAAGCTTTAAGTCAAAAATGAGTAACAAGTCAAGGAAAAGTTTGTGTGTTAAATTCATTCATACTAATTAAGTCTTCAGCTAACTAAGTTCATTAATGCTTAAGTAATTATTCTCTAAACAAGTCTCATATTAACGATTTAATCTTCTCTCACTACTAGTATAATAAGTTTGAAATCGGCTGTAATGTTTTTCTGATTGAGTTTTGTGATGTTCAGGAAGTACAATTTGTTTCTCAAATTAATGTTACGTTTTCATGCCTGAGTTCAATTTCTGAGAATTTGAGATAAGTAACCAACCATGAATTCTGAATATTAATTGTGATACTAATTTTTAATTGACTCAGATTTAAGTCAATTCAGTTTATTCTTAATTTGTCACAAAATTTTCTACTCTTTCTAACCATCAATATTTCTATTACCACATTCGCTGCTATTTCTAATTTGAGCAATATATAAACGCAACAGTTTTACATCCATTTAAATATTTTATTTTTTCTGGAAAAACGCGAATGAAACTTAAAATGAGTATTTCAAATTTGCATTCATTTAAATCATTCTAATTTCCAAGAAGAAAAATATTTAACTTCAATGATTGTTCATTTAATCAAGTACACAGTTACCGATTGCATTTGTGCTTTAATAAAGCTAATTAAATGATGTAACATGTTAATCTACTTTTGATAAGGCAGTAAGTACAATTAAAACAGACATCAACACATGTTTATTTATGCATTAATTCCGGTCAATATTTACCGACATTCTCTACTCATGATATATTTTCTCTACGAACATGGTCTTTGTGAACGCCCATTTATTGAATATTTGAATAAAGATAATTTCCCTTGTCCTATAGTTTCATTTTTTTTTAATATTTCACAACTTAAATCTTTTACGGAAATAGAAACTCACTGCTGTATGTTAGTAATGATACAAATTCTCGACGAAGATATGTTTTCAGCAATCATATGTATTTTTTTATTTGCTTGAAAACATTAATTGAATTTTCTTCTAAACTATATTAATTTTGAAATAACAATCACCATCTTTAATAATAAGTAAAACTTCTGCTGCTTTAAAACCACTTATTGAAAATTTTGTTCTAAAATATATTAAATGTGCTAAGTAAAAGAATTTCAGAATGCTATTATACACAAAAGTTTAAACACATAGTAAAATCTATACATGTGTATAAAATTGAACTGTTTTTCTGAGATATTCAGAAGTACATCTATTTCTAAGTTCATTCTACTATTTAGAACAGTTGCATATTAAAAAAATAACCACCGCCGCCGCAACTGCCTCCGCAACCACCGCCTCAACCGCCCCTGTCAATGAAGTTTTTGTGCCTTGAGGTCTTTCTGGACTAATATTCAGAAAACTATTGCATATATAAATATGAAAATTGGTAGTTTTATAGAGAAATGTTCAATAAAAACTCTGAAACAGACAGAAGAATTAATTTTAAGAGATATATAATATTAAAATCGGTCAAAAATTTTCTCTGAAAAATGTTTTACAGAAACAAAAACTATGCATAGGAATTTAATAATATTTTGAAAGGATATGCTTGATCAACTTGCGGTGGCATAATATAATTATATTTTTTAATTGACTAACTTTTTAAGGTTTTTTTTCAATATATTTAAAAATTTCATAATTTTAATTGAGATTTACTCGATATTTAGAAAAAGTCAATTATTTAAATTGTTGCCAATTTGTAAAATAGCGCACATAATAATATTTCCTTTCAATTAAAAAAGTATTTACACGTGACTATTAAAAACAGAAATAAAACTTAAAAATTATAATTAAATGATCACGTTTTAAAAGAAGCAAATGGAGAAAATTACGCCATAAAAAATGTCAATGCCCATGAATATTAATAAGAGAAATAAAACTTGAAAATAATTAAATTATTACGCAATGAAAGCATTAAATGAGGAAACACACGCCATATTTAAAGTGCTCAAATAGTAATATTTCCAAACAGTTTAAATTTAAAAATATATTTACGTGGGAGATTAATTTATTCCGACAAAATCTTTTACCCATTGTTGCAAATTTTAAAACATCGCAAATAATAATATTTCCCTTCAATTAAAAACTATATTTTTACGTTTAATAATTGAAAGAAAACTTTTGTGAAATTGGACATTTTTGGAGATCTGAACGAAGATTTGAACAACGCAATACTCTCAATTCACATAGCACAGAACAATGGCTATTTTTGCAAAGTTTACACGGTGTAGGCTAACCCAAGATAAACCCACTTTAAAATATTTCGAGTATCATTATCCGCAAAATTTATAAAAAATTGAAACCAATATGACTAAAAAAGAACTCTATGTGACTATAGGGAAAACATGATGTTCTCTGCCACCAATATTGTTGTAAAAACTAATCGATTCAATGAAATTTCCGAAACAAGGGAAATGCAGTTAATAAATAACATCATATGTATGAGTTATATGATTGATTTTAATACATTATGCATATACTTTGTAAATACTATTTAGTATTGGATTTGATATACATATGTCAAAGGAATAGTAAAGTAAAAATTTATTCCTTTTGATATGATTGACTATGATTACTATGATTTACTTTCGATATGATAACATACACAGTGTGTCCCAAAATTTCCCGGACTGGTCCTATAAACAATAAATTAAGAACTGAAATCGAAATTTTAACCAATCTGTATTCGAAATAATCTCAGTTGGACTCAACACACTTTTTACAACGACTATAATAGTCATTGAAACACATCTGAAAGTCCGTCTTTGCAATGTGTGTTAAATAGTCGGTGGCAGTCGCTTGAGGTAGTCCCTTTTAGGTGCAATTTAAACTTGATGAACAGAAAATAGTCACAGATGGATAAATCTGGGTAGTAAGGAGGATAGTTGAGCACGACGATCCCTTTAGAAGCCAGAAACTCCCGCCCAATGATCGAAGTGGGTGCTGGTGCGTTTTAGCGCAAGATCGACCAATTGCCTTCCTATCAGTACCGAGGTTGAACTCTGTGTACTCGGGCTATGCAACGCTTCAACACTTTCAAATAGAAACGTCCAGTAACAGTAGTGCTTTCAATTCTATGTAGGTTCGTTGTTCGACCTTTGCGAACTCCGACATGATCACTTTACACTGTTACAACAAACCGAATGCACTTAGCATCACACAAAATATAGCAACGTGAAATTCACAAGACGAAGTGTAGTCGTGCCTTCGACATCATCTGTGGTTACGCAGCGCCATTTATTGGCCGGTAATTTAACCAGTCCGAAAACTTTTGGGACGTACTGTCTAATAAATAAATATCGTTATTTGGTTTATGAAGTACTTACGAGGCTGTCAAATGAAAAGGAGGCCATGACACAGATTTAACCGAACACAACAGCTTATTTATAACGGTAAACAGGGAATTCAGCAGTGAAACGGGTAATTTGAAATGCAGATGATCAAAAATGAGGTAAATTTTATGAAAAACTGAGAGGGGAAATCCTTTTTGAAAACGTATTATATTTAACTCATCGAACTCGACTCGAAATGACCTCGCCGTTCATTGTGCAGGGACTTAAATAAAAAGAAAACTGCCCAGTTAAACTGAGGGCATTGAGCTCACAGGCTATTCACACTAATTGTATATTATACTCTTATTTCAAAGAATTTGAAATATGTCCCTCGAAAAATAAAGAAATCAACAATATATTAGGGGGGGTCATCCCTCAGTTAACCCCCTCATAGTTAACTAATGAACCCCTTAAACTAATCAGGGAAGTCTTTAATTACAATGAATATATATATACAAAATTTGAAGAAAATCGGATAATTCTGCAGGGAAAACCCATTTATCTAAATTAAGGTGGGATTAGCCCCCCCCCCCCTTTCCCCCTTTATACTTAACCAATGAACCCCCAAAACTATTCAGAGAAGCGTATTATCACAATGAATCTATATACAAAATTTGAAGAAAATCGGATAATTCTGCATGAAAAATTCATTTATATAAATTAGGGGGGTTATCCCCCTTTTCCCCCTTTATACTTAACCAATGAACCCCCAAAACTATTGACAGAGGCGCATTATCAAAATGAACCTATATACAAAATTTGAAGAAAATGGGATAATTCTGCATGAAAAACCCATTTATCTAAATTATGGGGGGTTAGCCCCCGTTTCCCCCCTTTATGCTTAATAAATGAACCTCCAAAACTAATCGGGGAAGCGCTTTATCACAGGAACCTATAAACAAAATTTAAAGTAAAACGGTTAGTTCTATCAAGAGTTATCGCGTTACGTACATACATACGTACGTACGTACATATATACATACAGAACCGGCGGGCACATAAGCTCTCAGGCTTTGATAGCCTCTGAGCTAAAAAGTCATTTTATCAGATAATATCACTATAAATGTAGTCCTGTGAATTGTGATGTTTCTCTTTATTTGAAAAAGAAAGTTAAACTTCTTACCAAACTGGCAAAAACTCACAGCCGAAGGCTCTACCCAAACTGCTAATCGGAAAACTCTACTTGAAGTCAACATGTGGCTCGCATTTCACGAGATAACTATTTTATTGAGAACATACATCTGACTTGTGTGCTTGACATCAAGTGTCCGCTTATAAGTTATCGTTAATATACAAGGACGAGACAGACACAAGGAAATTTACATTACCAGAGAATTACAACCGACAGCTCCACAAAGTGTGTGCAATGGAGATGACGGGAGATGAACCCGCCGACCTGACTCCTACGCTCTCAAGCAATTGGCGGAATGGTGTCTTAACCACTCGGCCCCGGAGGCCCTACGAGATAAATAGCAAACCTGAGTGCTAAGACGCGTTCCAAATCCACCGATTCCATCTCATACCGTATTATATGCAGCTACGACAGAACCACAGGTAAGTAATTAATATATCATTGGAAAAATAAGTTTCGCATCCTAATTCCCTGAGACACACACAGACTTTACGAAAATAACCTTGACAACCCCATTCCTTGAGACACATGCGTACTCTGTTTAAATTAAATTAATGATAGCATTCGTCTTATTTCCACACAATTGTTAAGATTCAGGACATCATGACCGCACGTAAAATTTCAAAACTTACTCATCCAATAGAGTATCCTTTTACAAGAGTAATAGACACTCTGCCAAATGTTTAATTTTATAGTATTATTTAATAAACGATATATTTTTGGTTGTGCCTAAATTTTTGAGACAGACTGTATAAATATACATCACTGTTTACACAATGTAAGTTTCAAAACATTCTTTCAATTTTCACTGAAATGACTTTTATTTAGCAAAGACAAATGTTATCTTTAAGGTTAAATAACACTTCTTTTAAATCTTTATTTTGTTAAAACTGATTAAAAATTTCATTCCGAAATATCTTAAATTGGCTAACGAAAGCATTTTTTTAATTGTTAAACTGCAAAATAAATAATTAAAAAGAAAAATACTGATTACACAATTTAATCTTATCTAAACAACCATTTAAATAAATTTTCTTTTCTTTTCTTTCCCATTTAGATTTTAATAATTGTAACAATTCAATTCATCAACTGACGAAAGACTTTTACTTTTTACTCAAATTATAGGTGGAAGCTCAATATAGAAGCGATAAACGAGACGGTCATAATATAAATTGATTTTATGACAATAAAGACGATGCTTTATTTCCGATAATTTTCTAGAAGTAATTAAACAACGAATGTAGAATGGCGTCTTTAAGGAATATTGCAAATGTGAATATTGAGAAAAGATAGCAGAAAATTAATGTATGAACAAGGATACTTATTGTATTCGAATATAATTAGACCGTTTTAAAATAATTGAAATTATCATTTTAAAGTATAGTAGTTGACCAAAATACCTGGCAGGTATGTGAGACATTATGTTTATGAAAAATACGAATTTCCAGCTAAAGCGTAATGAGAATTTTTTAAACCTATGCATATGCAATTATGTACAATAAAAATAAGACCTATGCAAATATGAAGCAAATACTGTGATGTAGCACAAGGGATGTAAAAAACGGAAATTCTGCTACTTTTGTTTTAAAAATAAAATAATCCTTATTGCTTAGGAGTTTCTATCTGAAAACGCTTTTAAATTTGTAAAGAGAATTTAGCGTCTGCAATAACTTTATTTTCGAAAATAAATATCTCCCATTCGTCTCGGAAATACTCGTCTCAATATATGGCTATTTACCTATCTGTGTGCAAAATATGTATTTTCTGACTAAACGGTTCAACTTTGTCATTGAACCATTAGTTGTATCTCCTATATTTTTCGAGATATGATCCCTAATTCTGGAATTTAACTCTATCGGTGCTTCAAGGTATCTCATCTTGTAACGTATAGCAGTTGTATTATATCTAGACAAAATATTTATTGCTGTATGGGAGTCGGATCACTAGTTATTTGAGGCAAAACGGACTTTTGAGTTATATAACCCCCCCCCCCCACACACACACACACACACACACCAAAAAAAGAAGAAATAAGAATGAGAAAAAAAGAACACCCAAACATTTTAATCGCCAAATAATTCCAGAAAAGAAACCGGAAACATCCATTTTACTTGAAATTGCGCGTGCTTTTAATTTATGTTAAAAATTTAACTTAGGTGTCCTCATATTGAAATGGTAACAAATGATAAAATTTTCAATACGTAATCTAAATTTAACACCACAATAGTAGTTTTCGTTAAATTTTACGTTGGGATACCAAACGAGAAGTCATTAGGTAAAATAGTTTATTAATTATGAAGACTTGGAATGTTTAATTAATTTTTGATCTTTGCAAAACAGATTACAAAGCGGGTAGCTTTTAAAACATAACTCAAAAACTACTTTGCCGACTGGGCTGTAATTTTAGATTTTTGTTTTTTTTTAAGTATAGGTAATAATTCATATATATTTTTTAAATTAATTTTAAATATGTTTATTTTCGAAAAAAATATTAATTGTAATCTAAGAATTTTTTAACAGAACTCAATAGCTAGAAGCTTTAAATATACTAAATCAAAATCCGCCAAACATTCTTTCTGTTATGTTTTGATATTTAACCTCACTGCAACCCGATTTTTAACGATTATAAACGAATTAAACATTAGAAAATCCAAACATCAAACCTTCATAATTTCTAAACTATTTGGTATCCTAAGTTAACATTTACCGACAAATACTAATATTGTGTCAAAATTAGGCGTTCGTATTGAAATTTGGAGTTTGTTACAATTGAAGTATAAATACGGTCTCTTAGCTTACTTTTTTTACCACAAATTGGAAGAACGTATAATTACTTATAAGTTTTGTGGCTATAATATTATGGGATGTTCTCTATTTTTTTTTTGTCTGACTGTAGGTTAAATTGTATGCGGTAATTGCATTGTGTTTGAACACTTTTTAAGTATATTATGCATATATCCACAAGGAGTTTGTAATTATCTATTTAATCTTTTTTTTTTTATCGTACAAGATGTGAAACCTAATTATTGATAAGAAAAATATCTATAACAATACAAAAATTCAAACCAACTAGTTGTTTTAAATATTAAAAATATGCTTTCTCTAAATTAGCTGTACTTGTATCAATATCATTAAATGGAAAATTACTAAATCTACTTGCTTAACAATAAAATATATTTTATACGTTGATTTTAAAATTGCAATTTTATAGTTTCTTATTGAGAAGATTATGAAACGTTTAAAACAATTTTTTTTACCTCTGAATTTTTTCCTCAAATTTCAAATAGTCAAATATTCTTTACCTAAATTCTTTCTTATTTATTTATTTATTTATTTTTAAATGATCTAATATTTTCATTAAAATTCATTGTTGAAAATAGTTACAAAACTAAATTACTATTAATGAAGAATATTGTGAAGAAGAAAAGCGAATAGCAGTCCAAACATGAAAAATTTTGAAATTAGGTGAATATAATTATGAATTTAAAATTATTTTCCGTATGTAGTTCACAAATAAGAATATATTACAATTAAGAATTTCATTATCAGTCTAAAGAAAACACAAAATGAACAGAATTGTTAATCGTTCGTCAGTTTAGCATTTCTCATTGACATCTGTGTAAATGTTTTTGTTACTTACAAAATGACAATATATTTAAAATTTTTGAAATCTATATACAGTAAAAATAAAATGAATTACAAATAAGTAAAAGGCTTTCTATTAATCTAAATGTACGTTATCAACATGTTCGTATGTTGGAATTAACATATACAGAGGGTGTTCGCACATTTTTTAGACGATTTCGGCGTTGTTTTTTAACGTTTAAAATATGAATATTGCTTTCTGAAATAATCTATATGATAATCCAGTTTCTTGATTCTAATTATGCGTAATGCTTTCGTAGAAGGTTTTTTGTAAAATTTACAGGGTTAATGCTTCCCATGCCTCTTTAAAAACTTTCCTGACTCGGTCAATTGTGGTTGTTTTGCGCTTTGAAAGAGCTCTTTTCAGCAGACCAAATGCACAATAAACCATAAGAGAAACGTCCAGTGACTTCTTAGGAATACGTTGAAAGGTATAAATGCAATACCTGTGTGAGTTTTTAATGTTTTTAACGAATACAGCGGTAGTTTTTGAAGTATGAGCGGTAGCTTTGCTTTGATGTAGTTTGACCCTTTAAAAGTCGTTGAAATAAAGAAAATAGCATTTTTTCTGTAATTATCGCATGTAACACATTCTCTTAATAATATAATGAATTGATTGTAACATTTTTGTCCAATATTGTTATTTTTATTGTCTCATTGTAAGATAAATTTGCGAGAGTCATAAATCTTTACCTGAAACTTCGTTTTCAGCCTTGAAATGGGGTCTTTTATTAATGATTTTTTTTTTCATTTTGAGTCTTTTTACTAAGAATAAGTACTGATTTTCGGGATAGCTCTTTCCAATTAATACTGATGTTTATTTTTCACTTAGAAATTTTTACACTATGCGCTTTATAATCATTGTAAACTTCCGAATAAGAATATTTCTTTTCGGAAAACAAAAAAAAAGTATTATTCGATTCACAGCTTGTTTGAATGTGCCATCTTGATAGAAGAATAAATTTGAAAGCATCAGACTTTGTTACCCATAGACTTTACCCATAAGACTTTACCCATAAGACTTACCCATAAGACTTTAGCATATTATTTACAAACAATAAGTTGTTGAATGAAAGTTTTCCTCTAAAATAATTCCATTTTTTTAAAATCATTTATCAAATTTGTCTAAAAAATGTGCAAATGTACTGAATGTATTGTTAAATTCTGCGTTCAAAAACAATTTCTTGTGGATTTGAAATATTTTTATAATTTATAGCTTATGTAAATGGCTGGTTTAGGTCTTTTTTAGAATACTATACCGTTTTTAGAATACTATCAATTTTTTTTAAAACATTTTCAGTTGCGTAATTGAATTTATATATGCATAAGTAATAAAATAATATTAATTTTAATGCTAATTTTTATTCTATTAATGATGCCATTGATTTTCGTAAACTTTTCCGAGTACTTTTTTTTATTAGTGTTTAAAAACAGTATTTTTATATTTAGTGTTCAATAGCTGTTTCATAAATGATGCTATCCGTTTTCTTAAACAATAATATCCGTTTTTTAATACTATCAATTCTTATTTAAACATTTTCAGCTGCATAATTGAATTTATACATGCATAAGTAATAAAATAATTTTAATTTTATTTATTTATTATGTTTTCCGGTTAAACATGTTTGCTGAACAGGAAAATGCTTACATGGAAACTGACGGCTTCCGAAAAACATGCAACCAGGTTTCAGAAAACTGATTAATACATTATAAAAACTACATGGAAACGTTTCCGAAAATCAGTAGCATCAAAAGAAACTTAGTTTTCATAAATGCTTCTTTAAATCTCAAAAATATATAAATATCTGATGTTTCTAATTATAAAGAATGGTTTTCGGAATCGTGGATAACTTAGAAGAAGTTATTGTATATTTTCTTTCGTGGTTTATTATACAGGGTGTCCATAAATGGTTACCCAGATTCCTTACCTCATAACTTTTGATTTAAGAATATGACGAAAAATATTATTATTACATATTCGTAAATTGCAACTCAAAAAGTTTTTTTAATAACACAAACAAAGTTACATAGGGATACATTTTTAACTCAAAACGCTATTAATAAAATAATAACGATTGTAACTACTTTTATAATTAATATTAAAATTTTATAAAATTTTCAAAATATTATTCATGAATTATGTAATATATCTCCTAATTTGTACTCCTAATGCATTAACAGCTTTTTGATAAATTTGATAAAATTTTAATATTAATTATAATTTTATTATAATTATTATTTGATTAATAGCGTTTTTGAGTTGCAACTTTATCCATATGTAACTTTGTGTTAAAAAAAAAAAAAAAAAAAAAAAAAAAAAAAAAAAAAAACTTTTTGAGTTGTAATTAACGAATATGCAATAATATTTTTCGTCATATTCTTAAACCAACAGCTATGAGGTAAGGTAACATGGACAATCACTTATGGACACCCCTGTATTTTCCTAGATTAAGAAACATCTGTCTTTTTACTTACCCATCATACGTAGTATAGGGTAAATCTTGTAAAAATTTTAAAAATCGAAAAAAAAAAATTTGACGGATTTACACGTTTCAGACACTGAAGATCCCAAAAAACATATTTTTAGAAAAAAAAATGCCGCTCGTCTGTGTGTCTGTAAACGCTCTTAATCCCGAACAAATTGAGATAGAGACTTGAAATTTTGTATGTACTTAGTATGCAATAATGGGAAGAAGCTTTTTGAATTTCAGTAACCTCGATTATCTGGAACTATTTTTTTCGGACTCTCGAAATATTTGTTCTGATAAAAGGTATATGAAAAGTTTCGAAATTGTTTATTTTAAGGAGTGAATATAAAATACAATAAAAAAACATAAATTTTGCTTAAAGAATGAAGTCGGTTGGATAATTAGTTGCGGAGATATTTGTAATTCTATTTTCCACACTTTTCGATTTTTCATGACCCTTTTTCATCCAAATTTCAATTAAAATATATATTTTAATTGGAAATAAGACGCTTAATCCGACGCAATAAACCGTTAGTTAATATGATTATTAGTTTTGGATTTATAAGGATGTTTCTTTTACGCAATTCAGTAAAAGAACATAAGTTTATGATGTCATCAAGCCCGATTTTATACGAATTGCAATGCATTTTATAACTAGTTTACACATGTTTCATTTTCATATTTTATTATTATGCCTATCCATGATGGGTAAGTATTACGGTGGCCCCCAACGACTAGTTTTACATTGTTGCCTGTGACTCTAAGGAGATTGAAAACAAACATTTTGGTACCATATTTCTCTAAATCCAGCCACCTGTTCCCATTTAATCAGCGAATAAAAATATTACATTGTCCAAATTCTAAAGCATTACCCTTTCCTTCCTGCCATTAGTAAGGTAAATAGAAATGTAAAAAAAAAATATATTTATGATATTCAATTTCGATCTTTTTTCGGATAAAAAAACAATTCTGAAAAATATTTTGTCTTCAAATCTTCCAAAACCTATGGGATACAACGCGCATTTACCGGGTTATAGATCATAGGTGGAAACCATTTTTTTATTTGAATGTAATAGATTTTTTTCATTAAAAAATAATAATAATAATATATATATATATATATATATATATATATATATATATATATATATATTAGACTTCCCATTGAAAACACAAAGAAGCATTTTAAATGAAATATATCACTAATGTATCCAAGTAAAGTTTTGAAATTTGTTAAAAGCAATATTTTCGTATTAGCCACATGTCAGGATTTAATAGCCAAAGAAATAGCCAAAGATTTCGCTACTTACAGTAGCCTTCAGGATTCTGACTACTTCCGTGATTTAAGCGCGTACTTGGATTACATGTCTGTTAAATTTGTATGTTATTTATATTATTTTACTATTTTGTATTTTTATTGATAAAGTTTTAATTTCGTTATGAAATATTAGCTGGAAAAAAAAAATACTAAACTATTTTTTTTTTAAGTGCAAACGGGGTAATCTTTTATAATAAGGGTTTATATGTTTGTTTTTTTTTAAATCATGCTTGAAAATTATATTAAAAACTATAAAAATCAGTAAATTAAGAAGCAGATTTCAAACAAATTTTATTTGAAATGACTCTTTTTTTTCTATTCGACGATGTAAAAATTGAAATGTTTCGATGCTTAGACGTTACAAAATTCCAGTAAAAGAGAAATTCATTGGTCAAGTGCTTCCAGCGTCAATTTGATGTCAGCGTTACTAACAGACATTTTAAAAATAGATAGAGAAAATAGATGCCATATTTTCAATAGAGATATATTTACAGCTATTTATGTCTGGTGGAGTGCATTCAGTTTTAAATTAAAGAATTAAAAAAAAAATCATATTATTCAAGTTTCCTTTGAAGTACAAGAGTTCTTCCTTTTACATTAAACATATATATGAGTTGCAAAAGAACGGCAGCATTATATTCTTTTTTCAAGATTTACATATACAGTTTAAGGAAAAGTTTCATACTCAGTAATGTAAAATAAATTGTAATAACTGTAAATAATTGTAATATAAATAACTTGATGTAAAATAAATATGTAATATTTTATAGAATATTTTACTTCAAATTACTATACAGCAGAGATTTTTATAATACTCGGTAATATTTAACATAACGAATGTTGTAGAAGACAATTGTAATTAAAAATTTTCGTAACTATTTTTTTTAAATATTTATTAGACTTTTAATTTTCTGGATAATACTATGTTAATAATTTAGTATTAGTTTTCCCTAAGATATATAATGCTACACAGTATATTCCTTTATTTTGCTTATTGATATCCACATTTACTTTCTGCACCTTCCTTCCTGGTACAAAAATTTCGTGTTTCCCCTTTTCACCTGTATATTCACCGGATGTTTCAAAAGTCCAGCGCAAAAAGTAAACGTGATAAAGAAAAAAAAATCCAATGTCTGAGAGATTTGCGGTTTGGAGATTAATATTTACCGTTGTACGGAATTTTGCATGGCATGTAGAGTTGCAAAAAACCGGTTTATTCCCAGGTTTATTTCCAATCGACCCGGTTAATTTCCAGGTTTATTCCCAAAAGACCCGGTTTATTGCCAAAAAACCCGGTTTATTCCCAGGTTTAAACCGGGTTTTTCTAGCCTTTGCAACTCTAATGGCATGAAAGAAAGAAATAATTCAAAATTTCGTCAGCAGAGGACTCTAATGCAAAGGTAACTATGAAAAGCCATAGTTTTGAAATAATAATAAATTTCTTTTAGCGTGGTTTGCTACAAGTGTTCAATGTATGCACTACGATTTTCTAGCATTGAATGTCATCCTGGTATTATTACGTTTTAATACATCACGAAGCAACAAATCAGCGAAAATGGTCTGATATTTCCTGCCATATGATATTTACCAGTGCTGACAAAGATAGGATATATCTTCTGTAAACACTTAATTTTAGGAAACATCACAACCTGAAATCATACATTCGATGTTTTCTGGTGTAATCCTTTTTGCGTTGTGCAAACATCAGTATGCATAGAAAACGCTATGGCAAATTTTGCTACGGGCCTTCGAAACATTCAGTATATACATATATATCTTTTGAATTTTTTTTAAGCTAAAAAGAAAATAATGTTGACGAAAATTCGATAAAATTTTTTTGATGCAGTCAATTCAAAACAGTCACGAGGGAAAAATGATAAGTAAAGTAAGAAGTTTAAATCCAAGCAGAAATTTATTATTTATAAACATAAATTTATTCTTTTGAAATGTTTGTATTTTTTACCCTTTATATATTTTCTTCAAGTGACAAGCAATTGAATAACGTTGAGTTGCGACGTGTCTAATTTTTTTTATCATTATTTTAAAAAATCTGATGAGTATAGTACATAACTTTAAAATAATGAGTATTTTTGTTAATTTAACATTAAATAAAAGAAACCTATCAGTATTTTATATATTTTTTGTTTGTTTACACTGTAAATAAAAACGGTAAATCTTACAGCACAATTTGCTGTCGCCCAAATTGCCAGTATTTTCTACTGTAAATTAACAACAAAATGTGCCTTAAAATATTTATTTTTGGTACTTATCTATTAACACTTCGACCACTTTTCATAACAAAAAACTATCGCCAAACTGTAACGCCAAATAAACGGGAGAACGTTGCCATTGGATTATCAAAATAAATAAATAAATAAAATATAAGAATTTAAGGGCACATTTGTTATTTTAATTAATGAAATAACTAATAATTCAGAGTAAAACATAATGAATGTCGAATTAAAAACCATTTGATGACATAACAAACACGTATAATGCTTCTGACATCAAGTAAATGGGACTGCATTTTTGGCGTTTAATCTTACAGTTTGGCAATAGTTTTAGGTAGATTTCGTAAGAAATACTACCTATTACATTCTCACCTAAGTTGGAAATTTTGAAAAAATTTTGCAGATCTACGCCGATCATGACTCCCAGAACCCAAAACCACCCCCAGTTAAAAACTATATCTATCTATCTATCTATCTATCTATCTATCTATCTATCTATCTATGTCACCTTTTTCTGACCACGATAACTGGAAAAATTCTGCATAAATCTCTTCCAAACTGATAAATAAAATCAAGGGTAATAAAATCTCGGTCAAGTTCGTTAATGGGCAAAATCGAACCAAGGGGGGGGGGGTAAATGGGGGGGATTTTTGTGAAAACAGAAAAACCCTCATAATTTCTTTATTTTTATACGTATCGAATCCGTTTAAAGTTATAATTACTTCTAGGAAAAGGGCCAAAAATTTATGTATGACAGATTTTTGATATAATTAAAAATTGCCCCAAGGGGGGGGGGAAAGGTGTGTTTTTAGAAGAAAAAAAACTCATAGCTTCGTGAATTCACAAGATATCAAATCCGCGTAAATTTATTATTAATCCTCTCAGTATTATCTAAAACTTTTATATTGACAAGTTTTTTATAGGACCAACCGTTATAGCAAAAAATAATTAAAAACAAAAAAATCCCTGCCGGCTCCGCCTGCAAACAAGTTATTTTTCGAAGTAGGCGGTTCCAACTCCCGCATCTTTTCGATACTGATACATAAAATCAAGGGGCATAAAATCTCGGTCAAATTTGTTAATGGGCAAAATCGAACCAAGGGGGGGATGGGGGGCTTTTTGTGAAAACAGAAAAAAACCCCATAATTTCTTAATTATGATACGTATCGAATCCGTTTAAAGTTATTATTACTTCTAGGAACAGGGCCAAAAACTTCTGTATGACAGATTTTTGATATAATTGAAAATTGCCTTAAGGGGGAGGAAAGGGGGGTTTTAGAAGAAAAAAATTCAGAACTTCGTCAATTCCAAAGATTTCAAATCCGCTTAAATGTATTATAAATCCTCTTAATATTATCTAAAACTTTTATATTGACAAGTTTTTTATAGAACCAACCGTTATAGCAAAAAAAAAAAAAAAATTAAAAACAAAAAAAACCCTGCCGGCTCCGCCTGCAAACAAGTTATTTTTCGAAGTAGGCGGTTCCAACTCCCGCTTCTATTCGAAACTGATACATAAAATCAAGTGGCATAAAATCTCGGTCAAGTTCGTTAATGGGCACAATCGAACCAGGAGGGGGGGAATGGGGGGACTTTTTGTGAAAACAGAAAAAAACCCATAATTTCTTAATTATGATACGTATCGAATCCGTTTGAAGTTATTATTACTTCTAGGAGAAGGGCCGAAAATTTATGTATGACAGATTTTTGATATAATTAAAAATTTCCTTAAGGGGGGGGGGTGAGGGGGGTTTTAGAAGAAAAAAAATCATAACTTCGTCAATTCCCAAGATTTCAAATCCGCTTAAATTTATTATAAATCCTCTTAATATTATCTAAAACTTTTATAGTGACATGTTTTTTATAGGACCAACTCTTATAGCAAAAAATAAATAAATAAATAAATAAAACCTTGCTGGCTCCGCCTGCAAACAAGTTTGGTTTCGAAGTAGGCGGTTCCAACTGCAGCATCATCGCAAAAAGGTAATTTCTTCCGCAATTCCCGACAAACAGGCGCCCCACGGTCTGCGTCTTCGAAATCTACCTGTGCCTGTAGGCCGAGCCGTCAGGGATTTTTTGTTATGAAAAGTGGTCGACGGGATAATAGAGAAATATCTTATTTTTTGACATTTTACAGCAAAAAAGATTGTAATTAAGGTAAATTTCACAGCAGAATATGCTGGCAATGTAGGTGCCAGCAAATTGTGCTGTAAGATTTAACGTTTTTTGTTACAGTGTAGGTAAAGAGGTATGTTATATTTTTCCAGAGAGTGAAATTAATTTACTTAACGCGTTTATGCATCTTTCATGGTTCAATTTATGATTTAATATATTTTAAATGATTATTGTTACAAGTAAAGTCGAGTTTATGCAATACCTCTAAATATTTCTTAAAAATGCATATTTATATCAAAATATATATATTTTAATTTTATTATTCACTGCATAAACACATTATTTTATTTTTATACATGTAAATGTTTTCGGTATATTTGTAAATTTAATTTTTATAATTATTGTTAGCTTAGTTATATGCAGTGCTACATTTAATGTACGTGCATTTCTATTCTGTTAATAGTTATTTTTTAAGTACCTTACAAATAATTTCAAGATAACTGTTCTGACAATTCTTTAGATCACCCAGTAGCTGTGTATTTAGAATTATATACTTCGATACAGCGCATTTTTCAGTATTATAGAAATTTAAAAAAACGCATCGCATATCTTGTATTTGATGATAATATACCGGGTGATTATAATTAAAGTTACGATTTCAAAAATCGATAATTTTAAAACTACTGGTCAGAATGACTTGATATTTTAGCAGAACAATCGTGAGGCAATGGAATTTTATTTGGCGAAGGAAAAAATAGTTCTAAAATGTGCCGATAGATGGCGCTGTCAGGGTAATATCAGGGGAAATACCAAAAATTTATTCTTTAAACACAGGAATGTTGTTAGTCAAAAGGAAAAAAAATAGAGTTCAGGGATTTACTAAAAATGTATCAGCGAAAAGACAAGAATACGTGTTTACAGCGACAACAGCAATAATAACAAAAAAAAAAAAAAAAAAAAAAAAAAAGAAAAAAAAAAGCTTTTTGGAACAAACACTTTACTGATGATTAAAGTATAAGTTTTCGATATGCCCTCCGCCTTGTTCCGCTACTAATTGGAAATGCAAAACTTCATGCTTTATAACAGATCGGAGGGTATCTGTACTGATGCAATGGGTGTGGTGTGTGGTTCTTGCCTTCAAGTCGGCTAGATTCTCAATTGGCCTTTGGTAAATGATGGTAAACAACATTCTTCAGGTACCCATAGTTGCCACGTATTAGTAATTGGCATATCTCCAGACAATCTGAACCCTGACAGCGCCATCTATCGGCAAACTTTGGAACTATTTTTTTCCTTCGCCAAACAAAATTCCATTGCCTTACGATTGTTTTGCTATGCATATAGTATCTATATGTAGTTATTGCTAAATATATATAAATAAATATTTAAATACATAGATATTTATCAACAATAACTAACAAAGTATACTTTTCTAAACAAAAAAAGTTCGTGAGTGTTTTTCTTGTATGCAAATTTTACTATTATACTAAAAAATTAAAAAAATATATTAAAAAATCCTATATTTTATGATACATTATGTTTAAATAAATTTGGTGTAATACAGGAATCTAAATAAATTATTTTTCCACTCCATAAAGAAAAAATTGTCTGTTTTGAAATTAAATTTTTTGAAGATCGATACCATTTAATGATTCTAGAACTCGTGTTCAAGAATATTTTCATTTTGTGTGCAATTATTTTCTGATATATAATAACGAATATATTGAGTTTAATTGAAGTATATATATAAAAAAAAACTAATTTATTCACAATGCACGATATAAAAATAATTAATGTATGAGGATCTAGGTAATTTATAAGTCTTAATGTAAAAAAAAAAACACCCCCTCATATGCTTTTGTCAAAGAACAAAATTATTCCATGATAATTTATTTTCATGGAATAATTTTATTTATCTTTGTTCAAATAACTTTTCTAAGGTTTTCTAAACTTTTCTTAAACTAAATCCGCCGAATTATATTGTATGTATAAGGCACTTGAAATGTCTCTGAAATGCAGCTTTAAAAAATAAATACTAGTAAGTAATAATTATGTACTTTAGTGATAAGAGCCATTTTATGAAATTTTTATGAGCATTTATTATGATTGTTAACGCATATGATATGTATGATACAGTCTTCTCAAAGTTTAACTTAAAAATTTATAGTTTTGATTTTCTCTTTAAGTATTTATATTTTGTTATACTGTTAATTAACCCTTATACGACATTATGAAACTTATCTCATATTTCGTTTCAAAATGATGTTGAAAGATTTTATCAAAACAATTCAAAATCATTTTTAAAAATGAACATCTTTAATATTTTAATTAATTCTTCAATAGTTTAATAAATTTATTTGGTATTTAATGAACAAAGCTGAGAGAGTATAGGGAGTACGTTAAAAATTCCTTTTGAAATATAATGCTGTACTATGTAAATTTTTACTCTTATTTATTAAATATTAGTTGTTTTGTATATTTGTCAGATATATTTTAAAAAAATAGTTTATGAAACAAATTTATAATGCCGTAATTAGAACGTTTTAGTAGTATTTAAATAAGATTACCTTTGTATATAAATAATACTTCTTTTATATGTTAAGTGTCTTAAATATTAAGGAAAGCATTTTGCTTTAAAAATGTTAAAATACTCTGTGTGTACATCAAAGATATGAGTTACCAGTTTTTCTCCAAATATTTATCTTTAGAGACATTTTCAAATGGACAAATAAATAGACACATCAAAAACTGTAAGCATTAAAACCAACTTGTTGACTCGAGGGCCATAACTCCTCCTCTTTAGTATAAGTATCATGAAAGTAAATATCTCCGTCTAAAGTGAAAGCACGGACTTTTTTACAAGAAACATGGTTAGAATTAAACAAGGGTGCCCCTTCTAGATTCTACTATCGTTTAGTTAAAAGAAAAGGTTTAAACAGTTTAAAGTACATTAAACAAGAACACTTAATGGACAAGACCTCTTTGAAAATTGTACTTAATGGTACTCTGTTTATATTTAAACAAAATTATATTTAAATTATGCAATGGAATACTTTTGTCTATATTTGATATTTGGACGAATAAAAGGGGAATTTAATTCTAAGTTTCTAGCGTTTAAAATGTTATTTTAAAAAAATTATTATTAGTTTTATGAACATTTAAACATTACTGTTTTTCATTCCATTTTTCTTAAAATGAAGTATATGTTTCTATAGTTCATTTTAAAAATAAAACAAACTTTAAAGTGATAAAAAAATTTACAGTGGTTAAAATATATATTTTAATAATTTATCAAATTTATGTAGAATTTAAACGAAACTGTTTTTTAATCCAAAATTTTAAAAGGATATTAGAGTCTCATGTAGTTTATTTTCGAAATATTGAGAGGATATGTGCAGTATAGAAATTAAAATATATATATATTTCTTTTCTTAATGTTTGATATATTAAAATAGATTTATAACTGATGTGAGAAGAAATTTCAGAAAAAATGCAACGTATTGCAATTATTTTGTAACGTATTCATGTATAAATTCCAGGTCTTGAAAATAAATCTGAACCCAGTGTCTCATTTTTGTTAAACTCTTATATTTCCTCAAAATAAAATAATATATATATATATATATATATATATATATATATATATATATATATATATATATATATATATATATATATATATATATATTATTTGAAAATACAACAGGATTTGTTTCAAATTAAAATTTAAAGTTTATTTAACGTTCTTGTAAACCACAAACCACAAAAAAACTTTCAATCACACAAATAATACAAATAGCAGTGTAGAGCTTTCAGATATGGCAGTTTAGTGGAAGCGGTTATATAGATATTAAAGTATGAAATTTAGTTTTTATTGGACCACTTTTTCGATTTTTAAAAATACGGTCCCGCGTCTAAGTAGATCATAATAACAATCCCATTCTCTTACGACTAAAACATACCTAGATATAAAACTTCGAATTTTATCCGTTTTCTGTATTTTCCGACGTACAAGCGTCCTTGTCAGCAACAACAATAACAGCAACGAAAAAGACTATTTTCATATTTTGAAAGAAAGGCGCTAGATACAGGTCATTGAAATTATTTTATATTATTCAGAAAATAAATCAATTCATCGATTTTTAAGACTTCACAAAAGACGAGAAGCCGTTTAATAACACGTCTATACTGTAAAGTAATAAATAGGCCAAATGCGAATATAACTCGCGCTCAAAGGGTTTCGTACATTACATTTATTAATTACTATTTATTAATTACTAAAGTCCTACTACCCCTAATTTTTTCATAATTTTTTGGAATTAGGAGGTGTGTGTGTGTTTTGGGAAAGGGGGGGGGGGGCAGATATTTTTCCAACATACGTTCGACGATATCTCTGAAAATATATTACCTAAAATTAAAATGAAATATATTTTTCAGTTATTTGTTACGAAGTGTTTCGAACGATAAACTACACGATATATAAAAAGAAAGTTTTTTTGTTTTCAAGTAACTTAATATCTCGGCTAACTACCGACAATTGTTTTCGAAAACCATTATCAAATATCCTTGGATGATTCTGCGTCGATAGATACCTCGTGCATCTGTCAACTCACCCGCTGTCCGCCCGAAAAGTAAAGTTTTCCGTGTAAGAGAAAAATGCGTTTCTCTCAAAAACCATCTTACCTAGGAAAATCGCTATAGTTTTCCTGCAAGGGTTAAATAAACTCCTACAACCCCTAATTTCTTCATAATTTTAGTTTCAGTAGATTCGGAAATAGAAGGGGAGGGGGGGGGGCGGGAACATATTTCTGCAGTGCATTTTCGGCGATATATCTGAAAATATAATACCTAAAAGTAAAACAAATATATTTTTGAGTTCGATATTACGAGATCTTTCACACAATACCCCACATGATATTAAAAAAAAAAAAAAAAAAAAAAAAAACTTTTTTTTTAAGTAACTTAATTAGTCTCTTAAATTTTTCGTAAAAATATTTGTGAATGGCTAATAATCGGAAAATATGTGGGTAAAAAAAGGTTTCATAACTTTCCCAAGTTTGAACTTTCCACCTCCCATAGTTTACGAGAAAAAGGCTGTGACAGACGGACGCACAGACACAGGAGTGATCTTATTTTTTTTCGTTTTTGCTTTTTAAGTACGGAAACCTAAAAACATGTCCGTGAACTAAAATAAATGATCGAAATACTTCAGGATTAACTTTTGCCTTTACTGCATTTTTTAAAAACTTTTAAACATTGCACAATTTCAATTTTTACATCGTCGAATAGGAAAAATCATTGTTTTAATTGCAATCTGTTTGAAATTTTATCTCAATTTACTGACTTTAAAAATAATTTTCAAGCATAATTAAAAAAAAAATCTATCTCTATTGCGTGTATCCCGATTACAAAAGTTTACTCCGTTTGTTTCCGTGTAATATTCCATAAAAAAATTAAAAGTTCATCAATAAATAAATAAAATAATATAAATAAGACAAATTTAACAGACATGTCATCAAACAACGCTTAATCGACTAAAAATATGAAAAAGTCTAAACACAAAAGCTGCTATAAGTAGCGATATCTTCGACAATGAACTCCTGGCATTTAGATAATATGAAAGTATCCCTTTTAATAAATTCGAAACTTTATTTCAATACACAATTAATATGTTTCATGTAAAAAAGCTTTTTGGTGTTTTTAATGGGCAATCTAAAAAAATATATATATTAAAAATATAAAAAATCTTTTAGAGCTTCAATAAAACAAGTAGTGTTATTCATCTATATTCTGAAACTCAAGAAGTCCTAATTAGATTCTTTTGTCATAAATAAGTGAAGAAATTTCAACATCTCATTGCAGAGGATCATTTTAAGACAGAAATAACATGAAAAATAATATTTAAAGATAACCACTTCTAAATTTTCTAACATACTGATAAATGCTTAAATATTAATACCGTAATTTCCGGCGTATAATCGGTTAATCCAATAAACATATTTAGAAACATTAATAAATTTTTAATTAATAAAATGTAACTTATTGCCACGTAGTAGTTTTTGGACTTTTGCATTTACTCAAATAATTTTCTTCATCACTTCTTTATCTGAGCTGCGGATTATACACCGGAAATTACTGTAATATTATGGGATATATATATTTGTTTTCAGTGAAAATTACTTAAATAACTTTGTGAAACTAATTGAATTGTAAATTAGAAGAGTATATTATAATGGCATGACAAGCAGAAAATTTAGTTATAGAAAAAAGGAGCACATAGCTAATATTAAATATAATAGAAAAAGGAAAGATTATATTATATATACCGTATTTACCCGCGTATACGTCGATCCCGCGTATAAGTCGACCCCCACTTTCCCGATCAAGAAATTTGAATTTTTATAAATCCCGCGTATAAGTCGACCCCCCACTTTTCCGATCAATAAATTTGAATTTTTTTTCAAAATACATTATTCAAAATCACCTGGAAAAAAAAGAAAATATACTAAATATACAATAATAAAGGAACTTTATTATTATTATTTTTTTTTTGTACATTTATTCGAAATCATCTGAAAGAAAAAGTACTAAATATACAATAATGAAGATAATAATATACAAAGTTAAACTGATTCGAGGTCCGATTCAATATCGGACTCGCCAAACACTTCACATAAGTCCTTCATCGTCATCGGCTCATCATGATACACGTTTTCAATCTCTGTATCGCAACATTCTTCCTCGTCGTTATTACTTTCTTAAATGGCATCATCTTCTGTGCCGTCTAGTTCGTTGCTTATGCAGCAATTCTTGAACGATTTTATAATCATTTCGGAAGGAATTTGATTCCACGCATCTTTAAACCACTGGGCAATTAATGCAATGTCGGACTTTCTAATATTACCGCCCTTTGTTAATGTTGGACAATCAGATGAAATCCACTCTGAAAAAAAAAATTAAGGACCCTCGCATAGGTCGAACCCCCACCTTTAAAGTCTCTTTTTGTCCAAAATTTCTCGACCTATATACGCGGGTAAATACGGTACTCTGGAAATATTAAATTCAGAAGAAACCATACAAATAAATTTCACTTAAGAGTAAAATCATTTTTCCCTTCAGTCTATATTATCCATCCATAATAAGAGAATAGTAACACACAAAAATACAATATGTATGCAGCATCTTTTAACTTACCAAAATTGTGGCTCGATTTACAACATGGTTACAAATATGGAAAAAAACAACCAAGTAAAAATAAAAGATAACGTGCGTAATTTTAAAAAAATACATGAAAATTAAATGATAGCATTTCAAATAATTACTTCAAAGACCGTGCAATTATAGAATATTCTCATTTGTTTTTGAAAATGGCTCAGAATGAGCCGAAACATGTCAACAATCTAACAAAAGTTATTTTACTGTATATTATGTTGTTAGCTTACATCTTTTAGCATTTAAAAGAAATATATTAAAAGAGTTGTTTAACGTGTGACTGCATCTTAATTTTTTTAATTATGTACCGACGTTTCAATTGCAGTTAGTTTGTTATTTTATCAAATATATTTTATTTACTCTAACTATATTTAAATGAAAAATATAACTGTTGCTTTTTATATAAAATATAATAATTTCATTAATTTTTATACATTTAAATTTTCTAAAAAAGACTTTGTTTCTATAATATTTAAAATGTAACATATGTAATAACAAAATTTTAAATATGTTGTAAACAATTCAGCTAGAGATCAACTAAAGCAAGTACTGGAATTGTTATTATATGAAATAAAAGAAAATAAAACTATTTCGAGTCCTCGACAATTTTACTCTAAATGATATGCACGTTTTATTCACATTTACCAGTATCTTAAAACATCATTCTTTTAACATTGTACACTAAATTTGATATACAATACAGTTATGCAATTCTAATGACGTGACTCGACTTCTAAATGATACTTTGTGGATCTAATTTTATATAATGATGTTTAATATTATGATTCTAATTTATGCAGCATACTTTCTCAAGAGGTAAGAAATTTTATTTCAGTAATTCTGTAGTATGTAAAATAAAATATGTAACATTTTCAGAAATTACATTAATTAAGAGATTTGTAAATGAAGTTTCGTTTTGTTTTATAGTTAGTTTATTATATGACAATATATATATATATATATCTAAATTTAATCCTACACTGAAAAAAAATGTTGATTTTACAGTATAATACTGACACCCCAGCTGCCAGTATTATATCGTAAAATTAACTTTAATAAACAGTAAAATAAGCAGTAATAGACTACCGCGCATGCAGTGATGAAGATTTTGTTTAATTAATGTGTTTTGAAAATGTAATAAACAAAATTATTCCAATAAAATATATTTCCTTATAAAGCAATAAATTATGTTGTAAACGAAAAATCAACTGCAAAAAGAACTACTGAAACTAAAATTATGGTATACTTTCTGTTATATATTTTAAAAACAAATTTTAATGAAAACTTAAACATTCAGTGATTCCAACAAAATGGAAGTCACTGAAATCGATTAATAGTACATAGAAGTAGGTATATATTTATTTCAAATATTGATTAAAGAACACAGCTATAGTTCCAAGTGAAATAAATTATTATCTCTCATCATTAGGCGATTAGTAGTAAAAAGTAGGTATAGTAAAAAATGAATGCAAAGTCTAATATATTAGTAGACATTGGCAGAATTGTTTTTATCCTTTCCAGGTAAATCATGCTATAAAAGCACCTGATAGTGAGTGTTAATCATTAATTGTTGTATAAACTGTAGTAGTGCTCTTGACTACTCACAAAAACTATCACACTATTTACCGAAATGACAATTTTTGATTTCTATCGCGAGAATTTGTCATATTGTCATATGAATTAAAATTGCTGTTTTTTACAAATCTTGGAAAATAAATTTGACCGCTTAATTACTTGAAGCACTCTTTGTGCACGCCGGGCATTTTCTAAAAACAGTATAAGTCTCTGTTGATAATTTTGCGAATTCGACAAAGATAGATTTTTTATATATGTTTTAAAACAAAACATGGAACACTGCAGTAACTAGGGCAATCTCTTACAAGATTTAGTTTGGCTCTAATGCTCCGGAATTTGCTTTATAAAACAAACTGACAGGCTGATAATATTGATAGAGGTGTATTTTAAATTCCTGAATATCAAAACATATTTTGCGAGTTCGCCTTTAATATTCGAAATGCTTAATATTATTCATACCGCAGCTCAAAAAGTCAGAAAATATTTAGGATTGCCATATACACCTACAGAGGAATATACGCAACAATACACACTAAACACCAACGTTTAAACACACAATATCCAACTGTAGCACAATGAACAGACGTACGTTTCGTGAGTAACTTCGATTCGTATCATCAGTGTCAGTAAAAACAAAAAAATTATATCTCCCCAAAGACATGAAACAGAGTTCCAAAAACAAAATGACAGCCAACAACACACCGAAAGCTCATCACATACGAGCAACCAATAAGATTAAGCTGGAAGTGATGCACTATGACACAGTAAATCAATCCAGAAAGGTGTGATGGTAAGCTCGAAAAATCGTTTACCAGGGAGTTACCACATTTATGAATATAAACAGCTTCAAAAAATTCTAAACCTAAAGGAGTATTGCATTTCTTAATAATAGTGGCCGAATCAAAGGTGAAAGTATGTCCCTCACTCCAACAATGACAAACAATAGAAGATTTTTAGCGCTCCGCTGTCTGTCAGTCACAGAGCCTGTTCTCAGAAACTATTTAACTTATAGGCATGAAATTTTGTGTACTTATAGCTGAATACCTGCTATGAAGCTCAAAATTATAATGTTTAAAAAATCGTATTATTTTAATATATAGAAATAAAAAATCGAAAATCTAACAGCCATTTCCCTATTAAATTAAAACATTTTTCGTTATAGCAGTTGCCAACAATTAAAAATCCACAATAAAATTCTTCCACAATAATTAATTTGCTATTGAAAGATTTCCACGTGAAAAATGAAAATGAAATAAAGTTTCACCAATTGAAAAAATATTAATATGGCATCATATTCGTAATAAAACGGAAATTTTCAAACATTTCTCAATAATACAAGAAGTATGTGTAAATACAGAAAGCAGCTTAATATGACGGCATTAGAGAATTTAAAAAAAAAAATTAATCTGACGTCATAACGGATTTTTCAAATGTTTGAGAATAATACAAAGAGAGTACCAATATGAGTAATAGAGAATACTAAATATATAAGTTTGAGGAACGTATTGAATCATGATAAAAACCCGATTATGGAAATATTGGCATATTTTAACATTTTGAAGGTCTATATACAACATGTTTAATTTTGAAATTGATTTGTTTTAATATCGCATTTAGTCCACATGACAGATATTATTATGACAGAGTATAATAGCTATCGGACCGGTTCAGATTTTCGAAAAAACGAGAAAAATAGACCGATAAATTTTTACTTTATAAAAAACATGACTTTTTTTTAATTGAAATTTATTTGGATTTGTTAAAGAAAGGATAAAGTGTTTTTAAAGAAATATTAAACGAAACCCTTTATGCGATCTTCCATCACACTTACCCACTTGTTGTAATTCCTTTTTCTTAACATAATTTTTGTGTTCATTTATTCTGTAACGGCGTTGTCGTTTAGTCTGTCCTATGTAGGACAAACCATATTGAGATTGGATATTGTAAATACCCCAAAAGGTTTGATATGGAATTATATCCTTTAACTGTTGAAAAATTAGTTTATTAACTGGCTTAAAAAACTTTAAAATCATAATTTCTTAAAATATTAACTATTTTGAAGCTAATGTTATTATAAAATGGTAAACATTGAGGTTAGAAAAACAAACTGGAACAACAGAAGAATCAGGATAATTAACACCTTTATTAAAACAACGAAAAATCAAACGGTTGATATAAGACACACTAAACCCACGATTGATAACCACTGATCTAATATAATTCAATTCTGTAACAAGGCAATTATTATCCGAACAAATCAAACATGCTCTATTGATAAAGAAATACAAAGCCGAGGCTTTTTGGGAACGGAGGTGACAAGAATTAAAATGAGGGGGGAGTGAGATTGCAAAGAGTTTACGATATACACAGGTGTCAAATATATTAATCTGACGAGTAACTAACACATCAAGTAAAAGTGATTTATTATCAACTTTAACGTCATATGTAAATTGAATATCAGGATCTATTGAGTTTAAAATAGGTAACACATTATCAAATGAAGAAATAGATTGGTTTATGAGCGCAAAGGAATCTTCTATATATCTACAATAAAATAGAAAATTAATAAGTTTAAACAATTCAACCTCAAATAAATGCATACATAAATCAGCCAGAAAATGACTTAGAGGATTACCCGTCCGACACAGAATAAAATTGTTCTGAAAATTGGAAAGCATTTTGTTTTAAGCAAATACTGAATAACTCAATGATGTGGTTTATTTAATAATCTGTATAATAGAATTCTTTTAACCTTTAAGTGATATACTGAAGTACCCCTTGAACAAGAACATGGGTAAACAAAGAAGTAACATCTACAGGAACCATGCGGAAAGAGGGAGTGGGGGGGGGAAGCAATTATGCTTACATTTTTGTTATCAGGTTTACAAGTGTACAACCTATCATTTTTTTTTGAACAAAATAGCTGTATATATGTTTTTTAAAAAATGTGTCTTTGGAATGTTTTCATAAATAAATATAATATTTAATTCTTAAGTGTTTATTTCATTATCATACTAGCATTTAAGTAAAAAAAAGAAAGAAAAAAAAATATTCTGAAATAGTTTAACAAATAAAAAGTAGTCTAACACATTTTTTTTTAAAAAAGGAGGATTTTTGATTTTCTATAAATTATTCTAAAATAAGTCACTTTTATAAATATATTTGTCTAATTGTATAAGAATTCTTCGGTATTTCTTCTAATAGACATTTATATAAAGAGCTCCAGACATGATTTATACCACTAGTTAAGGTTATTTTATAAAATTATTTTTTGTTACTGGTTTATTTTAACATTTAAATTAAATATGGGATTCTTTGTTTTGTTAAAATATATTTAATCTTTCGTTATACTTTCTGATTTTCTGTCGTGTTACTGGTTTTTAATACAATTTACGAAAATACAATAAGCTTTTATATTTAATATAATAAATCTTATTAAAACAGTTTCAAAATAAAGGGATATTGTTTAAGGAAAGTTTGTTGCAAGATTAAAAAAGTCAGGATTTGTAATCTTAATATTTTTTTTTTCCCAAGAAAAATATTTTTTAAGTTAGGTTGCAAGATTATGTTATGAAATAATATAACAAGTTTAGCCCGATTTATTTTTTAAAACTATGTAGACAAAAAGAAATTGTGGCAACATTAATTAAATATTGTCTTTTATTATATTAGATTGAATAAAATAATTTTCATTGAGATGAATTTCAGAAGTTTTTGCGAAACAATATTTAATTTTCTTATTTCTATGTAAAAGCATGTGTAATTAAGTTATAGTTTTTTTTTTAATACGCCAAAATGTGAAACTTTATATAAATTAAATGACTCATAAGCAACAAAACACAATAGTAAAACCGAAATAACGTTGATCAAAAACGCCATAGGATTCCATATTTAATTTTCTTATTTCTCTGTAAAAGCATGTGTAATTAAGTTATAGTTTTTTTTAATACGCCAAAATGTGAAACTTTATATAAATTAAATGACTCATAAGCAACAAAACACAATAGTAAAACCGAAATAACGTTGATCAAAAACGCCATAGGATTCCATATTTAATTTTCTTATTTCTCTGTAAAAGCATGTGTAATTAAGTTATAGTTTTTTTTAATACGCCAAAATGTGAAACTTTATATAAATTAAATGACTCATAAGCAACAAAACACAATAGTAAAACCGAAATAACGTTGATCAAAAACGCCATAGGATTCCATATTTAATTTTCTTATTTCTCTGTAAAAGCATGTGTAATTAAGTTATAGTTTTTTTTAATACGCCAAAATGTGAAACTTTATATAAATTAAATGACTCATAAGCAACAAAACACAATAGTAAAACCGAAATAACGTTGATCAAAAACGCCATAGGATTCCATATTTAATTTTCTTATTTCTCTGTAAAAGCATGTGTAATTAAGTTATAGTTTTTTTTAATACGCCAAAATGTGAAACTTTATATAAATTAAATGACTCATAAGCAACAAAACACAATAGTAAAACCGAAATAACGTTGATCAAAAACGCCATAGGATTCCATATTTAATTTTCTTATTTCTCTGTAAAAGCATGTGTAATTAAGTTATAGTTTTTTTTAATACGCCAAAATGTGAAACTTTATATAAATTAAATGACTCATAAGCAACAAAACACAATAGTAAAACCGAAATAACGTTGATCAAAAACGCCATAGGATTCCATATTTAATTTTTACTGTAACGGAATATTAATTTAGCTGTTTTCACATTTAAAAAATGTAGTATATATTATCCATTATTTTAATGTGATAATAATAATAATGAAGTGTGTTGCTATATTCTTTTTAAGAAAAAGTTATTTTTTTTTAATTTTGATTATTTGTTTTGTTTGCTTCTTCAATTTTTTATCATCTTAGAAATCAACTGTCCTACATTGTTAAACACTGTTTTACATCTATATAATAACAACGCAAAATATTTGACTGTCATCAACAACTCCGGGATGTCCGCTTCACTTTTTCATATGCCAGGCGTTTGTACTTTGTTCTACCATTGTTTAGTCTATTGTGATTGTTAATTTTGTATTGTTTAACCTTACAGACAAATATTGTTACATCATCATTATAAACAATGTTAACACTTCTGAAGATTTTCTAAACACAAAAGATTCATTCATCGTGAACGCTTAAAATATTAAAACACTGAGGTAATCGTTCACGATGTAGCCTGGTGTAAAAAAATCGAATTAAATCGGCAGTGAAGATTGCCGTGCGTGACGTCAAACGGTCACGCCTTCTTCCCGATCGCACGGGAATGACTGAAGTAGAAACTTCTCCATATGCCTATGCGGGAAGCTGATAAAAACGACAGCATGATAATTAAAACATTTAAAACGGAAATAGCTCGAAGTTACAGAGAAAATGGGAAAGGAATGGCCGATTTTTATTTGAAAGTTGTTGGAATAAAGGTATTAAGCTAACACTAACTATTAAATAAGAATATTCAAGAAATACATGTTGAAATGTTAAATAAATATAAAAAAACGTGATAGGTAGATGTCATCTAAAAGAACACTAATCAGCGCCAAATATATGAAACGCCGAGTTTGTATTGTAGAGAGTAATTCAAACGAAATCACGTGCGTTTATTTTTTCCCGAGGGCCTCGGAAACGACAGTCTAGACGGGCGAAGCCCAGCTAGTTTACAATACTGATGTACTTTATTCATTAAAGAAGGTGTTCATCTAATGATATATGATAATAAAACTCGCCAGCCATTAAAAAATAATTTAGAATAAATAAAGAAGATATTACACGTTTAATCTCTTTACGAAAATATCATTAACTAGCGTAATTTAAATATTTTTAATAAATATCTGTTACTTTTCGTCATAATATTAATTCATAATTGTATATTAATAGCGCTTTAGATATTAAAAATACATTTTTTCTTATCTCGGACGCTTTATTCTACGTGTAATTGTCTCATATACTGTAAAAAAAAAAAAAAAAAAAAAAAAAAAAAAAGACAAATGGTTTTTAATCTACGAAAAAATAATATATTTACGAACGAAAATATATAACAACCTCTTTCGAGTTACCCACGATTTCAAAAAGTGTTCTTTATCAATAAAAATATCAGAAGCTAATACATTTTCGATATTTAAAGAAGCATTTATGAAAGCAAAGTTTCTTTTGCTGCCACTGATTTTTGGAAACGTTTCCGAGAAGCTTTTATAGTGTATTAATCAGTTTTCTCAAACTGGAATATATGATTTTCGGATGGTATCAATTCTTAATTAAACTTTTTCATTTCAACAAACATGTATTGCACTAAAAGTATGAAATTAACATCAATATCCAATGGTTGGAGTATCATAGTTCAGATTTTTTTCCAACAGAGAGAAAATATTCCGGAACCTGGACTCGGACCTTTGTTCTTTGGTCCGTACCAACGCTCTCTCTACTGAGCTATCCTGACGATATCCTGGCTGGCATATTTCACTCTTATCTGTTGGACAAGGCTACGAACTGCAGCGCTAATTTCATTCATCCGAGCTATAACTATAGCATTTTTACTGGTCCCGGCATGATTTCTCTCTGTTGGAAAAAATCTCAACTATGATAGTCCAACCATTGGATGTAATTTACCTGGTTGAATATACTTTCCTCTGTTCATTATGACCTATTAACATCAATATAGTATTTTGTTACACTTGCATGAGCAAATTTAATTACGCAGCTAAAAATGCCTAATTGAGAATAGGTGGCATACGAAAAACCTATATTCTGGATTGAGAAAACTGATTAATACACTATAAAAACTTCCCGCAAACATTTTCAAAAATCAGTGACAGCAAAAAAAACTTTGTTAGGGTTTCTTTAATTTCACGAAACCCTATTACTCCCGCTTCGTTGTCTGTCCGTCACAGAGCCGGTTCTCAGTAACTATGTAACTTACAGTCATGAATTTTGTGTACTTATAGCTAAATACCTATTATGAAGCTCAAAATCATAAAATTTGAAAAAACCGTATTATTTTAATACCTATACTAATATTATAAATGAGTAAAGATTGTTTGTTTGTTTGTTTGTTTGTAGGAGGTAATCTCTGGAATTACCGAACCGATTTCAAAAGTAATGGTGGCAAATTGATGGTGACAACTCCTGCTCCAACATAGGCTATATTTTATGTCGGTGCCACTAACACCAGGGGGGGGTGCAGGAGCAAAAAACGTTCTAAAATTGTGATTTTTTGTATACGGAAGGAGCTAGAAATTTGAATATTGGCATTGTAGCTACTTATAAGATGTAAATGCTCTCTAGGAACAAATTAAAAAAAATCGAAATTTAAAAGGGTGAAATAGGCGAAAAGCGTTCTAAAACTTTCTAAATTACAATTTCTATAGAATCTCTGGAACTACAAAACCGATTTCAAAAGTGATGGAGGCAAATTGATGGTGACAATCCGTGCTCCAACATAGGCTATATTTTATGTCGGTGCCACTAATCACAGGGGGTGCAGGAGCGAAAAACGTTCTAAAATTGCAATTTTTTTTTAATACTGAAGGAGCTAGAAATTTGAAATTTGGCGTTGTAGTTACTTATAAGATGTAAATGCTCTCTAGGAACAAATTTAAAAAAAAAAATTCGAAATTTAAAAGGGTGAAATAAGCGAAAAGCGTTCTAAAAACATTCTAAATTTCAATTTCTATGCAATCTCTGGAACTACAGAGCGGATTTCAAAAGTGATGGTGGCAAATTGATGGTGACAACCCCTGCTCCAACATAGGCTATATTTTAAGTCGATACCACTACCAGAAGGAGGTGCAAAATCGAAAAACGTTCTAAAATTGCAATTTTTTGTGTACGGAAGGAGCTAGAAATTTGAGATTTGGAATTTTAGCTACATATAAGATGTAAATGCTCTCTAAGAACAATTAAAAAAAATGAAATTTAGAAGGGTGAAATGAGCGAAAAGCGTTCTAAAAACATTCTAAATTACAATTTCTGTAGAATCTCTGGAACTGCAGAACCGATTTCAAAAGTGATGGTGACAACCCCTGCTCCAACATAGGTTATATTTTATGTCAGTGCCACTAACCCCAGGGGAATGCAGGAGCGAAAAACGTTCTAAAATTGCGATTTTTTTAATACTGAAGGAGCTAGAAATTTGAAATTCGGCATTGTAGTTACTCATAAGATGTAAATGCTCTCTAAAAAATAATCGAAATTTGAAAAGTGAAATCAGCGAAAAGTGTTCTAAAAACATTCTAAAATACAATTTCTATGGAATTTCTGGAACTGCAGAACCGATTTCAAAAGTGATGGAGGCAAATTCATGGTGACAATCACTGCTTCAACATAGGCTATATTTTATGTCGGTGCCACTAATCCCAGGGGACTGCAAAAGCGAAAAACGTTCAAAAATTGCAATTTTTTTTTATACTGAAAGTGCTAGAAATTTGAAATTTGGCATTGTAGTTACTTATAAGATGTAAATGCTCTCTAAGAACAAATAAAAAAAAATCGAAATTTAAAATCGTGAAATAAGCGAAAAGCGTTTTAAAAACATTCTAAAATAGAATTTTTATGGAATCTCTGGAACTACAGAACCGATTTCAAAAGTAATGGTGGCAAATTGATGGTGACAATCGCTGCTTCAATATAGGCTATATTTTATGTCGGTGCCACTAATCGCAGGGGGGTGCAGAAGCGAAAAACGTTCCAAAATTGTATTTTTTTTTATATACTGAAAGAGCTAGAAATTTGAAATTTGGCATTGCAGTTACTTATAAGATGTAAATGCTCTCTAAGAACAAAAAAAAAAAAAAAAAAAAAAAAAAAATTAAAAGGTGAATTGAGCGAAAAGCGTTCTAAAACATTCTAAAATACAATTTCTATGGAATCTCTGGAACTACAGAACCGATTTCAAAAGTGATGGAGGCAAATTGATGGTGACAATCCCTGCTTCAACATAGGCTATATTTTATGTCGGTGCCACTAATCCCAGGGGGGTGCAGGAGCGAAATTGCGTTCCAAAATTGCAATTTTTTTTATACTGAAGGAGCTAGAAATTTGAAATTTGGCACTGTAGTTATTTATAAGATGTAAATGCTCTCTAATAATAATAATAATAATAATAATAATAAATCGAAATTTAAAAAGGTGAAATGAGTGAAAAGCGTTCTAAAATAATTCTAAATTACAATTTCTATGGAACCTCTGGAACTACAGAACCGATTTCAAAAGTGATGGTGGCAAATTGATGGTGACAATCCGTGCTCCAACAGCCTCTTTAATAAAAAGCTATGCGATGCTGACGACTGGGTTTTTCGTTAATTGTTGCCACAGATTGATCTCGGAAAATGAAACCTTTGAAGTTACTGAAAAAAATAATAGCTCGAAAAGTATTTGTCAGAAAATTGTTAGACAAACTGCGTTTGAAAGGTAAAAAATTGAATGTTTCTTGATATAAATTTCAAATCCAATGATTATGCCGTTTTTCAAATATTGAATTTCAAAAATTACCAAATTTCACATTGGAGTACCATAGCGAAACCTTCATGCGTAAAAAGATAATGATAAGGGCGACGTGTCCTGACGTGTATATTAGCACGAGTCACAAATTATAGTAGCCTTATTATTCTGTTAAAATATAAGAGTGAATTATGAAATGTAAATATTTTGTTTGATTAAAATTTTGTTAAGAGAAATTGACCAGCGTAGCGGGCGTAGCTTGCTAGTATAGAGATAAAAAATCATAAATCTAACAGACTTTCCCTATTAAATTTAAACATTTTTCGTTATAGCCGTTGCCAACAATTAAAAATCCACAATAAACTTCTTTCTACAATAATTAATTTTATATTGAAAGATTTACACGTGAAAAATGAAAATGAAATAAAAAGTTTGACCAATTGAAAAAAATATTAATATGAAATAAAAATGATTGACGTCATAGTGCTAATAAAACGGAAATTTTCAAACATTTCTCAATAATACAAGGAGTATGAGTATGTGTAAATACAGAAAGCAGCTTAATAACGTCATTAGAGGATTAAAAAGAAAATTAATCTGACGGCTAATATTTTGAAGGTCTCTATACAATATGTTTAATTTTGAAATTGATTTTTTTTAAATATCGCATTTAGTCCACATAATAGATATTATATTATAACAGAGTATAATAGCGAGCTTCGCTCGCTATCGGATCGGTTCAGATTTTCGAAAAAAAAAACGAGAAAAATAGACCCGTAAATTTTTACTTTATAAAAAATATTACTTTTTTTTTTCTTTTGGAAAATGAAATTTATTGGGATTTATTAAAGGAAGGATACAGTGTTTTGAAAGAGATATGTAACGAACCCCTTTGTAAGATTTTCGATCACACCTACCTACTTGTTTTTATAAATGCTTCTTTAAATCTTAGAAATTTTGTGGTTTCTGTGATTTCGAAAGATAGAGAACACTTTTCTTCGAAATCATGGGTAACTCGGAAGAGATTGTTGTGAAATTTCGTTCGTGGTTACATTGTATTTTCAGAGACAGGTCTTTTTGACAGTGTAATTACATCCCAATGTGCGCCACTTACGGTCTTCTAATGTTCAATTTCTGCCAGTTGAGCTTGAGACTACAAAATGATTTTTTAAACTTAACAACATACTAACTTTGTGGGATTTAAAAGTTTGACATTTCTTTTTAACACCTTCCAACATCGTTGAAAAGTGTTTATGAATTCAGTTTGTCTGTCTGTCTGTCTGCCCGTGCTTTAACTCACTCGCGTAAATAGACTCGGTTGTCATGTAATTGATATAAAGTGGGTAATCGGTTTACGAACAGATCAGTTAACGACAACTTTTGCGAGATATTTTTATGTTCGGATAACGAACATATGTTCGGTTAACGAACACCTCGCAAAACAAAGCTAAGAAAAAGCTATGCTGTATTTCAGATTTTCAGAACTGTATTTAATTGCATCTATTATAGACTTAGAGAACATTTTAACATTTGTACTGGCGTAATTAATTCATGGGCTCCCGGAGGTTCGGGCCCTAAATTTTACGGTCTCTAAATTAGAATGAACAGATTAAAAAAAAATAGTTTCTATATTTTGGGTCCCTTTTAAAAGAAATATTTTTAATTGGAAATTAATTATTTTAATTGAAATTTAGTTCCTAAATTATTAACAGGCTGGTGATAGTGTTTCTGAAATTGTGATTGAAATTATCGCAACAGCTAAAGAACTGGAATTAGAAGTGGTTGAATATGACATTCAAGAGCTCATAATGCAGAACGAAAGTGAGCTAACGATCGAAGAACTCCAAGAACTCTCAAATGAAGAAAATCAAGAAACTCGGCAGGATACGTTGTCTTTTGATAGAGATGGACAAGAATCGAATCCGAACTCTGTTATAAAAGAACTGTTAAAGAAGTGGGAGGAAGTCAGGACCACAATCTCAAAATGGCACCCAAAAGATTACCTTTAGAATGAAAATGCTGTTAATCACTTCAAAAACATCCTGTACAAGTAATATAAAAACTTTTTTTTAAGTCAATTCCTACTTAGGTCAAATAGAAATTTTTTTCCAGCGATCTACACGCTTCGCCACTGACGGTATTTATTCCTAAATTTATATCCTGCTAAATATCTTACATAAGAGAAATTTTTGAAATGTATTAAAAATTAAATAAAAAATAAATAGCTAAAATACCAAAAATTAATAGCTCGAAAAGAATTTCTCACAAAATTGTTAGACAAACTGCGTTAGAAAGTTTAAAAAAAATTATATTTTTCTTGATATAAATTTAAAATCTAATAATTATGCCGTTTTTCAAAAATTACCAAACTTCACAATAAAGTGCCATAGCGATGTTACAGTTAACGATAATACAGTTTTTTTCAAATATTAATTAATTAAATTTTATTATTTAATTTTAGTTTTATACTTCATTTCTGTTCAAAAGTATAGACTCAATCCACATTTATAGTCTCCTTCGCCCGCAAGCCGCCTGATCTTCGTCCGTGAACAGCCCCATAATCTTTTTACGTGTGAAGGTGAGACTATAAATATGGAGTGAGTCTATACTTTTGAACAGAAATGAAATATAAAATTAAAATTAATTAATTAAATTTAATTAACGAATTAATATTTGAAAAAACTGTATTAACATCAATTGTCATCCAGTACAAGTTTTAAAAAAATTATTTGAACTTGATAGGATGAATATAAAATGTTTTATTAACGATTGAAAATTTGAACAAGATATATAAATATATAGAGAGTGTGAGCTAATAGTAGGAATTGAAAAAGAGAGAAAAGCTTTGGACAGATACTTTAATGCCCCACAAACTCAAAAAAATCATGACTGAAGGTAGAGAAGACTCAATGTATGTAATGTATGTTTTATTATTACATTTAAATAAATTTAGGGAGAATTTATATTAATTTTTTTATATATATACTAGCTGATCCCCCCCAGAGTATCTGCACTCTAGTGTCATAAAAACTTCTCCACTTAGGACTGGGTACTTTGAAATAAAAAATATATACACGTCATAAAATATGGACACCATTTATAAATATGAAAACAGAGGCATGCTTTCAGCATCGTGCATATAAGAACCTTTGCATGCACACAATAGTTGCTGGATACTCTTTAAATTAAAAAAGTGTATACATATTATATTGGAAATATCAACACCATTCACAATTAGGAAAAATATTCTTATCCCTTTTTTTTCGGCATTGAAACCGTCTTTATATACACAATTGTAAATTTCAGAGCTCGGAGATATTATTATTAATTTCAATTGACACATTGTTAGCCACTGTTAGTTTCTTGTCCTTTAAGCTTTTGAGGTGTCACTGTTAAAAAATGTTAATATTACTGAAAAGTTGCTGCACTGGATCTTGTATATCTGGATAGCAAATTGGGGGCAACTTAATAGTTTCCCCATTTTTACATTCGTCACCCTTTAACATCCAACTTGCTAACTCTGTCTTTGTTTGAAGGGCACGCATATTTTCTATAAGTTGCATAATGTAAAATCTTCTCTTCTTTATGCAACTTGAAACTGTTAGTGATTTTGAACCTCTAAAAATGACAGGTGAGACTGACTTGACGGAAATCTCCACCTAATAAGATTATTTTATTCATTTATTATTATTTATTATTATTTATTTGTTATTACTCAATCTATATTATAAATAACAAATATGTGCATCCATAAAATTGACGTCATAACGATACAGACAACAATGAGGTTAAACTGCATAAGGTACAACAATGGAGTTAATGTTTTAATTAATAACAAAATGGAGCGTTTCTTGGTTTGATTTCGCACTTTATTTTCTTTCCTTTTTAGAAAGTAGCTAGTTTTTAAAAATAAATAAGAAAAATCACCGGCCAATTTTTCACAAAAACTGTATTTTCGGATGCAAAAAAAATTTCTACATATGTGTGGTGATTTTTAAATCGATACCTCAAATACTTTTCTTAATATTCGCAAATTACTGAAAACAAACCGCTCGTTGCCATTGGCAAATGATAAATAATCGGGATTTCTGTGCCACGTACGGTAGCGTAATATATATAGAGATTATTTAGCTTTAAAGAACGAATTAATTGAATTCCCATACTAATCTATACTAAATCTATGATCGGTTAACAAACAATTTGGTTAGCAAACATTGTTTTGTACCGGATTAAGTTCGTTAACCGATCACCCACTATATGTTAATGAAATTTACTATGGCATGTTCGGTATTTAAAATGAAGTATATATCACTTATAGTTCCTTTACTCAGAAGAATTCCGTTACATTAGGATCTATGGTGAAAAATCGTTTGCGGTTTATTTTAATATTGTATCACTATTTCAAACATATTGAAATTGATATATATTACTGAGGTGGATTAGAATTGGTTTACTATCGAATATCTTGTGTATAGCATTCATTTATCGTTCGTTAAGGACACAGAAAACTATTCGGTTAAAGTTTTGTCTCTTAACAATAATCTCTGCAAGTGCGTTTTCAATTGCGGTACGCGTTTCTAAATTTAACTAATATTTTACCTTTTACTTGATGTCTATAAATTCTATAGATCATATACAGGACATATCATAATAATATACATCATGTAAAAGAAGCCCCTTAAACACAGCTTATTCTCATGAAGAAAAACGTGACTGGAAAAATGTTTCAAAAAGTCTGTAAATGTCTGTATAATTTGTCATGTGCAGGTGGCGTTACATTAGCATGGCTGTACGCCGGTAACTGCAATCCATATTCACACTATTTCGTTAGAAGTGCTTTTCTATGCATCGCTACTCTGGTTTATTTAATTACTTCTGTGAAGACTCTATAAAAGCAACCAACCGATAAAAAGCGTATTTTTGACGAGAGTTCTTTGTGGATTTTAATTAATATTTCAGTAAATAAATAAAATATTAAAATTCCGATTCTCAGATGCACCAGGACAGGTTTTGGACTATCCTCACCTAAATTTTCAGACTTCTAGATGCGCTTAAGTGCCATCGCCGACACACAGACCGAAACTTTTTTTTATTAGTATAGATATTATTAGATAAAGTTATTTTATTAGTATGGATACATGTAAATACTCCATAATATGTATTATATATAAAAATGATCTATAGATCAATGATGCATACGATCTATAGATCACATACAGGGCTACACAAAACAATTTGGATATTTTTCCAAATATTGTTGGTAATGCCGGAAATTGGATTTTTAAAATGTGTTACACCTTTTCCAAATTGTTTACTTAGAATTGTTTACTTTCTGCTGGAAATTTTGTGATTTCAGTAGCTTTATAATTGGTTATTGTATTTTAACACTAATTGCCTTGTATGTGAAGCTATGCATTTTTTTTTTAAGCTTTAGAATTAGGTTTAGTGTGACAGAAGTAACCAATCTGTCTTTAGAGCCTCTTATATTTCTTAGTTTGTAATTTAGCTTTAGTAGAATTCTGTTTTCGGTTCGCTTCGTTACTTTTTCTAGTTCCCTGCGTGAAGCAGCGTTTTCTCACTAAGTTGGTGGGGTGTTGTTGTTTTGTTTTGATTTAATTCCAGCAACCCTTGTTTCGGGTTCGTCTTTGAGCTGTGATATTGCTGGGTGGTGAAGGGGATTCTACCGCCGGAGGTTTTACGCCGCAAACCCTCACAGGTTGGTGCTCCGGCTGGGTGATCTTGTTTACTTAGACATGGACGGGGCTAGTTGAGCTTAAGCCAAAAGGTCCCGCGTGGTTTGACTTTTACCTTGTTTACTTAGACATCATCTTTCACCGTATTAAACGGTAAAGATTTGTATTTTGGAAGTGTTGGAAAGTGTTACATAATTTGTGCTTGATGCCTGATTTTTCGCTCTTATTTAAAAATTTACACCTTATTTAAAAAAAAATACTTATATATCAATAAAAAAAATTGTATATGTTCATTGTAATAATTTTATATTACGTTTAGGAGTAGATTGCTTTGTCATCTATCACTACCTATTGGTAGAACTGTTTACTTGCACTGCAACCCCTCAAATATTAAGTGTTCCAATGTTTCTGCGTATAAATATAGAATCATACATTTATCATGATTAAAATAATTATATTTATTCTGATTTATTATGATCTGAAATAAATGAAAATTGCCATTTAAAACATTATTTATTATAAAATTTACGGATGATATTTATTGTGACTTTCCGTAAAATCAATTATATGTATTTATTTCAAAGAAAATTTCGTTAAAAAGATTTTAAGACATTTTAATGACTTGAAATTAAAATACAAATTACAAAATCGTTTTTTTTATAAACTTTTTATCAGCACACACACACACAGTGTAACCTAAATCTCTTTTCTCGTTAAATTGTTTCGTATTTCTTTTTATGTCAGATTCTGCATTTTATAACTATTACTTAAAACATTCTTTAAAATATCATAAGTGATATATTACTGATAAATACTGCGAAAGTAATATCTATAGTTAGTTTATTCTACAGATATTCCAACATTTATAGTTTAACATTTATAATTGTTCTTAACTAAATAATTTGTTGGCGTAAACAATCATTTTAAAGATATACAAATTTAACATATTTTGTTTGTAAATATATTAAAATATTTAATGATTCACACATATAATGCTTGAACGCACATTTTAACACCATATGCTTAAAGAACTTAATCTACCCTATATATATATAATCCTAATTAAACGATTTTATGAAACGACTGATTAAATGACATTTATGCTAAATGAGAGGTTTATAGAGCGCTTGCGATAATCTAATTTTGGTACGTTGTTACAGTCACCTACAACATATTTTTTCTAGAAGAAGAATAGAATTTATAATTACGTTACAGAGCCGCACAAAAGAATATTACACTGCTAAAAATAAATCCGTCAATTCACGGTAAAACTACTATCAGCAAAGTTGCCGGACTTTTTCCGTTCCATTAGTACATTTTCCGTCTTGAAAGATAAAGGAAGGGAAAACTCCGTTTGAAGAATCGGTAAGTTTCCGTTATAAATAAACTCGGTTTTAAAAAATGTCATCTCTATTAGTGCTGCCATCTATTGATTATTACGGGAGTATTTAATATTTGATATAATGGAAGAACATTTTCTGTCAGACCTGAGGATTGAACTGGGGACGTTAGCGGCTTGAGCCGAGATCTTTACCGTAAGACCAGCAGGTCCTTGCTAGAGTAAGCGTAGGAAACGATGATACGGGATGTCTTCAAATCGCAGCTTGGGACTTAAAAAATTTGGGGTTTAGAAAACTGGTAATTTTGAAGTTAATTGCGGAGATATTTCGTAATGAGATGATGGTTGAAAACTATAGTATTAATGGAGGATAAAAACATGAATATATATAAATATATTCTTAATTTGATTGTTAGATGTAAAATATAAATATTATACTTTGAATTAAATTCGATAATTTTTTTTTTGCTTTTTTGCGAAAATCGATTTTTAATTAACTAATATGTGTTTTTTAAATGTGTTCGTTTAGAATATATTTTCAGTGTGAGTGTTTTTTATAACTTTAAAAAAAATTGCGAATAGTTTTAAAGGAATGGGTTTAATTCGAAAGCATTATTTTTGTTTGTTGCTTTTTTAAATAGAATCGATTTTTTTTTCACTTAACTTAGCTATTTTATATATATATATTAATCTGTTTGTTTAGAATATATTTTAAGTGCGAATACTTTTTTATAACTTTAAAAAATGAATTGCAAATAATATTAAAAGAATGGAAAAAAATAATTTTTGCTTTTTTTAAATTCGAAAGCACTATTTTCTTCTTGTTGTTTTAAATAAACTTGAATTTTTAATTTATTGAATTTTTAGTTTTTCTGTGCAGCAACATGTCAGTTTTTGAAACATTGAAAATAAACATGCAGCAGATAATGGAATATCTCCGTTGGCTGCTTTTTTTCTCCGTCTGTTCCGTTGTTTTCAGGAAATATGAGGAAATTTTCTGCTTTTAACTGAAAATGCCCTTTTGTCATGAAAAGGGACTTTTTCTGTGAAATTCAGGAAAAAAATACCCGTGAATTTCAGATTATTTTTAACAGTATACTGTAAAAGAAATTCCGTCAATTTACGGAAAAAAGGACTGGCAACAGATTTGCCGGAATGTTTTTCGTTTTTTGAGGAATGTTCCGTCTTTGTAGTCCATAAATGATACAGACGCGAAGGAGTTGAAGCGCATGTGTGGCGATCAAAAATACTGCAATCCCATTGGATGATAGATTTTTACATTAATAATTCCGTATTTGAAACTCTGTAATCTTAAAAGTCTAAAAAGTGTACAATTTAGGGATACAGTTTATGCACTTTTTGTGCACAATTGAGTTTGCAGTTTTTATGCATAAGTTGAGGTGCCAAACACGCTCGGATTTTGTGCACTTATTTTGCAAACTTTTTCTAGCTCAGTAGCAACAGATATACAGGATAGATTCCATTTTTCTAACAAAACGGAAACTTTCTGATCAAAATTCACGGAAGACAACCTGTCAATAAACGAAATTTTTTAACAGTGTATTTTATGAAACGAATAAATTAAAAAGAGACGATAATGTAATTTTAGCATATTGTTACTATCTGATTAAGGATATATTTTATCCCTAAAAAGGGTATATGTAGCACTTATAGTTATTTTACAGGACCGTACAAAAGAATTCGATTACTCTACCATCTGTGGGCTGTAATTACTCAAAATGTATTTTAAGTGCCATTATGTTATTTGAAACTCTACGAAATTTGAATATTGTATTAAGGCTTACTGCGTCATGTTCTCTATTGGAAATATGTGATATAACATTTACAGTTGGTTTACAGGGCAACAAAAACAATTGAAATGTATTATACTTTGTCTCCAATAACTCTTCAAATAGCTGTTTTCTATGACATTTATTTAACTTATGATGCTTCATGTATCTATATGTGTATAACTAAGTTTTTACATAAAACACACAAACGGAATGTATATGCAGTTAATCTGTCTAACGGCCTGCCCATCCATACACAATTTAAATTTCTAAAGAGGCTCTTAATCCAAGAAATTTTAATTGCTTATTATGGTGGATTACAATGTGTTTCGACCAAGGATGAGTTAGGTACAAATTTTCAATGCGCTACTCTGCTCACAGTCTGGGGGTTGGCTCATGGGGGAACGCAGGGGACGAAGTTCCCTAGCTTAAAAAACATATTAAATAAAGACACAATTGATCAAAAAATATTTTACAAAAAAATTAAATGTTATCAAATATTTATCATATCATAATAAACAATTTATCGTTTTTTTTTAAACCTATAATATCAGAAAAATAAGTATTATTTAAATTTTTAATATGCAACATTTCAAGAGCATCTGAAACATTAAAAATGTTTTGTATAAAGAATTTGAACATTTTGCAGACAAAAAATTATTTCAAAATATCTCAAAAGTATTTTTACTGCAAAATATTTGTATGGAAAAATTTACACGCGGTTACTTTATTCCAATTACTTTAAAGATTTAAAGTTTCACAACCTTAAAAAATACACCGAAAGACATTAACTTTTAAATAAAGTTGTATTTACTGAAATTCGGAATAGAACAAGACTCACCTAATTCTCGAAAAGAATTTAACAAATGATGATGGCGAGGTAAGTCACAGTTACAAAATTTGTCGTTAACTCCATTTTAATGATATGAAGCTTAAAGGAAGATTTGTGGTCAAGGTCGAACTAAAATAAATGTTGGGTTGAAACAATGTAAATTATGTGTGGTTTACGGCTTTTTTATATGTTCACAGTTACATTTATACACTTAGTTACGCGATTTCTTTTCTACATACCGTACAATACAATGTTTTATTTTTAACTAGCAAGCTACGCCCGCTACGCTGGTCGGTTTCTACAAAATGAACCTTGAATCAAACGAAATATATCGTTTAATTTGACCTTGTATTTGAAAGCAATCTGTATATTTAAATGGAATATCCTTCCACATTACTGAAAAATGACGCCATTGCGCTATTATATTTTCTAATTTGCAGTCAAAATTTTAGCTGTTAAGGACCAACTCTTATTTGGTCATTTACAGTTAGGTTTTGGTAAGGAACGATAAAACTATATGCAATATATTAAAACCATCACTAAATATAGTCGAACTAACAATGCAAACAAATTAACTAACAAAATCCATTCAGTAAAAGTTTTTATAAAAGCTAATTTTTGATAATTGGGTTTATCTGATTATAGAACTTTTCCACATAATTCTAAAACTCACATAGAATGATATGAAATATACAAAAACCATCCTTAAAAATTATCTACTTAAAAATGCAAGTCGCACAAAATACGCCCAGTAAAAACTTTCAAAAAGGCTAATCTTTCGGAATTGGGATCACCTGACTATATAACTTTCACACATAACTGTTTGACTAAGCAACATAGAACAATATGTAGTAAACTAAAAACATTCCTGAAATGGCATCTAACTAACAATACAACTCTCATCAAAATCCGTCAGTAGAACTTTTTCAAAAGGCTATTCTTTCATAATCGTGTTCGCCTAATTACAGAACTTTCCCCGTAACTCCATAACTAAGCATTGTAGAACGATATGTTATGCAATATAACCTTCCCTGAAAAATTATCTATCAAACAGTTTAAGTTCTATGAAAATCCATTCAGCAGAACTGGAGTTATAAGTAGTCGGAACGAAATTTCATGTATAAGGTAGAAGTAAATAGAAGTATATTGCTATTAATATAATGTACATTTGAATAAAAAAAAAGGTACTTTTCGGTTAGCAGGGCGCCAATGATATATACACATATATAAGTATATATGTATCTCTATAATAAAACCGTAAGTCATGTGACTGTCATCAACAGTTCCGGGATGCCGCTTCACTTTTTCATATGCCAGGCGGCCATTTTTATTCAAAATTATTTTTTCGAATAAAACTACATAAAAGTTACATTTTTAGAAAGATCGTTAAAAAAAATTAATATTTGAGAGATGATTTACGTTCAATTATGTATACATTCTGCAATAACTTCAGTTTAAATTAGGTTCGCAGTTCAAATTCCCTATCCATGAAAGTAAACAAAACAAAACAAAAAAGATTCATTCGTTGTGAACGTTTAAAATATTAAACCATGAATTTTTGGACCGCTGCCCGGTGTAAAAAAAACAATCCGCACCAGTGAGACAGTCAATGTTTACCATAATTCTGTTCTATACAACTCAACTTCCTTCTGGATTTTTTCTTGACGTAAGTTGAACTCATGTAATAATATTTAATGGATCAAATTTCGAAACAAATTGTCAGCTTTTTTTTTTTCGCGTGAGCAAATTAGAAACGATACTTTAATTTTGAAATCAAATGTTTTGATTTATGATATTTTTTCTTATTTAATTTCTATTTTAAAGAAAAATGTGAACGTCATGTATTTTAAATTGGAACAGCTGTCACGGACGCACCGGGTTGGCGCAATTTTTGTTTTGTGCCATTTTGGCGAGAAAATCCCATTTTCAGGTACCTATTAGAGATTACTAAAACAGCATGTACTATTATTGTTATGAAATAGTTTATTTTATATTAAAAAACACACAATTTTATTATAAAACACACACACAATGATTAATTTATTATAAAGTGGGTTAAGCGGTTTTTGTCAAGGAAGATGAAATACATAACAACAAAAAATATGCGAAATGCTACCATGATCGCAAAAGTTCTTGATTTGTCTATCAAATTTTTCCGGTTTGGCGAAGGATTAAGGAAAAAAATAAATTATGAATAAAAATAATTTCAATAAAATATATATATTAAAACATGCTTAAAAGGTGATCAAAAGATGTTAAAAACGTAAAATATACTCATTTACATCCCTAAAATATGAGACTTTCAATCACTAACGTGATCATCTTCAGGGGAACCGTTGACTGGTTCAAGACTGGTTAAGAGTCAACGGTTCCCCTGAAGATGATCGCGTTAGTGATTGAAAGTCTCATATTTCAGGGATATAAATGAGTATATTTTACGTTTTTAACATCTTTTGATCACCTTTTAAGCATGTTTTAATATATATATTTTATTGATTTAAATACAAGGTGAATTTTTCATTCCACTTCAATTTCGTTTCGAAATTTTTCTGTTAAAAATAATTTGTTACAATGCTTAACATACATTTAAGGGCGACCAGACTGGTCGCCAGTGGCGGCTAGTATACATATATTCATACATGTAAGTGTATACATATATTCATACGTATAAGTGTATACATATATGTATGTATATATATGTGTAGATATATGTGTATATAGATATGTGTGTGTATATATACATGTATATATATATCACTGGCACCCGGCTAACAGAAAAGTACAAAAAAAATTACTCCAAAAATGCTGTCGTACACTTGAAAAAAACATCTTTTGGCTTAAAATAATTGTTTGGGGACAAAAGTAAAATCAAAATCGCCAAAAACAAAAGAAATGGGAAAATATTGTTTCAATAGCAATCTTGCACATTGAGTAATTTTATAAGCATTACGAACTTTCTCAATCCTGTTTAATTTAACTATTTTCGTTTTATAATATTATCTCTCCTCAAAACTGTTTTTCTTTTTTACTTTTCTTTCTGTTTCTTTCTTTCTTTCTTTTTCTTTTTTTTTTTTTAATAAAATTAGTAACAGCTTTTTCTTTTATTTTTCGAGATATATAGCCATTTTAATTCTTTCTGAAAAGAAAAAAAATCTTTTGGCTTAAAATCAAATTGTTTGGAGTCAAAAGTAAAATCAAAATCGCCAAAAACAAAAGATAAATCGCCAAATATTTTTTCAATAGCCATCTTGCCGATTGAATACTTCTTTAAGCACTACGAACCTTCAAAATCATGTTTAAATTAAATATTTTCGTTTTAAAATATCATCTCTCATCGAAACTGTTTTTCTTTTCTTTCTCTTTCTTTTTTTATAAATAAAATTAGCAACGGTTTTTTTCTTTTATTTTTCGAGATGTCTTTTCAATTCTTTCTGCAACAATAATGGTCGCCAAAATATTAGCAATGGTAACCTTTTCGGCCAAAGTAACAGAATATTCTATCATAATTCTATAACTAATGTACGTAGAACGTTGTGTTTTATACTAAAACCTTCCCTGAAAAATTATCTATCGAACAGCGCAAGTTCCATCAAATTTAATTCAGCAAAACTCGAGTTATAAAGGAACGGAACGAAATTTCCGTTTGTGTTTTATATATATAGTAGAAGCGTAATGAAAGTAAACACATAAGCGTAAGAAGTTAATATCGCTATATTTTCGAGTAAACTCCATTAAAAAATAAATTAAAAGCAAATGCTAGAAACTCTATCAAAATTGTTCTATATGTTTTACGGATTAAGTAGATATGGGACTGTACAATACCCCCCACCACACAAATTGAAAAAAAAACGGAAACGATGATCATTACTTTAATTCTAAAATACGAGGGAATAAAAACGAAAATAACCATTCACCTACATTTTTTATTCATGTTAAAAAATAAGCTCAAAAATAAGTATAGGTAAATCACATTTTCGGATACCAAAATGAAAATCATTAGGTTAAATAGATTAAGAATTATGAAGGTGTAAATTTAGAAGTAGTAATGTTAGTATTTTATCATCGTTTCATGGTTTTTTAAGAATAACTCAAAAATTAGTTGCCGAAATTAGCTGTAACTTTGGATATTTGAAGCTTATAGAAATCGATCTGGGTTAAAAAAATCGGTCATTAATAATTCATATATTTTTCGAAAAAAATATTCCAAAAAATATATTTTTTCGAAAAAAATATGAATTTTTTAAAAGAAATCTATTTCCAGCAGCTTCAAATATGTGAATCCGAAATTACGGCTGATTGCGCGAAGTAGTTTTTGAAATAACTTAAAAACAGTCCGCATTGCAATTTGTCTTGAAACGATTAAAAATGAATTTAACATCTGAACTTCCAAGGTTTAAAAATCTGAAAAATTGAAATATGCTGTCAAAATTAGGTGTTCTCATCAAAAATTTCAAAGTTTGGTACAATATCTGTATGAGAAAGTCCCCTAAGCTTTTTTAAAACATAAACTGAACGAAGACAATTCCAGTCGAATGTCTATTTCCATTTTTATCTGCGACTTATAGAATTTAAGTAATAAACACCGTATGGGGTGATTCTTTTTTTTCGGGGGGGGGGGGATACTGTGCGTTATTCAAATTTAAATCTATACCATAATTGTTTAATATATTCTAAACATCGATATTTATTATTCCAGTACCCTAAAATTGCTATATTTTCCATTTAGGAATTAAATACGCGTAAAATATTACACGTAATTTTTTGCACGTATTTAATAGTTTTCTAAAATTTATTCATAATCTCTGTATATATATTTTCCGAGCTGTTTTGTTTGTTGTTATATCCTTAATAAGTATACTAAGCATAATTGCTTAAATTTCTTGCATTTTTATGATTTTCATGTAAAACATTACGAATATTGATATTGATATTTAATAAAATTATTAAGTGTGACCTAAAAAAATTTCAACGGAAAGCAACCTCTAAAATGCTTCTAATATACATATCTCGTATACTGATCTTAAGATCATTCGACAAAATAGTGCTACATTAGTGCTTAAAACATCGTCAGCATAATTTTTTCATGGGCCGTATAAGCAATGAATTAGTAAAAACAATTAGTAGTAGCAATGAGTTTTGTTAAAATTATAAGTAGGGGAGATGGGGGATGAATGGGACAAGGGATAGATTGACGTTCTCAATATTTCAGACAATAAACTTTTTTTTTAGTTGCTTCCTATCCTCATAGATTTCACTACCATAGTGTGCTTCAGAACCAAAAGCAAGAGAACACAGCTGTTTTCAGTTTTCTTCAAATTTTCATTTCCTGAAAACTCTGCTTAACAGTAATTTTGTTTACATTTGAAGTTACTTAAATATCTTATGCAACATAAACAATTAAGATATGTTGCAGTTTTTTATTTCAAGGCTCAATATTGGTAATTAAAATGAATGCATATTAACCATTGTGACAAACTAATTTTTGAGACAAAATGGCTGACAATTGAATATATGCATCATGGGGATGATTGGGACATTTCAAATGGCATGAATGGAACTGTCTCATTCATCCCTAGAGGATGCTGAATTATATATTTATTAACTAAATAATATTATATTGTTTGATAAATTAATACGTTATGGTAATTATACTTTTTCATCCACATTGTAGTCTTCATCTTCAACCATTGAATGCTTCCGTTTATGGGCTTTTTAAGGCAAAACTGAGATGAGTCCAAGATGATTGGCTAACAAATAATCCTGGAGATCATATTAGAATTTATGATCTCTCATCTTTCGCCAAGGATGCATTTTTGTCAGCTTTTAGTCCTTAACATTGAATACGGGGAGGGAAATGTTTGTGTCCCATTCATCCCTGGTGTGGGGATGATTGGGACATAGAAGAACTTTTTTTAAAATTTCATTTATATTTCTGTATAATAATAATCTAGAACAAATATTGTGCATAAGATGTAGTCAAACACTTAATGTATGACATGTGATATATAATATTGATAATAACTTAAATAAAATATTTAAAATAAATATTTTTGTGAAAATCTCCCATTTACCCCCATCTCCCCTAAATGTAACAGCGATTTTCTAAAACTCTCCATAATTTCTACTAAAATTATTATTTTTGTATTAAACCTGAATTCTACCGTAACAGATTTTACTTCCAGACTACGACAAAAAAGTAATTCCCATTTTGAACATCCCATATAGTCCAGGTGCTAGGAGTTAAAAAATTGCAAATCGTGATACAGTTATAACGTTTGGTCAATATCTACTCTATATTAATACAAAGCAAATAAGAAGGGGAGGCATCGCGGAAAGTGCGGGGAATTCAAGATGGCGGCCGTTATTCAAAATGGCGTCATTTTCGGGAATTAGTGCAATTTTGTTTCTATTCATAGTATAAAAGCATGTTTGGTGGAAATTTAGATGTTTTTAGATAAAAAATATTATTTGTAACACTTTACAGCACAGTCGAAAAGTATTTATGAATTCAGTTTGCCTGTTTGTCTGTCTGTCTGGTCGTCTGTCTAGTCGCGCACTAACTCAAAAAAAAATAACCGGATATCCAGATAATTAAAATATGGTATTGTAGTATACCGTAACAAGTTCGGTATTCATTTTCAAGTGTGCATCATCCATAGTTCATTTACAGGGGCAATCAAAAATATTCGGTTACATTATGGTCTGTAGACGAAAATCGCTTGCAATGTGTTTTAATGATGTTATACGCTTTGTAACATATTCAAATTAATATACATCAGTGCGGTGCAGTACAAGATACTTACTGTAGAATATGCAGTGCATAGCAGTTTTCGTTCATTTACAAGGGCTCACAAAATAATACGGTCACAGGACTTTCAATAAGCACAATGCTGTCTATGCGCGTTTTTAAAATATAATGTGTTTCTGAATTTTGTTAGATATGAAAGAATTGCAAATTGTCATATGAACATTTTATTTTATATAAATATACAATGTAGCGTGTATTTATGTATTTTTACAATGTAATTCTGATGACGAGGCACCACCCAAAATGAGATGTATTCAATATGGGGTTTTGTTCCAAAATTCCAAAACATATTTCATTTTAATGTTGGGATTTCTTACTCTACTCTCAGATTCTTTGGTGCGCAGACGATCAATCTGACAATTGAAATGAAAAGATTTTTGTTTATGAAAGATTTGTTTTATATATAGTTTTATAGCGCGATGCACGATTGTATACTGAAACGCGTGATAAAGATGAATTTTGTAAATATTCAGTGTCAGTATCTGTACCATTTACGTTTTCAGGTTAATTCCTCATCAATATTTCAACATCTGAAAAAAAAAAATTCTCTCTGTAGTTCTCTGGCAAAAAACATCAGCCAGAAAAATGCAACCCTAAAGGTTTTAAAAACAGACGTCCAGCTATTTTCCAGGCTTTTAATAGTTGCACAGAATCGTCAGTTAGATCTGCAAATTTTTTTCAACTATGAAAATCAACCATTTCCCCCTGCTTTGTCCAGTAACGGTGAATTTCGACCCAGCCATAAAAGTGATTTAGCACGTATTTTAGAGGAAACTATTGAGAAGAATAGAAACACCTTTCCAGGAACATGCGATGCTTTAATTTATGATTGGGCAGTTCTTATTAACATTTTAAAGCCTCACCAGTCTTCAAAAACCTTTAATGATTACTACAGTAACACATTTCAACCCCATTTATGTAACAACATTGGGAGTTTTAGTTGCCAAAGAATAGATTTGATATGGGATAGATACATTACACCAAGCATTAAAGGTGAAACCAGACAAAAAAGGGGTGCAGGAACCAGGCGGCAAGTGCTATTGCATGTCAAACTACCTAAAACTTGGCAAGATTTCTTAAGAAAATCAAGTAATAAAGAAGAGTTATTTAATCTGCTTGGAACACTAGCTATAAATACCATAAAAAATACACAAGTTATAACCACTTCAGGTGAAGAAGTTAAAGGAAATAATATTGCACTAAGTTCCTTAATTGGAATGACTTGCCCTGGTCATGAAGAAGCTGATACAAGGATAATCTTGCACTTCAAAGACATGACAGAAAACGGATTGAAAAATATTGTTATACGCTCTGTAGATACTGATGTATTAGTTTTAGCAATTGCACATTTCTTTAATTTGCCAGATAAGACACCTGCAAACAGTTTGGATTGCATTTGGAACAGGGAAGAATTACAGACTTATTCACGTCCATACTGTAGTTGCAGCAATTGGAAAAGAAAAAGAAATGTCGTTACTAGGACTCCATGCTTTCACAGGCTGCGACAGCAATCCTGGTTTCACAGGAAAAACAAAAAAGTCAGCTTGGAAGACATGGATTCTCTATAAAGATGCTACTATCACATATTCATTTTTAGCAAAACCGCAAACTCCCATACCTGACGATATTCTCAATATTTCAGAAAAATTCGTAGCATTGTTGTACTGTTCAACATGTAACAAAATAAGTGTAAATGGTGCTAGACAGGAATTGTTTATGACAAAAAATCTTCCTATTGAACATCTTCCACCAACCAACGGTGCACTAGAGCAACATATTTTACGGAGTGCTTTCCAAGCTGGACATATTTGGGGACAAGCACGTGAGCGGGAAATATGTCCCCACTCTCCAAACAAATGGGGATGGTGGTTGGATAATTTTTCATGGAAATTAAAATGGTCGGAGCTGCACGAGATTGCAGATTCTTGCAAAGAACTAATAAAATGTATGTGCAAAATCTGCAAAAATAAGTGTAGTTGTAGGAAGTTTGGTCTTTCTTGCACATTATTGTGCAACTGTAAAAATGAATGTGAATGAGAAATAATATGCTACAAACTAAAGTTTCTATATTCTGCAATTTATGGCATTCATTTGTTATGTAGCATTCTTTTTTTAATATGTTGTATAAGTAAGGCATTAATAAAACGCATTTTTGTTATTTATTTATTCCATTCATTTTACTCACTATACAATAAAAAATACTTTAATAATTGTACTAGTTTCATTTTAAGCATATTTCTGATATTTTTAATAAAATTTTTGATTAAAAAAATCGAAAATGACATCAAAGACATTTTTATATGACGAAAACGGAAAAATTGAATAACAGCCTAAATCTTAAATTCCCAAGACATTTTATTATGCCTCTCTTATATGCATTGTTTTAATATAAAAAAGATACTGACCAATAGGGATATTATTATTAAAAATTGCAGTTATTTCATACCTAGCACCACCCTTAATAACAATCGATTTAGCTGATGATCTATAAAATTTATACAGAAGTTATAAAGGCACTGTGCTCGGAGACATTAATGTAAAGGTAACCGTATTATTTTGTGAGCCCCTGTAAATGAACGAAAACTGCTATGCACTGCTTATTCTACAGTAAGTATCTGTACTGCACCGCACTGATGTATATTAATTTGAATATGCTACAAAGAGTATAACATCATTAAAACACATTGCAAGCGATTTTCGTCTACAGACCATAATGTAACCGAATACTTTTGATTGCCCCTGTAAATGAACTATGAAAGATGCACACTTGAAAATGAATACCGAACTTGTTACGGTATACTACATTACCATATTTTAATTATCCGGTTATTTTTTTTGAGTTAGTGCGCGACTAGACAGACGACCAGACAGACAGACAAACAGGCAAACTGAATTCATAAATACTTTTCGACTGTGCTGTAAAGTGTTACAAATAATATTTTTTATCTAAAAACATCTAAATTGCCATCAAACATGCTTTTATACTATGAATAGAAACGAAATTGACCTAATTACCGAAAATGACGCCATTTTGAATAACGGCCGCCATCTTGAATTCCCCGCACTTTCCGCGATGCCTCCCCTTCTTATAAGCTTTGTATTAATATAGAGTAGATACTGACCAATCGGTATAACTGTATCACGATGTGCAGTTTTCACCTTATTTTTGTCGTGTAGCACTTGGACTAATAGGATTATATGGGATTTCCTCCTCAATTTTTCAATTATTGCTGTAACTTTTTGAGTTTTCACGATATTTAACTGGTCTTTTTATATGAGTTGCTCTATAGTATTGACTATCAAATCATGACAAAAAACTTTTCTGTAGTTCGCGCATGCGCAGTTAAAATTTATTTCATAAAATACTTATATCTCATCAAATATTCAATATATTAATAGTTTAATCACAGTATACTATTTCTACTATTTTTTATTAAGTTTTTCTAAAGTTTCGTTAAATTCGGCTGAAAACTGCATGCTAAAAAAGAAAAAAACCTTTTGAATTTCTCACAGAAACGTTAACACCTTCTCGAATGTACGTGCTATGCTTACACAAATGCACACAAATGTTGAATAGAACCTACATAGCCATTTGCTACAGTGACCGACAATTTTTAGCATTTTTTGTTACTTGGATGATCGAAAATATTATTTTATTATTAAAATTATTATTGTCCTTCCCCCTATTTGTCCTCGCGACAAAATCTTCACCTAAAAACACGAAGTGAAACATGTTCTTTACATCCTCAAAGTTCAAGGGCATTCCGGGCATTTCCTCACGAGTTTCAGTAAGATATTCGACGAAACATCTAAAATTGGTCACTGTCCTTTAATTTCTGGACACCAGTGTATATCAAGCCCTGTTCAAAGAAATTTCGTAAAAAAATACAGTTTGCTTAATTGCATGAGCATATTTTGTAGTAAAACTTATAGGTTTTATTATTGAAAATGTTTAAGTTTGTCTGTCTTGTAATATGGGTTTGCAATCACACTAAATGTTCATACACGAATTTACAGAAAATCCAATTCATATTAGTGAGTGATACTTTTCATCTTTATTTTCGACAATTTGAAAGTGATGAAAAAGTTTAGGTATTTCTATTTTTAAGTAGAGGGGGGAGGGGGAGTTAACAGTACAATTATTTGATCTTTATTACAATTACGCCCATCAAAATTGCATAATATCTTCGACGAGGATACCAATATTATTTTGATTATTCAAGGGGTTGTACGATAAAATTATGCTTAGGCTAACTAAATTCTCAAAAACTGCAAAGTAAGGGCTATTTTTTTATTGAGATAGTTACGAAAAATATGTAACAAGCAGCAATGAAACCTCTATGACCTAATGAATAAGTTAATTTTTTTTTTTAAATTTTAAGTGTCTTAAGTCTGTTTTAAAATTTATATGAAATTTCTTGCGTTGTTAAGTTAGTTACTCGCTATAATTTATCAGCAGAAACAGAACTAAGATTAAATTTATTTTTCTATGAGAAAATTGCAAAATACTAAGTTCATTATTACACATTATTTGTATATGTAATTTATACACTCAAAATTAAAAATTATATTTGCATGGGTTAATAACACTGCAAGTGTATACATTATAAGTAGAGAATTATTTATCTTATTAATTAATACAGTAATTCCTGTTATTTGAAACCATGTGAATAATTTTTGATGAAAAGTACTTAACCTCACCGCTTAATCATTAGACGAAAAAAGGTCATGAATAACTAGGTGTTTACAGAAATATTTATTGTGCAAATATTTAATCGATTATTAAACTTTGATTAATTATCTTCATGTAATGAAGAAACATTGAAAAATGTCTGTCAAGGGAAAATATAAGAAACAGCTAATAAATCATAGACGTTGCAATATTTGTATTCAGTTGGAGTCAGTAATGTTTCAAACATTTTAAGAGTAACAAATCTTACGTGTAAATGATTTCTTAATGTAGCTTAAAATTAATTTTCATCTAAATATTCATTGGTGCTTTTTTAAAAGCTTTTATGTCCCATTGTATTAATTAAGATATATTTGATTTAATAATTTCTTTGTTTAATACTTGAAGCTTATATAACTTATATAATTATAATGCGAAATTTAGAAAGGATTCTTTCATTAAATATAACTTATTCAATTGGTAGTTATAGATAATTTATTAACATATTTAGATTAATTACAATATATATATTAATTAAACAATATAATTATTTCTCTATTTGCCTAAAATAATAAAAATACATATGCTGTAGTTTTATCTGTAAATGGAGATATTATTTTGACAATTATTATTATATATCTTTCCAATCGTAAATTCTAAAAAAAGTATCCATTAAGCTTTATCCATTTAGCTTTCTAAATTTGCTTTATAAACAAGGTAAAGAAACAGATTTTATGTGAAGTATTTTATCTTTGTTAGACATATTAACTAAATTTTATATAACATTTACTTTAATCGGACATTAATGTATCGTCTACACATAAATGCTTAAAAAAATCATAGAAACTTACCTCATGTGCCTTATATACATATCTTGTAATTATAAGGTTACTACGGGTTACTTTTATTTAGGAATTTATGAACTATTTTTTTCCGAATAATAACCGTCGTCTACTTTAAACACCGAATTTCTCTCATTAAATAAGACTAATATTACTATTCGGAAACTTCAGTGATTCCCTATTCTCCAGATGTCACGGCTGTCATTATTTATTTTTAGATGTTTGCGAACATGTCAAACTAAATATACGATATATAATTTCTAAAGAAAATATCTTCAAAATACACTAGTGTGCAAAACTTAAGTAACAAACACAAATGCTAAATGTTTGCTAATATCTGTGTTTGTTTCAGTGTTTATTTAGTGTTTAGACGTTTAAATGTTATTAACTATCTCTTTTCCCTACTTTCTACTTGTTTGTTCGGTGAAATTTTTTCGAGCTGTCCGAAAACCTTCAGGTATTTTGTTTTACAGTTGAAAAATAAATCGTTTATTTTTGTTACGTTAGCATATTTTGTTGAACCTGTTAAATTGTCATATTTTAATGCAATTGTTTCTTATTATCTTTAAAGATAGCCTCGTATATATAGTCACTATATAGCATTAGTCGCGAATTTTAGATAGTGTTATATGTACACCAGTTATTCAAAAATACGGATCATAATTCCTTATAAATAGTTTTAAATAAATTTCTTCCTTCATCCTATCACAAGGGATTGACATTTCAAACCATTAAAAATTGCATTTAGTTTAACAGGAATTTAGTTAAAACAATAAAAATTAAATTATTCACAATAAACGATTTACTTTTTTTTTTCAAATTCTTCATAATCTGAAGTGCTTGTGAATATATTTTGCATTTGCTGATTTGTATAAAATTAATATTCATGTAAAATTTCACTAAATTACACAACATTTTTAATATTGTTTTATCCTATTTACGCAAAAACAGACATTATGTAATTCGAAATATATATAATTCCGATTTTAATACAAGCATATACTTAGATATGTAAGCATAAGTCAAAAATCAAAACAAATTATTTTGTGTTTATATTTGTTATAATTGCTGGCACATTTTATAGTTAAGTAGAGAAAAACACAATTTTTAAATATTTTTTCTTTTAAATGATAAATGTAATGCAATAAATTATTACTACTAATTACCTTGCAATTCACTCTCTGTTTTACCATGAATTTTTAATTAGAAAATTAGAAAATATCATTGAATGTTTTTATTTTCCGAAATAATCTTAGTGGATAAGAATGTCCGAGTTTATTCGCATAATGCTGATATTACAGTTTTTTTATATATATTGATTATTAAGATCTTTAGATATATATAAAGGATTTCAGCCGTTTAATATGACACAATTAACCAGAAAACATTATAGGAGTGGAGGAGTGAACAATGGACGGTTTTGTATATAAGTAAACATTTTCATATAGATTGGAGAAATGCAGCTACCTCATCGAGTTAAAATTGGTGCTGGGTGATGGTTCTAAATATATTTGAATTGTAAAATGTAGTCAAGTTCAATGAACTTCGCTGTGTTGTAGTAGTAGAAGAATGCAATTTGCACTGTTTTGCCTGTCAAAACATGGAGAAAGTTGTCCTAAATACAAGGTCATCGAAAAATATTGAAAACATTTCAAAACCATTACCACGCATCGCTTCTACGCATCATCGAAATGTCACCGCTGCGAAATGGCTTTGTCCAACAAATCCTTGTGGCCGACCTTTTTTGATGACCCTATATTTGGTTCATATGACTCAAAATAATTCGTGATAGTGTCATATGGCGTCCGTACAGTTAGCATATGAGAACATAGTCGGAACCCTTCTGTCTCGTATGGTCACTGGATCACAGACCATCTTTTTAATTCTATATGATTAACTTTTTGTGATTCAACAACTCAGATTTAGAGAACATTTACTCAGATGTTAGAATATATCCTTTTAAGCATGCGAAAAATAATTTTAAAAATTTAAAACCTAAAAATGAAAAATTGTTGACTAAAAGGTAATTTTTTTATCTGCAATGAACAGAAAATTACATATAATGTCAATTTTCTAATACAAAATTGTAAAGTATACGTACATACCTCTATAAAAATCTATTTTTGCATGTGTACAGCTTTTTTAATTTTACAAAATTTAAGAAGTTCATTTTAGCAATGACGATGCGAACCGGCTCAAATGATAAATAAAACTTTGGCATGAAAAATTAACTAAGTATCCCCGTCAGTTGAGAAATCGAAGAATAATTTATATTAAATGCTGTGTTGGTCGATACCAGCAATAAATAAAATCGTCTTTAAAAGTCCACTGTATAATATAAGTAATTGACTTTTAGGTATGTTGCAGATATGCAACATGGTTATACAAACGGTTAAGTACGTGGGCATAAATGTAGGTATTGTTTTACAGATTCTAATACTTTTATTTGGTTTGAAAATATATAATTCCTGGCTGTTAAATCAAATAGTGAAATCAAATCCAGTGTTCCTAACTTAATCCCTGTTTTTATTAAAAACAACTACCTTCTTACCAGAACTTCTGCATATTAATTTTTGTTTTGCTTAATCACAAATCGTCCGTCATTACATAAAACAAAAGTTATTATTTACAACACTGATAATTGAGTGATTTATAAAAAAAAGTAATTTTATAATGGTGATTTAGAAGAAAGGAAACTTTTCGTATTGAAATACAAAACGGTATGCATTTCAATGATTAAATATATTTACTTTGAAAAGTGCCCAGATTTAAATTGTTTTAAAATCAATAATTTTGTTATATTTAGTTACATGACGCAAATGTCATTTATTAGGTGCGTTCGTAATTATATAAATACGTAGCACCTACTGTCGTCGTCTGGTCCGTCCGTCCGTCCGCATATAACAACGCAAAAACTACCCAACCGAATGGTTTGAAATTAAGATATATTATCTTTGCAGAATTTTGTCGAGACATTTCAAATTTGATGAAAATTGAATCAAAACTTTAGAAAATATTAATGAAAACATTTATTAAGAAATTTTAATTTTTTTTAAAATCTGTGCTTTCTTGTTATAGGAGCTTCCGAGGTTGAATCGTCAAGCGACCGAGATACTTATTTTATTACAAAAACTAGTCGTTGGGGGTCACCGTAATACTTACCCATCATAGATATGCATAATGTAAAATATTAAAATAAAAATGTGTAAACTACTTATAAAATGCATTGCAATTCGAATAAAATCGTGGCTTGATGACGTCATAAACTTTAAAGAGCCGATTACTGAATTGCTTAAAAGAAACATCCTTATAACTCCCAAAACAATAATCCTATTAACTAGCGGTTTATTGCATCTGATTAAGCGTCTCATTTCCAATTTAAATATATCTTTGAATTGAAATTTGGATGTAATACAGGGTTATGAAAAATCGAAGAGTAGGGAAAATAGGATTACAAATATCTCAGCAACTAATTATCCGATCGACATCATGCTTTATGCAAAATTTATGTTTTTTTATTGCCTTTTATATTCACTCCTTAAAATAAACAATTTTGAAAATTTTTATATACCTTTTATCAGATCGAATATTTCGAGAGTCCGAAAAAAATAGTTCCACATAATCGAGGTTACTGAAATTCAATAAGCTTCTTCCCATTTTTACATACTAAGTACATACCAAATTGCAAGTCTCTATCTCAATTTTTTCGGGAGATAGAGCGTTTACAGACACACAGACATACAGACACACTAGTCCAGGGGAAATGTACCAAAAAAAGGCGTTACCTTACAAAAGGTCGGGTAGAAGATTTTATTTTTTTGACTTGTATATAATGAGGCCAGCATGGAAAAACCGAATTATCCAACAAAATTTCTTAAGGGAGAAATTTCTGTGGCCAAAAAACACCAAAATTTTGGGACTTTTATTGTTGTTTTTTAAATATCTAGAGATCCGTTGTCGTAGCGTATTATTTGTTAATTACAATGTTAAAGAGGACAAAATTCTCTAGAACTTTCATATTTACAACTTTTTTATACACTCAATAGCAAGCGCAGTACGACATTTCAAAAATAAGAGAATTTTTTCAATGTCCTTAAAAACCGTGAAAAACATAGTTTTGTCCCGACGCGCGACCTACATATTGATAGCAGTAAATTGTCTGTTATTTGCACCCCCTCCTATTCTTAAGTGCAGTACGGCTTTTCAAAAATGAGGCTATTTTTCCAACTTACATACCCGCTCTATTATGCAGAGTGGGTATGAGGAAGAGCGGACGGGTGACAAATAACTGCCAGGAAAAAAGAAAAGCTACATCTAGAGAAGGGATTGGTAAAAACTATGGTACGCGTACCAGTACTGGTACAGGAAGCTCTGGCTACTGGTACACAGAAATCCGATACTGGTACGTGGAATAAAATACAGAAATCAGCATATCATATGAGACACCCTATCTCACGATAGAGGAAAGAAGTGAACTTATTCAGCTCTCCTGTGATGGATTACTGGAGTCCACATTCAAAAAGATGAACGTCACAGATTTTTTATTGGCGAGAATATGAGAGTACCGTTTGATATCGTCAAAGTCTGTTTGTGTTTAGCACAACATATATCTGTGAATGTGCTCCCCCTCTTCGTTACATCAAAAGCAAACACACGAATAAAGTAAACATCGAATGTGACTTATGACTAAAACTACCTAATATTGAGCCAGACATGAGGAAGCTGTGCTTGATAAAACAAGTCCACCCTTTTCATTAGCGATAGAAGCAAATTAGCCTACTGTAATAGTATATGAATCAGTGTGCGCCAATATGTCATTAAGTATTGTGCATTTTTTCCTATACCAAAACATTTTTTTTTCTTTATACTGTATGCATTGTTAAAATTTAATGGTGATACTACTTTTTACTTGAATGTTATTACAAAGCAGCCAATCTTAGTACCAATTTAGTTATGTAATTATTCATTTTTAAATACAATAAAACCTGCTATGACGGAAACAAGAAAGACCGAAGATATATTTCTTTTTAGGCAGGTTCCTTTTTATAGGTTTTTCTATATTAGCTTTACGTTTTTTATCTGGTGGTACGAGGAAGTATGAACTTCGATTTAGTGGTACGTCGATCTAAAAGTGTGGGAACCCCTGCTCTAGAAGAACCATGATACATGATATATCTTCTATCCAGGAAACTGAACGCTAATAATCCTACAACAGTCCCATCAAAGAGACAAAAATATTATTAAATATCCCGTAGAAATTATCGTTATTAAAATACATTTTTTTCATTTAGCTTATGCAGTCATATTGCGTAACTTACTTTATTGTGTAGGGAAAGTGGACTTGAATGAGATAGGGAATGAATGTATAACAACAAAAATGTTTATATGGTCTACAATCATAAATAACTCGGTATTTCATTTAATAGATGGTAGCACTGAGATAATTCAACAGATATAGTTTCAAAACAGTACATATTACAGAAGATTAGAATATTCCACAAAGTGTATTTTTCAACAACAAGTTCTTCTGTTTGAGCTTTAAAGCATTTTTAATAGATAAAATCTTAAAATTTTATATATTTTTGCACGCTAAAATGTTATAATTTCTCGTTATAATTATATAATAAAAGTGGAAAAATATTGACAATATTTACTAAAACTAATATTTTGAAAATATTTATGAAAATAGTTATCTCAAATATTTTATTGATAGAATTTTTAAATTTTACAAGAGATATAAATACATAATATTAGTTAATGAAATAATATGTTGTCATTTTTATTGTAGACATTTTATAAGGTAAAAATATTTGTTACATAAGATATATTTATTTTTTGAGTCCCTCCTTTTATATAGAACTACAATCCAATGTTTGATATACTTAAAACAGTAAAACATTAAAACATATGTCATCAATAATCGGTAAATAAAATATACCATTGTACTATAGAATAAAATGTTTATGGAATAAAATGAACATATGCATGCATTATAAAAATAATTATTAAAATTAAACAAGATTTTTTTTATTGAAACTGTCGTGCCAATAAGTTACTAAATACTGAAATATTATTTTAAACAATACTTTAACAATTGTATATACTTAAAGTTATTGTCTAAATATGAAAATTGTCTTAGTCATCCACACTTTCCCCTACTTACTAAATTATATAGATTTATTGAATTTAAAATTATGTCTGTAGTGATGAAAATGAAGAAGAGGGTGTGCAAATAATAGATAATTTTCTGCTGTCAATCTGTAGAAGTTGACATACATCATTACATCCGTGGGGAACATTTGAATCGTCACGCGTCGGGACAAAACTACGTTTTTCACGGTTTTTAAGGACATTGAAAAAATTCTCTTATTTTTGAAATGTCGTACTGCGCTTGCTAATTGAGTGTATAAAAAAGTTGTAAATATGAAAGTTGTAGAGAATTTTGTCCTCTTTAACATTGTAATTAACAAATAATACGCTACGACAACGGATCTCTAGATATTTAAAAAACAACAATAAAAGTCCCAAATTTTTGGTGTTTTTTGGGCACAGAAATTTCTCCCTTAAGAAATTTTGTTGGATAATTCGGTTTTTCCATGCTGGCCTTATTATATACAAGTCAAAAAAATAAAATCTTCTACCCGACCTTTTGCAAGGCAACATGTACATTTCCCCTGGACTACACAGACGGACGGCCATTTTTTTTCTAAAAATGTTTTTCGGAATCTCCAGTGTCTGAAACGTGTAAATCCGTCATTTTTTTAAAAACATTTACAAGACCTAAACATTTACAAGACCCTATACTACGTATGATGGGTAAGTAATTAATCTGCAGACAATATAATTCATTTCACAGAATTAAAAATCATCAATATCTGAATATTTATATAACTAGCTGTTGTACGAACGCACCTCATTTGTCACGTTTGACGTACAATTTCCAACTTGTTTAAATTGCATTCTTCCAAAGTGTTTTCTTCAACATAGAAAAAAAGCAACATACTTGCGTTTTACTATTAAATCAGCTTTAATAGTACAACAGTCAATATACATATTACTTTATTCACATATGAAAATTTAATAATCATTTTAATATTCATAAAACATCTACATAGTTGGAAATCACCTTTGATATTTTGGAATAAAAGGTATTAAAATTATTATTGAATGTTAATATATGTATACAGATCCAAAATAAACTTGAGTTTTCATTAGGGAAGTTTTCAATAAAATTATTTTATGAATATTGACTTTTTAAAAAGTTAAATTCATCTCTAGAATTCATACATATAACTTATACGAAATGGAATATTTGTAGTTCTCAAATGAAATCAATGAAATTTTAAAGAATTAGCTATACATTTGGTGTGCATTTCAGATATTTATAACGCAGAATTTGTTTAGGTATTTGAAACACAGAAAATAGACTTACTTTTTATCAGTTTCTTCTTTAGCATGAGAAAATAAAGTAAGTACTATAGTAAAATCAAATATGTTTCAGCTCGATTAATTTCCCCAAATTTATATTAATATGCATAAATAAAGTTTTAACATTCTGTGCTAATTTTGTATGTAACGTGTGTATTTTTTAATAAAATAATTTTGTTTTGTATTTTAGTATCTTAAATATTTAGCGGAATATTTTTTGTGATTCATTTTATTCGGACAGTAATATTAATTAATAAGAACAATGGGGTCTTATGCACAGACTTTTTTTTATTTATTACGTAATTATTTTAATTGCTTAAATTTGATGCATATATTTTTTAAGTCCATAAAAAACATATTTTTTTTCGTACAATTAATTATATATAATACTAATAAATAATTTAAAAATTGGTTCCCATAACAGATAATGTGATAACATTTTAAATGAAGGATCAATTGATTTTAGAAGTACACCTCTAAAACAAACGGTTTAGGAATTATCTTTGTTTAGGAACACCCTCTTTATGTATACACTAGCGGCCCGTCCCGGCTTTGAACGGGTAGGCAATGTAATTTTTTTAGTACATTTGTTTTCCTGAATTTCGCGCTCCTACCAAAAACTGTTGCTGAGATATGGCGAAATGACCTAAAACTTTCGAACCCCTCCTTTAACCACCTTCAGGGGGGGGGGGTTCTAAATTCACTGATATACGTGTTTAATCATTTGTTTAGTAGATTTGTTTTAATTAATTTCGCCCTCCTACATAAAAGCTGAGATATGGCGAAGTGACCTAAAAATTTCGACCCCCCCATTTAACCACCTTCTGGGAGGAATTTCCAAAATTTCTGAAATACATGTTTTATTCATTTTTTAGTAGCTTTGTTTCCTGATTTTCGCGCTCCTACCTATAACTGCCGCTGAGATATGGCGAAATGACCTAAAATATTTGACCACCACCGTTTAACTCCCTCCGGGACGGAAATTTCTAAAATCGCTGAAATACATGTTTAATCATGTTTTCAGTAGGTTTGTTTTCCTGATTTTAGTGCTCCTACCTATAACTGCTGCTGAGATATGGCGAAATGACCTAAAACATTCGACCCCCCCTTTAAGCCCTTCGGGGGGAGGAGAATTTCTAAAATCGCTGAAACAGGTGTTTAATCATTTTTTTAGGAGATTTGTTTTCTGGAATTTTCTGGCTCCTACCTATAACTGCTGCTGAGATATGGCAAAATGACCTAAAATATATTCGAACCTCCCCTTTAACCCCCTTCTGGGGGGAATTTCTAAAATCGCTGAAACAGGTGTTTAATCATTTTTTTAGTATATTTGTTTTCTGGAATTTCAAGCTCCTACCTATAACTGCTGCTGAGATATGGCGAAATGACCTAAAACATTCGACCACCCCCTTTAACCCCCTTCTGGGGAGAATTTCTGAAATCGCTGAAATAAGTGTTTAATCATTTTTAGTGGCTTTGTTTTCCTGATTTTCGCACTCCTACTTATAACTGCTGCTGAGATATGGCGAAATGACTTAAAACATTCGACCACCCCCCTTTAACCCTCTTCTGGGGGGAATTTCTAAAATCGCTGAAACAGGTGTTTAATCATTTTTTTAGTAGATTTGTTTTCTGGAATTTCAAGCTCCTACCTATAACTGCTGCTGAGATATGGCAAAATGACCCAAAACATTCGAACCCCCCTTTAACCCCCTTCGAGTGGGAATTTTCAAAAATCCCTTCTTATTGCTTGCCTAGGCCATAACAGTAATCTACAGTCCAAATTGCGTGACCCTGACTTTAGTAGTTTCGGCTGGGCGTTGATGAGTCACCCAGTCAGTCAGTCAGTCACCGTTTCCTCTTTATATAATAGTATAGATAAATAATGACTCAATGCAAAGCGAGTATTTATTTTAATTCAGATGAAAGTATTATATTTTAAATATCTGAAAAGACAAATTTCTGCTTGGAAAGTATTAAATAACATTAAAACAGTTATAATGTTAAAAAATTAAAATTAATCTTAATGTGCTTTATTACTTAAAAGATTCTAAAATCGTAAAAATATGTTAAACCACATTAACATTATCGAATGTCAATTATTACAGAGTACTTTCAGCTATAGACATAGTCTTCATCAGGATAACATACAAACTGTTGTTACCAACGCCTTGCTTTTACAATTTTGCTTTTCTATGAGGTTGAATCAAATATAAACGAAACTGTTAAAACAAGTTATATTTTTGAAACATTTTTTTCCAAATTTATACCTATGCTATTTTCTACATACATTTAAAAATATATATACACTATTTCTAAGATATTATGAGTTTCTTTTTTTGCATTATAAAAATAATTAGGACGTGTATGAAGCCAAATGCACAAACATTGTATGAAGCCAATTGCACACACATTGTATGAAGATGGGCATTATTTAACGTATTAGGATAAATAACAATGTTATTGCCTTATAGTTCATTATTGAGTAATAGGTTGACAGAAAGTCCCTGATAAATTTGGAACGCATTAACCACAAAGTATTTTTTTTAAAAGGCTGAAACAATAGTTTTTAGCTCACAGGCTATCAAAGCCTGAGAGCTAATGTGCCCGCCCGTTCTGTATGTATGTACGTATGTACGTAACGAAATAACTCTTGATAGAAATAACCGTTTTGCTTCAAACTTTGTTTATAGGTTCATTGTGATAAGGCGCTTCCCTGATTAGTTTTGGGAGTTCATTGGTTAAGTATAAAAGGGGAGGATCGGGGGGCTAACCCCCCTTAATTTAGATAAATGGGTTTTTCATGCAGAATTATCCCATTTTCTTCAAATTTTGTATATAGGTTCATTTTGATAATGCGCATCTGTGAATAGTTTTGAGGGTTCATTGGTTATTTATAAAGGGGGTAAGAGGGGGATACCCCCCCCTTAATTTAGATAAATGAGTTTTCATGCAGAATTATCTGATTTTCTTCAAATTTTGTATATAGGTTCATTGTGTTAATGCACTTCTCTGAATAGTTTTGGGGGTTCATTGGTTAAGTATAAAGGGGTAAAGGAGAGGGGCTAATCCCCCCTTAATTTAGATAAATGGGTTTTTCATGCAGAATTATCCGATTTTCTTCAAATTTTGTATATATATTCATTGTAATTAGAGGCTTCACTGATTAGTTTAAGGGGTTCATTAGTTAACTATGAGGGGGGTAACGGGGGGATGACCCCCCTTAATATATTGTCCATTTCTTCATTTTTCGAGGGACTTATTTCAAATTCTTCGAAATAAGAGTATAATTTACAATTAGTGTGAATAGCCTGTGAGCTCAATGCCCTCAGTTTAACTGGGCAGTTTTCTTTTTATTATTAATATTAAAATTATAATAAAAATAAAGTTTCCGAAATTTGTTTTCCATATTAACAAGAAAAAAGCTTAAAAATGTACTTTCGAATTTTTTTTTTAAAAAAGTCCTACTTTAAATGCTTATTATGACATGCCAAAAAAAAAAAAAAAAAAAAAAAAAAAACAGAATCAATAAAAATCGAAACCAATCAAAAATATCTTTCATGGCTTTCCAAGCTTGCAGTTAGCCTGCGAAGAAATGAGTCAGAATTAGTGAAGCTTAAAAACTGGGAAATATCGTAATCAACCAATTACAGTTCATTTCGCATCCAAATATCATCCAGTCGTTTGTCATTCGTTGAAAAATAGCACAATCTTTCTCTACAGCTGTTAAATAATTTCCAAATCCGTTTAAGCTCCACAGTTATTTATTTCATTGCAAAATTATCATTACTGTTGAGTCTAATGCTTACTGCAACTGCTGCCGTAGTGATTTAACTTAAACAATTGTAGTCTGTTATGCAGATTCATAGAATAGTTTTAGACAATGAAGTTTTATTTTTTTAATGAAAAGTAAAGCATGATTTTTAAGGAAAAATATTGGAAGATGGGTACTTAAGAGTAATTTCGATTCATCGCATTTTTGTCAAACTTGGGGCGGTAGCCATTTTTGACCACATGACTGTTTCTTTGTATTTTAATGTTTAAAAGGGATGTTTCTCAACGCCTTTTTTAAAAAAAATCAATATTCTGATGCTAGATATTTTTTTCAGGAAGGGGGGGGGGATGTGTTTTTATTTATTTATTTATTTATTACTTTCTCATTTCTGTGTTTTTAGAAAACAACAGCTGGAAAACATTTTATATTCCTGTAATTTAATTTTACAGTAAAATAAAAGAAAGACAATGGGATCCCATTATTTGTGCGGGCACTAAATTTTAACACAATTGTAACTAATTTGAAAAACGTAAAGAAAATTTATTTGGATAATTGCACAAACATTGTATGGAGCCAATTGCACAAAAATTGTAGGAAGCCGATTGCACAAACATTATATGAAGCCACTTGCACAAACGTTGTATGGAGCCAATTGCACAAACATTGTATGAAGCCGATTGTACAAAAATTTTCTTTTGTACAAAAAAGACTTCTTTATCTGATCATAATCATTCTTCTCTTAAACGTATCTTTCTTTAAGAGTAGTATTCAAACAAATGTTAATCCGATGATGCTAAGTTCAAACCATACATAGAATAATCGAGTATTTTCAAGTGAAGTGTCTCTGAGTTTTGTTTTATTATACCAGCTATGCGAGATCTGGCATTGTCCTGGCGAAGAACGAATTGTTTTGGAACTTTTTTAGGACCGACACGTTGCTTTAATTCTCTCCACTAATTCATCGTACTGAACTGCATTAATTGTAGATTCTTTATGAAGAATATCAACGAGTGAGAACTTTGTCACTTACTTTTTTCAGTGGGGGGCAGTTTCATTTTTTGTGCATCATTCCATACTGAATCGCCAGATTTCACTTTCTTCTCGATCATTTTTAAATAACTTTAGCCTCTTGTGTACTCGAGTCCTCGAAATGGTTTCATTTACGAACTGAACAGTGCAATCTATGTCACGTCTGAATAGCTTCGACAATTTCCTTTGTTAGAAATTTAATAATTATATTCTGTGCAACACCAGTAGGTACTCTGTGTTCATTCCTATATCTGACGAATAAATAAATGATTATATGAGAAATGATATTATTCCAAACGAATTTTTTCACCGCAAACAACTTATCATAATTGCCATTACAACAAGGATAAAAACCGTCCCTTCTATGCGGAATTCTAGGATGTAATTGCACAAATAAAGTTTATTGTTTACTAAATTGTCTTACCTCGTAGAATGTTTTTAAAATAGAAACTCCAGTAAAGTATTTTGAAATTTCTGACTAAATTTTAGTCACATTCAGTTTTTAAGCATTAAGGCAGATTTTACACTCAATATATAAAAGATAAAATACGTAACTGCTTTCTTCTAGAGTTATAAAGAATCAATGTTATGGAAAACATTTATCTTAAAATCACTTTATTGCATCAAATGTTCTGTTTTTTGTGATAAATTTCTTAAAAATATTTCAAAGCCTTCTATAAAAGGAATGACAAATTCTAACATGATATGGTGTTGATTTCATAGAAGTGACATATTACGAAAACAAGCGACACGAAAAATAAATCTCGATTTTTATCTTCTGTCTCTTTTATATAGAATAAATTCTGTCAAATGTTACTTGTCTTTTATTTTTTTTTAACTATGTATACATTAAGTTTCATATTTACATATATTACCATATTTCAGAAACTTAATAAAATAACTTTTTTCATCTTAAAAGGAAAATGGGAATTTTATTTCATTTATTTAAAAAAAAAGGAAACCACTACTGACAAATTAAAAAGAATAAATCAAATGTGACCAGAGTTGATATTAATGTTATTATTACTCAAAACAATAGCAGATAGATAATAAATCGAGATAACTATGAATGTAAACATAAAAAAACACGTCATTCTGGTTTTAAAAAATAATAAGCTGGAGATAAAAAATATCTACTAAAGTTGTACTACTGAGATATTACAATAAAGCTGTCTGATTTTGGAGAAACAAAATATTTGAAAATATACAGTTTAGACCAAAAGTGCTTGACGCATTTTTAAATTCAACATAAAATTAAGTAATTTTCACAAAAGAGTGTGTACAACGTATGCCTATTTCGTAACTAGTACCACTTCCAAATGGTATTCAATTTTATTCCACTCGTTGAATTATTTTAGTAGAGTGTGCAAAATACATATTAGTCTGTAGGTACTTACTCGTATCTTGGGTTTTTAATAATTTTTGAAGCTTTAAATGTGTGGCACCATCTATGAGTACAATTTGGAATTATTTGTTTTATTTGCTGAAACATATCTTTCGATCATGCGATGCATTTTTGTTAAAGCAGGACTCTCGTAAGTCAATTATTTAAATTTTTATTAAATTGCAAAATGTGACAAAGACCTTTTGACCGATTCTGTATTTATCAAATGCTTGCAATATCAATGGAAAAACATTTACAAGGATTAACTTGGTATCTTCTTGATATAAAATGAATATACACATATAATCCAGAAACAGCAATGCAATGTTACAGGATTTCATGAACTGATTTTTCCAAACAATCCGCCTTTTTTATATGGTTTCATAAAGATAGTTCGGGTTACTGGATGGGTCTAGAACCAATAAGTGTATTCAAAAAAGAGAAGAACCGAGATATCATTGTCTCTTTTTATCATGTTTTCATAAAGATAGTTCTGGTTACTGGATGGGTCTAGGACCAATAATAGTGCATTCAAAAAAGAGAAGAACAGATACATCATTGTCTCTTTTTATCATGGTTTCATAAAGATAGTTCTGGTTACTGGATGGGTCTAGGACCAATAATAGTGTATTCAAAAAAGAGAAGAACAGAGATATCATTGTCTCTTTTTATCAATGTTTCATAAAGATAGTTCTGGTTACTGGATGGGTCTAGGACCAATAATAGTGTATTCAACAAGAACGAAAAATCATGCGTCAAGCATAGATTATGTAGCACTTTCCAACGCTTCTAAAATAATTTTACAAATCATTACCGTTTAATAAGCTGAAAGATGACATCTAAGAAAACAATTTGGAAAACGCATAACATATTTAAAAACGTAACTTCAGGAATTTTCAATATATACAATATTCGGAAAAATATCCGAATACTTTTATGTAGCCCTGTATACGATCTATAGATTTGTATATATACATAGGATGCTAAATTTTAGTTCAGTTAGGAAACGCGTAGCACCGTTTAAATTCTCCTTCTGGAGTTTCTGTCAATAAACGGAAATGTGTTCGCGAATTTTTGTGCTGCCCTGTATAGGATCTACAGAATTTATACACACCACGTAATAGACAAAAAGCTAGTTAAGATTAAAATCGCGTTTAGTAACTTAAAACTCACTTCCAGGAATTATTGTTAAGAGACAGTAGAGAATTCTTTTGTGTGTCCCTGTAAATGAACGATGACTGCTATACACACACTATTCTGTAGTAAGCCTCTTGTAATGCACCTTAGTAATATATATAAACTTCAATGCGTTTAAAATAGTGGAACATTATTTAAATAGGCCGCAGACGATTTTTCTCCATAGACGTAATTTAACGGAATTATTTTGACTGTCCCTGTAAAGTAACTCTAAGTGCTATACACCTACTATTCCATATTAAGCTTCTTCTAATGCATCTTAGTGATCTATATAAATTTCAATGCGTTTACAATAGTGAAACATTTTTAAAATAAACCACAAATGATTATTCCCCATAGACCGCAATGTAACGGAATTCTTTTGAGTGTCCCTGTAAGAAATCTATAAGTGCTACACACTTCAGTTGAAATAGGGAACGTGCCATAGATAACGACAATAACATATAAAAATTGCAGAGCAATCCGAGCATATTTACTGGAGTTAGAGCACGGACAGACGGCCAGACGGCCAGACAAACCGTAGTCATAAGCACTTTTCAACTAGGTTGGAAAGTGCTAAAAAAGAGAAGAACAGAGATATCATTGTCTCTTTTTGCATTACAAATGTCAAGTTAATGTATATTTTAATTTTCCTCTTAGATGAATAGAAATCGAAATCGGAATACATTTGGCTTCAGAAGAGAAAAATACGCCACCAGAGTCTAATATTTTCTGTACCAAATTGATAGTTCACATCAACTCAGGCAATTTTTATGATGGTGTTATTTATCATTAAGAATCCTCAAACATTATTTTTATTATCCCAGTCTTTCTTATTAATAAAAGTAAAGTTTAGATGTAACGTTACGACTTTTGAAGTGTTGCAATTTAAAGCCTGTTGCTGAATTTATTCAGAAAGAAAATAACCGTTAAGATATAGGCGTTTAATTTTATTATGTTGAAGATATCATGAAACTGCTCTTCCAAAGCTGTCAATCATTTATATATTTTATGCGGGCTTTATCGAAATCTGAATATATTTGCCTTCAGAAGAGAACAAATTGCCGCCGAAATCTAAGATTTTTTATGATAAAGTAAATTACTTTTTAAGATAAAATATAATATATAACATTACAAATCCAATATATCAATTATTACGCATGGAGTATAATGCTTTTCCTGTGCGGGTAATTTATTTTTGTCATTTTTATTGACCCAATCTTTCTTATTAATAAAATCAAAGTTTAAATGTCACATTTCAAATTTTAAAGTATTACAATTTAAAGCCTGTCACTCAATTTCTATAGAAATAGAATAATCGTTAAAGTATAGACGTTTAATTTTATTACTTTAAAGATATCAGGAAACTGCTCTTCCAAAGCTGTCGATCATTTAAATATTTTATGCGGTGCGTTATAAAGGTATTCCAGTGCGTTTAAATAAATAAATTGCAGCAAATGTGGTTATTGTTTTATTTCAAAGATGTATAATGTTAGCTTTCGAAAACGGTTCTCGTTTTATTTGTAATGATCACTGGAAGTATAATTACGATTGTTTATGTTTCAGTTTTCAAACCAAGGTGTGTGTATTTAAGTAGCCTGATATGTGCATTTAGGTTAACTTAAGAAAGAAAATATCTTTTAATATTGAGATTAAGAAAGCTTCACAAGATATAAATATGGAGTGTAGTGGAGAAATATTTTCAATAGTTTTTGAGAATTTAAAATTTTAAAAGTGTTTTGTGAAGAATATTATTTTTATGAACAATCAACTCCGAAAAATTTTATATCTCCGGAAATTGAGGATATATTTACATAAAACTACACAAAATGTCCTATCTCTAGAAATTGTGATTAAAGTTATAAAAACGTTCATTTTTGGTAAGTATAAAATATTACATTATATTTTCTTAAAATTCCATAGACTAAACACAAAATAATCAAAATAAATTCTTAAAAAAATTATTTTTAACAAATGCATTTTCTTTCCATAACCGTATAATAAAATCACTAATTTCATTAAAATACAGATATAAATGCTTAAGTGATAAAAACAGAACAAAAAAAAAGCCTTATATAAACCAATTAATATAATGATCGACATGTTTCGATCGAACACACAAACGGCTCCATTATCAAGATCTACACGATAAACAAAGTATTCTTGCAAAATTTTTTTGAAAATAAACTTGAAAAACATAAACCACGAGATCATGTGTGTAATTAAAGCATGTGCTTAAAATAGTCAATTGTAAACGTAAAAATTAATATTTCCTTATTGTTTTTTTTAATTGAAAAAAACCTCGTGCAAAATATTAGGTAATTCAATAGAGGCTGATTCCTTGGATATGTTCTCTTGCGCATATAGATTTCTATTGATTCTCGGATAATAGATGGGAAACAACATGTTAATGGATAAATTATTTTACTATTATAAATGTAAATATTTTTAGTCTAAGTCCTATGTAGTCTTGTCAAAGCTGTAGTTCTTTTGTCGTATTTGATATCTACCATATGCTCTTTTAATCTAGTTTTAAACTTTCTAGTTGTCATTCCTATATAATATTCCGATGTTCCATGTGCTCTGGTGAACGCGGTTTCATAAACACATGATATTTGACAAGCCTCTCTTGAATCTATTTTCTTACAAACTACAAACTTTTTTAATTTTATGGAAGGTTTTGCGATAAAACATATGAGGAGTGTTCAAATGAAAGTGATTCGATGTGTATATTCATGAGATGCTTAGTGACAGAAATGAGACAGATACATAGAAACAACAATATTTAATGAGTGCAATGCATACAAACTTTCATAAAAAAAATTACCCATGGCGTTTAGGTAGGCGTCCCATTGCTTAGGAAGATTACAAATTCCGTCCGCGAAGAACGATGTTGATTGATCATAGAATCAGTTTGAACTGCCACCTTTACGCCCTCGTCGGAGCGAAATCGTTGACCCTTTAGGCTTTTATTCAGCGGTCCAAAGATGTGATATTCGCAAGGTGACAGATCTGGACTGTAAGGTGGATATTCCAGGACTTCCCACTTTTTACGGGCCAGTGCCTCGGCACACACCTTGGCGACACGGCCAGCATTCTTCGAAGAATATCCCTTCCAGTATTAAAATCTTAATTACAGCTCGCTGATCCTTTTTGGACACAGTTGCATCCACACCAGCCATTTTTAACTGAATGCCACGTCCTTATGAATGAAGTTATCACAAATCTGCTTGCGCATGCGCACGCGTGGTACATATACATGCACTATCGTGTTTGTTTCACGAAAATACATGGAAAACTGTTCGCATGCAACGCTTCGAATCACTTTCATTTAAACACGCCATATATATTTAATTTGCAATGTTTATTTATCACTCTTTCAAAGAACTCAGGGAAATATTGTAAAGTAGATAACTTTGAATTTTGTTATTGAAGTTTTTCTTCTCCTTCTGGCCATTCGTTTATCAGAGCAGATGGAGTATTGCAATCTCCATGCAACTGCTATAGTTCTGGAGTATAAAAAACCGGATATACGTGGATGTTGGAATACTATAAATTGTAAGTATTTAAAAATGAGCAAAATACATGTTATCGCAAAATACAAACAAACAAAAAACACTTATAAGTTATGAAAGAAAACTCGAAAACTGTATTTAAATTTGCGTGATGCTTCGAAACCTGCAAGCTCACAGTCAACGTAAACGAACTTAAAATTGAGGACATATGTTCTTTAGATGAAAGGTGCATCGATGATAGGGCATCGACAAAAACTTTAAGGCGAGTAATTAAAGTCACACCACTGACAGATGAGATTTAAATTAAAATGTACTGCATTACTTAAGGGGTCTCAGGACTCTTAAATCATCAAAGTTTTCGAATTTTAATTTGTTTATATATTAAACTCTTATTTTTTCTGAACATTTTAGTGTAAATGTTTCTTGAAATTTCCATTAGAAAAGACGTTATGGCTTTTAGAATTATACCACTCAAAGTTGAAGTGCTGTTTCTGAAAACTTTGAAGTCATTTTTTTCAAAATGATGCTTTTGGGAATAACGCGCATGATATCTCAAAAATTTATCAATATTGTTTCATGAAATTTTCTAAAAATATGTGTCATGTTAGTCTACATAAATTGAACCTAAAATTTCCTTTTTATTATTAAAAAATATTTTTGTTAAGTGGTTATAATGTTGAAAATTTAAAAAAATTGTATTAGCTCAATACAACTTTCATTAAAAATATAAAAATGCTTTAAATACAAATTTATTTAGGTTCAGTGTAATTATTACAATATGAAGTATAATTAGACTCCAAAATTTTTATTCTAGATGCAAAAATTATTTTGTAATCGTGCGCGTAAACTGTCCAGTCAATTTTCTGCTCAACAAATCTCTGACAGTTTGAAGCCTCCTATAAATATTAATTATGCTTCTTGTAACATTTTAAATATGTGATATGAAAGAACACGCTTATATCTTTTCATCCCAATAAAAATTGTGTTTTTAAATAATATATATTTGAAGATATTAAATGTTAAAAATGGTCATTTTTTTCATTTTTTCCAATTTCAAGAGTCCTGAGACCTCTTAAGATCCATTACGGTGTTTCTGATTGTGAAACTGTCTTTATAGAATTAAGTCAGTGGTATTCATTACGTGGTCCGCTGGGCGCATGCGACCTTCAAGTTTATTTCATAAAACCCCCCGTTGCACTCTTCAATTAAAAAAAATACATAAATATATACATATGTATATAATTTGTAAAATGTATTTCTAAAGACGTTGCGATTATTTTTAATATCTGATAAATCAAAGTAAACATGAGACTTATTATAAATGTTTTCCAAATAATGACTGGAATACTAGAGCTTTTTCACCTGCACTTTCTCTCTCCAAATCGGACCTTTTTCGCGATATAGCGATTTTTTTTTTGTTTAGTCCACCCAAATTATCATAGCCGGTAACACTGAGTGAATTCAAGTTCACTTCACAGACGAGACAGGGTCCTGTTTAGAGCCATAAGATATCGTCATAATATTGATACGGCGAGACCTTAATACTAGAAATCAACACCAGGTTTCGCACGATAGGTCACGAAATCTAGGAGGTAGACTTATGGTTTATACAAAAGCATTAAATACAAGCTGACGTACGGATAGCATCTACAATGATAATCGGAAAATACAAGATAAACTCGAATTTTTAGATTTGTTTGTATCCTGACACTGAGGCCATGAGCTATACATTACTTTTAATGGTGGGTTGCATTTGATGTCACAGACCTCGTCATGAGAAACTTTGGTTTATGCAGTCGGTAACCAGCATATGGAGGGCCTAACATTCTCAGATAATTCATTCTCTAATACTTCAATAGATGGAGTATTCCCTTACAGAGGACTGGAAAACATTTCATTAATTTCTACGCCATCATCTTATAAATTCCGTGCCAAGTAGTTGTTCAGCCGTTTTACCTATTCCTAGAGAGAACGTGACAACCTCTGTAGGTTACTCACACCCCTCGAGCTGTGGTAAAGCAAGAGCCGTCGTGGTAGCTCGACATATGACCTAGCGACCGTCTCCCCCTATGGGGTTTCGCGAACGAAGTCGTCGGGGGTTCCATGGCGGTTCATCAAGGTTTCGTCTCTGCGGAAGTTTCCTCCGAGATGTGGGGTTACTGCCGTGACGACCTATGTCATCAACCTTGGTAAAATGACCTGGGGGTCCGCAGTGGGGAGCGGCCTCAGGCCGATCGCAGCGCCGGCCGAGACAAAGTCCTGGTGCGTTATAAGCCCTTCAGAGACTTGGGTGCGATGGTCGTTTACGCGCGTCGGTGACCCCCGTGGGCTCCTGACGGCGCAGGATAGTTTTACCTATTCCTAGACACTATATGGCCTATTAATATCATAAAAAAGCTCTGCGAATAATGAAAGTTTGAAAATACCAACAAGTCCCTGACTTAGCTATATTTGTTTGTTCTACTGAATAAAATAATATTTGTAAGACAAATTTATCGAGTTAAAACTTTTGCAGGACTGCTTACACAAATCTTCCATAAATTTTTATTAACACTTTTTTTTAAAGGAAAAAAGAATATTGATATTTTAATGTTTTTGTTCAATGCATAATTAAAGAAATAAAACTGACAAAATAATAATTAAACGAGATACACTACGATTAGAAAATCAGAAACAGAATCACTCTCTAGTTCTGGTCATTTGAATAATATTGTTGTTGAAGAAGTCAAAATAGTTGTTCATTAAACTAAATGCGTTTTTTTTAGGGTTTCGTTTATCTGACGAGACCCTATTCGGCTCACACTTCTGTCTTTCTGTCTGTCACAGAGTTTTTTACTCTTCTTGAAATTTTGCGTACATACGTTCTTTCAAACTATAGATGATAAAATTTTGAAAAAAAGGTCTTACATAATTTTAATTAAATGAATTGATTTATAGACATTCGACAATTTCTGCGATTTTCTTAGATTTTAAAACAAAACCGACGGAAGTTGAAAATTTCGATTTTTACAATTCATTGTCCGATAGATTTACCTAAAAAAAAAACTTTTTTTTTTCATTTTAAAGTTGTTGCTTTTTTTTAGCAAAAATTAAATCATATAATTAAATGTGCTTTTCAGATATACAAACATATGCTGTTACAATTGTCTGAAATTCAGTTCATGACTGTTTTTAATTGATTTAAAAAATGGCTTCTTGATAGCATTTCATTATTAATTTTAATGGTGATGACATCTATTTTCTTATTGATAAAGTGTATTGATAAATGATAACTATAAAATAAGGATTTGGATTTATTAATTAAAGAATAAAGTGTTTTGAAAGGAACGAGACTCTCTTAAACGAACTCTTAAACGAAACTCTTTGTGCGATCTTCAATCACACTTACCCACTTCTTAGGTTCATATTTTTTTTCAATGTTTTTAACTTTTATTGTATTTTTATGATATTTCTTATAATCCATCCCTCTTATGAATATTTTCACAATTTTATTCAGCATAATTGATTTTTTTTTTCAATTTCATAATCTTTACTTAGAAATGGCACTGATAATTCTTAAAAAATACATTAACGTTTTTCTTCTTTTAAGAATTATTAAAAATTGAATTCTTAAAAAAAGTTTAATACGCTAATTAAAACATTTTGAAACAGTTAATTCAGAGACAAAAGACATAATAGTTATTGAAACTAAATTGAGCTAATTACCCATTTAAATGGCCTTCTAATTTTCTTTCCATTTAATATTTAAGTCGTTGAGATTTAAATTAGCATTTGAATAAATCCAAATTTCTTATTTAAATTAAAAGTAAATGTCTTGAAAAAAAAGAATAAATAAATAGAACATTAATTGTATTGCTTTTGTCGTAATGAAGCTATTTAAAACTCTTTCTTTTAAACGGCTGAATGAATAGTAAAACCATTAAATCCGAATATTTAATAAGTTAAAATAATATCATCAAGGCATTTACGTTAATTTTCCATGGAAATTTTTTACTTTTAAAATTCATAACACCCTTTTAAAATAACTAAAGCTACTGTTATAATGAAGTAAAATTTTGCATGCGTCCCTTATACAAAGAGAGTAATTTTAGGTAGTCTGCAAATATAATTGCAATGTTGACTTAATATTATTTTATCTAAAAAGTAAATTTAGCTTTTTATTTTAAAAAATATATATATAATTCAATGAGCCAAATACAATATTTATTTCATTATGATATTGGAAATATATATATTAGCACTATTGTTACATGGTTTGCAATCGTTATATGAAAACTATCTTTCTATACTAGTTTAAATAAATATTATTACATCTTTAATAAAAATATTGCGACCATACAAGTTCTAGAGTTTATTTAGCATATTTACGTTAATATTAACAAAAAAGTTTTAAAAACTTCGGTCAATATGTATAGCGCTAAATGTTTTTCTTACAGTTTTTACTTCATGATATGAAAGAAAGACGAACTATTTTATTTATTCAATTGATTAGAATATTTGTATTAAAAATAAATGCCAAATAAATTACAAAGAAGAAAAAATATTTTAACATTGTAAAATTGTTATGTGAATCGTAAAATTTTCCCATTTCAAAAGTAAGGTAAAGCTAGGATAGTCTACGCACAATTCAAAAGAATAGCAATAAACAATCTAAATATTATTTTTTTGCTAAACTGTTCATGAATAATTTTGACTTCATTTGTTTTTTATGCATTTCCATTGCTATTTTGTTGTTATGTTGCAATTTAATAGAAGAGTTGTAATAAAACCAGGAAAGTTATTTTGCGCAATCTGTCCTTACAGGGTTGGTGTGATTGCGCACATGGGTAGGAGAGATTGTTACTAATAATAACTACAATTAAATTGTTAACAATAATAATTACACTTAAATGACATTGCTGTAAGGTTTTTGTGAACAAATATTATTGTATTAGGAGTGAATATTTCAACCTAATGATTAAAGAATCAGAAAAAGGAAATAATTTTAAAAACGATTAAAAAATTTAATTAAAGGAAAAAAAAAGATGAAGAATCAGAAAAAGCAAGTCCAGATAAGATTACAAAATAAAATTATTTTACTTAATAACACGCTTAACTTAAAATTAGTCCATTTTCATTTTTCATTTTTTATGCAAATTTACCAATAAGCTGCGTAATCTCTCATAGCATGGAAACTAATGGGGACACTGCGCCATCTCTCCTAAGTAGCAGTTGCGCAAACTCTCCAATTTCGGTAGGAGAGATTGCGCGGCCTTTTTTTTTACATGACCTCTGCTAAAACGAACCGTTGATGTTCACATTTTTAGTCTAGATTAGTAGCTTATGAGAAATCGTTTAAGTTTAAAATATTTTGTACTATTGACATTGTATAGAAATTCTGATGAATAGCTATGAAAATTCAAGCACTTACTTTGGGAAAACAAAACAAAATAGCAATTCTTTATCTTAGACGCTCAAAACAATCAACGTGCACTTTCAAGTAGACACTCCACTACTGCTGTTGTACAACTACCTGGAGTCGCTGCGCGCTCACTCTACTCCTTCCCCCCGAACCTCTATGTGCGCAATCTCTCCGACCGCGCCATCTCTCCTGGCTTTACCTTATACAAAACAAATTTTATAGTTCTAAATAATGTTAATTAAGAGATTACTGAAACTAGAGCTATCTTTAAAGTAATATTTGCAGTGTTTCTCACAGCATAAAACAATTATTTGAATCCTTATAATATTTATTTCTGAACTTGATGAATGTTTTAATTCTCCAATACGAAAAAGAACGGGCACGATCTTATTCGTAGGTATTATGAAGATAAAAATGAAAAAAAAATGTTTCATGAAATTGTTATCGCCAATTATAGTTTTATGTTGGTGTATCGTATAAACAATATTTTAATAATTTCAAATTACGCACTGTAAAGCAGTGTAAAAAAACTTGTATCTCCACAACTGTTACTTTTTTTTCAACACGTGGAAAAGAAACCGTTTATGTCACTTCGACGATGCAAAAAAAAAACAAAAAAAAAACACCCTAGAAGGCTGCAAATTTAGATATAGGTAGTCAAACCCTCTCCTGGTGAACCATTACGTCAGAATTTTAATAATTTGAAAATTAAAGTAGTTATTAATTAAAAACTGATCAAAGATCACATATAAAAACGTCATTATTCAAAAGTTAGCTGGCGTATGTGCAGAAACCAATATCCGTATCTTCCGGAATAGAAGAAAGAAAGTACAAAACATCCCGTTTTTGTTTTAAGTTTTTCTAAATTCGCCATGGGCAAACGGTTAGAAATACGGAAAAACCGTCTACATATTCTGAAAGAAAATACTTTTACGTCTCAAACGATGTGGTTGGTTTGAAAAAAATTTACATTTAACCCTTTCAAAAAAAATAATCAAAAAGCATCGAATTCATGTTTTTTATTTTCTCCCGTTTTCCGAACCTTGCATCCACCGAAATACAAAAAATACGGAAAAACGAAGGTCACCCAATTAAAGACCTCATTTTTCCCTTTCCAAAGCCCCGTTTGGTTTTAAAAAATACAAAAATGAACCCTTCTAAAAAGTATATTTTCTGTATGCCGTTTTGTGATTTTTGCGATTTTGGCAATTTTTAAAAATTCGCATCGGCGATTCAGTGAAAGGTACGAAAAACTAAAAATACCAGACAATATCTACATTTATTCCTTTTTCGACATCTGTATTTGTTTTTGAAAAATACAAATATTAACCCTTCAAAAAAAATTCGTGCGCAGGACTCTCTTTGCGAATTCCGATTTTCTATGATATATAAAATCTGGCATCGGCTTTCTAAAATAACCAAAAAAAAAAAAAATCAAACACACCTAAAGACATCTACGTTCTGTCAGATTTAGGCAGAAGCCTTTAGTTTAAAAATAAAATCACGTTAACCCTTCCGAAAACGTTTGTTACCGTAAGTCAATTTCGCTTTTTTCACTATTTCCCCTATCTTTAAAAATCCGAATTGACGTTTATAAACAAGATACGAAAAACTAAAAATACCTCAACTAATCTACATCCGTTTGTTTTTTAAAATCTGGTATCCGTTCTGAAAATTTTTTGATTTTAACCCTCCAAAAAAAAATCCTTTCCAAAACTCACCCACGCGATTTTCGTTTTCCGGTCCAGGTTTAAAAATCAGCATAGACTCAGGAAATATGAGTACGGACAAACAGTAGACTCCAGATCATAGATGCGTTCATTTTCTTCAAAACGCATGATTGGGTTTTAAAAAATATCTACATTAACCCTTTAGAAACCCACCGCCCCCTGAATACTAGGCCTGCGCGCTGAAAAAAATGGCGGCTGCCGCAAGCGGAATCGTTTGTACAGTCCCTCGAATTTCAACACCAATAATATCTAAAATGTATCTTTGATTTATTTGATCTCCGAAAAACAGGGATAGGGATATTTCTAAAAGTTATCTCCGAAAAACAAGCCGAAGAAAACTTTTAGAAATTATTGGTGTGGAATTTCGAGGGACCATTCAAACGCTGAAAAAAAAATCGGCCTGAGACTGCCGCCATTGTAGTCAGCGCTCAGGCCTAGTATTCAGGGGGCGGTGAGAAACCGATCGATTACGTAACCAACTTTCGCGATTTCCGCTATTTTGGCAATGTTTACCCGTGGTTAAATTTCGATGCTACTAGGAAATTTGGTTGGGTCGAGTGTTCTGAAAAGGCCTCTTCCAGAACAGACTGCGCCCCCTGGCGGTGGAAGGTGGAACTATGGATCCGATTACGACGGGGTTTGGTTTAAGTTTCGTATAGAACAGATTATTAATATTTTTAGCCCGTGCAACGCCGGGCGGGTTAGCTAGTATTTTAATAAATTCAAATTACGCACTGTGGAGCAGTATAATACAAACTTGTATCTCCACAACTGTTACTTTTTTTCAATAAGTGGAAAAGAAACCGTTTATGTCTCTTCGACGATGCAAAGAAAAAAAAAAGGTTTAGTAGAAATATACATCGTGCTCGAAATGTCCATCGTGCATATCGAGGCATACAACGTTGCATGGCGAGCTAAGTACGACTGTAGCAGTATCATCACAAAAATCTTAAGAGGCTGATTTTAAGATGTAATCTTCCCAAATGGGTGAAAAAGTCTGGGCTAGATTCGAACCCGTGATTCCTTTACTGAAGCTGCCAATGCTCTACCAACTGAGCAATCCCGGATGAATATGCATTAATCCCAGTTAACCCTAATGATCATAGCATCTGGTCTGATATCTGATTTTGTTAATCACTCAACACCTTAAATAACCGCAAGCGTAAGTTACATAAATTTAACACCAAAGAAACCGTTTTCTACAAGTTCTTGAAATAAGTAGAAAAGAAAAGAATTTGACTTCATATCCACTGCATAGAAGATGAGTTTTGTTGAAATTTTGAACATTAATTGATGCATATCACATATTCCATGATAGTCGCATGAGACGATGATTAAAATGACTCCCATGCATTTTGAGTTATACTTGCTTAAAATATTGAATGGAAGATTAAATATTCTCTATTGTTGTACTAACTACAAAAGCATATTTTGCTGATACTTCAGCGGCATGTTTCTATATTTGAAAATATTTTTTATCACATTCTCATGTGAACATATTACAATGTTGACATTACCAATGCTGACATTCCTGTCAATTCCAAAAAGACTGAAGTTGAGTTTTCGCAACTTTATTAAAAAGAATCAATTTCACTTTAAAGATATCTTAGCAACTATGTCCATCATCTTGCAGTGAAATCTTCACTGTTTGTTAGAAATAAGAAAATATTTCTGTATTCCATTGAAAATATTTTATACAAATAGTGTTATTGGAAAGTTTTAGAATTGCGTGCCTTAGTATAGAACATTTGTTTAAAGGTGGCAGCACAAACCAAATGTTTTAACAGATATTTATTTTCATTCATCTATGTATTGCAAAAATAATTAGTTTTGACTGCCAAGACGTTGCGTTTTCATAACATTTTGTATATTCTATAAAAAGTACAAATTTTTACGGTAAGTGTGTGTCCTATGAATTAGCTCTACCGTGTATAACAGAGTAAATTGTGTTCATTTTTATCATGTGAGATGAAATTCAGGACATACAGCATGAAAGTGTATTTTATGTTAAACCTTTTCCACGCAAAGTGTTTCACAATATCTCAAGATCTAAGGATTGAACAAAATATAGCTTTTTAATATTTTTTACGTATTTGAATAGCTCTCATATATTTATGCAGTGTTGATGGGATACACTTTATTAATATATGCATAAATATAATGATAGTTTAAAAACAGCTGAAAATTTATTTTAATTTTTGCATAAAAAATAAACATTTTCTTACATTTTAAATTCCAAATATTATTAGATATAGATTTTTAAAAAACATACATTTTATTCAATCATTTGTATTAAAAAAAGCCCCAGAAAATTCTCCTGATAACATTGATATCTTTGCTTAGAAAAATAAATGCAGATATATTCAGAACGAACTGAACAAGTAGACATTTAGTTGTAATACTCTGATGTCAAGGAGAAAGCAAGAGATGTAATCCGAATGAGTCCTTGATAGGGTGAAAAAAGTGACGTTTCTTCTTTTATTTTTGAACAAAAATAACACGGATTTTGAAAATAAAATTGTAACTATTATTATTATTACCAATCTAATATGTAAAATACATGAAATATTGAGACAACGGTATAATGAAAGTACTATTAATAAAGTAATTTCGAGCATGGAGAAGAAAGAGAAGAAAAACTTCAATCAACAAAAATCAAAGTTATCTACTTTACAATTTTTCCCTGGTTTCTTTAAAAGATTGAAATTTAAACTTTGCAAATTTAATATATGCCTTACCGCAAAAAACATCCATAAAATTAAAAAGTATAGTGTGTAAGAAAATATACCCAATTGAGCCATATCATCTAGCTGGTATTTATGAAATCCCGTTCACCAGAGCAGATGGAACATTGCAATATTACTGTGCGTTAAGAAATTATAAGACCACTTTTATTTTGAAAATCATGAAGTAAATAAAGGTTCTAATTATAGTTTAAACACATATGAGATATCAAAATACAACATATTTATTAAAATTAATTTGGAATAATTTTGAATAATGCAATAAATAGGTAAGTTAACAAAAATATAAGCAATGGTTGAAGAATACACTCTTAACAAATTATAAGACAACTTGTCTAAAAACAAAAATAATATGTAAATTCTTATGATATTGGTCCTCCATTTTTCCTTTTAACTTCAAACGCTCTGTTTTTCATAGAAGTGACCAGGTGACTAAGTACAGATTCAGAAATATTGTGCCATTATTTTACATTGGCTGCTTCTAGTTCATTAACAGATAAAACCTGTTTATTATTACCATAAACTTTGCGACTTAATACGCACCAAAGATTTTCCATAGGGTTCAAGTGTGGACTTCGACTTGGCCATGCCAAACCATGAGTTTTTTTTCTTTTTTAAACCATTGCTGGGTGGATTTAGACACATGACAAGAATCATTGTCCTGCTGAAACATTCAGTTAGCACCACTTAAAAAAAGTCCAAACGGTATCAAATGATCCTATGACATAGCCTGATATTGCGCAGAGTTCATACGTACCGAAATTCGAGTTAAATCGCATAATCCATCATGACTAAAAGCTCCCCAAACAATTACTTATCCTCCTCCCATTTGTCGACTGAAGAATTGTTTCGATTCCTTCCTCAAATCATGCCAATAGTGTTTATAACTTTCTGGACCTTTATTAAATTTTTTTCGTCTGAAAATATTACTTGTTTCCATTTCTTGTTCCATAACATGCCATTTTTAGAACATATCAGTCTTTATTCTTTATCATGTTTCGTTAACCTCGGTTTTTGCAACAGTTTCATACATTTTGCATTACTATTTATTTTCAGACTCTTCCAAACTTTATTTTTCCGAAACGGTTAAAAATTTCCCGAGTTGAATGACCTTTTTGAGTTGATAATCGAAATATTTGTCGACCATCCCGTGCTGTCAAAATCCTTTTACTTCCAGATCGTTTAATTTTATTTGAATCCTTTTGTCTAATTATGAATGTGAATGGCAGTTTTAAATCAGAATTTCCAGTACACTTATAAAACAAAATTTTTCTTACTTCGGTCACAGACAACTCTTTACCCAGCGGCATCTTCAAATATATCATAAATAACACTATCTAAACCTGCACCTTTGCTTCTCGAGAATACTTTCACGATATACAAACGCGTACGTTTTATAATGATTCTGATGTGACGTATAATATGCTATTTTCCTCAGGCTGTGTTATAATTTCTTAATAGTCGCCTTATTTACGTTTTAAAAAAATTGGAAGATTTTAATAAAATGTAACTTAAATTTTAATGTAGCAATTAGAACAGAAAACGTTCTACAATCAATTTTGAATACACATGCTAAAAATTTGCATATTGTGTCTTCTTCTTCAGAAGTGCACCAGTTCGTTAGTGGTCTTATAATTTCTTAACGCCCTGAATATAGGAATGACAACTATAAAGTTTAAAACCAGATTAAAAGAGAATACGGCAGATATCAAATAGGACAGAAGAACTACAGCTTTGGTAAGATTACATAGGACTGATACTTTAAAAATTGATTTTTAAAATAGTAAAATAATTTATCCACCAATACTTTACTTCCCATCTACACTTCATTGCCAAAGGTGATTGGTCACTTGCGATTTTAGACGTTTTGTTAACTATCTAGAAAAATATATGAAGAATTAACCTGAAACTGCAGGTGTGTAAACAATATAGTATAACTTATATATTTCCGTGAATATTTTTTCCCGAAACCCCATAGGGGACTGTCAACAAATTGCAAAAGAACGAATATCTTTTGGATTACCCTGTAAAAACTAATGTAGCAAAATTGTTCAAACTCGAGATTATTAATAAGTGGTTTATTGTAATATACTGTGTTAATTTTTATGAGGATAGCATGAATATTAGAAGAGAAATTAAGGTTTTTATAAAAACCGACTCAAATTTCGCCAAGTTTTTTGCTTATAATTTGCAGAGTTCATAATATAAAAAAAAAGTTATTTTGAGAAAATATGTCAAACAACATTGTACATAATACTCTGCAATCGGAATTAAAAAATAATAAAAATTGGATGAAAAATGAGCAGGTTTACTAAAAAAGTGTTTCACTGCGCATGTGCGAATGCAATCAAAATATAATATGCATAATGTATTAGCTAAGTATATAGAGCAACTTTTGTGAAAGTCTCAAAATCATAGCTTGAAAATTCTGAAAATTATCGCCGATAGAAGAAGCTCGAAATCTGTTGTTCCCAAAAGGAAGCAAAAAGATGACGGGTTGTATCCAAATATAGTAGTACGTGCAATATTGTGTACGCTATCTTGGCACTAATCAACAGATATTTAATACAATCCCTCATCTTTTTGCTTCTTTTTGCGAATAACGGATTTCGAGCTTATTCTATCGACGATAATTTTCAGAATTTTCAAGCTATGATTTTAAGACTTTCACAAAAGTTGCTCTATATACTTAGCTAATACATTATGCATATTATATTTTTATTGCATTCTCGCATGCGCAGTGAAACATTCTTTAGTAAACCTGCTCATTTTTCATCCAATTTTTATTATTTTTTAATTCCGATTGCAGAGTATTATGTACAATGTTGTTTGACATATTTTTTCAAAATAACTTTTTTCTATATTAAGAACTCTTCAAATTATAAGCAAAAAACTTGGTGAAATTTGGGTCGGTTTTTATAAAAACCTTAATTTCTCTTCGAGTATACATGCTATCCTCATAAAAATTAACACAGTATATTACAACAAACCACTTATTAATAATCTCGAGTTTGAACACTTTTGCTACATTAGGTTTTACAGGGTAATCCAAAAGATATTCGTTCTTTTTTAATTTGTTGACAGTCCTCTATGCGGTTTCGGAAAAAAATATTCACCGAAATATATAAGCTACCCAGCTAGCACAGAACTAACAGATTGGCACAAAAATAGTATCTTTCGTCAAGTACTGGAGGTGTTATTTCGATAACAGCGAATCATAACCAAAAAGTATCGATTCTGTCCACTCATTCGATATCTTTGGCGATACTTTGATGGGTTATCGACATTGCGCCAGAAATATGGCACAACGGAAATCGGCGATATAGGTGATACGTAATTGATACAAATACGTAGGAATTCCGAGATTGCAGGCATAAAAATGTTAAAATAATGGCACAAATGTGGTATTATTGATATCCAATGGTAATCATTTTGAACTGCATTTTTGATGCACATATGACAATATAGATCTTGTGCCAATCGAATGACATTTTATATGTATGTCGGCGAATACTTTTAATCTATTTAATTACACATTTTGTAGTATCGAAACTGTTTTAAGCCTTTCAGGGGCAAAGCACTTCGATTGCTACAATGTTAAAATGAATGAATGATACCGGAATTTACAAATTTGGAAAAAAAAAAGCTAAATTTCACATGCTTCATGAACTTTTTTTTTATCAAATCGAAATTCTGGTACCATTCTGTAATTAAAATTAAGTGGCTTCATAAGTCATCACCCTTGAAAGAGTTATATAATTGAAAAAATCTTTTATATCTATATAAGTATTCATATGCACATTTAAGTTTCAGAATCTTAAATAGTTGCACGATTTTCTCTAAACTAATTTTATAGTACAGAATTAAGCTTATGTTGTCATATTTTGAAATGTTAGGACTGAACCCCCCCCCCAAGACCTTGCAGTTACCTTATTTTATGGTGTAATACTTAACTTCAATTTTTTTTTAGCTTAATACAGATATGCTTAGAGAAAGCAATCTTTTTTTTTAATATTTTATATAAATCTCTTCACTTAGTTTCATGTGTTTCATATTTTTGATCGGCCATGTTCATCATATCCAGTGCAATAAACTAGAACTAAATTTTGAAAAGGGTTTCATTTTAAACAAATATTGATAAATTCTGACAATTTTAATTTAAAAAAATTTATGTTGTTCAATGTAAATACCTCAAACGACATACTTCATTTTCAGTTCATAACACAGCTTCATGGTGAAAAACAATATAATAAACACTTGTTAAATGTATATTCATATGTCTATTATATTTCAGTAGTTTTCAAGCAATAAAGCTTTTATAAAGATAACCATTAGTATAGCATACACTGTTAAAAATCTTCAGCTTTTGCTGCAGACACACTCCACCGCTTTTAGAGAAAATGGTTATGTTACTATATATTACGGAGTGTTTTCATTGGTCAAAATAAAGATAGTCTATAAAAGCAGGGGAGTGACTATGCAGCAAAAGCTGAAAATTTTTAACAGTGTACAGTTGCTAATCTGCTGTTTTTCGATTATTGTCATTCATCCCTTCTAGTTATATATGAGCAAATATTTTTAAAGGGGGGGGGGATGATACAGGTTTAAAATCCAATAAAATAGTTAAACATTTATCTTGCACAAATTTGAACACTATGCAAAATGTGAATGTTAACTACTACACACTTAATTTTCCATGATATTAAATTTTCTTCTAAACGCCACGTGTTTCTATTTTATCCCATGCAGACTCAACTTTCCCAATTTATATCTAGAAAAATCCATCCTAGAAATTTCCATTGAAACATCTTCTCTATCTAGAACCACCAAATTCAATCCTTTACAAACATAGTGATTGTAAATAGCTTAAATTATCAATGAAACTGGAAGAAATAAAATTCGAATTTTTATTAAATTTTTTACAAGTAATAAGTAGTACTCAGTAGTAATCAAACGTAGTGATTGTAAATAGCTTAAATCATCGATTAATCTTGAAGAAACAAAATTCAATTTTTTATTAAATTCTTTACAAGCTATAAATAGATATAAAAGTTTATAAAAATGGGATAGCATTGGGGGGGGGGGGATCTGATCAAATTCCTGGCAAGATAGTTAATGCAAGTTTCTCTTTGTTAAAAAGAAAATTTAGTAGGAAACTTTTAATGTACTTTTTGAAAGAGTAAAATTGTTTCAATAACAATGGTAAGGGCAAGGTCAAAAACATACAAAACTTGATTTTTTTTTCTTTTGGCTGTAGTTTTCCAAATAATCAGATGGTAATTACCAGAAATATATTTAGTATGCAAAAATTCACCTGTTTTATAACCTTCATTAATATGTATTATTTTCGTATCAAATATCTTCACGTATTTACATAAACTAAAACAGTTTGGACTATGATCAGGATGACATATTTGATTTTGCTTCGCTTTTACATAAATTATACATATGCCCCTATAAGAGTGGAGAAATACATTTTAATCACAACAGGCAGGAGGATTTTCTGACAGGGTGAGTGAAATTTTAGGCAGTCTTTGAAAAAAAAAAAAAAAAAAAAAAAAAAAAAAAAACAAGACATGTTTAAAAAAATAAAAGTTACAAACCAAAATATTGTACTTAAAGTTATATCGTATACTAAACTTTTCCCTCTTGTGTACAATTCAATTTTATAAAAGAAATATTAAATTATTTGTAAAATAAACTATTTATTTTTCAGTTGCTTACATCTTGTCATAACAATGTTCAACTGTATTTTGCATCTTGTTGGCTAGTGAAGTAAATCATTGTCGATAAAATTTTCTGATAATTCTCCCACACCTGCCTGTGTAATTATTTATATTTCACTTATGTTCCACATGATTAACTTGATCACATTCATCATAAAATGTACTATAGTCATCACTACAGTAACATCTCTGATGCTCCACAATTCAACCTTAAGAACACTTAAAAGCTGCTCCAAAACAAAATGCACAGAACAAATTAGTAACAATTGAAGATTTGAAAATATTTATGCCAAAAATAAAATTTGTTTCTCTAAAATGGCATCGTTTACATACTTAACAATACTTTAAAAGTTTAAATTTGTCTTCAAACTGCAATAATATTGCTCGAACTTTCATTTTTATTTTTTAGATTAGCTTCACTGATAAACTATCTTACAATTTATTTTTAATTAAACAGGAAAAACTATTATCAAGGCTATTTATAAAAACTGACTTTTTTCTTTTTTAGTTTATGCAGATAATTTAAAATTGTTGATATACTTAAAAGAAACATTTATGAGAAATAAATTGTATAAAGTATTTTACATTTTTGGCTAAAGTATAATAAACTTTAAAAAAATCCGTTTTTGATATTAAGATCTAAAAAAAAGAAAGAAAGAAAAAAGAAAAAAAAGAGAAAGACAATACAAATACATGGTTATTTATTTATTAAAATCAGAATTTTCTGATACATTAGGTTGTTTTTTTCGACAGCCCAACTCTCTCTCTATCTGTTGCATATTGCAGCCACTTGGCTATCCAGCTTTGAATGTCACTAACAGCAGCATCTTCAAACAGTTTGTTGTGTCTCACTGAAGCTAGAAAATATTTAAGAATACAATATTAGTACATTATTTACATATAAATTAACAAGACAAATAAATTAGTTTTGGTAAGATAGGGCTTTAAATAAGATTTTATTTCGGAAAGCTACAGAAAGAAATCTGAGACTTTGGTTTTGTCGCAAGTGACTGCCAAATTTCGTAATATATTTCAATGACAGACTGATGAAATCAGAGATTTTTTTTCCACGATAGGCGAAATATGCATTTTTTTTTTTTTTTTTTTTTTTTTTTAAACAGTGAACGACTGCCAAAATTTGCAATTTTTAATAATGAACGATCAACACAGTTTCTGATGCATTTCAATGACTGACTAATGAAATCAGCAATTTTTTTTTCTTTTTTTTGCTGCGATTGAATGACGAAATGAATGATTTTTTTTTTTTTTTTTTTTTTTTTTTACAGCGACTGCTGAAAATTACAATTTTTAACAACTACTGACTGACGAAATTGGTAATTTTTTGTTATGGCTGACTGACGAAATTGGTAATTTTTTGTTATGGCTGACTGACGAAATTGGTAATTTTTTGTTATGGCTGACTGACGAAATTGAAATTTTTTTTTTTACAGCGAGTGACTGCCGAAATTTGAGATTTTTTGTTAACCAATGGTCGACAAATTTTGAGATTATTTCAGCAATTGATTGGTGAGACTGAAAAACTTACAGGATTTTTATGATTTTTATCAACTGATCGACAAATTTCCCGATATATTACAATGACTGATTGACAAAATCAACAATTTTTTAATGCGATTGACTGGAGAAATTATTTTTTTTTTACCACTTCATAGACTAAGATCATGATTTTTATCAGCCATCGATTAACAAAATTGGCAATTTTTTTCAATGACCGATAGATGAAATCCATATTTTTTCTTCTGAGATAAATTGACGAAAATCCAGATTTATTTTTAACCGATCGATGAAATTTACAATTATTTTTCGCAATCAAATGATGAAGTTTCCAATATTGCCGCAGACTTAACAAATGAACTTTTTTTTCTTCGTAGGATTGACGAAATTTGTGCAATCACATCTGGATTGTAGAACTTTGCGGCTCACAACTAAATAAAAAATAATTGCGAGGGTAAAGGGCTGCAAAAATAGGAACTTTTTCAAATTTATAGGAAATATAGGAGCACTGCAAGGCCTGAGCATATATAACACTTTCAGAAGCAAAGTAATTCTGCTAATTAAATGCTGAAATGAGATGATCCTTTAGGACAGTTAACTCATTAATTAGTGCAAAATTATCATCAGATGCAATAGCTTTTTGGGCATACCTGCCAGTAAACTTGCTCAACTAGAAATGCTCAAATGATTTACTAATTTTTTAATTTCATATTCACAAACCCGAAAAATTCCAATTATCGAAACCTAAAGAAGAAAACAAAACAGAAATTTTACTATTTCGGATTCGTGGCCTTGAAAAAGGGAAAGTAGAGTAATAAGGTTCCCCAGGGCAGAAAAATTTTTTGATGGAAGAGAAAAATAAAATAAAATAAAGATTAATTATTGCCAAACTAGTAAAATTTTCTAGTTTTCATGTACAAAGTATGCCAGGCAGTATATTGAGAATTGGTTTAATTTCACTTCAAACTGTCTAACAAAAAAAAAGCCGGAGTCTGAGTCGGCTTGTTTTTTTCTGTGATAGATTGGCAAATTTGTAATATTTTGCTCAACTGATTGCACATTTTCTTCTTGCGAGAGTGACAAAATTCACGATTTTCCTTGCATTCGACTGAAAACCGGTCAAAAAATTTCACGACTTTCTTCCCACGACCAATTGAGAAATTTTGCAATCTTTTTCAGTAATAGACCTGTGAAATTTGCAATCCCTCCCCCCCCCATATAACTTATATTCCAAGTTTTATCGATATCTGTCAACCAGGTCTAAGCAGGGTAACTTTAATTATAACAAACCTGTACATAACATTTATGCATAATCATACAGTGCATAAATATTTACTATTCTTGCAGCAACCATTCTATTTGGATATAAATTAATATCAAACAGTATTTACTGATAGATTTGTTTCTTAACCCTCCAATAGCACACTCTTAATATGTAATTGTATTGCCCAAAAAAGAATTACCATTTTTCGAAGAAATTTGTTTTTTGAAGCAATGATCAAGTCCCGCAACTGACTGACGAATATTTTCTCATGCCCGTTCAACAAATTTTGCAAGGATTTTCCCACGACAGATTGACAAAATTCGCAATTTTTTCCCCACATCCTTTCGACAAATTTTGCAATATTTTTCCATGAGCGATTGACAAATTTTGTGATATTTTCCATGACTGATCGGTGATTTGCATGCTTTCTTTTCCCAACATGATTTACAAATGATTTTTTTCTTTAGTGTTCATCTGAAAATATTTGTAATTTTTTCCCCCTCGAGCGACTGATTGACAATTTTGCGATATTTTCAAGAAACCGCCCAACAACATTTATGATTTTTTTCCAAAGATAGATTGAAGAAATTCACGATTTTCCCCCCACAACCGATTGGTGAATTTCATGATTTTTTCTGACTGATAGATTGAAAAAAAATTAACATTTTTTTTCGCTGCATCCGAATGAAAATTTTTGGGATTTTTCTTCACAACCAGCTCACGAACTGAGATATTTTTACGCATCCAATTGACAAATTTTACGATTTTTTTCCATGATAAATGGGCAATTTTTGTGATATTTTGCTCGACTTATGATGCACGATTTTCCTTGCGTTCGACTGAAAATTTTCGCGATTTATTCCCTCCCTCCCTCCCAAAACCAGTCTGGAATCGAATAGCGTTTTTGGATAAATAAATTACTTATCAACTTGTACACAAATCTTGTTACGTGACGATATGTTTTTTCCCTGTCTTGTGCGTCAGAATTAGGTTCAAAAAGCTGACATTGACTTTTTTCTGAAAAATCTTCGGCCTTTACCAAAAAAAATGGAAAATGACTTCTGAATACATAGTTTCTGAATAAGAACACCTGGCAATTTCATGTATTTGCAAACAAAAATGAATTTAGAAATGTGTCAGAAAGTAGTTCTTTTGGATTTGAGAACAGCTTTAAAGTCAACAAGCATTTCTCATCTAACAGAAAAAATAAATTGACTGTTTCCCTTTCAAACTTTGGAGATCTATTTAAAATTTCAATGCATATAGAACCTAAGAAAATACCAGGGATTCAGGTTTTACCTATATTTCATTAAGGATATAATAAAACAATTTTATTCAGAAATTGATATTGATGTCATCACCCTGAATATGTATTTTTCATGCAAGTAGTTAAAAATAAAGACACATAAGATTTTGTAAAGTTTCTGAAATTTTTTTAAAGAGAACATAACTATAAGTTTCCAATATTTTCCTAAGTTATAAAAGTTGCTCTTGTGCTGGCCTGTCACAAGTGTACCTTGTGAAAGACTCATCTCCAGTGCACAAAATCGAATAAAATCAGAAATTCATTTAGCAACCCAATTGTTAAAAGGTCCATAACATTGATGAGCGTTGAAAAATATAGAGATTGTTGTGTATATATATAGAGCTCGACTTTCTTCCTTTTTTAAAAATATAAATAGACATATATATACACGTATATAATATATATAATAATCATGTATAATAAATAAACATGTACATAATTATTCAGAGTTCTAGATTTCAATTTTTTAAAAGCTTTTTGTCATGTCTGTATTAATGTGATTTTTCAAATAGCATATAAAATAGTGGGATAGATTATTTTTCTTCCTTCCAAACAGTTAAACTCCCCTCCATTTATAAATGTTGGGAGGGAGACTACCCTCCTAGGAAAATTTGAACTTCAAACCTTGTCTATAGATAAAGCAATTCCAAATAAAAAACCTGGCAGTAAAATATGAAGACATAATGAGTAAATAGACAAATGTTACCAGAAACCAAATTAAATCCTTTGGATCACACAGCAGAACAAATTTTGCACCAAACAACAAAAGTTACTGCCACAAGATTTACAGAATGACACACCCTGCCCACCTCTTGAAGCATCGATTTCGCTACAAAACTTATTAAAAATTAATACTTATGTCAAGAAGTTTTAGGTAGGCAGACTTGACACGCTCTGAAACCCAAAAATCAGATTTTATTTCAGAAAGCTTTTTGGTAAAAAACATTTTTCAAAAATGCAAGCATGTTTAGTAGAAGTTTAATTTAAAATTGTGCTTGGATGTCTTAGAAGATTAAATATCATTTTTACTCAAGAAAAAAATATATACTACTTCTTAAATGTAGAAAAATTCAAGCATATCATATTTAGATTAACTACGAACTGAGGAATTTTTTTTCCTACATAATCCCATACAAAACAAAAGTGAAGATTTTAATTTTTATTTGAGGCAGCTTTTGATAGTCAAAAGAACAGAGTAAGAAAATCAGAAGAAATATGTCAAAAATCAGGAATGCAGGAAAATGTGTGAAAATAAGGAGACATGTCAAGTCTCGGTAGGTAGACAAACCTGCAACAAGCTCGATGACGTGCTTGTATTCCTGGAATGAACATTTTACAAAACTTCCGATCCCATTGTACTTCGTGTCTAATATATTTGAAGTTAGGAACTCATTTTCCTGGTTGCATTATGGGCATCTTTGCTATCATAGGCTGAAGTAAAAGAGAATCTGAAAAAAAAAAAGTTACAAATGTATTTTTATCAAAGATCAGAAGAAACAGTTTTTGCTATTTCAGATACAAACTAGTGTAAATAGTTTGTTTAAATTGCAATATTGTAATTAAATTTTATTTTGAATTTAAAATTATACACCCTTATTAAGAAATGTGATTTATGTTACCAGCATACAGGTAAACATCCATCTATTCTATGTGCAAGCTGAATCAATTTGTGCATCAGTCAACCCTTCACCCTTACGGTTAAGATGCAAAATTAAACCAAAAATGGTATGGTTTCATGATTTGATCCATTCCTATTACACACATTTTCAATATGCAGCTTAAGTGAACTTTTTTTAAAGAAAATTTACCAAACATGACATGCATCAACAATTGCAGCAGTATCTCGTTGAAGAATATCCAATCTCCAAGGTCAATCTCCAACGTTGTTAGTTTTTACTTCTTTGATTTTAGTTCCCATTATTTTATACAAAGTTACTTTTACTTTCAGAACCGGTTCCAAAATTAAAAATACTCGCTTATAAAAAAAACTGCAACAAAAATCGAAAAAGTAAAATCTTGGAGATTGATCTCAGCTATCCTAACAAAAAAATCGTTTAAAAATATTAAAATTAGAGCGAGAAATCGCTCTAGAACCTTCCCATAGACTTAACATTACCTTGAGTGTTTCTTCCCGTGACTAGTGTAGGCTCTTAACAAAATTTATGATCAACTAATTGAAAACAGCAGACACAATTTGCTTTTTACACTCACAAAAAACAAACTATTAAGATTTAGTAATCAGTTTAAGAAAATTTTATGTTTTATACAACAAAATAATTTGTTTTTATTGTCATATTTCAACATAAATATGGTCTGCTTAGCTGAACAAAACGAAAACCAGAAAAAATTATTTGTAATGTAGCTGCAAGTTTATCTAAATTACATAGTTTAACTTTCAGCAGCTTTTATAAGTATTGTCCGACATAATTATTGATTCTACATTTAAAAATTCAGCTTGGTAAAGTTTGGGGGAGGAGAGCTAAAAAAGACACTATAAGAGCAAAAATTCTTTATCTACAGAACGACATAGCCAATAACAGTTAAAAAATTATTTTACATTTGTTTTAACTGAAAATATCAAAAATATTGGATGTACATCCCTGAACCCTGACAAAAATAGAAACTTACGTTTATATAAAATACCAAAATCTATTAAAATCATTTAGAATGTAAAATTTTATCTTTAAAAAGCATGAATTATCATTAAAAACATGCATTAACAAATAACAACAATAAAATAATTCATCAAAAAAGAATTAGGCAAGTTTTATTAAAAAAATTAATTATATCATGCTGCAGTTAACCAACCGTATCCTCTACAAATAGGTTTCAAGAATGTATTTGTGCATTTTATTTAGAATTTATAGATTAAAGTCTACCCAACTCTACTAAATAATTCCTTTAATGATATTTTATTAAAATTAGGTTTTTGAAGTGACAATTTTAACCATATTTAAAACGAGTTTATGCCACCACATTAAAAAAACTTACCAACCCTGATTTAAGCATATATAAGGCATTTCATGTTTTTACTGCATTAAAAATCTGATTAAAAACAAGTCCAGAAAACCAAAACTTTTAATTAAAAAAATATATACCTACACAAAAAATTTATATTTATCATGTTACATAATCAAAATAAGATCCTTCCCCATTAACCGCTTAGCACGAAAAAAAAAAAAAAAAAAAAGATATATCACCACATAATGCCCAATAAACAACTGGTGGGGGGGAGGGGAGGGTATTGTGGAAACTGAAAATTCCCCATAACTTTCAATTATGAAACATATCGAATCTGTTTAAAGTTATTATTACTTCTAGGAAAAGGGTCGAAAATTTATGTATGACAGATTTTTGATATCATTAAAAATGGCCTCAAGAGGGGGGAGGGGGGGGGGGGTTAGGGGAAAAAAATTCATAAGATATCAAATCCGCTTAAATTTATTATAAATCCTCTTAATATTATCTAAAACTTTTATATTGACAAGTTTTTTATAAGACCAACCTTTACAGGAAAAAAAAAATCGGCCAGCTCTGCCTACTTGACACAGGTAGATTTCAAAGTGGGCAGTTCCAACTGCTGCATCATGGTAAAAAGGTCATTTCTTCTGCAATTCCTAATAAACAGACGCCCCACGGTCTGCATCTTTAAAATCTACCTGTGCATGTAGGGGCCGAGCCGTCAGAGATTTTTTTTATAGTTGTGAATGTGCCTTGTCCGTTTTTATATAGCTGGAAATGTGCCAAATTATTTTGAATTTGCAAAAAATGCTGGCATTAATTTCACCAAAAGGTTGCAGGAAAATATCGCAAACTTCAACTATCGGTCACGAGAAAATATGACAAACTTCATCTGTCGGTTGCGTGTAAAAATGCAAAATTCAGCAGTTGGTTGTAGAAAAAGAAATTGTGAAATCCATCTACGATTGCAAGAAAAAGCCCCCTAAGTTTCACCATTAAGTTTAAAGGTGAAAATAAGGAATTTCGCTTAGTAGCCACTGGCCAGTAGGCTGATTTTTTTAGTAGCCAATTACTGGCTAAGGAGAATAATTTCTTTAGTAGCCAGTAGGTACATTTATGTCAGTGAATATTTATTTTTTTTTTAAATACAATGACTTTACAGTAAAAAAGTAATTTATGTACTAAAAAAACTATTTTAATTTATATTGTTTTGAATAAACTTGAGATATTAATTTCCAATCTATTTTAAATTTTTAAATAAGTTAACAGCATAGTTCTACACAACATGCTTAAGTAGCTATCAAGTAGCTATTAAGTAGCGTAAAAATCATGAGCTTCGTCGATCGAGAATGTAAGAATCATGAATTTTATCTATCGGTACGTACAAATCATGTATTTCATCAAACGGCTACATAAAAATCGAATTTTGTCATTCAGGAATGTAAAAATCCTGAATTTTGTCTATTGAACGCGTAAAAATAATGAATTTTGTCGATCAAATGCGTAAAAGTCACGAATTTAGTCTATCAGGCACGTAAAAATTACGAATTTCATCGACTGAGCATGGAAAAATCACGAATTTTTTCGACTGCTTGTGTAAAAATCATGAGCTTCGTCGATCGAAAGCATAAAAATCATGAATTTCATCGATCGGCACCTAAAAATCACGAATTTCATTGATCGTGCGTGAAAAAAATAATTAATTTCAACGATTGGGTGCAGAAAAATAATGAATTTTGTCGATCGACTACGTAAAAATAAAATTTCGTCATTCGGGAGTGTAAAAATCCTGAATGTCGTCGATTGAACGTATAAAAACCATGAATTTTGTCGATCGAATGCATAAATATTATGAATTTCGTCAATCGGGCGCGTAAAAATCATTAATTTTATGGACCAAGTGTGTAAAAATCATGAATTTTACGACCAAGCGTGTAAAAAAATCATGAATTTTATCGATCGCCGCATAAAAATCATTAATTTTGTCAATCGTGTGCATAAAAATAACGAATTTCGTCGATCAGGCGCAGAAAAACAATGAATTTTGTCGATCGGCTATCTAAAAATCAAATTTCTTCATTCGGGAGTGTAAAATTCCTGAACTTCGTCGATTGCCGTGTAAAATTCCTGAACTTCGTCGATTGGCGTGTAAAATTCCTGAACTTCGTCGATTGGCGTGTAAAATTCCTGAACTTTGTCGATTGCCGTGTAAAAATCACGAATCGATTGCCGCATAAAAATCAAGAATTTCGGCGATTACGCACGGAAAATCTTAAATTTCTTCGAACGGACGCGTAAAAGCTATGAATTTCTTCGAACGGACACATAAAAATTACGAATTTCGTCGAACGGACGCTGAAAAATCGTGAAATTTAGGGAAAAATGGTAATCGGGAAATCCTGCATTTGGCCAGTTCTTTCCATATTTTTAATCGTCAGTTTTTAAAGTGTAATCGACGAGTGGCGACTGCATATTTTTACCTTTAATTAAGATGCATAAAAAATCGAGAAATGTCTATTGATCGCAAAAAATCCCCCTTCCCCCAGAAAATTTACTTATCGGTCACAAGAAAATCTGCAAAATTCAGCAATCGGTAACAGGAAAATATCCTGAAATTCGTCAGTCATGAGAAAAAATAGCAAAATTCATCCATTGATTGCATGAGAAAAATCGCTAAATTTGTCAATCGATTGCAGCAAAAAAAAAAAATTAGAGAAATTTGTATATCTGTCACGAAAGAACATTTATTTATCTTGGAATGCTGTATTGAAATTTGTAAAGTAGCATAGAGAGAGGAAAAACGACTAATTCGTGTTCCAGATTTTTTTTTTTTTTTTTTTTTTTTTGAGATAGTAATTATTCAGATATTTTTAAATAAATTATATTGTTTCAAAAGAAAAATGTTCCTGAAATAAATGGCTATTTTTTGGAAAGGAGGGGGGGAGGGAGGATGGTACTAGATAGGCAGCATAGAAAAACTTTAACGTACAAATTGATCAAGGAAATGTGTTTTTTGGAATAATAAATATTTTTTAAACAAATTTTTTGAGTAAAAAAAAACTGAAAAATAAATACAATGTTGTAAATGACCATTAACATATAAAATTGAAATTTTCATACTACAGTAGAACCTCGATTAACCGAGCTTCGGTTAATCGAGGTTTCTGTTAACCGAGCCAATAACGAAGTCTGATTTTTTTTATTTTTAGGTAGATTTCGTAAGAAATATATATATATGTGTGTGTCACTTTTTTATAGACACGATAACTTCAATAATTCTGCACAAATCTCTTCCAAACTGATACATAAAATCAAGAGGCATAAAATCTCGGTCAAGTTCGTTAATGTGCAAAATCGAACTAAGGGGGAAGGAATGGGGGTTGGAGGCTTTTTGAGAAAACAGAAAAAAAACAATTTCTTAATTATGATACGTATCAAATCCGTTAAAGTTATTATTACTTTTAGGAAAAGGGCCGAAAATTTATGTATGGCAGATTTTTGATATCCTTAAGAATAGCCCCAAGGGGGGAGTGCGGGGAGGAGGGGGGGTTAGAAGAAAAAATTCATAACTTCGTCAATTCACAACACAGGATATCAAATCTGCTTAAATTTATTATAAATCTACTTAATATTATCTAAAACTTTGATATTGACAAGTTTTTATAGGACTAACCCTCATAGCAAAAAAAAAAAAAAAAAAAAAAAAAAAATCCATGCCGGCTCCGCCAGCAAACAAGTTAGGTTCCGAAGTGGGCGCTTCCAATTGCCGCATCAAGACAAAAATATCATTTCTTCCACAATTCCCAACAAACAGGTGTCCGACGGTCTGCGTTTTCGAAATCTACCTGTGCCTGTAGGCCGAGCCGTCAGGGATTTTTTTATTTTTTTCGTGAATGAGCCTTTAAAAAGACTATAACTTTATATAGGTTTATTTTTATAATTTAAAAAACGTTCTATTGTTTTTTATTCCAAGAGATGTTAAATTCGCGAGTAGGGTGAGTTTTTATGCACAATTTCTATTAACTGAGTTTTCCGATATCCGAGGTACTAGCAGTCCCAATTAGCTCGGATAATCGAGGTTGCACTGTACTATCAGGGCTGTGTTTTTGCCAGCAGAAAGTGGTTTCTGCCGTGCCAGTGGCAGAAAATGGTTATAACCGGCAGAAACTGGCATAAATACATTTCATGTCAAAATCTGGGACTTTTTTAGTAGTACAATGCAACCTCGATTATCCGAGCTATTTGGGACCGCTAGTACCTCGGATATCGGAAATCTCGGTTAATAGAAATTGTGCATAAAAACTAACCGTGGTCGCGAATTTAACAGCTCTTAGCATAAAATACAGTAAAACGTTTTTTGAATAATAAAAATAAACATATATAAAGTTATGTTTCACAGCTGAACAAATTTAAAAAGGAAATCAACTAAAAATAGTAAATTTTAAAAAGCAAATTGAAATGTTTTTAACTATTCTAAATTAAGTCCAGATTTTCTATCAGTGGCTGTCCGATCACGCCAATTTTTGAGCAGCAGAAGATCTATCGGTGCAACATCGCTTCTTTGCTCCAAATATTTTAGGGCAGTTGTTAGTGCTTGAACACCTTCAGTAAGACTTATAGTTCTTGAATCCTCAAAGTCCTGGTCCTCATTGTCAGCATCATTACTGTTCAATAGGAATTAACGGCTTGTATAATTTCTTCATCATTAAGATTTGAAAACTTGGATGTTGCTTTTCAATGTCCAGCCATTCGGAAATGTCCTCTTCCAAAACTTTTTCACACCTCTTAATGCGATTAATAATCTCAAATAGTTCTCCGTCTGTCGGTGGGTTTACCCTTTGCTGGGATTCATCCTCTCTTCTCTTTAGAATAATTATGTAGCCTGCAGCATGGACAGTGAACTAAAACGTGTGGTATTTTTCAAGGCTCATTCACAAAAAAAAAAAAAAAAAAAAAAAAAAAAAAAAATCAGATTTTGTTATCGGCTCGGTTAACAGAAACCTCGATTAATCGAGGTTCTACTGTATTAAATTCCTTAAGTATATTTTATTCAGGATAAATAACAAATAAAATACTGTGGATAGTTTTAATTTAAAATAAATATATTTGTATTAGAAAAAATGAGTAATGTAACAGATAAAATTTGTTATAATATGGTCGTGTAATTTTATATATAAACAATTATTAGAGCATTTGAAAGTTTAAAATTCAAAATAGAAAGCTATATCCAATACTTACTCAAAATACTTTTCTGTAATTTAACATAATTTAATAACTGTAAAAAACCTTTCTCATAGAAATGTTATATAGCTCCAAATCAAAAAATTAGAATAATTAATTCCATTTGTATTTGGAATAGCATTTAGCTTTATTTCACTGTAGTACAATTGAAAAAAAAAAAAAAAAAAACAGCGGTGGATGTTTTAATGCATTTGCATGTTATTAAGGAAAATTAAAACTGTAAAATATTAAATTTTGAGTGAATATTTAATTTTTGTAAAATTTCATTATTCAAAATATTAGAATACTAAAATAGGTGGTTCAAAAAATTAGAATACTTATGAATTTTCCTGATTTGTTCAGAAGGTTGCATAAAATAAGCATTTATGGCACAATAGATATTGCGCCAAAAAACAAAGTTGAGCTTCTTTCCAGCATAAAGTTATAAAATGTAAAGGTATTACTTTTTGTATAAGCGATACATAAAAAAACCTTTTCTTCACAATTCCTTTTTTTCTATTATTCTAATTTTTTAACTCGGAGCTGTAGTTATATGTGGATCTTGTAATTCTGTGGATTTAAAAACATTTCATTTAAATACAGTATTCAAAGGAACAAATCTGACATCTTTTTTTAAATTTAAGACTGTTAGTTGAAAATGTTCTAACCATATATATATAAACCATATTCCATATAGTTGATAACCTTTAAGTTATTGCATTATATTATTTATTTAAAAATTCTCTGAACAGTGATTTGTTAAAATATCATAGAATTTTTTGCAAATTTCTTTCTTTTTTTACTTTTAAATAGAAATGTAACTGCAAATAATAATATTAATAGTTAAACTTATATAACATCAGATTACCATTATGAAAATTTCTGTTTTTCAAGTAAAAGAAAATTAGTATTATATAAATAAAGTATATTTATATGATCATTTTGAAGCATTTTGCTACTTTGATTAACACTCGTTATCTTTAGTGTTAATTTTTAATTTGTTTTCATATCAAATACATGTGTGAATTATGAATCATTGCTGCTAAAATTCTTCATATTATTTCTTAGTTTCTGCCTTGCCAATTTTAACGGGTTATAACAACCCCGGCAGAAACTTGACAGCCCTGACTACTATCAAAACAAAAACATACAATTTTTTGCAAGAAAGTAAAAAATATATAAATAAATTAATTCAAGCTCTTAGCAGTTAATTCAGATTTTCACTCAAAAACAAAAACAAAAAAAACTCATGAAACTGTGAAACATTATTTTCTGCCAAAAATTGGTTTGATTAAAAGAGTCAACAGTAACATAGATTAAAAAACATGCAAGGGGAAGTTTAAAAAAAAAAATACAGGTTATTTTTTTAAAAACCAACTTTTACTACCCTATATTTCATCTTGCTGACTAGTAAAAACAGGTCTTTGGCTGTTAAACTACTAAAAACAAATTTCCACTCTTGTGCATGTATAAGAATTTTGCACACGAATACAACAACAAAAAATTACTGGATGCAGTGAAGTAGTTGAATCTCAAACGAAACGAAACGCACAAGAAATTTGGAAAAACTCGATCACTAAAGTATCAAGTATCAGTAACTTTTAACAATAAAATTTACAATATAACTATTAATGAAAAGAAAAAATAATCTTTGATATTTATTCACTTAGTCAGAGAAAGAAATTAAGTGATTTGAAAGCAGATATTAAAAAAGCATGCATCACTTATCATTTCAATATGTAATTCAAGCTAAACAAGTACGTAACCCTAATTACATGTTTTTATACGTTCGCAAAAGATTTACTTCAGTAAGATGACTTAAATCATTATAAAAAAGGAAAGATACAAAATTTCAAAGCTAAACAGCTAAAAGATTAGAGAAAAAACTTACTTAAACTGGGATATTCTGCAGACCATCTTGATGTACACAAACAAACTAACGCGCGCGGCCATTGAAGACAGAAGTGAAGGTCGAGTGTGTTGCCACTGCGGTTTAGATAAATGCCTAGACGACAACAATGATAGTATATGGATGATTAATCGGTGGGCGTTAAAAAATTGTCATATCCATGGCGTCAAATGGATTTTGCTTTTCGATAAACTAGTGGCGCGACGCAACGCTATCCTTTTTAGTCTAGCTATTGGATACCTAGTAATTGACACGGATTTTGTGGCGCGTAAGATTATCGCCATTTTTTTTACAGTACAGACACCACTTATTTGATAAAACTTTAATTTGCCATGAAACATTTATCGGAATGTTACATGAAAATCGATGTATCTGACAATAATGATATTACTTATACCAATTCGTGACATTTCTGACAATTCTGTGTTTGCTGGGTATACTATACTGTTTACACACCTGCAGTTTCAGGTTAATTCCTCATGTATTTTACTAGATAGTTAACAAACAGTCTATAATCGCAGGTAACCAATCACTTTTGGCAATATAGTGTATTATCCGTGAATCAATAAAAAATCTATATACGTAACGAGAACATATGCAATGAATTAGCCTGTTTTGAATTACCTAAAATCTGGCACCAGGTGTTCTTCAATTTAAAATAAGCAAAAAGGAAATATTAATTTTCACGTTTACAGTTGACTATTTTTAAGCACCTGCATTTACTACACATATGATCTCGTGACTTATGTATTTCCAAGTTTATTTTTTAAAATATTTGCGAGAATAGATTGTTTATCATGTTGATCTTGATAATGGCACCGTTTGTGCGTTCGAAACATGTCGATCATTATATTAAAATTTTTAATAAGACTTTTTGTGTTCTACTTTTAACAATTTAAGCATTTAAATCTGTACTTTAATGATAATTAGTGATTTATTATATGATTATGTAAAATTGTAATCTCATGAATGCCAAACATATATTGACCTTTATTGATTCATGTAAGAAAAACCTGCAAAAAATTGTTTAACAAGATCTTTTTGCTAGCAATTTTACTTAAAATAAAATTATGCAAAGTAAATTAATTGCAAAAGAAACAGCGGTTTTTGAAATGTCATAATGATTAAAAGTTCAAATTAATAATACATTGTTTAGATTTTTAAGTTGAGTTGTTCTTTTATGTATATTTCATTTCGAGATTTTCTTTAGAATTAAACAGAATTAATACATTTGCAATGTTAAATTATTACGATTGTTAAAAATCATTATAAATTACTTAAGAAATCAAAAATCATTTTCATAAGCTTAAATGAATTTCCCTGACTCCCGAGAAAAAGGGCAAAATTGTAATGTTGTTTTCTCTTTAATTTTGTAAAAATTCTTAAAAAAGATGATTTTTCCAACATGATATAAAAAACTTAGTTACGTATATGAATATAATTCTTGAACAATATTACTCCTTATTCAATGTTTTAAAACTGCATTATATCTGTAGAGTTATATTAAATTAAATAATGCTTCAATAGCAGTGAAACCTGCAACTTAGTGAACGTACATATCAGTTCACGGCACTGGGAAGATTAAAAGGAACATAAATAGATTTAATATAATAAAATTACATGTTAACTTTAAATTAAAGTGTAATTATTACGTAAAGTGATAAAAACATAACACTAAATGTTTAAAAATACCTTTTAATATAGATTACATATGTTTCCTTCGCTCTAACGGAGACATCTGCAGATCAAAATGATAAATAAAATATTCTCACAAAGTTGTTGAAAATGGTAAACATAAATTACGAGTCCAATGCAAGCAGGTACTTAAATTGGTCAAACTGGAAAATGTGAAAATTCTTATTTATTTTTATTTTATTGTTTTTTTTTCAATCTGTAAAGCATTGCGTGCCAAATTTTAGGTATGTCAAACGAAGCGGATTCGTTGCAAATGTTATCGTTTCGCAAATATATTTCTATTGATTCACGGATAATAGATGGGAAATAAACCCTTGATTGAAAAATTATTTTACTATTCTGGAAATCAATCTGCAACGGCTCTATTTTATATTGTCTACCTAATGCAGTAGTTCTTCTGCCATATTTGATACCTGCCATATGTTATTTTATTCTTGTTTTAAATTTTCTGTTTGTCATTCCCATATAGTACTGTACACACAGTTCCATCTGCCTTGGTGAATGGGATTTCAGAAACACTGGAAAGTTGATCAGGTTATATTGGATCTGTTTTTCTACATACTATGTTTTTTAATTTTGTGGAAGGTTTTGGAATATAATGCAGATATTAAATTTTCTAAGTTTATATTTTACTCTTTCAAAAAATCCAGGAAAATATTGTAAAGTTGATAGCTTTGAGTTTCGTTCATTAAAAATTACCTTCCTCGCATGGATATTAAAAAGAAGTGATTTTAATTATCATTTTCGTGTCAGTGGCAAAACTGGTAGTTGTGCTATTGCCGCCCCCTCCCCTCTTTTTATCTCTTTACTGGGTTTTATTGTACAATTTGGTGCAGTGTGGCCCCTCTTTTTGCATTTGCTACAAACAGTATCGCGTTTCCAGGGGTTAGACCTATCTTTACTGCTACTTGTAGTATATTGTTTTATATTTTTGCCTTTAGGTTTCTCAGTTTTAGATTTAAATGCAACATTTGTTTTATCTAGATTGAATTGTTGCAAGCGGCTTTCCTCTAAAAGTAGTTCATTCAGTATGGAGTCGAATTTAAAATCCGAATCCGTATAACGATAAATATTAAGAACAATACTAGAGAATTCATCTTGCAAAAAAAAACGAAAAAGCTGAAATGCCTGATAAAGATCATGTAATGGGTGTCCCAGTTCCCTCAATTGTTTAATAATAGTACGCTATGGCTACAAACAAACGAATTGTTTCCCCTTCATCATACCTGGCAGTGAAAAATCTAACCAGGGGGGAAATTACCGCAGTTCTAGTTTTAGGCAATAAATATCCCATATTTTCTTAGAATTAATCGTTTCTGCAAGTAGTGGTGTAAGTTCTGGAGATATATTTAAATACATGGAACTAATTGCCCTGTCACGGTGTAAATTAACACCACGCTTTTCTTTAGTTTTTACACTGGCCTCAGGTGCTGTTTCTGTAACTTCAATAAATCTCCAGCAACCACTGTTCATAAGGAGGAGTTTCATCTCCGCGGACCATGTTGCGTAGTTATCTGGGGTTAAAAATTCAATATCACTCATTACAATATAAATAATCTGGATTAATTATTGTAAGAAAAAAGAAATAAGACATACATTTATGTAAGCATGTAGAAAAAGTAGAACAAATAAAAAAAAATCTTACTTATTACGTTTACTATAATATGATAGAACTGTATAAATATTTAAAGTTCAAAATCAAAGTCCTACGAAAATTCTGCAGAAGTGAAACTCATATTCCAATCCAGTTCATGAGTAACATAAAGCATAACAGGTCAACACCCATTGGTCACATTAAACATCCGACAGTATCCGTAAAGAGAAATATCACCACTCAATATAACATTCACAAAGATGAGGTCGTCAAAAAAAAACTGAACCATTTATAGGAGACAGGAACGGGAACAATTATGTTCAACAAGAAGATGTACTTAGATGAAGCTTATTCGACAGCGTAGTATACAACATACTCTAATGATGTTTCACATAACAGCCTGTAGAATTACTGCTTCTGGCAGATAACCTTGACAGTCGTGGAGATTAAGGAAGCTTAAACTCGGACCATAGCAGAGTAATACTCAGTAGAATGTGTCATTGTACCAGCCGATTAAACAGTTCAAAACAGCGTTAGCTTTTCTTAATTTTATTTAAAATCACATCAGGTCTTTGATGTTGAAACTTACAAACGTTGAATACTCGTATTAAAACAATATAAGAAACATATTCATAATCGTGGTTAATAGCCACATGCAACATTAGACGGTGAAAAACCATATGGTTTATAAAACAGAACTGCTTGCAAAGACACATTCTAATGCGTATTACTCTGCTCTGGTTCAAGTTTAAGCTACCTTAACCTCTACGACTGTCATTTCGAAAGATCTCGTAACATCAAACTCAAAAATAAATTTGTTTTAATTTTAGGTATTATATTTTCAGAGATATCGTACAAAGTATACTGGACAAATATGTGCCCCCCCCCCCTGCTACTTCCGAATATACTGAAACTAAAATTATAAAAAAAATAGAGGTTGTAAAAGTTTATTAATTAATAAATAGTAATTAATAAATTTAATGTACGCACCGTTTGAGCACGAATTATACACGCACTCTACCGATTTAAAGTTAAAAAGTTGGAATACAAATTTTGGAAATGCATAGTTAAAGCATTTTTTAAAATATATTAGATACTCATGCACAAGAAGAATGATAGTACGAAAACGAAGAAAAACGTTATTCTCTTCAGGTAAAAAAAAATATAGATAAAATTATTAAATTTTAAAGAGAAATCTTACTTTGAAAATTTGTCTTTGTGCATAAGAGAATCTCTGTTCTCATTTTAAATAATTAAAAAAGTTAAAAGCTAACCATTTTTTTCTTAAGGACGTAAAAATACGTAAATTTAGAATCATTAGTTATTAGAGTTTTCCAGAAATATTTTTAAAGCATATTTTCAAACAGACGAAATTCAAGAGTAGTAAACATTTTATATGTTTAAATCACACGAACTTCTTGACACGATCACTCTCCTTCTCCTTGTGTAATAAATATTTCATGAAATCTTATAGTTCAATCTAAAGTGTACGCATGGGATTTTACAAGAAACGTGGTTTGGATAAACAATTTTATCTATCATTGTTTTTGTTACAGTTTATTTTATCGTGAAGATTTAACAACATTAAAATACTAAACAGGTCTATGATACACTAAAGCCGACTTTCGAATTTTTTAAAAATTGCTTATTATCAATCAAAATTTTAGATACACTTTTCAGAGCATAGCTTTTAAGTATCCATACATATTTAACTTTTTTCAGCTTTAAATGCATGATAAAGTTATATAATAGTATGTTTTTATTGTTTACAGTAATTTCTTAAAATTTGCTGACAATCTTTATTTAAATTTGGATATTTAGGATTTTGGCAATTTGCTTACTACATTCTTATCTAAATGAGTTACACGAGAGTGAGTTTTTGAAAATGTAAATCTTTGAAAAATAATTAGAATGCGTACGACATTTAAATAAGAAATAATTTGTGTACACAAATGAACAGAAAAGGTGAAAAGTATTACATTAATATTAATTAGTATTTATTTATTGCAACCGAATCTTTTTCAATTACAATCTGACTTTAAACAGAAGGTTATCGTTACATTCACTTTTTTACTTACCCATTATACGTAGTATAGGGTACACTGTTAAAAATTTGCAGCAAACTGTCCAGTCATTTGACCGTTTTTGTAGAAAACGGTTACATAACTGTAATTTAACTATATTCTGACCGTATTATTGCTTATTTTATGGTCGGAATACAGTTAAATTATGGTTATGTAACCATTTTCTACAAAAACGGTCAAATGACTGGACAGTTTGCTGCAAATTTTTAACAGTGTAAGTCTTGTAATCGTTTTGAAAATTGAAATAAAATTTTTGACGGATTTACACGTTTCAGACACTGGAAATTCCGAAAAACATATTTTTAGAAAACAAATTTTGCCGTCCGTCTAACTGTGTGTGTCTGTAAACGCTCTATCTCCTGAAAAAATTGAGATAGAGACTTGAAATTTGGTATATACTTAGTATGTAACAGTGGGTAGAGGCTTATTGAATTTCAGTAACCTCGATTATCCGGAACTATTTTTGTCGGACTCTCGAATTATTCGTTCTGATAAAAGGAATATTCAAATTTTCGAAATTGTTTATTTTAAGGAGAGAATATTAAAGACAATAAAAAAACATAAATTTTGCATACAGAAGGAAGTCGATCGGATACTTAGTTGCCGAGATATTTGTAATCATATATTCCACACTCTTCGATTTTTCATGACACTGTGTTTCATTCAAATTTCAATTCAAAGATAAATTTTAATTGGAAATGAGACGCTTAATCTGACGCAGTAAATCGTTAGTTAATAAGATTATCAATTTTGGATTTATAAGTAAGGGTGTTTCTTTTACGCAATTCAGTAATAATTTAAAGTTGATGCCATCAAGTTACGATTTTTTTCGAATTGCAATGCATTTTATAAATAGTTTACACGTATTTTATTTTCATATTTTATATTTTGCATATCCATGATGGGTAAGTATTACGGTGGCCTCCAACGACTAGTTTAAATTAGCGTTCATTAAAATATTTTAATTCTGAGAATAAAGTTTTTTGTAAAGAAAGTTTAAAAAATATTTTTTTTCTACATTGCTATTAACAATCTTATAAATGCACGCAAACTCATTCTTCATAAAAAAAATATTTTTACCATTTTATGACTATTTATGCATATTTTTCATGAATATCTCACAAGGATGTTACATTTTGTGCAGCAAAAACGTCGCAGTTATTGAGATTCTAAATATAATTTTGTAACAATGTGTTACAAATTCTTAGATTAAAAAAACATGTATGTAATTGTTTCAATGCGCATTTTTTAAAATTAAATTGAAAAGAAAATTCGATATAAAACAATATTATTCAAGGAATCTTTATATAAAAGTCACTAGTTTGATATACTTTTGAAAAGATACACATTTTAAAGATTTTCATTTTCTTTTAATAAGTAAATTCTTTAAACTGATCGAACAATTTTTATATATAAAAGATTTTTACTTTTATTATTAAGCACTGTGTAATAGTTATCCTTAGTACTAAGTTTACAAGTATTTATTTTATATAAAATCCATCATATTATGTAAGAGAGACTCGAATTAATAGTAGAATAATATGTACATTTGTCTTATTAAATATGTTATTTAAATTTCTTACTGAAAACGTACAAAGAATCCATCACGTTTATACCGGGAAAATCACTTTTGGCAAATACAATCGCTTAAAGCATCACCTTTCGAATCGGATGTAAAAAATAAAGATTTATTTTCGGTCTGGGAAAAGAAATTACGATTAAGTTACTGTAAGACAAGAACAGTTACACAAAATGAAAAGGAATATACCTTTAATCAGCAAAATGTCTACAACAATTCAAAGCTACTCAGTCTTCTGTAATCTTATAACAACACATATCAAATAACATTATTTTGTATGAAACTGCGTAGCTCTACATCTTTTGATAGTGTTAGATTATTTTCCAATTGTAAAACAATATTTTTATATTATTAAATGTATCTCTCCGAAAGTATATAATAAGTTCATAATTCTCATTTTTTAAAATTATTTTTCCAGCAGTTTCAAAGGCCATGATGCAGAAAGATGTTTTTTAAAATGTATTATTTTATAAAAACTTTCCACTATTACCATCCGAAATGTCATTTTGCTTTCTGCATTCATTTTAAATAAAACATGATCAAAAATCAAAAAGAACTTAAAAAAATATATACTTTTTTTTCTAAAAATGCTTTCGTATCTTGGATAATGAATTTTGAATTTTAGATGGCAAAGCGTCACCACAGAACTTGGTGCCGCGCTGTGAATTGCAGCTGTTGGTTTAATAGTATCTTGCACTATTTCTAATTTCTGATGATCTCAGAAGGTTTTTAATCGCACGGACTAGAAAACGGTTGGTTAGTTTAAGGTATTACACGAATATCTATGTACATTTCTAGACACAGCAATGTTGAAATTATATTACTGATTTTTTAAAATTAAAATTTAGTACAGTGAAGAACAAAAATGTACTTACCAGTGCCAAACAATTTTGGTAACATTGAAAATGATATAATATAGACGCTGTGTCAACATACCTGAAAAAATAATCAGAAATTAGTTGTTTTAGCCTTTTTTATCTGAAAAATAAAACTAATATTCCAATAATTTATATTTTATATAACCTTAATATTTGTTACCAAAATTTTAAATTTTAAAACTTTTTTTTATTTTTATACTTTCCAACATAGTTGAAAAGGGATTATGAATAATGAACAGAGGAAAGCGTTAAAGATCCATCTATTGGGCATCTATCCATCTATTGGGCATCAGGTGCAATCTAAACAGTTGATATTTTTATTCTCTGCGGCTTTCGTGTTTATGAATTCGGTTTGTCTGTCTGTCTGTCTGCCGTCTGTCTGTCTGTCTGTCTGTCCATGCTTTAACTCGCGTAAATAGGCTCGGATCGTCATGCAATTGATATATGTTATTGAGGCTTACTGTGGCATGTTCAGTATTGAAAATGAAGTGTGTAGCATTATAGTTTTTTTTCAGGGACACTCAAAAAATCCTTTACATTGCGGTCTATGTGGAAAAATCATTTGCGGTTTATTTTAATGATGGTGCACAGTTTCAAACATATTGAAATCAATATATATCACTGAGGTGCACTACAAGTGCCTAATTATAGGATGTTGTGTGCATAGCACTTATAGTTCCTTTACAGGGATACTCAAAAGAATTACGTTACATTACGGTCTATGAAAAAAAAATCGTTTGCAGTTTAAATTTAATAATGTTTCACTATTTCAAACATATTGAAATTGATATATATCACTAACGCTGATTATAAGATGCTTACTATAGAATATTGTGTGTATAGCTTTCATCGTTCAGTTACAGGGACATACGAAAGAATTCGGTTAAAGTACTGCTTATTAATATTAATTGTTGTGAATGCTTTTCAGTTGCTGAACTCATTTTTGCCTATTACTTGGTGTGTATAAATTGTATAGATTGTATACAGGGCAGCACAAAAGTTCTCGAGTACATTTCCGTTTATTGTCGGAAATTGCAGAAGGGATATTTTAAACTGTGCTACGCGTTTCCTAACTGAACTAAAATTTATTATTCTATTTAGTATATATACAAATCTATAGATCATATACAGGGTAGCGCAAAAGAACTCGGATATTTTTTCCGAATATTGTTGGTGATTCTTGAAATTGAATTTTTAAATATGTTATGTGTTTTCCAAATTGTTTAGTTAGATATTATCCTACAACTTACGGTAAAGTTTTGCAAAATTATTTTGGAAGTGTTGGGAAGTGTTACATAATCCATGCTTGACGCATGATTATTCGTTCTTGTTTTTCTTAATTTTGAAGGAGCAATAAAAGTGAAGAAACAAGTTGTAAGAAGATCGTAAAATTACATAATAGTTCTATGTTCCGACTATTATGGAAATGGATTTCTTATTGAAAAATGGTTTATATATAAATTGTTTTCCTTTACAAGTCCATTAAGGGGGTAGGATACCTTTGAACACGTCGAAAAAGCAAAAAAATATCACTATGTTCCAAGGTTCAAAACTTGTGTAATAAGTCAAAAATAAAAACCAAACTTCATTTAAATATAAAGCTCATGTTTAAATTTATATTAAAAAAATATATATACTTGTTAAATTCATAAATAAATATTGAAATGATAAGTTTAAAAATATATATGATAATGAGAGAAAAAGAGCATAACACATCTTGCGCGCAGTGTTACTAAAAAACTATGCATGGCAATCAAAAGAAATTTTCACCACATATTCATTTCTGTATTATCTACAAATTAAAACCAGAAAAATTTAAGATTTTAATTTTTTTTCTTTTACTTTGAAAATATTTTTAAAAAATCGAAAAATTATATAGTATAAAGGTAACGCTATTATGTATTTATGCTCACCAAAGTGTCCTCTTTATATGCATATTTTCAGATTTTATCATGCGCGCAAGACGTGTTATGTTTTTTTTTTTTCTCTTATTATCATATATAAATTTAAACTTATTATTTCAATATTTATTTATGAATTTGCAAGTATATATATATTTTCAATATAAAATTAAATATGAGCTTTATATTTAAATGAAGTTTGACTTTTATTTTTGACTTATTACACAAGTTTTGAAGCTTGGAACATAGTGATATATTTTTTTTTTTTGCTTTTTCGACGTGTTCAAAGGTATCCTACCCCCTTAAATAAATTCAAGAGATAGCTCACAGTAAGTTAATAAATAAATAATGAAACACGCGTGAATAAGTGATTATTAACACTTATTGAAAAAAATTATTTTCACTAAAGCGATATACGTGTTCTTTCTAACTAGCTCAACTTGAAATCAAAATCAATTTCTCTATTTGGAAAATTTTGAATGGCTTTAATGGTAACAATATTACAGAAAGAATAATTAAAGCATAGCAACATTTTCCTTTGTTCTAAAAATGTTTTCTTAAACTCATTAAACTTGAATAATGTTCAAGAATTCTATCCTAGTTTATTATCAAAATAATCTTTTTTTTTTTTTTCAAAAAAAGTTTGTTTTCGGAAAGCAAAGGCGTATGTCCTCCCCCCCCCCCCCGAAAGATTTTTAAATATGTATAAATTAATTAATTTTTTTTCATAAGAAAGAGAGAAAGTTGTACGAATTCATTACAAATTAAAGAAATAACGTGGAAAGTAATTTTCTACTTTCTTAAAATATGTCTTCGTTACTCCATATTTTTAATTCAGATATTTAAGAAACACCGGATGCGTCAAAAATTACAATGCGTTGCAATTTTAAAATAAAGAAATAACGTTGAAAATTAATTTTCTAAATTATTAAAATATATCTTCCTTCCTTTTAGCTTTTTACGATACACAGGGTGCGTCAAAAATTCATTACAATTTTAAGCAAGAAAGACAAATTATGCGTCAAGCATGGATCATAAAAAAATTTACAGCAAATGCAGATTACTCTAACTAAACTTCACCGTTCAATAAGGTGAAATATGATATATTTGTAAACAATTTCGAAAACGCATAGCACATTTGAAATTTAAATTTCAACAATTACCATCACGAATCAGAAAAATTTCCGAATTAGATTGTGCAGCCCTGTATCTGATCTATAGATGTATATGTACCATGTATATGTGCTATATAGAATGCTAAATTTTTCGTGATTTAGGGAACACATAACACAGTTAAAAATTCAAGTCCCTACAACAATTTCCGTCAATAAACGGAAGTATATTAAATTTATTCCCTTAGTCTTCAATATGATATATAAAATTTATACGCACCAAGTAATAGACAAAAGTCAGGCAAGTTTAAAAATGCACATCACAATTGAAACTGTACTTCAAGCAAATATTCTTCATAGACAATAAAGAAACCAAACTATTTTGTATGCCTACATAAACAAAATATAAATATGATGCACGCCATATTCTATAATAAGCCTCTTGTTGTGCACCTCCGTGAGGTATATCAATTTCAATATCTTTGGACTACTATAACAGAATTAAAATGCATTGCAAACTAACCCCTCCCCCATAAACAATAATGTAACGGTATTATTTTGAGTCCTCTGTAAATGAACTGTCATTGCTACACATTTCAATTCCAATACGAACATGCGATAGTAACCCTCAATAACATTATGACAATCCAAGTATATTTGTTCGAGAAACTGACAAAGAGACAGGCCGCCAATCGGCCAGACAGACTTATGGCCAGTCAAACAGAAATCCATAAACACTGTTCAACTATATCAGAAAGTGTTATAAATTACAACAAATTATCAAATTGTTATAGGAGTCAGGTTTGCAACAAAATGCTTATCACTGTGTAGAAACATTTTTAATAAAAGAGAGAAAATAATTCAAGAATCTTTAAACTATTTTTTGCTATATAATTCCTTATCATTTGCCAAATATTATAGAGTAATCCCATATGATAATTTGTTACATTTTTGTGATTTTTTGGAAAGTGAAAAAGATTATGTAAGTATTTGAACTATTTTTTTCTTTGTCCCAAATAATTCTAATTTTTAACAATTCTTCAGGTGAAAACTGCCTTAAGAAGCAAAAAATTGTAAATTTTCAAGAGTGTTTGAAATCTGAAATTTATTGGAATCTCTTTGAATTATGTTTTTTTCCTATAGCTACAAAATCGCCGACTCTTTGCTGCAAACTGCACTTTGATAGACCGATGTTTCACTTTTTTGTGAATTTTGAAAGTTGTAACGAACTTTTGACGCACCCGATACATTAAAATCCGTATACGCAGGAAATATAATTTCAGCTAATACTTTCTTAAATGTTTCAAGGATATATTATATTTTTAATTAAATATCATCTGCAAACGTTCAGGATTATATTAAATATTTGGATCTCAAAAAAGATTTTTTTTATCATAGTGTTACTTAGAAATTACAATTTATTTTTCAAACATTTTCTAAGGGGATTCTTGGAATGCGTTTTTTTTATTATTATTAGTATTTTTGTAGCGTGGAGTGTTTATTAATATAACTTTTAGTTTCAATTGTTTTAATTCATTATTTTGAATGACAATGATTTTTTAAATAAGTTATTACAATTTTATGATACCTATATACTCTAACATGTAAACACAATTTATGATTTCCATATATTGAAAACAAGCATTCAAATATAATTATTTTTTACAAATGATTTTGGTAGATAAACCCTCAAAAGTGGTTCCTGAGGCATTCATGTGAATTTCAATGTATATAGCAGAACTTTCATTAATAATTAATGCGCAATAAAAATTATCTAAAAAGTGTTACTATATAATGTGTAAAAAACTATTAAAAATTATTTCACATATTTTGTTACTAGAGTAAAATTATTTGTTTATTGGCAATATAAATATTTAATTTTATATATAAAAAAACTATAAATTAAATGTATAAAAATATAATATAATTAAACTTGTAAACGTAACTTGTTTTCTTCATGTATGAGAGAATTGAGCTATGCTATTTTTTATAATGATTTATAATTATTTATACCCTAAAAACATAATATCTTAATCAAAATGCTAATTTCATTCACTCTATGCTATTTTTTATACTGTTTTATAATTAGTTATGCCCTAAAAAACATATTATCTAAATAAAAATGCTAATTTCATTCACTTTATGCTATTTTTTACAATGTTTTATAATTAGTTATACCCTAAAAAACATGATATCTAAATAAAAATGCTAATTTCATTCACTCTATGCTATTTTTTATAATGTTTTATAATTCATTATACCCTAAAAAACATAATATCTAAATCAAAATGCTAATTTCATTCACTTTATGCTATTTTTTACAATGTTTTATAATTAGTTATATCCTAAAAAACATAATATCTAAATCAAAATGCTAATTTCATTCACTGTAGGCTATTTTTTATACTGTTTTATAATTAGTTATACCCTAAAAAACATATTATCTAAATCAAATTGCTAATTTCATTCGCTCTGTAAAAAATTAATAGATAAATGGGAAAAAACAGTAAAAGAGAAAAGCAAACGGAAATATATGAAAGTATGAGCAAATTGAAGCCTTCAAATTTACTTTAATGTTTCATAGATTATTATATCCCCAAAATACTTATGTACAAAAATCAAAATGGTATCTTTGTTAACTCTGTATATAAAAAAAAAAGAAAGATAAGACATGAAAAAAGGAGTAATAATGTAAAGAGCAGCAAAGTAGTGTTTGGCCACCTCTGTTTAAAAATTACCACTAACCCAAATGTTATGTAACATTCAATAGATATCATAAACAATTAAAATAATATAGTAAAAGTGTTTAGAAGAATATTTTATTTTTAACATTAAAAGGGGGCAATTTTATAACCTTAACGATCCTAGTTATTCGTTGAAACTTGTGGCCAGATTTATGTTACGCAGGTTTGCCTTCTTCAACGGCAAAAAATAATTGTCTCTCCTTGATTTAGAGTTATTTTTCCCTAAAATCCTGTCTAACAATTCAGAACGATAAAATAATAAAACATCTCTATACTTCACATTGAAAAATGTCAGTCGTGCTTTAATGGGATATTTTCTTTTTGTGATTTCTCACTTTATATAATATAGCCTGTTTTATTTTATATTGAAACTTTAACTATTCGATCGCAAAAGTAGAATGTCCGAAAATTAAAATATTTTATTTTATTTATTTTTATTTATTGTATTTATTGTATTTATTTTTATTTATTTTTATTTATTTTTATTTATTTTAAACTATACGTGAATTTTTAAGACAATTTTCTGTCATGTAACAGACCAAAAGTCACTGTCTTGGTAAATATTAAAACTCTTTTTAGGTGTGTTCGTAATTATATAAATACGTAGCACATATAGTCGTCGTCTGGTCCGTCCATCTGTCTGCATATAACTGCGCAAAAACTACCCAACCTAATGGCTTGAAATTTAATCTATATAATCGTTGCAGAATTTTGTCGAGTCATTTAAAATTTTATGAAAATCGAATCAAAACTTAAAAAGATATTAATGCAAATATTTATTAATTAATTTGATTTTTTTAAAAATCGGTGCATCCTTTTTATAGAAGCTTCAGAGGATTAATCATTAAGATACTTAGATGTATCGCCTAGCTATCTGACATGTATGACGTTATAGTCATATATGACGTATATGACATTTTATAACCTCTATGACCAAGTCATAGTCACATTCATCATTCTGTTAAATTCTATCATATGTAATTAATTCAATGATATCACATGAAATGTAATGATTCTACGTTGCCATGGTGGTTACGTTCTATTTAAGATGGAATCATATTATTTCTTTTTACTGAATTTAAAAACCGAATTTGTATACTAAAAATGTTTAATTATAGCAATCCTATAATCTACCGACAGTTTTTTGGATAGTTGTGCCCGGCGAAATAGATATTAAATTGAAAAAGATTCTAAATATGGCTTTCAATTTCTGAAATTTTCAAAGCTAGGCTTAAGTTTCCCATTGAAAGTTTCAGTAAATGTCAACAAAAAATAAAATGTTGCCATCTTAAAATGTATTTATTTTATTACGGAAATTAATCATATAATAACAGGCGATATAATTCACTTTACTGAAACTAGTTTTATTACGAACACACCTCATTTGTCACGTTTGACGTATAATTTCCAACTTGTATTTTATCCGTTAACCCATTAATCTTCCTACCCTGTTGAAGTTTTACTTAACAATGATAAAAACGTTTCACACCAGAACGCTTGTTTAAAAATATTTAACATATTTATTTAACTTAGTTCTATGAACATTATGATAGCACAACGTCAATCCTATCTCCAAATCCTCTGCATTTGGCTTACAAAATGGTGTATCAAGGTCAAAAAGTGTGCCTCAAAATGTGTCGTCAAGAATTTTCTAAAAAATTTATCACCCCTGACATTAATATCTCTCTAAACTGTGTAGATTTATCCTGGATCACCGATTATAAATATCTAAGAATCCTGGACTCAAAATTAAACTGGTATAGAGAGATTTGTGACATACTCGCAAAGCTGCCTCAGCCCAGTCCTTCCTTAAATCTTTATTAGTTAATCATGGCTGTCTGCTAATTCCTAACAAGTTAGTGACAAGTCTTTTATCAGATCTACCATGATGTACGGGTCAGTGGTTTGGGGATCTGTTTGCGAAACTCAGATGCAAAAACTTAAAATTGCCCAAAATAGAATTTTATGTCAGATAGTCATTGCAACCACGTTTGTCCGGAATGATGTTATTCGCAATTATTCGGCTTATTATCACCCCCCTCCTCCTCAGTGATTGAGCCTGTAGCTATACATAACATTATCAGTAAGCTCAAAAAACTTAAGTCCCTGGGTAAGATAATATTTCTAACACTGCTTTAAAAAATCTTCCTCCAATATTCATTATTTATGTCATTCATATTACCAACTCTATTTTCAAATTAAACTACATCCTAAAACTTTGAAAACTTCCTATTCCTAAACATAGTACCAATCCTTCTGATCCAACTAATTACCGCCCTATTTCTCTGCTACCTTCTCCCAGTAAAATAGTCGAGCGCGTCTTCAGCATCCAGTTGCAGAATTATATTGAGTAACATAGTATTCTTATACCCGAACAATTTGGTTTCGGCCTAAGTACTCAACCGAACTCCAGCTGCACAGCTGCTGCCATTTTTTAGACGTCGCAAAGGCATTCAACAAATTCTGGCAAGAAGGCCTTATTTGTAAATTAATTTAGCTTGGATTCCCTGCCAGACTTATTCACTTAATATACCTCTGCGACTGTTCTTTTCACATCCGCATAAACAACATTCTTTCTGGTATATTTTTAATTCTCAGTGGCATATTTCAGGACAGTGCCCTTTATCCACTCTCTTTATCGTGTTTATAAAGATATTTCACGTTCACTACATACCTACCTTGGTCTTTATGCAGACGACACATCTATTTACGCATCCAAGCACCACCCATATACACTACAGAAGCACATACAGACTCACTTAGATTCATTCATAGACTGGTGCAACCTGTGTCGCGTTAGAATAAATGAAGGCAATAACTCCGCTATCTATTTTTCCAGATAGTTTACCAATCCTAATAGACTTATTATTAAGAACAATACCATTCCCTGATCTAGTTATGCTAAATACCTCTGGGTTACACTTGACCAAAGACTAACTTGGAATGATAAGCTACGGCTGCCGAAAGCAGTCGTACTTCACCGTCGATTCCAGGCTCTCGTGAGCCTATACGAGGTCACTACCAAGAATTGCCGGATTACCCGGACACCTCCAAGGTGGTTCTCTTCAACCGGTGGGAGAAACTTGGGCCTAAGCCTCCTGCACTTCATCACCCTTTCCCAAATGAACGACGCCAGAGGTCGTTGCGATGATACGGTGGTGCCCAAACTCAGAGGACACCACCAAAACACACTTGGGCGGAACGAGGAAATGAACAACGACTGCGTAGTCGGGATCCCATAAGGGAAACCGTGTCCTAACTTGGAATAAACATATTAGCTCTGTCATGAAAAAAGTCACCGGAGCCTTCTATGCATTTAAACCTCTTCTCAATAGTCTAACTCTTGCAATCTATAATAAACTATTCCTTTATAACTTTTTCATTCTTCCTATCATGACCTACGCCTGTCCCATCTGGGGGTCAGATGCAATTCTACTATGGACAATTTAAGTAACCTGCACAACAAACACCTTCGCATTGTTCGCAATGCCTTTCGCTATCTTCGTAATACCACAATACGTAGAGATGTTAATGCTCTCACCTTTAGAAAAATAGTTATTGACCTTCCTATTAAATTCTACATATAATAATTTATACAACCGTACTAATTTAATTATCACTGAACTGCCTGATTATGACGCCTTGAAGTTCCACCATATAAAGTTTCCCAAACACTCTCTGATTATGGATGCTGAGTAAACTTGAATTCCTTTCATATGATTTTCATTCATGAATTTACTTTTATTTCATTTACTTACTCTTTATACTAAAAAAAAATGCATATAATGTTATTCTGGAGCAAAATAATAAAAAATACTGTTACTCTCTAACAAAAAGAAATATTGCTTTGGAAGGTGACTTTGTTTTTTTAGACCTGTGACTTTTGTCACTTTCTTCACTACAGCTTACCCTGCTACAACTGAGCTTTACATATTTTTTAAACTTTATTTTTCATTTAACGCATATTCAAAGCTTTATAATTTTTTATTATTCTCTTAATTTTTCATTTTACCACTTTTTTGTAGTTTTAATTCTTAATTTCTTAAATTTAATTATGTAGTTTAAAACAACAGTTACACTTTTTTCCTTTCCAATGGCTCATTAATAATAGGGCATACATTCAACTGAAGACTTGGCGTAAGGTTGCTGTCAACTCGGAAGCACCTCAAGAACCTTATGCTGTTTAGCACTGTTCTGTGGCCTTTATTTAACAGATTTTATGAACCCTCTGAGCGTCTGAGGGCTTCCCTGCATTTTCACATAAACGCTCATAAAACTAATATTATTTGAGATTTTCATTCACGGTTTGTTTCTAAAATACACTTCATATCTCTTTATCATACATATATCTTAAAATACAATTCCGTTAAAAATATTTTTGCCTATAGCCAATTTAAGTTGTTTCTGGGAAACGGAAAAATACGGGCAAAACGCTTAGAGGTTGAAAAGTTAATGAAATAAATTATAGAAACTGGTCGATTTGACCCATTCAGAGTAAGAAGGTTAAAGAACGGTGGTATATTATTTCCAGAATATTTTATGAGAAACAATCTTAATAATCTTTTATCTTTTATAATTTACGTGAACAGAGTTTTCGAATTGTATTTATTCAGTTTCAAATAAAAGTGGTCGTAATTTCTCTTAAGTTTTCAACAATACTGCAACAGAAATACTTGCTTCAGAGACGGTTCAGAGTGTATTAAAATTACTATTAAAACAATACTTTGCAATACATACATTTAAAAGTATGTCATTTTAGAATTAAAAGTTCTCATTTCCAGATTAACCAATTAAGACCATCTATAGCTTTAAAATATTTTCAAATCAGGAATGGCATTATTTCTCCGACTTGAGAATCACTCTTGAATACATTCAGCGAGATAAATCACTTCTTCAAGACTTAAAACATTTTGAATTGCCTTGGAAAATATGAACACTAAAAGCACTCTAACCGCATGGAAGTTTTTACTTATTATCTAATAAACCACATCTAATATTATATTAATGTATTTTGACTATTTCTTACAAACATATTTCGTGGAGCACATACAGTACTGAAAAGTTACAAATGGATGGAAAAGTTGGAACTCATACCTAAACATTAGTTTAGTTAGGGAACAAACATTTACACACATGCTGCATGTTTGTAAATGCAAGAATTCATCCATAAGATTTAAAAAACATTTTTCAGAAACAAAAGTAGACCGCAGTAAAACATAATTAAATCATTTGGTAGATTTTGCTAGAGAAAAACTAATTTAAAATATCATAATTCTAAAAAACATTATTTCTGATGTTTTCAATCAAAATAAAAGTTTTTTTTTAAATTACGAAACTATATATTCTGCAATAAATTCTTTTCATAAAATTTGTTGAACAAATATTAAATTTTGCTTGTAAAGTCTCTCATTTTCTTACATGAAATAAATTTCTGAAACGTATGCCACTGAACAAAGATAAACTTTTATTTGCCTTTGAAAACATAGAAGATATTCAATTCAATTTCATTAAAATAAACTTTTTATAGAACCAAAATAGTTACTGCACTTTTATTCGAAGAATAAAGTGTCAGTTACATTATGAAATAAAACAGTTTTTTTTTCAGATTAGGGAATATTCCTTGAACACTTGTTCAATTATTTCATTGTGCATCCTAAGAATTTGTAAAGATACTTTTTATTTTGTCAAAACAATCGTAATAAATTGTGTCTTCGCCCATAAAAAGTGTATTCTTGAATTTTATTTTGAAACAAGATATTTAATCTTGGAGGAAATTTCTAAGATAATACAGAGAATGCAATAAATGTTTTTGAAATATACTGGAAGGAATTGCATGCTAAAGGGAAATATATATAACGATATATATTTTTTTAATTTTCCAATTCATATACAAATAAATTAGGGGCGAAAATAGTTGATATCACCAATTTTATTTTATGAATTTTAACTGAAAAAATTATCTAAATATATAACAAATCCGAACAATATATAACAAATCCGAACAATATATAACAAATCCACAACCTTTATATTTAAAACCTTTAAAAATTTCGAAGGGTTTGACAACAAAAGCTTTTTTTTAATGTTTTCTTACGAGAACTTTTATCGTTAATTATCAGTATTTTTTATTTGGGGTTCATTTAAGGTTTTGTCACGGGTCTGAGCAACGCCGAGCGGTTCACCTAGTCGTATACTATAAGTAAAAATGAAATAACGTCCATAACCTGAGAGAGAACGTGATAAACGTGAAAGATGGCGTTTCAAAACATTGCGTTATAGATCGTGAAACTGTAGAACTGTCATTTTTCTTAAAAAGATCTTCAGTGAGGTCTTTTTCAAACATGTAGACAGTTCATATATATGTAGATAGATTATATATAAAAAAATTACTGTTATTTGGTTTTAATTTTTCTTGTTTTAGAAATTAATTAAACATTAAATATTTATTATTTTAAATGCATATAATTCTTTTATTTAATAAAAAATATTTACAAAGATTCTTTGTCTAATATATATATATTATGATTTATAAAAAAGTATATTTATTTTTATTAAACTATGATACACTGACAGTACATACTCTAATACTAATGTGTATATCTACATATCACTGAAATAACTGCCATTCTAAGACTTAGTAGTTATTTTATGAGATCTTGGGAGTGAGGTAAAGAATGTTCTTCCAACAATTTACAAGTACATCTCGCAAAGAGCATGATTTAGGAATAACTACTTAAGCAGATCGCTTCCCAAAGTACATAAATTCGCACCAAGATTGATGTTTGGTAGCCAATGTTTTGAACTCGCGGGAATACCGTTTTAATAAGAGGCCAATCGTTTAAAGAGTCAAGTCGAATATTCTGAAGATTCAGAAAGATATCGGATGTATATTTCCAAACATAGCTGGATTATACATGGAAGTTCCGCAAAATGTCATTTTTATCAACTAATTTTATACAAAAGCGTATTCAAATGTCCATGCGAGACTTTGAATAGTTGCTTTGATTTTGGTGATTATTTTTTTGTTAGTATCGGTTTTCCTCATGGTTCTTCGAAAGAGAACTAAATTATCAATAAAAAGGACAATACAAATATGGAAACTAGCTAAAAAACTAAAATAGTTCATTTCTAAACATAGCTGGATGATACGTGATTTTCCACAAATGGTCCTTTTTTATTAACTGATTTTAAACAAAAGGGTATTCAAATGTCCATGCGTAGACGTTGATCAGATATTTCGATTCTGATGATTCTTTTATTGTTGGAATGGGCTTTACTGAGAGAGATGGTTCTTCCAAATAGAACTAAAATATCAATAAAATGAACAATAAAAAATGAAAAATAGCAATTTGTGGAAAATCTATAAATATCCAGCTACTTTTAGAAATCAACTGTTAAATTCAGATCCCAATATTGCCGAAATCTTTCTTAATTTTCATGATATTCAAATGGTGTTTTTATATGAGTCATTTTATATAGTTGATTACTAGATCATGAAAAAAAAAACAACTGTCGTTGACACATGCGCAGTTAAAAATTATTGCCTACAAATACTTATATTTCATAAAATATTTCATATATATTTATATTCTATGTATTATATTGTTTCTACTTCACTTTGTGAAATTTCCTGAAAGTAGCGTTAAATTTGGATGAAAACCCTTCACGATATACAAAAAAACTTGCGGAAATGTGTTTTCATCAAACTTTGGAATCTTCATGAACACACGTGCTATTCTTACACAATTTAGCACAAGACCCACATAGTCATCTGCTATAGCTGGAGATATTTTTGAGAATTTTCGTTTTGAGGGCGACAGAAAATATTATTTATTTTTAAATTTCTTGTTAGTCCCCTCGTAAAGAAACTTTCACTTAAAAATATGAGGTCCCACATGTTCTTTAGATTCTCAAACTGTTCTTTATATTACATTAAGTATTTTTCTAAATATTCGACAAAATGTCTAAAATCGTAGGTGTCGGGATGCTTTTGACCTGACAGTATATATTATTTCTAACACTATGAAAATAATTTCATTCTTGATTCAAAGGAAGAGGAAACAACAAGAAAATACTCACATGGGAAATTTTATAATATCTTAATTACAAAAACGATATATGTATGAAAAATAAGAAATAACATATTTTCTTTGCAAATATAACTACATACATATATCATCATCATCATCATCAACCGTTTTCAATCCACTGCTGGATTAAGGTCTCCCCCAGATTTTTCCATTGTTTCCTGCCTAGTGCTTTAGTCATGCAATTAATACCGGCCAATTTTCTGATTTCGTCACTCCAGTTTACTTGAGGTCGTCTTCTTGGTCGTTTTACATTCCTGAAATACCACTGTAGGGTGTTTGTTCTCCATCTATTGTCTTGTCTTCTTTCACTGTGCCCAGCACATTTCCATTTTAGTCGTTTAATTCTCTCAATGATGTCAAAAACTTTCGTCTGACTTCTTATCCAGGTTTTTCTCTTTCTGTCTCTTCTAGTTATGCATAGCATACATCTTTTCATACTTCGCTGTGTTGTTTGTAATCTGTGTACCTTCCGTTTTGTTATCGTCCATGTCTCTACTCCATAAGTTAGTGCAGGCAAAACATATTGATTAAACACCTTTCTTTTCAAACAAAGAGACATCTTACTCTTCAGAATAATATTGTTCTTCTCAAAAACACTCCTTCCATTTCTTATTCTTCTATTGATTTCATTCATTATACTGTTGTCCGATGATATTTCCTGTCCGAGGTTCACATAACTAACGATTTTCTTTTTTGATGCAAATGAGTTGAACAACACCTTAGTCTTTTCCAAATTTATTTTTAATCTCCCATTAATGTTAGCTTCTTCCAAAGCTTTCAGCATTTTTCCCAATTCTTTAGGGCTATTACTAAAAATTAAAATGTCATCAGCAAACCAGAGATGGCATAAATATTCCCCATTTATTCTAATCCCCTATTCTGATCCCTTTGTTTTCCAATCCAGCTCCTTGAAAATATTTTCTAAGGCAGCAGTAAAAAGTTTCGGCGAAATGGTGTCTCAATGTCTTACTCCTCTCCCAAGCTTGATGTTCGCTTTTCCTTTGTCCGAACGGATGGTGGCTGTTGTTTTCTTTTAAATCATCTTTATGATATTGATGTAAGGTTTGTCTATACCAATTTCTTCTAGAGAATGAACTACTGCAGATGTGTAGACCAAATCGAATGCTCTTCCATAATCAATAAAAGAAAGACAGAGAGCTAAATTATATTCTTTATTTCTTTCAAGTTCCCTTACTGTTTGAAAATGATCCATTGTGCTAATTCCCCGTCGGGATTCTGCTTGTTCTGTAGGTTGAGCTGAGTCCAGAGGTGATTCAAATCTTGTCGTTAAAACTTTGGTGAATATTTTATAAATCACTGACAGTAAGCTTATTGGACGGTATTTTTTAATGTTTTACTTCTTCCCTTTCTTGTAAAGTAGCACCATCTCAGCATTATTCCATTCTTCTGTTTTATATATATATATATATATATATATATATATATACACATAGACACACACACACACATAAAGTAAAGCTAGGAGAGTCTGCGCACAATTCAAAATAGTAGCAATAAAAAAGCTAAATATTAATTTTTTGCTTAACTATCCATGAATAATTTTTACTTCATTTGTTTCTTATGCATTTCCATTGCTATTTTGTTGTTATGTTGCAATTTAATAGAACAGTTGTAATAAAACCAAGAAAGTTATTTTGCGCAATCCGTCCTTACAGGGTTGGTGTGATTGCGTACATGGGTAGGAGAGATTCTTACTAATAATAAATACAATTAAATTGTTAACAATAAGAATTACACTTAAATGACATTGCTGTAAGGTTTTTGTGAACAAACTTTATTGTATTGGGAGTGAATATTTCAACCTAATGCTTAAAGAATCAGAAAAAGGAAATAATTTTAAAAACGATTAAAAAAATTAATTAAAGGGAAAAATATTAAAGTATCAGAAAAAGCAAGTCCAGATAAGATTACAAAATAACATTAAGTTACTTGAGAACACGTTTAACTTAAAATTAGTCCAGTTTCATTTTTCATTTTTTATGCAAATTTACCAATAAGCTGCGTAATCTCTCCTAGCATTTAAACTAATGGGAACAACGCGCCATCTCTCCTAAGTAGCAGATGCACAAACTCTCCAATTTCGGTAGGAGAGATTGCGCGGCCTTTTTTTTTACATGACCTCTGCTAAAACGAACCGTTGATGTTCACATTTTTAGTCTAGATTAGTAGCTTATGAGAAATCGTTTAAGTTAAAAATATTTTGTACTACTGACATTGTATAGAAATTCTGATGAATAGCTATGAAAATTCAAGCACTTACTTTGGGAAAACAAAACAAAATAGCAATACTTTATCTTAGACGCTCAAAGCAATCAACGTGCACTTTCAAGTAGACACTCCACTACTGTTGTAGTACAACTACCTCGAGTTTCTGCGCTCCCACTCTACTCCTTCCCCCCGAACCTCTATATGCGCAATCTTTCCGACCGCGCCATCTCTCCTGGCTTTACCTTATATATATATATCATATTTATAATATTTATAAAATATAGTTACATATGATATTTAGAATATTTATAATCTATATAATATTTGAGACTTCATGTGAATTGAAACTCTATGTATTATAAAGTATTTCGGACTTCTTTTCTTTTTTCTTGAAGTATCTGATAATATTAATATCACATAACTTACAAAATAACATTTTCTGTTAATTTACATTTTAAATATCATTTCCACTTATAAGAAGAAATTTAGTAAAATTAATTTGATAATCGCTTTTAAAAATTCAAATTTATTTCCTCAAAAAGCACATTATAGGGTGCAATGCAAATGCGAAACATAGGTTTGATAATACAGCTTCTCTATTACATTAATATCTGGCTGCCTGTCTAAATTACACAATTCTTCCTCTGAGAATATGGAAAGCAGCGCAATGAAATTAACACTTGAATAGATCCGAGTTTATCATTTAAGCTCTCAGAACCTTACAATTTGAATTATTTTCCGATATATTACTTTTTTTGTAAATTTGGACGAAGTTTCGCTGTAGATGGCATCTAAATTACTCAATTTTTGTGGATAAAAGAGGGAAAAGGAGAATTAAACGTTTTATCAGATTTTCATTGACATCATTTTATCCTTGAAATTAAAAAGATAGATTACTTTCAATTTGAATAGCTGAGGAACAGAAAATCTTGATTAAATTAAATTTTGTCAAGCAAATTCGAAGAATAAAATATCATACATTAAAGATTTATGAATCAATTCATTTTCTCAGAAACAAAAATATTCTGTCGGATTTTCAGCTTTAGTTTCAACCAAAGAGAAAGACCTATGACTTTAGGGGGGCAATTATTGACCCATATTTACAAGAATCGAATTTAAAAAAACAACATATGCTATTTTTAATTAATTATTCTTTGAAGTTAAAACGTTTCACAAACGCGCTAAAATTAAAATGGTTCTTAGGGTAAAATACATTTTCTTTCTTGTAAGTTATTTATTTTAATTTAAAAAGCTGAACTATTTTTACATGAGTTCATAAAGTTGATGTCATTTTCATTCCCCCAATTCCGAAAATAGAAACCAAATCATGAAGGAATCATCACTTTTGACAAATGACGTTTTGCCTCAAAAAAAATCATGCCATCTGGTAAATGTAATTTTCGCGTAATTCCTATATAATCTACATTATAAAATTGACTTTTTTTTTAATTTAGTGTTTAGTAAAATGAATTTTATATATTCTTTTCTAATGTACAATATTATCCAGATTCCTTTTTCTCTCAAGCAGTCGAAAGATCTCATGGAATGCAAATACGACACATCAGGTTGTCGCGCAGCTAGTTTATGTCTAAAACAAATATTTTACTTTAAATTTAAATAAAAGTTTTAATGTTTTGCAGTGTCCCGCAGTTGCGAATATGATTAAGCTCGGTTCTCGTCAAGATCACCGAAAGTGAAGCAGCATCTACCATGGTCAACGGTTGGGAGGGTGACAACCTTTCTCGACTGCGACTGCTGTGGGACCGTGTACGGAACGGAGCTGGTGCACGTAAAATCTGTTCGTGGCTCCAATGTCCTCCAAGTTTGAAAACGATACCTCTGGGGGTGCCAATCCAGGTGCAGGTCTCTCATCTGGAATTGGTTCAAAAATTAGGAGGCCAGCTGTAAAAGTCCGACCTCTCTTGATGTCGGACCCCTTCTTTCAGAGTCCACCCCTTCTTCCACCCCCCCCCCTTCAGTCCACCCCTTCTTTCAGAGAAGTGGCCTGACACTTTCTCTGACACGACAACAACAACTATGTTTTACAGTGGTCAAAGAATTTCAAACTTTCATCTTCTTACTATAGGAGAAAAATTACTTTTTGCACATAACCGTCACCGTTTCCGATGCAAGCACTACGAAGTTACCACTGTAAACATTATACTATCCGATTACAACCACTGTATGAAAACGTCTTTTCTTCATGACTGCACATTTATTTTATCAAAAGGGATTGTATTAATGTCTAAGGAATAAAGAGTGGAACTGGCTGCTGATAATAAATATTATGTGTAACTTTGTATGCTATCTTTAAACTGTTTCTTCTAATAGTTTATTTCACAAAAAGCATACATAAACCCTATTAACACTGTATGCTTTTTTATAGTGTCGTTATGTTTTCCTTTAATTTTCTTACGCTTTCTAATTCATTTTCCTAACTGAATGTAATCTATACTAATATTATAAAGCAGTAAAGATTGTTTGTAGGGGTAATCTCTGGAACTACTGAAGCGATTTCAAAAGTGATGGTGGCAAATTGATGGTGATAATCCTTGCGCCAACATAGGCTATATTTTATGTCGGTGCCACTAACCTCAGGGTTGTGCAAGAGCGATAAACGTTCTAAAATTTCGATATTTTTTATACTGAAGGAGCTAGAAATATGAAATTTGGCATGGTAGTTACTTATAAGATGTAAATGCTCTCTAAGAACAAATTCTAAAAAAATTCGAAATTTAAAAGGGTGAGATGAGCGAAAAGCGTTCTAAAACATTCTAAATTACAATTTCTATGGAATCTCTGGAAATACCGAACCATTTTCAAAAGTTACGGTATCAAATTGATGGTGACAGTCCCTTTTCCAACTTAGGCTATATTTTATGTCGGTGCCACTACCACAGGAGGTGCAAGAGTGAAAAACGTTCTAAAATTTCGATATTTTTTTATACCGAAGGAACTAGAAATTTAAAATTTAGCATGGTAGTTATTCATAAAATGTAAATGCTCTCTAGGAACAAATTCTCAAAACAATTCGAAATTTCAAAGGGTGAGATGAGCGAAAAGCGGTCTAAAAACATGGAATCTCTGGAATCTCTATGGAATCTCTGGAACTACAGAACCATTTTCAAAAGTAATGGTAACACTCCCTGCTGTAACATAGGCTATATTTTATATCGGTGACAATGCCACAGGGGGAGAGGGGGGGGGGGTAAAAGAGCGAAAAACATTCCAAAATTTCGATTTTTTCGACATTAGTGTAGCTTAATTAGTATTTTCTGAATTATCTGTTGCAGTAAAATTTCCCCTATTGAAAATAGGCCAACGAATACCACTTGTCATTTTTAAAGAATTACGCGAGCAAAGCCCGCTAGTTTTGCTAGTTACTATAATAAAATAAATGTAAACAAAACCTCAAAAATTATTTTAAATTTTTAACATGGAATCAAGACTTTTAAATATATAAACCTATTAATAATGTATGATAAAGGTAATTTACTGAAAATAGCAATTTATTTATTTTTTAAACACATGTAGGTGATTTCGAAAGTTCAGCCGTCCGATAAATAAACAAGGCGTAAAATGCTGAGAAGATTTTCCGATACAAACGTAATAAAGGACTTGGTTTACACATTAAAAAAAAATATATTATTTATATGGCAGGTATCATTTATGTAGCTGCTTTGTGCTAACGTTTAATCTTCAATTTTCCAGTGTAATAATTTTTCTCTTTCTAGATTGAAAAAGTCAATTAAAGATATATAATAAATAAAGAATCTATAAACGCAATATGAATTTCGTACTAAATTAAAAAATAATTTGTGCCTTCATACAAACGTAATAAAGGACTTGGTTTACACATTTAAAAACATATATATTATTTATATGGCAGGTATCATTTATGTAGCGGTTTTGTGCTTACGTTTAATCTTCAATTTTCCAGTGTAATAATTTATTTTTCTCTTTCTAGATTGAAAAAGTTAATTAAAGATATATAATAAATAAAGAATCTACAAACGCAATATGAATTTCGTACTAAATTAAAAAATAATTTGTGCCTTCATATGAATTTTTTTTTCTTCACCTATTAAACTATAATTATCTGGTTTTATTATCCTCATAAATAAATTAATTCCTTTTATAATTTTTTTTTAATTTATATTTATATTAAAATCATTAAAATTACAGAAATTACATTAGAATTATATAAAACATTAAAAACATATTAAAATTGGACGTTTCGGATTTACATGAAAATTCCTCATCAGCAAAAATTTGTCTTAACGTAAGTCACAATTTCGACATTTTGATGCTTTGTATTTTCTATGTGTTGATGTTTTAGAACTTATTGTGACTTACGTTAAGAAAATTTTTTGCTGATGAGGAATTGTCATGTAAATTCGAAACGTCCAATTTTAACATGTTTTTAATGTTTATGTAATTGTAATGTAATGTCTGTAATTTTAATGATTTTAATATAATTTTTTCATTATTGGAATTAATTATAAACATATACTTCTATGGAAGAAATTTTGATCTATCGAAAGAATTTATATTACAAACAATTACGAATTTTTGGATATTATTTTCTTTTTCATAATAAAAACAGTACATCTGTATATTCTTTCTGAACGTTTTAATATAAACAGTTAGATAACACACATTTATTTCATAAAATTTACTATATATGTTAATTTTACCACACATTTATCGTAATAGCGATTTTGATACACTTTATTAAATATGTTTCACTACTTATTTTATGCATTTATGTCATCAAAAATAATTTACATTAACTATTTTTCAAAAGGCTTGAAATTTTTTAGTTAAGATGAATTACAATTGGACTTTAATAAAATTATAATCCAGTGATACATAATTTAAGCACATTTCATTGTGCAATTCTTTTTTTAAAGAAATGATATCATGTCTCAATATTGACTTTTGCCATATTTTAAAAGTATAAAAGAATTAAAATTTATGTAAAATGGCAATAATATGTTTGTCATTATTTGTTGGCATAGCGACAAAAAGAAATGACATTTTCAGGAGGAAAGAAAGAAATGGCTAAGTAATCTTTTATTTTTTTATCTATACTAATATTATAAAGTAGTAAAGATTGTATTTTTGTTCTTTTTTTGTTTGTTTGTTCGTTTGTTTGTAGGGGGCAATCTCTGGAACTACTGAAGCGATTTCAAAAGTGATGGTGGCAAATTGATAGTGACAATCTCTGCTCCCACATAGGCTATATTTTATGTCGGTGCCACAACCCCCAGGGGGGGTGCAAGGGCGAAAAACGTTCTAAAATTTCGATTTTTTGTATACTGAAGGAGCTAGAAATTTGAAATTTGGCATTGTAGCTACTTATAAGATGTAAATGCTCTCTAAGAACAAATAAAAAAAAATTCGAAATTTAAAAGGGTGAAATAAGCGAAAAGCGTTCTAAAAACATTCTAAATTACAATTTCTGTGGAATCTCTGGAACTACAGAACCGATTTCAAAAGTAATGGTGGCAAATTGATGGTGACAATCCCTACTCCAACATAGGCTATATTTTATGTCGGTGCCACTAATCCCAGGGGCGTGAAAGAGCGAAAAACGTTCTAAAATTGCAATTTTTTTTATATTAAAGAGCTAGAAATTTGAAATTTGGCAGTGTAGTTACTTATAAGATGTAAAAGCCCTCTAAGAATAATTAAAAAAAATCTAAATTAAAAAAGGTGAAATGAGCAAAAAGCGTTCTAAAATCATTCTAAATTACAATTTCTATGGAATCTCTGGAACTACAGAATCGATTTCAAATGTGATGGTGGCAAATTGATGGTGACAAGCCCTGCTCTAACAGCCGCTTTAATAAAAAGCTATGCGTTGCTGACGACTGGGTTTTTCGGTAATTGTTGCCACAGATTAATCGCGGAAAATGAGACATTTGAAGTTACTGAAAAAAATAATAGTTCGAAAAGTGTTTGTCAAAAAATTGTTAGACAAACTGCGTTTGAAAGGTACAAAATTGTTTTTTTCTTGATATAAATTTCAAATCTAATGATTATGCCGTTTCTCAAATATTGAATTTCAAAAATTACCAAATTTCACGATGGAGTACCATAGCGAAACCTTCATGCGTAAAAAGATAATGATAAGGGCGACATGTTCTGACGTGTATATTGGCACGAGTCACAAATTATAATAGCCTTATTATTCTGTTAAAATATAAGTGTCAGTTATGAAATGTCAATATTTTGTTTGATTAAAAGTTAGTTAAGATAAATTGACCAGCGTAGCGGGCGTAGCTAGGTAGTGACTAATAATAAGTAAAACTTTTTCCATTTAATGATGGAAAATTTTGTTCTTTGTAAATAGAATTCAGTATTCTGTAATTGACAATAAAATCCAGCCATTAAAACATACATTTTTAATTACATGAAAAATACTGCAGTTGCTTACTTATTTAAAACTAGCAGACTACGCCCGCTGCGCTGGTCGGTTTCTCCAAAAGAACCTTGAATCACACGAAATATATCGGCGAATGTAACCATGTATTTTAAAGTAATCTGTACCTTTACCCGGAATATCCTAAAATAACATAAAAACGGACACTTATTTCACTAAGTTATGATTTTTTAATACGGTTTATTATTACGTTTACAATATATTACCTACTGTTTTCCATTGATTTATATGTTTTATAGCTACATTTTTTAATAACGTGAATTAACCTATATTATTCACAACTAAAAAGAAATGGCGCATCTAGTATTTGTCGAGAATTAAATAAAAATCATGTACTCGTGACATCATAATTCACTTTTATATTTTAACAGAATAATACGATTACTATAATTTGTGACTCGTGCTGACACATTGCTGTTATTAATATTTTTTTACGCGTGAAGTTTTCGCTATGTTACTCCATTGTGAAATTTGGTAATTTTTGAAATTCAATATTTGAAAAATGGCATAATCAGTGGATTTGAAATTTATATCAAGAAAAATACAATTTTTTACCTTTCTAACGCAGTTTGTCTAACAATTTTCTGACAAATACTTTTCGAGCAATTAATTTTTTCAGTAACTTCAAATGTTTCATTTTCCGAGATTAATCTGTGGCAACGATTACCGTAATTCCCAGTCGTCAGCAACGCATACCTTTTTATTAAAGAGGATGAAAGAATTTTAATATTATTTAACAACTTTAGTAACTACGAAAAGTATACTATTAGTTAAATCATTATATTTTATATAAAATTCTCAGTCTGTATCAAATGACTTTTAGGTACAAAGCACAGGAGCATCAGATTTCGTTACTTCGAAATATTTCGGGCGATTCTTGTATATATTTAAATTTTAATTTGATGTTTAAAATATAAAATTATGGCAACGTTTTAAAATAGCCCATTCTTACTATATCACATGACGAATATTTAATATATTTCACAGTATTAAAACTTAAAATGAACATTTTCATTACGTTTCTTTAAAGAATCATGAACCATAATTAAAGTTGGACATTCCTATTTTATTTAAAAGTAAGATTCATAAATTTGAAATATTTATAGAAATCCTTCAAATATGCAATAAACTAGTCTAACATGAAGAGTATTTTCTTGTAGTTGATCGTAATTCTTTCAATATTTTATATTCTTATACAGTTTTATATTATTTCAAAAAACAATCATGCTTAACGTAAAATGTCCATTTCTATACCAATATTTTTTATTCCATCCTTATAAAAACATACAAAAAAAAAAAAGATGCATCACTTAAACCTTCAAGATGCTAAAAGGTTATAAGAGTTTTTTGTTGTTGTAGATAACATTAACCTCTATTCTAAGGTCCCAAACCTACAACAGTGAAACGGAAAGTCAGTAAAACATAACGTATATTTTACGTAATTATAGTACTTATTTTCAGTATTATAAATGAATATATATGTTTCTGACGTCATTTTATACTGGTAGAAATAAATTCCCCATCCTGTGTTTAGGTCAAATATAATTTTAGCATTGTACAGGTCTTATGCAAATTTCAAGGAAAAAGTATCAATGTTATCATGTCTCATAAGCTTAAAAAAGCAATAATGCACTAACAGTACGTTTTAAAATTAAACTGTAAAATATTTAGCAAAAGAAAAAAAATATATATAATTTTTTTCAAATAATATTCTCTTGTAACAACTGTTGTTAATGTTTCATATTTAGAAAGATTATGATTGTCAATATATTAATTAATTATAATTATGTATACAATTCTCTATATCACCTAAGTATATATATATATATATATATATATATATATATATATATATATATATATATATATTCAGGATTTAAAGGATGTTTTACAAGAATAGCTTTCCTTTTTTATTTTCAGCATTTTACCTGAATTTTCCGTTGAATAAATTGTTCTTGTGCCTATTTCTGTTTATTTTTAATATTTTTATCTATGGGTTGTTGAAAAACAGTGAGTACAACACATGTAGCATAACATTTAATAGGACACAATAACTAAATTGAGACATTCTAGCAATAGAAACTAGAAGAACGTGATAATAATTTTTTTAAAGCTTTCCCTTACTGTTTCATATGATAGAAATAAACTAAAAATTTTTAACAGTTTTTTTTTTTTCATTTTGAAAAAATAAGGACTCGCAAAAGTTTAATAAAACAATCCGTGATATTGTAAGAAAATGGTAGATATTTCTTAAGTATGTTTACGAATCAAAGAAAGATTGAAATTCAAATCATAGTCAGAAAAGGATATAGAAATATATATTTTTTGCACAACACTATTGGTAAATACATTTAATATTTTCTTCTTCAAATATATTTTGATAAACCTAAAAGTTATTTCCGTGAAAATTTTATTTACAGAGATCTTGGGTAAAAGGAAAGGGACAAAATCCCGTCTCGTTTAATAACAATTTTCAATGTGCATAAAATTATTTTCTCCACACATTTTAACGTCATTTCAGTTCTTCTGTTACAATTTTTTTTATTATTATCGAGTAATTAGGACATTTTCAAAGAAAATATGCCTTACAAAACAAAGTAATTTTAGAAGTATGCGAACAAATATTTTATCATATATATTTTTTTAATTTTGCAATGCTTTGTTATATATATATATATATCAGTACAAAACCCTTTAACGGGTTAAACGTTTGTGATGCAGCACTTTACCTTATGGCTGTAAGAATTTTAAATATGGGTATTAAAAATAATTATATCAAATTTTGAGTGATGCAATGCCGTTAATTAACAGAAATATACATTTTTTAATTTTATCATTTTCTTTTTTGTTCCATTTATATTCCCAGGTGCAAACATTATTTTCGACATGAAAATATATACACTATTTATTGCAAATGCTGTTTAACTCACAGCTCTCATAAATCCAAAATATGGATTTTAAAAGAAATGATATCAAAGTTCGAGTGAGGCCTTGATGTCACTTTAAACGGTTTGTTTTAAAATTCACTTAAAATTATTTTTGTTTTATTTTCTAAAGTATATTTACACATTTAAAGAATACTTTTAACCCCAGTGTAGTTGCGTCTTTTTTTTCAGAACGCTATCAGTCGCTTAAGGTCTTTTTTCATCCTGTCCCCGCATAAAAGTGTTTTGTCAATATGCTTCTATTGTGCAATGGTATTATTTTAGTCTTTGTATTCATATATTTTATTTCAATTCTGTATCCAGAATAGGACTTCATTCATATCTGAGAAAAGCATCGTTTATTAATTTTAGATACGTATATAGGTGTTCATTGTCCAGTATAAATTGACAAAATATTGAAGATGGCAGGAATGCATTACTGTTCTGATTTTTTACCCATGAAACTTCAAATGATGTACGTGAGTAATCTTGATTATTGCATTCATAGTATTCTAATTAATACAAGAATTCCTCAATACAAAACTTTAAAAAGTATGAGATAATCCCGCGATAAAGTTACCGATTCATATTCTTAGACGATAACTACCCTTAAAATTTTTATTTGAACTAAACGTTGATATAGCAGAAATTCAAACACTGCAAAAGGCATTCAATTCTATCTGAGAGTAGTTCATTCAGAGATACGCATGCGTGAATGATGTTCATTGTCCAGTATAAACAGTCAACACGCATGCATAGACAACACACGTAAATTTCATCGGATTTTTAGAAAAAGTATTTTGAAATTAGGTTACAGAAATTTGAAAAACATGAAAGGTATTAAATCAATTCAATGAAATTTAATTATTCTAACTGATCCTGAAATTGTTATGTACAAATGTATTTAGCGCCGAAATTAAAGCATAGAAAAAGGTTTCAGTAAAACCAATTTCGCTTATTTTTTTCACCAATGCACTCTTAGTTCTAAAAATGAAAGCTGTAAACAGTTAATAAATATATTGGTAGACAAAATAGTGAAGTTAGCTGAAAAAAATGTATTACAGTTCTGATTTCATATCACACGTATATGTTGATTCCTAGTTCATTATTTCTCATCTTAATGTGAAATATCAATCGCCTAAATGTCCAAGCTAAATAGTAATGAAAAGTTAATGAATGTTAATAAAAAAAACAAAATGGACGAAGTGCAATAGATTTTAACAGCTTTCCTAGAATATATTATTTATCTTGCACCAGATACAATATCACAATTTTTATTGACTTTTCTCAAAACGTTCACTTAAAGTTCTTGGACTAAATTGCCGAAGATCTCGCAGGAAGTGTATGAGGTTTTATACATTTTATAAAGTGTTTAATGTAGTAACTTGGTAAATTATCTAGAAGAGCAATTGATATATTCATGTTTTTATTTATCCTTATTTATTAATAATATTACTCTATAATATTTAAATTGTGAAGCTTACGTTGTTTATACCTTAATAAATACACAATATTAAATGATCTTTAAAAATTGTAATGGTTAAGAAAATATTTACTCGTATATCTTCAAAAATCCAAAATTTTATATACTATATTGCGATTATAGCAAGCAGGGGAAAATTTAAAAGTGACAAAAGGTATTTATTTTAATGAAATCACGGAAAATTTTATCCTATTATTTAAATCTGAAATGTTATAGAATTTAAAACAATTTGTTTGATAAACTGAACTTTGTTTGGTAACTAAAAAAACAAAAGAACAGGAAAGAAAATGTGCCATTTAAAAAGATAGTTAATGAAACTTAGTTTATTTAAGTAATACGCCTTTTGCTCGTTAATTATTTGGTTCAAACTACTTTAATTAGCACATTTAAAGTTGATACCTTTTATCGATTTGTATTATTGAATCATTGTTCTGAAATTTTTAATTACCGTTAAAGATAATGATCTCGATTTTTTAAATGCACATTATAAAATTAGAAAAAAAATATTTTTCATTTAAATTTCATATGATTTTTTTTTTTTGCATTCTAATAAAGTATAAACGTTCACATGCTTTATAAATATATGAATGAATGGCTTAGAAGGAAATTGGTCAAATAGAAAGGGGCGCGTCTTAAATGCAGCGATTAATTACTTTGACGTCTCGAAAAAGTAATTTTTTAACTTTCAAACCGTCGTAACCGGATTACTACAGATAAAAAGGAATGGTAGAAATAAAATGTAGAAGAGCAGATCACACTGAGAAAAATGACTCTTTCAAATCTGAGTAAATCGATGTTTTCATTTTGTTACGAAACTTTTTTGTTTCAAATATGACGACTCAATGCTTTCAATTCTGAAATACCAGAAATACTCAGAATATTGGAACAGGGACATACTAATAGCTGAGCACATAGAGGTCAGTTCAAACTCATTTTTGAAACATGGAAATACTTAAAAATAAGCTCACAGAAATCCGTTGATACTCATTTTTGAAACATGGATATACTGAAATATGAGCACATGATGTTTTATTCTTGAGTGTGTGCATGGTTTCAGAAATGAGTATATACATGTTTCAAACTTGAATAATTTTGATTCGGAGCCATTTTGACTATGCGACATACTCAAATTTGTGTATTTTTTGCTCAGTTTTAAAAATGTCGTTTTTAAAGTGCAATATCGCTCACATGCAATAAACAAGTGATAACAATCGTTATGTGCCTGTAACAGTCTGCCAAATGAGAAGATGAAGTATCTCTCTATTCTAAAGCTGCTGTGGATGATTTACTATGATTGAGGTGTTTATTGGCTTCTATTAAGAACATTATTGTATATAAAAATATAAAAATTGTTACATTTATAGAGAAATGTTCTATAAACACGCTGAAGAAAACAGTTTTTAAACTGAAGAATTATTTTCAGCGCTATTTAATGTTGAAATAGGTCAAAGTAATGTAGTTAAAAAAGATTTATAGGGTCCAAAACTCTGCATAGCACTTTAACCCTTTAACCATCTTTTCCATTTTATACGGAACTAAATTGCGATGTGCATTGCCCAATAATTTTTTTAATTTGTCTAATTTTGCAGTTTATTTTTTCTTATTTAGTATCTCAAAAGCAATTTATTTCATATTTCGAAAATGTCATATTATTTTATTTTTGCCAAATTTTAAAATAGCGCAAATAATAATATTTCCAAACATTTTACAATTTACAAATATAATTACACGTAAATATTAAAAGTTAAAGTTAACTTTAAAATAATTCAATTATTACTTGCAAAAAGAATTAAAAGAGAGGCAATTTACGTCATAAAAGCCAAATTAATAATAGTTCCAAGTACTTCGATAGATAAAAATATTTACACGTAAATATTAAAAAGGAAAGAAAACATTAAAACAAATAAATGATTATGTGCGATATGGAATCAAAGGGAAAAATTGCACTATCTATAAAACGTGATATTTAAAACGATTTTCTTCTAGCGTCTAAAAGAAAACGTTATTATAAAATTAGGGGAAGCAGCGACATTTTTTGCAACTGTTTCACACAAACTTATTTTCAAATGTGTGATAGATCTCACATAATCAATCTCGAAAGCAGTCGGCAGCTGTCTCGACAAACGTTGATGCAGCCTTGGGAAACTGAAAATCTACCCACCAAATAGAAATGAATAGTAATCCGATTACAGAACATCGCTACCAATCATAACAATATAATTCAATGTTCGGTAATCGGGTAATATTTTAAAACAGAGCAATTTAGTGTGTTTTTAGAACTTGCGGGTTCTGGACAGGGGTTGGCAAGCGTAGCTCGTAGTTATCTACAGAATGGTACATTTTCCAAATTACAGATAGCTTGATTTCCAGATAAACTACACGATATCATTTTTATTCGTAATTTTTATATACACCTAGGCATCTACTTTGCATTCCAATAATTTTAAAACATTGTCGGTTAAGTTGTAAACGGAGGGGTATCGCAGAGGTATACTGAATTGACTACATAAACCAATCACGATACTGTTTGAAGGATTACGATCATTATATTATCATGTAAAGTGATTATAACACAAGAAATATACACAATTCTATGACCGATGAGTTACAATATCGAGGTACGTGCTGATGATATCAGAAAGAAGTAGTCCAGGTGAATGTACAAATCTGCATGTCTGTGATGACAATGTAAGGAATAGAAGTTACAGGAATGTGATTCTTGAAACTTTGCTTTTTACAATATGCTAAAATCATCTAAGACACATTCATGTTAATGATTGAAAGCGTTTCATTAGACAGAGCTCGTCTTTTCAATGATTCATTTCACAAGCAGGTAATCGAACGCAGGCAATTGCTGACATGTCTAAACGATTATACTAATAGAGCAGGTGTTTTCCGCCCCGGGAAAATCCGGAAACGTCTAAATTGTGGTCCACAAATATTTTTGCAATGATAATTTTTTGCTATAATGATTTTTTTATGAGAAATGAAAGTATTAAATTAAAAAAAATAATAATTTATACAAAGAAAATTATATTTGTTTCATAATACAATTAAATAACTCATTTTTTCTACTCATCTGATCTATGAATCTGATCTTAAAATTTATTTAGAAATTTTTGTAACGCTACGGATGATACGGTCTGTCACACAATCCACATATTTATTTGAAGAACAAAAACACACATCAGTTGGAATATCCTCCTTCAAATCACCTATGGGATTATCTAGCGAGACGCTTTGATGCTTGGTTAAGATCTAATGACACGTCGCGTGCTTAGGCAGATTCTATTTTTCTAAATTCTAAAGATTGCCTTAACATTAAACAGATCATATTGTATGTTCATTACGAGGAAATATTTATCCTTTTCAAGAGATCAGGGATACCACACGCTGAAATATAAACGTATGGAATTACAAGGAAAACATTTTATTTTAAGATTTACTTTCTAAAAATGACCTACACTGTTGTCCAAAATTAACATCACAAATACGATTTTGACAGTAATTAAAAATAGCTATCACTAAATTTTATACAATTTGTACCATATACATTTTAGGGATCAGGTAACTTAATGTTAGCATCCAATTTTGAATAAATGGTGTTTAGCGTAAATTTTGTAACGGAATTTGAAATTTAACCGTTTAAACGTATGAGATTTTTACCTTCAGTGTTGTGATTATTCCATTAAAACACCCAACATTGACTTATTTCATTTCAGATGGGTTCTCGTGATCGTTTATACCATACGTTTCCAACGGGGACGGTATTGCCCCCCAGTGAGCGCTAGAGCCTTCCATGGGGCGGTAGCCGGTGCAGAGACAAATGAAGGGTGTCAAGACAGTCAAACGGGGCGGCCTTGGCCTACCTACCTATTTAGGAAATTAATATAATAAAACTTGCTGAACCTCCGACGCTGCCCGGGCGCGCGATAAAGCCCATAAATGTACCTTTAAATGAAAATCTATACAAACGGACCAAGAATTGGCTGCCTCAAATCGAATTTTTTTTAGGAATGTCAAAATCTCGCTATGAAACACGAATAAACGCTAAAACTCGCGGAGGGGATAATTTTATTACAGCGGTTTAAAACATTGTATTCACAGTTCTTTCATGAATGTCAAAAAATCGCTGAGGAACGCGAAGAATCTCTATAAATGGCATTAAACTTTGTTAAAAATTCAAAATTCATGGAGTGTAAAATTTGCTATATTAGGCTGGCTAAAAGCTTGAAACCGATTTCCTTATTTTATTAACTTATACTACAAAAAAGATGGCAACACATGCTTGAACAGAAATTTCCAAACGAACATGTGTTTTGAATCTCTTCGAGAAATTCGTTTATTCTAAGTGAAAGTGATAAAAGTCATTATAGCGATTATTTTTATAACTATCGATGAATCTGCTGACAAGTTAATTTATTTAAACTTAAACCGCGGGAAATTTTGTATTTCAAAATGTCTTAATCTAAGCAGAAATGCCGGCAGTATAGTACTGAGTATTTGAAATATGGATTTATGCACTCTCCTACAAACCAATCATTACCTATGTGTTTAATTTGCCAAAAAGTTTTTCCAAATGAAGCCAGGAAGACTTCTAGGCTGCAAGCGCATTTGAATAAAATGCATGCTGATAAAAAAGACAAAGATTTATCCTATTTTCAAGGATTGGAAAAGAAATATTTAAAATAGCAAACTGTATCAAACCTTTTTGAGTCGTCTTTTAAAAAGAAGATGACGGACTACGAGCACAGGATCGTTATTTGACATTAAGTAGACTATGGCATAGGCAGAAATCACAGATTGTACTCGTAACGTTTATGCTCTGTCTGGAACAGGATTTTCCACCAAACTGTATCGATATGCCTAGCAGAGAGAGCCTATTTCGCCTGACGTCCAGTGGTGTGTTTCCCTCTGATCATATTGCAGAAGGAAGCCCGTTTGTCGTGAAGCCAAACACACCAATAATAGGAACGTGTTCTTTTCACTGAAGAATCAGATTCAGCGCTCAAAGTGTTCTCAACTCTTCATCTGGAGAGAACCTAGATCCGCTACCATCCCTCCAACGTAAAGGAAATCGACCACTTTGGTGCAGAGGAATCCTTGTCTGATGCGACATCATGTTAGGCAGCCGTACACTCATGAACGTCATTGATGTGGTCGATAGCGTGATCGCATCGATATATCACCAATATATCATCGATAGTGTCAGCGCATAAGGAGGAGGTCTTTTAAATGCATTTGAGGCTTATTTGACCTCTGCAGACCCGGAATTTATTTTTACGGACGTTAACGTGAGGCCACACAGACCTCACAGTGATGACGATTTTCTGAAAGAAGCGTATATTCGCCGTATGTACCGGCCTACAAAGTCTTCGGATCTCAATCCAATAGTACATTTTTTAGATTGTCTAGGAAGCACTTATGCATGACTTCACCCTCCTCTCAGACGTTAAAATCCACGATTTTAGAAGAATGGGATTTACTGCCTGAAATATTTTTCGACATACTCATTAACAGCAGGGCGGTTTGTTGTGCGGCTTGTAGTACGGTGACCACACTTTATATTTAGACGGACTGTTCCCGAGATATAAATGCATCATGGTTTTACAATTTTTGGTATAGCCTGTATCTTAACTACCAATTCACCTCTTTTCCATATTGTTATGTTGCGATATGCTTTCCCATTCTATCACCAGTTTAATCAGAGTAATAATCTATGTATCAAGTTTCATTGTAATAAACCAATTCTCCAGTTATATGTGATTTTGGACACTAGTATATTTGAAACCTTAAAGCCAAAGAGTCCCTGAGAATAGTCCCCGATTAATTTTGTAAGCAAATTATTTCGTATCATAATTTTATAAGTTTATATAGCCACATCCGTTATAATTTTCTCTGAGCAATAATTCTTACATCTGCATTTTTTCAAAAAATTTACTCATTTTTTAATGTTTTTCAATAATGTTAAATTAAATAAATCAATCCGTAAAAGAAAATTAAAACAGACAGAAATACTATAGAAGAAAAACATAAGATGTACCGCATCTATGTAGATTTACATTGTGGTTTTTACAGTGTGTCATTTAAAAGATAAAGTATTCATTATTTCAAAAAATTTGCGAAAGTGATATTTTTTCAGTAGATTAAAACAAAGCCCTTCTTAAGTTCTCATTTTGCAGTTTTAAGTTCATTTTCTCTTTGTGAATTTGCCTTTCAGAATTTTTAACCCTTTTCTATGTCTTTTATGGTACATCTTTTAAAAGCTTTTAGGAATTATTTGTGCTTTATGAAGTATTTTGTAAGATTTATATACAGGATGTCCACTGAATTCCTGTCAACCGCCATTCACTTTAGAAAGGCGACAACTATAGTCATAAACTACATTTCAAAGTGTAGAAAACTAACTAGTCACTCCGCGATGAGACTGAGTATAGCGCTACTTAGTGGTAAATATCGGAATTAGCATTACTATCTTGAAAACGGTACAAAACATGGGAAAAAGTTGGTAAGTTGTAGAGCGTCCGCAATTTAGTATGAAAGGATGCCTTTCATGTAAAAATTAATTTATTGGAAGCTTTGAAATGTAATGTTTCTATATTCTATCACCAGCTTAATTATACGAGAAACTGCGTAAGGTAAGGCTAGGAGAGTTTGCGCAAAATTCAAAAGAAAAACAATAAAAAATCTAAATATTAATTTTTTACTAAACTATCCATGAATAATATTTACTTAATTTGTTTTTTATGCATTTCCATTGCTATTTGGTTGTTATGTTGTAATTTAATAGAACAGTTGTAATAAAACAAAAGAAGTTATTTTGTGCGCGATCTGTCCTTATAGGGTTGGTGTGATTGCGCACATGGGTAGGAGAGATTCTTACTAATAATAACTACAATTAAATTGTTAACAATAATAATTACACTTAAATGACATTGTTGTAAGGTTTTTGTGAGCAAATATTATTGTATTAGGAGTAAATATTTCAACCTAATGATTAAAAAATCAGAAAAAGGAAATAATTTTAAAAACGGTTAAAAAAATTTAATTAAAGGGAAAAAAATTAAAGAATCAGAAAAAGCAAGTCCAGGTAAGATTACAAAATATCATTAAGTTCTTGATAACACGTTTAACTTAAAATTAGTCCATTTAATTTTTTTATTTTTTATGCAAATTTACCAGTAAGCTGCGTAATCTCTCCTAGCATGGAAACTAATGGGAACAATGCGCCATCTATTCTAAATTGCAGATGCGCAAACTCTTCAATTTCGGTAAGAGATTGCGCGGCCTTTTATATAAACATGGGCGCTACTAAAACAAACTGTTGATCTTCACATTGTTAGTCTATATCATTAGCTTATGAGAAATCGTTTAAATTAAAAATATTTTCTACTATTGACATTGTATAGAAATTCTGATGAATAGCTATGAAAATTCAAGCACTTACTTTGGGAAAACAAAACAAAAAAGTCCTTCCGGCCTGTACCGGGAGGAAAAGGTAGCTTTCCTATATCTTCGTTTTAAAATTTTAGCTAATGTTACACGAAAACAGCAACTTAAAATGCAAATAAAACGTTTACAAAAGATTCGTTAATACTGAATTTGAATAAGAAATTCACCAAATTATTGAGCAATAGCCAAATTGTCTTCATTTATGAAGACTTATTTTGGTCGCCAAATTTGGCGATATTTCGCCAAATGTCGCCGAGTTTGGCGAGAATTTGGCGCTAACGGATATGAATATATAGTTTTATGCGTTTGATTGGGAAAATTATTACAACAATGAAAATTTCTGTAATGTGCTGTCTTGTTTCAAAATGTCAGCCACCCTAGAATTTCAAACTGCTCTATCTCAGCCGTTTTTTAAGATAGAGGTAAAACAAAAAATGCTCTGGAATCCTCGTTTCAAGGCCTAACACTGAATTAAAAAATAAATTTGAATTTTTAACTTTATTGTATATTTATTTTAGTTTTAAATTTTTAATTGGCTGCCATCTTGAAACAAAATGGCGGACCAAGCTGGCCAACGAACTCGGTCGAGACATTGGTGAGCTTAATACACACAATTAGTTTCATCAAAATTAATTTATAAATACGAGCGTTATCGTATGACATAGGTCAGATATATATATATATATATATATATATATATGGAGATATATATATATATATATATATATAAATCAACATTTGAACGGAGGGTGGTTTTGGGGTCTGGGGGTCATGATCGGTGAAAATATATCGAAATTTTCCGGAACTGCTTTCCTCCGAACGGCTGCAATAGGTAGCTTTATACTTTTTTGTATTGAAAGCTACCTAATAGCAATGCTTTATCTTAGACGCTCAAAACAATCAACGTTCACTTTCAAGTAGACACTTCACTATTGCTGTTGTTCAACTACCTGGAGTCGCTGCGCACTCACTCTACTCTGCGCACTCACTCTACTCCTCCCCCCCGAACCGCTATGTGCACCATCTCTCCAATCGCGCCTTCTCTCCTGGCTTTACCTTATGTGGCATTATAAAACAGATGCACATTATAAAAGCGCTCTTCACGTGACCATTCGAAATGACCCCGTGGCTGATCGCTTAAAATTTCAGACGCCAGTCGACCATTTTTTTTTAAATTATTTTTTAGAGTAAAACTGCATAAATTTTACATTATAGAAAGATTGTGACAAGAAAATGATTTTTCAGGGATGAGTAATATTCAAACATTTATATATTTTGAAATAACTGCAATTGAAATTCTGCTCATTGTCCGATAAATCATTGCATCAAGGTAAACACAACTACTTCATTCTTCTGTGGATTGAAAAAACATTTGAAACACGGAGGAAAACATTCGCAAAGCAAGTTCCGCAGCGATAAATTTTGCAGCGCACGTTTGCGCCGGAAAAATAATTCTCGCCTGTAACCAAATCACAGCTTAACATAATTCTATTATGGGAAGTGCTACACAACTCAACTCCCTAAAATTGAATTTCACGTTCTTATCTGTTTGTAAGTTAAATCTAAGCAAACTCATTTTAAACATTAAGAAATCAGAAACTGCTTTTATCTGTACTCGTGTTCTTTCTTCTGAATTTGTTTCAAACTTAAAATATTTCTCTGTGACGATAAGGTTGGAAGCAATTATTTACTATTTCAATGTACAGGTTTTCATAAAATGACATGGAGGTGTTGAGATAAGAAAATTTTTATTGTTTAAGGAAAATTTCTACTTCTTTGAATCGAAATTTTCGATTTTTTTTCATTTTTTTTTTCATTTTTAAAGCGATTTCGTGTTATTCCAATTCCTTTAACCTTTTTTTCACCTTTAACTTAATCCCGCAGTAGCCCAAAACCGGCTTTGTACACACAGCTCTACGATCGAATTTTATTCCGTCACGAAACCATTTTGAAACCGATGTCAAAAATGCATCTAAAAAATATAATAATAAAAAATCTCGAAACCACGCCGAAAATGCCTCGAAACCATGTGGGCCGACCATTTTTTTTTCTATTCAAAATTAAACATGTTGTACACCTTCAAACTGTTAAAATATGCGAATATTTCCATAATCAGATTATTATCATGATTCAATATGTTTCTCAAACTCATATATTTACTATTCTCTATTACTCATATTGATACTCTCTTTGTAATATTCTCAAACATCTGAAAAATTCGTTAAGCTCCCAATAGGACGTCAGATTTTCTTTTTAATTCTCTAATGTCGTGATATTAATCTGCTTTGTGTACATACGCATACTCCTTGTATTATTGAGAAAACTTTGAAATTTTCAGTTTTATTACCACTATGACGTCAATCAATTTTATTTCATATTTATCTTTTTTATTTCAATTCGTCAAACTTTCTATTTCATTTTCATATTTCACGTGGAAATCGCCTGATAGAAAATTAATTATTGTAGAAAGAATTTCACCGTGGATTTTTAATTTTTGTCATCTGCTATAACGAAAAATGTTAAAATTTAATAGGAAAAGGCTGTTAGAATTTTTGTTTTTTATCTCTATTTATTAAAATAATACGAATTTTTCAAATTTTAAAATTTTGAGCTCTTCACAGCTGGTATTCAGCTATATACACAAAGTTTCAACTCTGCAAGGTACATAGTTTCTGAGAATAGCTCTGTGACAGACAGACAACGGAGCGGGAGTAACAGGGTTTCGTGAGATGAACGAAAACCTAAAAACGACCTTTTTTGTTCCAATGATCGACATTTTGTCAAAAATTAGCTTTTAAAACTAATTGCTGGTGTAAACTCCGTGGAATTTAATGCTCTTTCATAATTTGGCGACTACTTTTTTTTCAGATGCTTGTGAGCGGAGAAAAACGGTCGTCTGATTGGAAGTTTGAAGGCGCACATCTGATGGTACTCCCCGTCGCACAATTATTAATTATTATTATTTATTAGCGTATTATTAATTTTTTTTATACACAAAAATTAAAATATAACTTAAATATCAACAAATATAATGCAAAATGTCCGAAGGGGATATCTATATTTTTCGTAATCAAAAATGAATCGTAAAAATCTCGCGAATTTTATAACAAAGAAGTAGCATCTCCGATTAAGCATGATGCGAATAAATAAGGTTTTTCTTATCGCTTCGGAAAAAAAAATGCATTTATTTTTTATTGCGTTCTTTCATCTTCTTTGTTATATTTTATTATGGTTAAAAATGTTTTATGACGCTAACATTCATGAAAACATAATAGAAATTCATTCACGCTTGCAGGTAACAGGAACTAAATGAATTAAAGAAGCTGATCACGATTTCTTTTGTGAATTTCATTTTTTTTTTACGAATTTCAGAGAATTTGTATAATGCAAAACTTTTGTGTTATGTAAATGGATTGTTTGTGCTTAGTTTCTCATCCCATGATGTAATAACATGACTCCTTTAAAAATACGTTCGAATAATACAACTTCTTTTAAAGTAACACCTTCTTTAACATTTTTAGCATTATAACATTGTTCAGTGAAAAATAGCTTCTCATCCGAAAATATTATGCGGTCAACACTTTTGCTACCGTACTACTTCAGCAATTTCTTGCATTTTTGTAATCTTTTTATTATTTGTGCCGCTATCAAACCTTGAACTTTTTTTGCGATAAGAGCGAACATCCAGGTCTTGAGCGAGATCAAACACAGCAAAAGACATGACAAAATCTCTCTCCCTCTCTCTCTCTCTTTTTTTTTCAAGAAATGATATGTAGTATTTTCTCGTCTGACAATAATTTAATTGTTCCAATTCTTTATAGGGAAAATAGAAGGTAATAAAATATGGTATATGTTGCTTTGAACATTGCATCTAAATATTTTATGAAAGCATTTATGAGAGCATAACTTTGACTGCATAATATTTTCACTAATTTTTAAACATTTCGTAAATTATTTTCTATGATTAGGTAAGAATATTTATTAACTGGATGTTCTTCTAATCTAGACGCTGTAGTTATTTTGTATTAATGAATAAACATCTTCTGACTCTATAGTTTTTTCTCTATGCACTTCTATTTTTCTCTTTTAGAAAGCTGTCTGTTCTGATTCTATATGTTCACTCCTAATTCACTATTTCTGATCTTAATCTGAAATATAAATCGCCTAAAGGTACCAAGTGAAATATCAATAAATATAATGCAAAAAGTCCGAAGGTGATATCACCGCAACCGTAACAAAATCGTAAAAATCACGTGAATTTTATGACCTCCCCTTAAGCATAAAGCGGATAAATAATGTTTTTTACTTCTCGAAAAGAAATCTACATTTATATGTTATTTCGTTCATACATCTTCTTTGTTATATTTCATGTGAGACTAAAGTATTTTGAGACACTAAAATTCTTGAAAACATATTAGAAACACTAAATGAATAAAAGAAAATGACCACGAATTTTTTTTGTGAATTTATTGTTTTACGAATTGATAAAAATTTGATTAATGCAAATATTGCGTGTTACTTTAATGTAGTGTTTGTGTTTCCTCAATTTAACGTATTTTCTCATGACATGACTTAATAACATTACGCCTTGATACGTTCAAATAATAAACCCTGTTTTAAAGTAACACCTTCTTCATCTTTTTTCATATATATTATTCATGGTTTTATTAGCATTTGTATATAGTGGAGTGTGTACACATTCTTATGCAAATATACTTATTAGCGACACCAACGTTTGCATTATTTTCTTAAAGATCATTTGCTTTATAAGGCATCCCTGCATATCTAATATTTCACATTTTGTTTGTTATTTAAATTAGTAGAGAAAGTTTGGGAGTCCCTCAAAGAAAATTTGTTTTATTTATATCTCAAAATCGTTATTTACATACTTTTTGATATTTGTAATATTTATTTTCGTATAATTTAAAATGAAGTATTTTAAATTATTTAAAGTAAAGTATATATTATACTATAGTATTTTATTTATCTTTTTCCCGTTTGCATGTAAAATCATTGTCTTTGGGACCCCCAAAACGACCATCTAGACTCACTCTAAGAAAAAACCGTAAATTTATGAGCGTTTACCCTTCAGTTTTCACGGGCAACAGCTTTATTTGATGAAAAACGGTCTGATCCACTAAATAATGGGCCTTATCCCTTAGATACTTATAAAATTAAGGGCAATCAACATATTTTTACAGTTATAGCCCACCTGTTAGCAAAAATACGGTACGACCTCATTACATTTTCCTCCAATAGGGTGTAACCCTTCATTTTAGTCGTGTTTCGAAAAATAATGTGACTTAACCGCGACCGTAACATATTTTTTAACCTTCCAAAAAAAGCGATTCTGTGATGATTATCTAACGTGCTACGTGCTATAAAACAGTAAGTAAAGTGTTATTGTGTTTTAAAGTGCATTATATCCTGTGCATCATAATGCTGTATTACTTTGCCCCGTAAAATTGCCGGCTGCACAAAGTGATGGGCATGGATTTTTTTTTTTATTTACGGGGTATGACTGGAATTTTACAGGGATATTTTTAACAGTGCTGGCGAATACCGGCTAGTTTACTAAAACTGTTAACACATGTAAGCAAGATACAGTTCATTTTAATAAGGATATCAAGTTACAAATATTAAATGAGCCTACTATAGAAAAAATGCAGAATGCAAAATGCATCGCTGCGAATTATGACAAATGTGGATACATAACTTGATTTTTATATTAAAATGAACTATATCTTGCCTACCTGTGTTATTTTGATATTAAATGTGCGTCTGTTTTATAATTTCGCGTTTCTGCATTTCTTAGTAACATATATAAGCTGGTGATTGCATATTAAATGTTTTCATTTAAGATTTTTAATAAAGTTGTTTCTTGCGTGTAAGACAATCTTTTAAAAATAACAAAGGGTGTGAATTTTCACTTACTATGCAGCGTACAACCAATACAGTGAAAAAATGTACAGACCACGAATCGAAACCGGTCACTTGGTATAACGCACCAATTCTCTACCATTTGAGCTATCCGGACGACATCCTGTCTGGCATTTCTCACACCTATATGTTGGCAACGCTGTAACTTTGCAGCAAAATATTGAAAGTTAGTCATGAGCACACACCTTTAGTGGCATACATGAGGCGACCCAAATCCCAGTATCGAAATATATATATATGTTGATAAAATAAAGTTTCGCTCTGTGTGTGTGTGTGTCTGTTTGTTTGTTTGTTTGCCTGCGATGACTAGCCATACATAGCGTATCTAGAATTCAGGAAATTTATATGTTGTTAGTCCAAGACCTGAACTGACGCACCTGAGACTCAGAATTTTAATATTTTGATAATTACCCAATATATTAATTATAATCGCATTAAACATCGCATCGAAAATCCCATCTTTTTTATCAAAATGGCTAAAGAAGAGAACACCTGTTCTCGATTTGCAAAAAGAATTGAACGAATTCAAAATTCATTTACTAATTAGCGAATTTTAAGAAAACTATTTATGATATGGATTCTGAACACACTGCAAATAGAGGCGTCTTAAATTCAGACACATATGTGTCTGAAAAAGCAATTTAGACACTTAAGTGTCTGAATTTGAAAATTCAGTGCAAATTCAGACATCAGAGGTGTCTGAATTTAAGACACATACGTGTCTTACTGTTACCAGGGTATAAAATAACTAAGAAAAATGTCTGAATAATCACGATATGTCTGAAAATAAGACATATGAAAGTAAGGCAGAATTCAGACACTTAAGTGTCTGAATTCTGAATTTACTACAATTGTGTGATATACGTGGTGACTGTGATACAATCTTGCCCCTGTATATGCCAGCAATATCAAAGAAGGTTTCGGAACAGAAGAATGTTGCTTCAAATACTTTCCATCCACTAAATTTTGCGTGGGGCCCTGGAAAATCACTTGCGTCCCAACGTCTCTAACTGCAATATTCGACTAATAAAAATCTCCTTACAATTTGTATATATCATAGATAATATAGACATATAATATAGAGGGATGTAATATTAGACAATAAAGTGTATAAAAAAGCGTGTAATTTCTTTTGCATGTAATGTGTATAACAATTTTTCATTTCTAAAAATATTATATCCTTTAGAATATTTTAAATATTTATTTTTAGAGTTTAAATTTACCTTCTAGATGTTCACATCTATATATTGCCTTAGAGTTTCGTCAACTTTGTCTATAAGAAATAAGATTGATTTTAATTGGGACTGATTAAAATAATTTGATAACAGATGGCGACACTATTCAAGCCGACCCCTGTTCTTGTTCAGATATTCAGAGAAGATAATTTATCACAATTTTTTTAATTCAATTCTGTTAAAAAAAAACAGGAAAAAGGGTAGGTTTTCTTATTCAGAAACTATGTAATCGAATAGTGTTTGCCATGTTTTGGTAAATACAACAGATCTTTCAGAAAATACTGTCAAAGGTGGCGTTTTAAACCAAATTTTCGGAGCGAGAAGTGAGAGTCAGAATCTGCATATAATTCGAAAAGTAATTCATTTATTAAAAAAATGGAACACTGATTACGATCCTAAATCGTTTCAACAGCTAATCTCCTGTCTTTGCGTTAAAAAATGAGTCGGAAAATGTGTCAGAAAGTACGCAGAAAAAATTACCCCGCCCCTATATTTTTAATAATCACATTTAATACTTCTTTTACTTGCTAAAAGGTGTACAATAAAAATATTATAAACAGTAAAATAAGTTTTATTACACTGTTGACATGTTTCAGCTCAATCTGAGTCATTATCACACAAATAAGAATATTCTATAATTGCACAATCTATGGAATCATTTGTAATGCTATCATTTAATTTTTCACGTACTTTTTAAATTATGCACGTTATTTATTTTCTATTTTTTACTTGGATGTTTATTTCTATGTTTGTAACCATAGGATAACTCGAGTCACAATTTTTGGAAGTTAAATGACAAGCAAATTTGGTAAGTTAAAATGTTGCATCGTTACATATTGCATTTTTACGTGTTACAACTTCTATGGTTTCCCTTATAATGGATTGATAGTATAGGTTGCAGGGGAAAAATTATTTTACTTTCATTAAAATTTATTTGGATGCTTTCTTCTTGATATTTTCTTGCCAGGACTGTGGTTTTTCTATTATACTTAATATCAGGTATTATTCTCTTTTTTCTGTAAAAACTTATTTTACTCTTTATAATCTTTTTATTTTACGCCTTTTAGCAATTAAAGGAGGTATATAATTACAAGGTGTTATAATTTGTTATATGTTTAATCACTTAATTTGTACTATTTGAATTGAAAATATGTATCATTCATATATCCTCCCCCCCCCCCCCACATAAATAATAAAATTGTACAATTTTAACCATCATTTGAAATTTACCAAATCTTACCAAATTTTTTAAATTTCTCAGAAATATATAAATTAATTCTATAAAAATATCACCACGCTACCGAGTCATCTCATTACTTCAATTTAAAACCAAATCCTTCACATGTCTTGATGGCTTGATTGGTTAAGGCGTTAGTCTCGTAAACAGAAGGACGCGAGATCGAACCCAATCGTGGGTAGAATGAGGATTTCAGATTATCCTCCCGTAATCGAAATGATACAATAGATGGCAGCACTTCACATTTTTTGCAATTTATTTTACATTGTGTTTGCCCGGGTAAAAAAAATGGCGCTATTTCAGACACTTCAAATGTCTGAAAATAAGACACGTACAAATGTCTTAAAATTTTAAGACACTTCAAAGTGTCTCTTTTTTGAACCATCCGTTTCAGACACTTAAATGTCTGATTTTCAGACATTTCAGTTTACAGTGCATATGTAGAAAAAGTTTCTGCATCCGACAATGCAATTTTTGTAAAATTCGGCCGGTAATTTTTCTGAATTTTTGCAAAACACTTTCGGAACCAGTCAAGATAATCCGAGAAAATTTCAGACAGGGATCTGCTTTCATTAAAAACTGAACTACAAAGAGATTTGTTTCTCTGGTCAATTTCTCTATTTAGAGTATTAAAATGAAAGAAAATAACTGCCGAATTTTACTAATGAACAAAAATTAAGATAACTAATTAAGATATAGATTTAAAATTGAGGAGGGAAGGGTTGTGATTAGGAGGCTATTTTAACGTAGGCCCCACCAGTGGCTGAGAGGTTGTGCTCTCGAAGCTGGTAGACGGGAGGTGCTGGGTTCGATCCCATTCGCGCCCGCCGGCCTAATCGTTCGGAGTTTTCGTGGTTTTCTTCGAGCCGTGGATTTATCCATGCGTAAATACGGGTTAGGTTCCCTTAGAAAGACCCCCATGAAGGGCACTCCACCCGGGCCTATATCCCATGTGTAGATAATTGGCGGTCAATAATCAACCCAACCCAACCCTATTTTAACGTAGAAATCTTCGTTATTTTCTAATTATCAAAAAAATATAATTCTTTTTTTAATGATCGCGTTAATTTAGGAGAAGATGGTTTTCTTGAACAAATTACTCGTGATATTTGCGGGTATGGGGAGGGAGAGGGTTAACGCCTTGCTCTGATTTACACAAAACAAATTCCATTTAAGAAATTTAACATTTTTAGCTTCTCCCGTAGCGTTTTACAAATGTTATATATATAGAATACCGGAAAATTCAAATAAAACTTTTCGAAACAATAAAATTTATGCTCTAACAATCAATGTAAATGATTTGTTGTTGACCATTTGCATTCGTATCTCGGGTTCTATGGGCCTCATCACAACGGGGATTGGATGATTCGACTTAATTTTTGATCGCATTACAGATTTTAGTTCCACCTTCCACCGCCAGGGAGCGCATCATTGTCTCGAGTTCTATGGGCCCCATTTCGACGGAAATTGGTTCATACAACTTCCTTGATACAACACGTACCCATGTTGGTTGTTCGTATAGAGCAAATTGCGCACCCTGGAGGTGGAAAGTGGAACTAAAGAATTTTGCAGCGAGCCTGCTGTACGGTGCCGGAGGCAGCGGGGACACGTGTCGGAGTTTCGTTTGGAAGGTGGTAGGTTTGGAACAGAGTGCGGCCCCTGGCGGCGGAAAATGGAACTAAAAGATTTTGCAGCGTGTGCTCTGCACGACTACTATATGGTGCAGCAGGCAACGTGAACAAGTGTCGGATGTTCGTTTATATCAGAATGCACTCCCTATCAGCTGAAAGTGGAAATAAAGGATATTAATCGCGTGCGCAGCACTTTTAACCAATTAATTTCATACTAAATCGGGTTAAAGATATAAATTCCTACTAACTTTTGGTTTGTTTAATTTTATCACGGGTACGGACAACGCCGAACGAGTCAGATAGTATATGTATATAATTAATGACAGGTTTTCAGCAAAGCTGATATGACACTGGAATTTAATGAATATCCAAAGGATGTGAATTTTCACTTACTACGGAGTATTGCTTAGTCATTCTGTTTGTTGTACACTGCGTAGTAATTGAAAATTCACATCCTTTGTTATATTCATTAATGCCGAGCGTAATTTCAGCTTTGCCTAGAAAAAAAATAATTAGACATTATTTTATACTAAATCAGAAACTCTCTACAACTTTGTAATTGACTTTTTTCCAGAATTGTGTACGCTTTTCGAGATAGGACGGCTAATTTCTCGGTTTCTCATTAATTCGTGCTCTAAGATGTCTGATCGCGTAGCGCATGGCCACATTATTTTACTTACATAGATTGTTTAGGATTATAGTTGTCGCTGTTTCGAAGTTAATGGAAATGTACAGGACTTTAATAGGGAACATGTGTTTGTATGTTTAACATGGCTGCAAGCAATTTTTTTCCGCGATGAAAGATGCGCACTTACAGATAGGTCTTACAGGTATAATAATCTTTCCACATACTGAACCATTCTGCAAAATATTTAGTACCTTATTAAACCTGCATTAATTTACTCTTATTAATCTTTATTAATTGTTATAACTTAACATTCAATTGTCAAATATTTTCAATGCGCCAGTTAAATTTTTTTTTTAAAGATACCACATAGACAAAAGACATGACACTTACCGAAACAAAGTTGAACTAATTTTCCATTTAAATGACGCTATAATTATCTTTTAATTATATTTTTCATTTGATATTTTAGTTATTGAAATAGAAATAACCATTGAAATAAATCGTTAATCACTTATTTTAGTTAAACGTTAATTTTCGCGAAAGAAGGGAAATATGAAAGTTGTAATCTGAATTTATTTTGAAGCATGAAAGTTATTTTAAAGTATTTTTTTTCACTTTTGAAATAATAGTAAGGCAATTAATTCAGAAAATGTTCTTAATAGGCAGCGCTGGAGAAAAAAAAATCGCATTCTCTCTGAATGGCGTCAACGATATTACACTTTAGAAATTGCTTTTATTTGGGAAATTCGCAATGAAAATTTGAAATATTTAAAGTTTCTATCATGAAATTTATATTTTATATTATTTTACATTTCAGTGTTATACAAATAAAATTATTTTTATTGTTATTTAAATATAATTACTAATATACAGAGAGAAGAACTACCGTAGTTTACAGGTAGTTAGAAAATAATAATTTTTCACTCTTTCGTATATGACATTTAAACTCATAATTCTTTCGTTTTTTTCTATCAAACTTCAACTTTGATTTTTAAAGACTTTCATTGTTCTTCCCATTTCGATCTTCTACTGTGTTTTTTAAAGGATTACCTTCATTTTTCCGTCGATACAAAGTTGCAAAACGATCATATTGCAGCCTCTGAAGCAACACATGCGGTTCATTCATTTCAAATTTCCTAAAAAATGGATTTCCTTCGATATTTCCTTGACGATTTAATTTTAATATAATATGTGTATTTTTCAACAGATAAAATTAATTCCTTTTAATCTGGAAAAATATTCAATTTAATTAAACCAACAAAATGTGTAATTTAATTCGCTATAAAGATTATTCTTCTGTGTGTGTGAGTGTCATTACTTGGTTAATAATCTTTACGCTAAAAAGTCTCCATTCGTCTTTAAACAAATATTTTGATGTTGATACTTCTTTAACAACCCTATTCTTTATAAAAATTTTGCAGTTAATTAAGCTGATCATTTCAGACATAATGAAAAATAAAATGGAATATTTTCGTTCACTATTTAATAACATATGTTCTTTTTTTTTTCACTTTATGATGTGAAGTAAGAAAATCCTCAACTGTTATTTTTTCTATGGTTGCAATTAAATGTATCCATAATTGTATTAAAAGATGTACAAATGAGACATTTAAATGCACACCTATTTAATTTTCGTGTCTATTGTAGTTCAATTGGGATAATTGCCGCATTCAAATTTATGCAAAATAATTTTAAAATTCAGAATTATTTTCATTCAAAGATTATAAGATTTACGGTTTTATTTAGAGCATAATTTAACACGCGACACCTGCGGAAAAATAATTATTTCATGTTTATAACATTTCTTTCATACTTTTGGGAATGTTGTAAATATTCTATATACATAAGAATGAACACGATAGTTTAAAATGTATAATATTCCAAGTATACTATACTATTAATTGTAGTTTCTAAATCGTGTATAACAAAAAAAATATGTGTTTAATCTCAATTACACCATTTAAAGGAATATAAAAAATCCATTATTAAATATATAATAAATTATTTAATTGCATATGGTAGAACTTCCTGTACATTCAATATACAGGGTGAGCACAAAGTATTGCCCTGATTATAAATATGTATTGTGAGAAAACTATTATTACAAGACATATGGTTGCTTGAATACTCTGTAAGTACTGATATAAAGTTTTTATAAAGAACACATACTTCACGTAATATCAATCTCAAATGATCTGCTCAACGACGCGAAACTTTTTGACACAATTTCTGACTTACTTTTAAACGCAAATGCATAAAATTGGCAGGTTTAAGTAATGTACCGATTTGAAATTGAAATGAGTTTTTCGTTTTTTGATAAATAAATTACCAGTCGAATTATAAGCGATTCGTGTCATATGACCACGCGTTTTCTCTTTTCTGGCTTTGCAGTATCGGAAATTCAGTTCAAAATGCCGAATTAGACAGTATTTTCTGAAAGATCTTCTGTTTTTAACAAAAAATGATAACCATTTCTTGATTATAATGTTTCTGAATAAGAACACCTGCAATTTGCATGAGTTTATGAACAAAAGTGAATTACAATATATGTCATAAAGTATCCAGTTTGGATTTGTGAACAGCCTTAATGGAGTTCTATAGCGTAAAATTGATTATTCTGAGCTTGTCACTGTCTAAAAAGAACCTAAATTCTGTTAATGCCTAAAGGGCGTCTGAAGTAAAGGGGTCGGCCACTGTTATCCAGGATAGTTTGATCGGTAGATTTTGGGCATTTTAATCAAAATGTCCTGAGTTCGATTTCTATGCTGCACAACTTTTCACTCAGTTGAAAAAATTCTCCTTGAATGATATCAATGATTTGTACCTTAATTTCTCTTTTGAATAACAAATTTTAGAATTAGAATTTTTAAAAATAAAACCCTTTTTGTAGTTTATTTACGTAGCATGAAAATATTTTCTGTTTAATTCCACAAATGAAAAATTTCCAGTTTCATCAATGTAGAAACAAGGGGTTTTACGGTTTTGATTCGAAGCTATCTTAATGATTGTATGATTATAAGGGATACTCTGTATTTCTTTATGCAAATAATGATGAGCTTCTACATTTCCATAAGTAAAGAAACTTCTATTTCTATTGATTAATATTTTTTACATTTTTTTAGATTAAAAAGAAACAGAAGTACATATATGTGTTATATATTTGAGATAGTTGATTTAATTCTTTTTTCTTTCAAAAACCTGAAATTTCCTTCACACCGTACATCTATTTTCTATAAAAAATAAATTCACATATATTGACAGCAAAGGGAACAGACTGACATTTAATTGCAATATCCTGACGTCAAGGAGTAAACAAAAGATGTAATCTGAACGAGACAGGGCAGTTTTGAAAAAAAAAATGACTTTTTGATGTTTATTTTTGAACACAAAAAACAAGGATTTTAAAATCGAAATTATAATACCATGAGTAGAGAAAATTGTGGATTTTATTTATTTATATAAATAAAAGGATTGTAAGAATGTATTGTGAAAGATTTTTTTCTCCAACATTTTCTGTTACAATGAAGGTATTTTAAATAAATTGATAGCAATGGAAACTGTGGTTTTTGAGTTATTATAATGATTTATATTTCACATTCATATTACAATAATTCGGATTTTGAAATTCATTGTCTCTTATTTTTAACACTTTCCAACCTAGTTGAAAAGTGTTTATGACTTCGGTTTGTCTGCCGTATGGCCGTATGGCCGTCTGGCCGTGTTCTAACTCCCTTAAATATGCTCGGATTGCCCTGCAATTTTTATATGTTATCGTCGTCATCTATAGCATGTTCCCTATTTCAATTGAAGAGTGTAGCACTTATAGTTTTTTTACAGGGACACTCAAGAGAATTCCGTTACATTACGGTCTATGGGGAAAAATCATTTGCGGTTTACTTTAATGATGCTACACAATTTCAAACAAATTTTAATTGATATATATCACTAAGGTGCATTACAAGAAGCTTAATATGGAATAAGGTGTGCATAGCACTTATAGTTACTTTACAGGGACAGTCAAAAGAATTCCGTTACATTACGTCTATGGAGAAAAATCGGCTTAGGTTTATTTAAATAATGTTTCACTATTTTAAACGCATTGAAATTTATATATATCACTAAGGTGCATTACAAGAGGCTTACTACAGAATATTGTGTGTATAGCAGTCATCGTTCATTTACAGGGGGACACAAAAGAATTCTTTACTGTCTGTTAACAATAATTCCAGGAAGTGTGTTTTATGTTTCTGAACGCGATTTTAAATTTAACTCACTTTTTGTCTACTACTTGGTGTCTCTAAATTCTGTAGATCATATACAGGGCAGCACAAAAGTTCGCGAACACATTTCCATTTATTGACAAACTCCAGAAGGAGAATTATAAACTGTGCTACGCGTTTCCTAACTAAACTAAAATTTAGCATCCTATGTAGTATGCATACAAATCTATAGATCCTATACAGGGCTGAATAAAAGTATTCGGATATTTTTCCGAATATTGTATATGTTAGAAATTCCTGAAATTACGTTTTTAAATATGTTATGCGTTTTCCAAATTGTTTACTTAGATGTTATCTTTTAGCTTATTAAACGGTAATAATTTGTAAAAATATTACGGAAGCGTTGGAAAGTGTTACATAATCTATGCTTGACGCATGATTTTTCGTTCTTGTTACGTTTCATTTGAGATTTTGTATGGAAGTTAATGAATTGGCAATGTTGAAAAAAATTAGAGGTTTGTATTTAGATTTGTAATCAAATAAATAATTTATTTCGTTAACGCAAAAAGTCGGAAAATAAATCAAATAAATCAATAAGTCATCTTGAAGTTATAGTGACGAAACAGAAAGCATTACATTATTTAAAAACCACTTAATTGTAGATTATTTTGTTCATGCATACATTTCTGTTGTTGTGGTTGTTGCACATCCCCTTAGGCCAGCAGGGCTAGACCAGGTCTATGACATTATACACCCTATGGAAATCCAGCACCATCAAGGCATCATCAGCAAGATCCTGTTGGAGAGCTCCAGTCACGCAAGGATATGGTCAGGGGGATATGATACCTCCATTTCTGATTGGAGGTAATGCGTAAAAATGGTTTTGCTGATAATCTATGTAAATGAAATAGTTTCATATAATTAAAATCCCATAATTAATCTACTTGTAGAAGACACTTAAGCAGTCTTTAAATGTAGTTAAAATGAAAATTTTGAACAGGAACGCGATTTTAGTAAACCTTTAATGCGATAGTTTATTCAAAGGTTATATAATGATGCACAAAACTTTCCAAAAGGTTAAGTAAAAGTAAAACATGAATTCATTGTTATATAGTTTTAAGATTTTAAATAGCTTGTTGAAAAAATTCAGAAAATTCAGAATTTTTCTTATATCCTTTTCAAGCAGGCTATTTATTAAATGTTTATATTAATTTATTTCAAATTCTTACACCAAATGTGACAGCGTACAAAAGAGGTTTAAATTATTTAGTTTGTAATTAGATTTTTTTATCATATAAGTTTCTAATGTTAACGATAAATATATCTTAGAAATCCAGTCTTTGTACATAAATGAAACGGTGATTGCTGAAAGGAACTAAGTCCATATTTTGACACTTCTCATTTTAAGATAGTTTCAATGTTTTTTCATGTTTACTGGCCGTTTCGTAAAAAAAAAGGAGCTCAGTCCAGGTACTAAAGCACGAATTTAAAAGTTGTGTGTTGAAAGGCACTATGTCCATGTCTCGGCAAATTTCAAAACTAGGACTTAGTTCCTTTCAACAATAACCGATTCAATTGAAATTTGTACTGGTGTAAAATGTTTAATCGCAAACAATTTTTTGTTCAAAGGCATTAAAATGACGCGAATTTAGACCAAAGGCATTAATTATTAGTTTTTTGTCCTCAAAAATCTGCTTTTAGGCACATTTTTGTGCAGATGTATCTATTTTATAAAGAGAAAACGTATCCTGTGCGTAACCCTGACATCATTTTGAAGCTGGCAACGCCTGACGATTAATTTTCGGTTTCGGAATTTTCTCTACTGATTTTTTTTAATTTATAGACATCGCATCTTTTTCAATTTTTATAACGTCGTAAACGAAACAAAATGCACTGTCAAATGCAATTTATTTGAAAACTGTTTGGTAATTTGTTCATTAGTTGTAGTTTTTAAAATAATTTACATGCATGTTTTTTTTTAAATTTATCTCCATCGCGTGCAGTGTTCATTACGGAAGAATAATAACCCATCCGCAGTTAAAACAATATAAATAGTTTAGCATTTGTTCGGCTAATTTTTCATAACGAAATTAAAACTTCATCAATAAATTAATTAATAAATAATGTAAAATAAAACTCAAACTTAACATACATGGAATCGAACAATTTAAATTTTTACGCCTCCGAGTAGGAAAAAACAATACTTTCAAATATCATTTCTTTGAAAACTGTATATCAGTTTACTACTTGTTTATAGTTTTTAAAATAATTTTCATGCATGCATAATTTTTAAATCTATCTTTATCGCGTGCATACCGATTACGAAAGATTAATCTATTTGCACTTAAACCGATATAAAGAGTTTAGCATTTGCTTCCGACTAATATCCCAAAACGAATTAAAAACTTCATCTATAAATAAATAAATAAATATTATATTATAAATAGAACGCATGTAATCGAACCATGGTCTTAAAACGCTGAAATTATCAGAATAAAAAAGGCTTCTGTAAGTAGCGAAATCTTTGGCGATTCTTTCGGCTATTAACTCCTGGCATGCGGCTAATACAAAAGTATCTCTTTAAGAAAAAATCAAAACTTTATTTGAATACATTATTGGTATTTTGTGATATAAAAATGCGTTTTAGTGTTGTTAACAGTAGAATTACCGACGCGAGTCATCTTTGACACAAGTCGTGATATATCGCTCGTATTGCTGTTGCTTTTTAAAATAAAAATTAGATTTTTTTTTTTTTTACTTTTTCTAAATAGGCAGTATAATACCTTAACTTGAATTTAGTTGAAATCCAACGAATACTTTTTTTATCTACAGGTCGTTATATATAGAATTACCGTTGTAATAATGTGGGTAAGAAATCATGGAGCAATATTTTATGGAGCTATTAAATTTTATTATGTTTTAATAAAACAGTAAATTGTAGAAACATTGTTATGATTTTAAAGATATTTCTTACTATTCATTTCACACGAACTGTCAAAATATCTGAGTATCTATTCTAAGATTAGAAATTCAAATTTACTTTGGTGGTATCTATTCAATGAATTTCATATTATATGATATTATTGAAGCTAAATTATTTTAATCATTAATTAAAAACCATTTATTTTAATAATCAAACCTTATTGTGTGTCTGTATCTCCCATACAAAATGAGAATAACATCATTGAAGTCCATGTGTCAGCTATGACCCACTCTGGTAGTCTAGGTACACATGAAACACGGTAATTCTAGTGTTAATTGCAATCTAAAAATATATGTTAAATGCAAAAAAATCTATTTGAATTAGAAAAATTGAATTTCCACCCTTTTTTGTAAAACTCGGAAGCTCCGTTTCAATCTTCTAGTAGAAATATAAAATTATTTCATCTTAAACCTGTCACCCTGATTTCTCATGTTTAGTAAATACCCCATGAATATTTAAAGTGTACCCCCGAATTTTTACAAGGGACGCGGCTTGGATAAGCATAAGTATTTCTCTTTGTTTTTGTTACAGCTTGTTTGAACGTGAAGATTTAACATAAAAAATTTAAACCAATACGTTATGCACTAAAGCGGACTTTGCGATTTTTCTTTTAGGTCGAATTCAACCTCAACACAATCTCATCTGAGGTTATCATGCATGAAAGGGTTATTTTTTTAAAAAATCTTTGATCAAATATGTTTTTTTTTCTTTTTTTTAAAAATGAATTACCGTACATGAAAATAAATGTCTTCCTAATTTTTTGTTTAATGTGCTCCCAGTATTTATAATTAATTATATTTGGAAACATTCTTTGTAAGTTTTTTATCTATGATCGTTCATAATGTCATATTTAACATAATAATTCTCTGCACTACCTATTTTCACACACATTATTTTATTTTCTAAGATATAAACAGGTATTGTACAAGTCCAAAAGTCTTAAAAAACACCTTTAAAATCACACAAAACCAGTCAATCTGTTAAAAATTGTAAAAAGTAAAAATATTTTCACCTGTCGCTCTCAGGCATCTTCAGTCACTGATGTTATATTTTCTGTTCCGTCAGTCGATCTGTTGAAAACTTCCATTTTGCCTTTTCTTAATAACATCTGGCGCCATATGTTATCAATTTTTGCGTGATCCATATCGTTGCATGTTTCCGAATTTGATGTACATAGTTCTATTGATTCCCTCTGTAATGAGTAGTTTAAATTATTATAATTGGCTAATTTTTTAACATTATTGAAGTCTATTGTAATTGAGGATTTGTTGTTTAATTTGGCTATTGCAGTGGTTGATTTATTTAGGTTCATATCTCTTCTGTGTTCTTTCATTGTGTCTTGAATATTACTTTTCGCCATACCTATATATGAAACAGCTTTTCCTTCGTTATTGTTTAAATTAATCCTGTATATTTCTGATGTCTGTTGATAATGAAATTTTTCTGTGTCTGATCTGATTAATTTGAAAATGGATGGATCTGAGGTGATGGGAGTATTTATTCCAAGTTTTTTGAATTATCTTTTTAATTTTAGGGAAATGTCTTTTATAAACGGAATTGAATTCGTAAATTTTATTTATTTTTGAGCTGGTTGTATTCTATCATATCTTGACGTCGCTTTTTCGATTAACTTCTGTATTGTTTTTGTGGCGTATCCTACATCTTTAGTTATTGTTTTAATTTTGTTTATTTCAGCGTAAAAGAGGTCTTCTGGTAAACCTTTTGTAATTTTGTTTTATTTTATTTATAACTTCATATTCCTCTTATGAGAACTGAAAAAGAGAGAATTAATGTCCTCCATTTGCATTATGGTTTTAAAATAATTCAATTTTCTTGATATAAATTATTCTTTCAAAAATAGATTTAATTATTGAACAAAAAGTTTGAGTTAAATATTCCGTAAACTTCCACAAAAATATGCATAAAAAGTTTTATTTCAAAGGTTTACTAGTACTGGAATATTGAGTTTATTTCATCAAAATTTCCTATTAGTGGTTGAGTTTTGCATAATACGAAAAACTTTTTAAGTTTGGATCGACCTGACGACATACAATCTTTCTAAATGTTACAAAACATTCGTATTTTCATAATAATAAGTAGTAGATTTCAAAAGACTTCGGTGTCACTTTTCTAAAATCTCCATTGTATAGATTGATGTCCTGAACGAATTGAAATGGAAGTTATGCCATTTTACAATAATAACGGTTTTATTTCAAAGTTTTATTTCAAAGGTGTACTAGTACTGGAATATTGAGTTTATTTCATCAAAATTTCCTATTAGTGGTTGAATTTTGCATAATACGAAAAACTTTTTAAGTTTGGATCGACCTGACGACATACAATCTTTCTAAATGTTACAAAATATTCGTATTTTCATAATAATAAGTAGTAGATTTCAAAAGACTTCGGTGTCACTTTTCTAAAATCTCCATTGTATAGATTGATGTCCTGAACGAATTGAAATGGAAGTTATGCCATTTTACAATAATAACGGTAAAATGTAAGTTTTCAGTCATTTCGTGAAAGGTTGAAAGTAGTAGATTTCAAAAGACTTCGGTGTCACTTTTCTAAAATCTCCATTGTATAGATTGATGTCCTGAACGAATTGAAATGGAAGTTATGCCATTTTACAATAATAACGGTAAAATGTAAGTTTTCAGTCATTTCGTGAAAGGTTGAAAATTACAAGCCTTTATTTTCAAACGATGAAATGCGTTTCTGGTTCATTTTATTGTTAAACGATGCAATGTCTATCTCATTGTGCATAATAATTACTTAAAAAATCATTTTTATATACTCTGCAAAAATAATTTTAAATACTATTTGAATTTCACAACTATTAAATATATTTCTTATTAGTTAATGAGGAAAACGCAAAATATTAAATAAAATATTTGTTTTGAATTTATTTTTATTGTACAGTGCATTTCTTTCTTTTTTTCGAATATGTAAACGTATTTTTCTTATGCTTCTATCTAGTAACTAGTTTTACTTAATGGGTTTTTTTTCGTCAATAATTAATCTAGCTTCAGTATCTTTTAAAACTTGAATAAAAAAGTTATTTTTATAAATAATAAAATATGCATTTTTAAAATTAGCTTTACTTTTTAATAATTTATTTCAGAGTACTGAAATAAAGATCTTTTCAATTAACTAACATTTTAAGATTCTCCATGTAATTATTTTAAATTATATTAAAGCTTAAGATTTTCATCTTAAAAACAAAACAGAAAAAAAATGAGAAAAATTTTCAATTAAAAAAATAGTTTTTTCACTCCATAAAATGGTTTTGGTAAACTTAATTCTGTATTATTGAAAATGCATTATAAAATTACTCTTGTATACATTTTTTAAAATGGAGTTTCAGATATTAATTGTGACCGTGCGTTTGCAAAATTTTAGCGTAAAATATTTTAACGTGTTTTCTATTTAATTTTCTACAATTATTAAGTTTTTATTTGTGCTTTGAAAAAGCATAAATTTACTATATGAAAGTTTCTTAATTACGGTTTCACATAAGCTTGTGAATTTTTATTAAAGTTTTATACTAATTTTAATCGTATCATTCGTATTTACGTATATCACACTATTTCAGTAATTCCAAAACAAAATCTAAAATTAAAAATACCTAAACCTAATACTTTTCCCCGGTCATATCCTGTCTGTAAATATGCTCCGATTGCCCTGCAATTTTTATATGTTATTATCGTTATTTATAGCATGTTCCCTATTTCAACGGAAGTGTGTAGCACTTATAGTTGTTTTACAGGGACACTGAAAAGAATTCCGTTACATTGCGGTCTATGGGGAAAAATCATTTGCGGTTTATTTAAATAATGTTTCACTACTTTAAGCGCATTGAAATTTATATATATCACTAAGGTACATTAGAAGAAGCTTAATATGGAATAGGGTATGCATAGCACTTATAGTTATTTTACAGGGACAGACAAAAGAATTCCGTTACATTACGTCTATGGAGAAAATTCGTCTGCGGTTTATTTAAATAATGTTTCACTATTTTAAACGCATTGAAATTTATATATATCACTAATTTATATATATACTACAGAATATTGTGTGTATAACAGTCATCGTTCATTTACAGGGACACGCAAAATAATTCTCTACTGTCTGTTAACAATAATTCCTGGAAGTGCGTTTTAAGTTGCTGAACGCGATTTTAAATTTAACTCACTTTTTGTCTATTACTTGGTGTGTATAAATTCTGTAGATCCTATACAGGGAAGCACAAAAGTTCGCGAACACATTTCCGTTTAATGACAGAAACTCCAGACGGATAATTTTAAACTGTGCTACGCGTTTCCTAACTGGACTAAAATTTAGCATCCTATGTAGTATATATACAAATCTATAGATCCTATACAGGGCTGAATAAAAGTATTCGGATATTTTTCCGACTATTGTATATGTTGGAAATTCCTGAAATTATGTTTTTAAATATGTTATGCGTTTTCCAAATTGTTTACTTAGATGTTATCTTTTAGCTTATTAAACGGTATGATTTGTAAAATTATTTTGGAATCGTTGGAAAGTGTTACATAATCTATGCTTGATGCATGATTTTTCGTTCTTGTTAAATTTTGCGGGAGTAGATTACGTTTTTGATTACGTTAACAATGTTTTTTTTTCACAGTGTATTCTATAATTTGCATTTGTTTCAGATGTTTCCAGTGAAATTGTCACTAGAATGCCCAAAGTGGTCAATTTGACCGATAGTTAAAGATTTCTTCATATAGGGGAAGGTCGGTTAGTATTGGACACTTAAGCTATTTCGAATTTTCCAAAATAACTTAGAGTTAAATTAGAATATTTTCTACTGTAATGAAAACTTTAACATGTTATTTCAATACTTTATAAAGGTAATTTTCCTTAGAATCATCTTTATTGGGTTTTGTTTGATTTTTTATAAACCTTACATTTTGTCATTTCTGAATTTTGGAGGGTTGTATCGGACATGGTGTTTCGCTTGAAAAAAACGTAATGTTTGGATTTAGAAACAACTTATTATTACTACATGTATACATACTTATACACACTAAAAAAATGCATAGATATTACTTATTAGATGTAGAAAGAAGAAAAGGCATTTTGGTATTTGAATAAATGTTTCGTATTTGACACTTAAGGTTTTTTTTAAAAAACAAGTATCACACTCGTAAAAAATGCCTGTTAATCTCAAGATCCGCACAGTTTTCATGGGCCCAACCTTTGTAAATGTTGCACTGAACCCAGTCTTCTTGAAAAGTTTCATTGTAATACAATGAGAAAATTCATCCTCTTCCCTCGATTCTTCGTCAAAATTCTAAGACTTTCTAGCTTTTGCTTCGATTTTAGAATTTGACCTAACACTCGTCTTCTGTTGTGTATTTGCTGTGGACTTTACTTTGTCCTTTTGACTTTAATTTTTTTGAGTCTATAACCTAAGGTACTTTTAGTTACACAATACCTTTCACTAGCTTCCCTTATTGTCATTTCATGAAGTCGTACTTTTCTATAGCTTCCTTCATGTGATTTGCATCCCACGTACGGCGTGTTACAATGAAACTACAATAAAACAGAGAAAACCGTAAGATTTTAACTTTTTAAACCTGTAAAAGTTTGTCCGATACAACCCTCCAACATTTTGTCTGATGCAACCCGAACGCTACAATCCGACGCTTTGACTACCTATCGTACGTAGTGCCAGGTCTAGACATATTTACAGCTACAGTATAAATCATAGAAATCCAACCATTTAACAAAATACTAAAAATATTTTTGTACTTCGTTTCACACAAGCTACGTAGCTCCAAACTTAACTTTGTCCAAGAGAAAAAAGCGTATAACTTACTATCACTTGCAAACGCACATACCACTTGGTCCAAAAGAGTGAGAGTGCCTTCCTTGTGACTTAATAAACAGGACAGTAGCATGACAGGTGCTGCTAACATCGGCAAAAGCTTGAAACACTACTTATCCTATACAACCGGTTGTCCGGTACTATCCGACCTTCCCCTATTTCATATATTTTTTATAGTCTGATAATTTCCTTCCGTTACATTTTCTAATATTTTTCTCTGCACATATCCTTTTACTTAAAAAAATATTTTTTTTTTCATTAGATTTCTGTAAATATACACAGAAAGCCCAGAGAGGTCAAATTGACTAATGCTTTGATCTCGTGAAAAAATAACGGAATCATTCGTTATTTTTTTCCTTCAACGCTTCCACTTATAGCATGAATCAAGAATGCACCTGCAGTCAGGTCAAGGTCAAAGAAGGTGGATTCCTATTAGCCAGGGCAGTTTTCTAAATAGCGGTCAAGTTGACCGTTACGGGCTTTGTAGAAAATTCGATTTTGCCGTCTTTCGGAACCATTCGTTATTTTCTTTTTTTCAACGCTACCACGTATAACATGAATCAAGAATGTACCTGTAGTCAGGTCAAGGTAAAAGAAGGTGGATTCCTATTGGCCAGAGCTTTTTGTTTAAACAACGGTCAAATTGACCGTTGCGGGATTTGTAGTTCGATTTTGCCGTCTTTCTAGTGTGTGTAAAATTGTTCTTTACAGGCATTTTATTGTCCTTTAGTATATTTTGTTACTCTGAGTTGCATAGAGTTTTATTTTATGAAATTGGTTATTTGAATTTCGTTATTAAACTTTTGTAAGGCTTAAATTCTCAAATCGCAAAAGAAAACCATTGTTTTTCAGATGTTGAAAAAACATTTTAAATATTATTCTTTTATTTAAATTTATTTAAAAGGCTCTCTAGTATCAATGACCATATGCATATTACGCAGATTTGTTTTCCTCAAAGGCAGAAAGTATTTTTGTACCTTTTATTTCCTAATATCCTACTTGATGAGTTACAACAGAAAAATCACAAAATCATCAGCATAGTTGATATTGGAAATTATCTTAGGAACCTTAATTCCATAACAGATATTCAGATATGTACAAAAAAGTATTCTGAAACAAAAGCATATGAATGTCTCTCTAATATTCACATACATCCGGTAAACCATACGGTATCATCCAATACCTGTCTAAAATTATCCCAAATAATCATACGCTCAGTACATATAGTCTATAGGTGTGACATTTGCACATACAGGGGATATCCGGTGACTATCTACAGAAAAATGTCTGAATATGATATTTTCAGGGTATTTGTATAGGATGTTTGTCTGCTGGCTTGGAATTGATTAAAATGTTATTTGGAAATTTTTGTTATAGTATTACTGATATTGAAACCATTTATGTGTCACTTTTAAAAACAGTTGTACGATAATATTTACTTTAGGTTAGGCATTTCAGTACTTAATTCTAAAAATATAACTATCCTTTATTAAAAATATCTGTAAGGTTGGCAGACTCTTTAGCGTTCCAGTATTTGGGTTTCGCCAAACCGAAAACACTCGCCAAGGCGTAAGGGGCACGGACGGAGAAGTGACAGTTGGAAAAAAGCTGCGGGGTGTGTAGCGTCGAAAATATAAGCAAGTCGGTTATCGAAGTGAAGTTGCATAAATATTAATAAAAATCTAAGAAAAAAACCCTAACAATTTTGTTAAAGTTTAAAAACCAAACATATTTGACAGATATTGGAAGGAATCTATCAGTTAGCTTAAGGGACCGTAATTTTAATTTCTTTATGGTTAATAAGATTGGAATTTTACTGTTTTAGTATGGAGTTATGATGATTTACATGTTCGAATTGTACTTCATTATGAAATATTATTATTTTTACGTTCAATGGTTATTATATATTGTATTTTTAATTATGTAAAATATAAATAAATGTACATCCAAGTTCAGAAAATCATTAGCCGGGAAATAGCACACCCGAATATTTTTATGCCACTAAATAAATAACAAGCACCAGACGTGACAAGTGTAAAAGTATAAGGCATATAGTTAAATATATATATATATATATATGCCAAGAAGACGACCATAATCACAATTTCCCCGCGACCTCATTGGTTAAAAACTCTAGACAACTGAGGTAGTCCAAAGCAAAAAGCATCTTGGACCAAAAATTTGCTTATCGGTCAAAAAGTCAACCAAATAGATTTCGGAGAAAAAAAATAACATTTACATATGAAGAGACGTCCTGAAAAGAAATCTCGAGACTGAATCTGCCAAAAAAGAATATACGTAAAAAAATTCATTATTCTGCTCATGATATTCGACTAAATAAGCAATTGCAAACACCGAGGCATTTTCCTTTTACCAGCGGAAGAATGCTGACCGAATTATGACACGAAACTTTTTATTGTTGATAATTAAGGAGATGAACCTATTCTTTATAAGCTGCAAATTTTTAACAGTGTACAAGAAGATACGCCTGCTGATGGTTGACGCCTCTTAAAGAAAAAAATTCTATACTCTGTAATTATTACTGATAATAAAGAAGAGAAGCGCATTCTTTACAAGAAGATGCGCCTGCTGATGATTGAGGCCTCGTAAAGAAATAAACTCTATCCTCTGTAATTGTTGCAAATAATTAAGAATATAAACCTTTTCTTTATAAGAGGAAGTGCCTTCTGTTGATTAATAATTCCTAAAAAAACAAACTCTACGTTCAATAGTGAGAAAAATAAAGATAAACTTTATCTTCGACGTGAAAGACTCGTAAAAAATATATATATATATGTGGCCTGATAAGTACCTTAAAATTGGAGTACACACCACGTTTCCAAGATCTTGCAAATACATCTAGTGGTGAGCTAGTATTTCTAATTATAAAATTTCCCGGCTAATTGAAATCATATATATATTTATACACTGCTTGTGACAATTGCTAAGGAACAGAGACATTTTATGAAATAAATAATCACAGGCAATGATTGAAGAACTGAAACTAAGAACATATGTAATAGAGGTAGTGTGTTATATTTATCATGCAAAATGGTACAAATCGCGCCACATGGGAAAGCGGGATAACAAAAAAATAAAGAAATGTCTCCTTTGAAAAATTTCGAAGTCGCAAAAAGGTCTTTTCAGATGGAAGGATGAGAGATATCAGTCTCTCAGTAAGGAATATGTCCTTCTCGTACACTAGTGCACATTTTGCATCTGTTATTCATGCTGTCTATTAAATTATTAAAGCGTTCTTGGGGGATATTGCCCCACTCCTCTCTCAAGGAGTTTGTCACCTTTGTACCGTTCGGTGATGGTGACTGATTTGAGAAACGCGTCTGCCAGGAGCATTCCAGGCTTGCGCTATAGGATTTAGGTCTGGAGAGTACGCAGGCCATTCCAAACGTTCAATAGTTTCAGTTTCTAGAGTGATCGATACATCAGCAGTCCTGTGTGGACGCACATTGTCGTCCATAAACAGAAAGCCTGGACCTTCTGCACCCCTAAAAAGATGAACATGATCCAGAATAATCTCTCTGCAATACCGTTGTGTGCAATACCGTTGTCTTGTTCAAAGATGTGAAGCGGTGTTCTGCCATTACGCATAATTTAAAATTATTTCCTTTTTCTAATTCTTTAATAATTAGGTTGAAATATTCACTCCTAATACAATAATATTTGTTCACAAAAACCTTACAACAATGTCGTTCAAGTGTAATTATTATTGTTAACAATTTAATTGTAGTTATTATTAATAACAACCTCTCCTACCCATGTGCGCAATCACACTAACCCTATAAGGACAGATTGCGCAAAATAATTTTCTTGTTTTTATTACAACTGTTCGATTAAATTACAACTTAACAACAAAATAGCAATGGAAATGCATAAAAAACAAATGAAGCAAAATTTATTTATGGATAGTTTAGCAAAAAATTTATATTTATATTTTTTATTGTTATTCTTTTGAATTGTGCGCAGACTCTCCTAGCTTTACCTTATTGTATATGTACAGAGAGATAGAAAACATAAACATATTTAAAATGTTTGTGAATGCTATAAATGTTGAATCCCGGGATTCATCAGAGAACATTACTCTGAACCACTGTTGCTGACCCCAACCAATATGTTCCTTACACCAACGCAATCTTTCTCGACGATGGCGTGGTTTAAGTGGGATGCATGAAACAGGCTTCCGTGCATACAAACCAGCCTGATTTAATCGCCGAGAAATGGTTCTGGCAGATATATTACGTGTACTGCTAGCGGTTGCAAGGTCTGCAGCTATCTGACTAGGAGTGAGATTTCTGTTCCTTTTTGCCACTAGAGATAGATATCGATCCTCTTGAGGTGTGGTGCTCTTTATACGACCATAGGCATGTTTTTGCATAGCATTTCCACAGCCTTTTTTAATCGCGATATGACACTTTTTGACACTCCCATTGCTGTGTCCACAGTAGCGGTACCTTGACAGGCTTCGAGCTGTCCAACTGCGTGTCAACGATCGTAAGCACTCAAATGATGTCTTGCAGACATTTTGCACGTAATTATTTCCGTACCACACGGAATTTCACAGAAATACGTTCAACAACATAAGGCGCTCTTTTTCTAAACACCTAACTGCAAAAATTTTCGAATGAATAAAAATCTCCCATGCACTACATTTCAGGCAGATAACATGTCCTACCTTAGTACACTATCTACAATTAATTTTACTATGATTGATTGACTGTTGAGAACACTGCGTTGAAAAAACGAGTTGTTCCTTAGCAAATGTCTAGCAGTGTATACACATATATTTCTAATTCTAATATTACAATTAAGACTTAAAGTGCAACGTATTTGAACAGATCTTGTATATGTACATAAATATTCCACTTCACGTAAATTTCATAAATAGTGTGTTATAATAAATAAATATGTTTCCTCTATTCTTTGATAAAATATATCATATTTCACTGTAACATCTATTTAAGTACTTTGTGGAAGCTTTTAGATATTGGAGTTCAATCAATAAAAATATGCGAATCGCCTTACCTTAATTTTATACAGTTATTCACAGTATTCACTGTAAAGTAAGGTTAATGAACTAACCCTTTCTGATTGTTTTCTTTATGCCCGCCCTTTTATTTTCGGTCTACCAATAGAAAAGAAGAATTTTTAAATATTATTAGGTTTGGAAAATATGTCATTTATGTTTTCAATCAAACTAAAATTTAATTAAAATTCCTCGAATATACACTATTACATATATGTAAATTTCTCACAGAATTTTTTGAGGAAAATTAAATTCAGCTTTTATCTTCCGTTATTGTCTTAAATGAAATGACTTCCTTAAACTAATGCCACTGTACAAAAACATACGTTTATTTATATTTGAAGAATATATATATATATATTCAAAATATACTTCAATTTCGCAAAATAAAAATTCCTACAGAAGAAAATATTTACTACCCTTTTTCCACAAGAAAAAAATACCCATTAAATTAAATAACAAAATTATTTTATTTTCGAGTAAGGAATTCTCATTGAACGTTTTTAAAAATTCACCTTTATGGATCCTAGACATTTGTAATTGTAGCAATCAAACAGTTATGTTACTAACTATTTTGTTAATTAGTAATTTATAGGTTATGGCACAAATCATAAATCTGCAATAAGTAGTTTATTTTAAAAAATTGGATTGCCAGTATTCAAATTATTAATAATATTAACTATATAAAAATATAAACTCTGTAATTTTAGTTAATATTTTTGAAATATTATATTATTATTATTTCCCAGAATAATAGTGATTTTGAAAATTCAGAATGAATTTTTAATTCTTAAAAGCATAAACATAACGACTTTGTATAAAACAAACTAGTTCAGACTGCTATAATTGATCTTTGTAAAACAATATAAAAATACATAAATAATGTTATCAATTACCTAGTTGATGACTAATGGTAACTCGTAAATGGCACGCGTCAAAACGTGCCATTTCGAGTGAGATCCAGACACACAAGCGACGTTAATAACATCATTTTAGATCCTTAATTCTAAGGAAGGCTGGGTACGTAGCCGAAAGTACTAGAGGATTTTAGTGTATTTTTTTAACATCTGTTAAAGTTTTTAGTCATCTTTTAGGTAATTGATCACATTATTTGTGGATTTTTATAACGACTTTAATATTTTCAGATTCTTAACCCTTTTCATTAAAATTATTTTCGAGTTGCCAAAATTTTAACTCGTAAGTACAATTAAAATATTTTCAGTTTTCAAATTGTTTTTTTGATCGAATTTCTTAAAATATTAAATGAAAAACATAGTTTTTGGAACTATATTTTTGTCATGATTTACAATTTAAAATAACGTTTCATGTTTTTTATAAGACAACATTTTTCAACTTAAAGAAACACTTTTAAAACTTCATCAATGAAGAGTGTAAGATTCATGTGCATATTTTTGAAGAAAGTTTTTGTTAAAATTAAAAAGTACTTTATAAAATATCTAATAGTTTGCGGTAAGTTATAAATGCATTTTCGAAGTATTTTGGAATTTCACATTTTTAAACAGCGATCTGAAACTCAGTTGTTGTAATACATTTAAAAATACCATTTTTGGATTTTTTATTTTCAATTTTCAAAACACTTTTTAATTCATGCAATTTTGGTAGAAAAATTACTTTCCTACTAAAAAATATGCATATTTATTTTTTTTTCGAAACTCACAATTACCTTTTCTATATATAAGGTAAGATAAAAAAGAATGAACACGTTAAATGATTCAATAAACGTAATTTTATGAAAATACAACATAATTCTTTAGACTGTAGGTTTGAATATGGAGTTCATCAAAGTAAAATCTGAAAGATGACTATAACTGTAATTAAAAAAAAATACAAGAATGAAAGAAAAGCACTATTTTAATTAGTACAAAATCCTTCACAGTTATAAGCTGCATTCAGATATATTAATTTTGACAAAGAGAGACAATCAATCAAAAACTATAAATACTATTTAATGTTCTAAATCGAAAAAAAAATTTCATAATATTCTCTATATCCGCTAACACATTAAAAATAATTAAGTATATGAAACTCTCTCAACTGGAAATTTTAATCGAGAAAAAAAATTAAATGAATTCAGTTTGTTTCTTTCATTTTATTGATCATTGAAAATAGTTTTTACAATGCTATTTTCTTATGTGTAAAAGGCATCATTTCATAAAATAATACACAGTTACACTTACGGGTCCGTCTAATTGTTGTGTAAGATTCCCTCAATATAAATACAGAATCTTACATTACTGTAATTCTTACAAAAATGTGTAGTCGGCCAAGAAAAAAAAATATATATATAGTTTTACTTTCATACTAAAATTGTACAAAACCCTGAAAATTTTAAGAAAAACAACTAATTTTGGTAACGTATTTGTATTTTGCGGTAAACTTACTTTAGGTTACTAAATGGTGAGTGAATCGGACTAGTACTTTAGAAAGTATGAAGGTTTATACAGGGTGTTTCACAAAGGACCCCTAACTTTAAAAATCAATAACCCGGAAACGGTGATAGATAGAAACATGAAACCAGTGGTATGTTTATTAAAAAAATCGTAAGAATCTTATACATAAATCTCAAAATTTAGTTAAAAATAGCACCGATAGATGGCGCTGAGAGCGTTAAGAATCCTTCTAAAGAGAGTTCAGTAGCATAGAAGGACTAGGCGTTGAAGATTCCGCCATTGAAATCTTACCGCTGTTAGCGTATAGTGATAATAATTCTGAAAGTGATGTATACCGTGGTGGAACGTGTGTTTATTGTGTTGGAGTACCACCGATTAAATCAGAGTGCTACAGCCACATGGAGGAGTTTTCAAACGCAATTTCAAGTCGCAAAAGGCCCAGATGGGAAAACAATTCGTGAACTTTTCAAAAAAGTTCAACAGATAGGCAACGTGTCCGATGCGAATTATTTTCACTATACGCTAATAGCGGTCAGATTTCAATGGCGAAATCTTCAACGGCTAATCTTTCTATGCTTCTGAAATCTCTTTAGAAGGATTCTTAACGCTCTCAGCGCCATCTATCTGTGCTATTTAAACTAAATTTTGAGATTTATGTATAAGATTCTTACGATTTTTTTTAATAAACATACCACTGGTTCCATGCTTCTATCTATCACCGTTTCCTAGTTATAGATTTATAAAGTTAGGGGTCTTTTGTGAAACGCCCTGTAGTTTGGAACTGCTTAGTTAAATTAATTTTATATTATTGTGAAACATATTCCAATGAGTGTAGTTTTTTTAAGCATAAGTCAAAAACTACTTGGTGGAGAGAGTTGTAATTTTAAATTCACGTATATAAGTCTTTTAGAAATCGATTTCTGTTCAAAATTTATACATTGCAATTTATATTTTTTGCGAAAATTAATTTTCTAAAATAGATATTAAAAAAAAAATCTAAAAAAATTGATCACTTGTAGCCTATAACATTTCTAATAGAAAACTATTTCTATAAGGTTAAAAAAATGTGAATCCAAAATACCACTTCTTTTCGAAAAAAATGTGTTTTAGTCCTGCTTAAAGAAATGCAGGCATTGCAGTTGACTTTTTTGGAGCTATATAAATAATGAATTTAACATTAACAAATCAAAATTTTAAATTAGCATAATTACTAAATTTCTTTGCCGAATCACTTCCCGTTTGGTAGCCTAAGGTAAAATTAAAAAATATACAACTATGATCTCAAAATTAGGTTTTCGTAATAAAAATGTCAGAGTTTGGTATAATTACTGTATGAAGACGACTCTTAAGATGATTTGTTTAACAAAACTTGAAAGAAAACATAATGTTCAGTCGAATTGGCTATATTCTTTTTTTCTGGGACATTTTATTGATTAAAATGTTTGTTTCGTATATCCCACTATATCTGTGTTTAATAAAACTGTAACCGACAATCCCTCACAGAATTCCATTTACATTTGTAAATTTGCGCGATATAAATTCTTTTCTCAATATTTTCAAAATAAAATCTCCTTGAAACATTTCTGAACACAATCCACTCATATTCATTTTGTAAGATCAAAATGCATTTAGTCAGATTTCAAATACGATTCCCTAAACTACAAAATACAAAAAACATGAAATTATGTTTTACATTGAAACAGATGCATAAAATACTTTATAAAATTTTATAGATATTTGTTTCTTTGTATCAGTTTATTGGATGAAGATGTCTGTATTTCAAACTAAATTTCTTTAATTTTTTTTCAGAACCATTTTTGAATTTTTGAAAGAGAATCCCAATTTTTGACATTATTATACTCGTCAATATCAATTTGTGATTTCATACACATGGCTACTTTTATCTATTAAATATTTTATACTCACTAGAATCTGTCAAATTTGCTTTTATGTGAAACAATTTGGTTTATTTCTTTACACATTGACCGATTGCAATCCCTTCCTTTATCTTTTCATCTTTAATCTAACTTTATTTTTCTCTCTCTGTGTATATATATATATATATATATATATATATATGTAATAATAAAAAATTTTCGCCATTTTTCCTTAGTTAAATTATTCCAAATTCTTACAATTTTAATTTTTCCCTCTCTTTTAAAATATCTCTTAAATCTAATTTATATTTTATTCCATAACTTAATCAAAATATTCTTTTAATTATCATTCTAAAAACCTTATTCTATTAAATGCAACACTGCTTCTAAAAAGCACCTGCTTAATTTCTTCTTATTTTGAGACATTGAATTATTATTTTTTTGGAACATTTTATAATACCATTTTTTATTTCTATTTAATATTATCATTCGGCTTCCCATCATTCCTCGCGTCTTTCCCGCTAAAGGCTTTTTACCTTTTTAAAATACCGCGTCTAAAGAAAGAGTTTGAAAATACGTCAGGTACAGACCCTCTTGGCCTCATTTATTCAACCATTAGTGAGCAGGTCCCGCCTTTTCTGCCCCCTTGTTTCCCTCCGAGCATTGCTGTCATTGCGATAGCATTTTCGCGCTTCTGTAACCTTGAGCAAAATCTTGTCATATTTATACTATTGCACTGGCTTCGGAGACAGACTTTTACACGAATTATTATTGTCAACTAGAAGCTGTGGCTGGTATAGTCCAAATTGGTTCGTCGGTAGTTGTTCTTCAATAGTGTTTCAATGTGTTTCAAATTTTTAATGAAGTGAAATTACGTGGAGTTGTTTTTCATATCTGTTGTCGAATAAACGCCCTTACTCGTCTATCACGTCTTCCTTAATGCTTTAGAGAAATTCTTCTGGAATTCATTGCCTCTACTCAGCTCTATCACGATTGCACTTACACTACATTTTTCAGATGGGCTTGTACTCAGATACGCGTAATAATACCATCTACAAATGTCATGAAGTGATTTTCGTTGACTCCGACTGCGCCAACATCTATCTTCTCATCCGGTAAATTTCATGGGGTTCGGGGACTGAGATGTCGTCCTGAGTGTATGATAGAACGGACGTTAAATATATATATATAGAAAAGTGGTACGTAAAAAGTTAATTTACTGAATTAATTTAACAACTAGACTTCAAAATAACAAAAACGAGAACTTTAATACCATTCTAGGAAATCAATTCCACAACACTTCGTTGGTTATTTCTTTAAAATATCTTACACTTCTCACATAAAACATACAATATTTTTATTGTTACATAGTCCAATTAGGCCTAGCAGTTCCCTAATTGACTCTTCCGTACTTTAACGCTTCTTCGATGATAAAAATTATATGACTGGCCCTTTGCCAAATCTCGCGATCGAAAATATTTATACCTTGTGCATTTGAATCATGGATGATAGTAATAGTACTAAAGCGTCAGTTAATTTGCCGATCATGGACATCATAAAGCAATTGAAGTATTAAAACTGAAATCCTATATATATATATATATATATATATATATATATGTTTTCTTACAATTTACTTTACCTAATTCTCCCTTAAAAGAAGTTTTTATACTATCCACATCTCACTATTCTACTGCTAGTATCTTGGTTTTTCCGTGTCAAAATTCAATATTTTTAGAAGAATCTTTTACTTTTATAAGCCTAGTTTTTTTTTTTTTTATGAGGACGTGTTTCGAGATTTTCGCGCAGTTTTCAATATCTTATTGAACCTATATTTTCATACGTGGTTGAATAGTGCCATGACCCTTGCCAATTGGATTTCGCCCGGTGCTGCATTGCGGTATTTTTTGTCTAAATGTTCCTACGCACCCAAAAATAAACTATAATGCACTCCCACGAAAGAGACCTTTTTCGCTGGTTACTTGTTTTAAGATCTGCGCAGTGCCTCAATAATCCCTGAAATTAATTTTGTCATCTTGGAATTGTTATTCCTTTAATATGTCTGGATATCGTATCCACTTTAAAGTGTCTGCAAACATTTTTTTCTAATTATAAGATGCCTTCTACAGAAAACAAAAATATCATACATCATGGCTGATTATTGAAACAGTGGAAACTCTATGCCAGGGATGACGAACTTTTTCACATCGGCATACCAAATGTTCCGTAAGAATATTTTATTTGATTATGATGTGTCAAGGCTCAAACATTTTGGAGTATCAAAAAACATAGAATCAAAATTACTTAAAATTTTGTTTTTAGGATTAAAAAATGTATAAAACGTTTGCTGTAATACTTGAAAGTGATTAAAAAAATGTTATTTCTGTTTTCGTATTTTAGATGCGAAATAATTCATAACAGCTCTGTACTTGATAATCTTTAAGATAATGCAAACTGTATTGGAATCATCTGACAAGAATTCCTTCTTGATTTTTTTTAATTATGCTATTCCAAAAATAATGTTTCACCGAAGAATTTGTGAAAATGGCAAGCACCGTCTTGTTAATAATTTTACTATTGGAATTTTTGTTTATATACATTTTTTTCCGATAATCTCATAATCCTCGCCTAATCTAAAGAAAAACAGGCAATATTGAACTATATAGGGATTTATTAAGTTGCATTTCAGTTTTTTAAATCTGTATGAAAATGGCAACCAAAATAATTCAGACAAACTTAGTCTAAATTCATACATTTTGTGAAATGTCATTATATTTTTTATTTAAAACCTGATTCTATGTCATCCCGTGAACAATACACTGCGTGCCACAGAAGTTTTGCCACAGCCCTGCTCTAGCGGATGTAATTTCTAACCTAACACTGCTCTGCACATGTGACTGTCAACTTGATTACTGGAATTTTGTTATCAAGCTCTTAACAGTTTTTTTACACAATGAATTAAAAATATGGACAAAACACACTTTCCCCGTTCTAAAATATTTGCCATATGTAGTCGAAAAATGTCTCCCAATTAATAAAGTTAAGATTACAGTTAACAATTAATGGTAAAAAAGGCTTTTAGTAATGAAGCAAGTAAACTCTTCTTGTACAGAGCAGTGTTCGGGCAAAACTGCTTTTTAGTTGGATAAGTAATAAGAACTGTGGTTAAGTAATAAGAATTTGACTGCAACACCTTAATTGAACGGTTACTGACATCTCGAAATAATCCAGTAAAATCTTTTTTAAATAAATATTTTTCTAAAACAAATTTTTCTAAAACAATACGAATCCCTTAACTCGTCTACAGATGGATGCCAAAAATAAATGGGTGAGATCTTAACTTACTATAAATTTGCTCCATCGATATGGCATCGCTACAAATTAGAAGTCATGCAGAATTTCTATCTCACAACGATATGTGATGTGTTAAGTCAGTGAAATCCACATATAATAATCGTTGCGTAAAATCCGTTGATGCTTGTAAACTACCTATTAATTCCAGGATAATTTCAAATAATTTACAAGTGATACTGTTGTATCATAACAGCTAGAATATTGTAACACCAGAAGAATTTTTTCCTCCCCTACTGAATAAATTGATGAAAGAGAATATGACCTAAAGGTATTAAAAGTAATTATCTTTTACAGATTATTTTTATATTTGAGAAGGTTTATTTATGTTTACTTTTAATTAAAAAAAATTATATATTTTAAAAATTGTTAAAGTACTTAATTGTAATTCAACTTTGAGAATATCGCTCAGCTTCCACCCGCCCGAAACATTCACTTCTTCCAGCCCAAAAAGATTGTTCCACCTAAACATCGTACACAATTTTTAAAATATTTTTAAAACATGAAATATTTTCTGTCCATTTTAATTATTGTAACAATAAATAAATAATCGATATTTTTAAGAATTTTAAATTATTAACTTTTAAAATGCACGGAACATTTTGAAGAAGTATAATAGACTTCGTAATGTTTGTTTTGAGAGTTGAAGTACATTATATGTTATTTTATTTATTTACATTATAATAAGTAGTCAAATACACTTTTGCATTTGAAATCCAAATACACTTTTGTACTTACATTATAATAAATATTCAAATACACAAAGCAAATAGAAATGTATACATTTTTGAAAGCATAGTAATATATTTTAACACAAAACAAAAATTCGTAAGTTTTCTCTTTTTAAAGTCCACTGTCCTATTAAAACTCTTTATTTTTTTGCAATTTTGTCTTCGCTGTTAAGTAATTAGCTTTGACAATAAGTAAATAACAAATCATATAAATTCCCACGTTCCTCAAAAGAAAAAAATCACTTCCGTCGTTTACTTTCTGCAAAGAAAAATACTACTTTTTATAATTTTTTCTGAACTGTTTGTAAATTTGATGTGTCAATAACTAAATAGTTACCTAAATGACTTTTCAAATCCTCCCTCCTGCGCCTTTCTGTCATGCACAATTTGAAATTTATTTTTTTCCCAATTTTTAACATCTTTTCTGACAATTAAACAGTTATATAAACTGTCTACCTCTTCCAAAATTTTTACTCTATTCCCATTGTCATTCATCACGCCAATACAAAAATTTTAAATTTTTAAAACTCTTTAATTTTTTATAGTAGTTTGTTGCGATATTTTTACTTTTCTGTGACAACAACAACAACAACAACAATAATAATAATAATAATTATTATTATTATTATTATTATTATTATAAAATATTCAAAACCTACCCAAATCAATCCCCGAAATCAAACCCTTTCAGAAATATTCACTTCTCCTCGTTTGCCAATGTACAAATCTGCACACAATTTAAAACATATTGAATAAAATTCTTTAAAAACTATTCTGCACATTTTTTAAAGATTTTGTAATAATAAATAATCGATCTTATGAGATTTTCTCCCCAAAATTTCTACTCTACCTTAGCCCTATTTTAAACTCTTTAAAACTTTTTCCCCTTCTAATATCTTACTCTGTACTAAAAATTAATAACTGGTCAATAATCTTTATCCTCCCCTCTACTGAACTATCAGCTCCTTTCTTTTGTTTCCCTCCCTCAGCAAGATGGTGGAGTTTGAGAATGAGCAATTTTTTCATTAATATTATTTAAAATTTTGTATGTTATCACCACTCTAAACATTATTGTAAATATAATACAATTTTTTCAAACTTATTTTTTTAATAGTATATGCAAATACAAATTAAAATATCTCATTATAATATATATATAAACAAAAAAGTCTAAAGGAGAGTTTTTTCTTGATTTAAAATTCTTTCCATTTTATACAATCTAAAACATCTCACAATATAACTAGTTTTAGTGAAATTTTAGCAGAATAAATATTGAATTCTTTCGCGGATAACAAATCAAGATAAAAAATCTAATAAAAACATACTTAAGCATATGTTTCAGCGATTTTAGAAATTCAACCACTGAGGTGGTTAAATGGTTGGTCAAAAGCTTTATGTCCTTTCGTCATATATCAGAAGTAGTTTTAGGTAGGAGCGTGAAATTCAGGATAACAAATCTACTAAAAAAATAGTTAAACACATATTTCAGCGATTTTAGAAATTCTAACACTAAGGAGGTTCAATAGGGGGTCGAAAGTTTTATGTTAACTCGTCATATCTCAGTAGCAGTTGTAAATAAGAGCGTGAAATTCGGGATAAGTAATCAACAAAAAAAAATACTTATATAGGTATTTCAACGATTTTAGACAGTCATCCATCAAAAGGGTGTTAAAGGGGGGGGGGTACAAGTTTTAGGTCATTTTGCCATACCTCAGCAGCCGTTTTAGTTAGGAGCGTAATTTAGCATAACAAATCTACTAAAAAATAATTAAACAAGCATTTCAGTGATTTTATCACCAACATCGGCTATGAACCCGATTATGGAAGATTATACGAATAAGACAATTAATGCTAAATTTTTATTAGATATTTTACGCGCCAGATTTCGAAGCAAATTTTTTCTTCATATATTATAAATTATTTTTGAGCTTTATGTCTTTTAGCGATACATACAAATTTTTGAAGTAAAGATTTGCAATTTAAATAATGATCGCCATATTTATGGACTCGGGTATGCACATGCACAAGGCTTCGTTATAGTAAGTTCAGTATAATCAGTTTATAGGTATGGAACCCACAGGACTCCGTTAAAATCGTTGTCATTTTAACGATTTATTCACGCAAAATTCACAGGGCCCCGTTATAGGGATCGCTGTATTAACGGTATATGGCTGAGATGCAATACGTTTCCCGATATTTTTATCACCATATTAAAATCTAGCTGAGGACAACCCTTTTCGCTATTTTTTATTATTAATATTATTATTTGTTACATCTGTGCAGTTTTTTTTTCTATATTTAATATAGAAGATATGCATTAAAAAACATTTCTTTTATATATATATATATTTATTTATTTATATATATTAATATATATATATATATATTTATTTTTTATAACACTTTGGTCGCAATAAGAAAGTGCCCTAGGTTGAGCACTTTCAACCACCATATCTCTCCCACACCACAAGAGAATGGTCCTCGAACATTCCAGAACATTCTTGATCCTTCAAGATCATATGTAATCCTAATAAAAAAATATATGTATATGTGTGTGCATATGTATGTATTATATATATATATATATATATATATATGTATAAAATATAAAGAACATTTTAGTACATTCTAAAAAATTCTACTACATTCAAGAACATTCTAGTACATTCTAAAAGATTCGAAACATTTTTTTAGAACACTTTGATAAAAATATGAAAATGCCGTAGGTCGACTACTTTCAACCACCATATCTCCTACACACCCACAGAATGGTCCCCGAACATTCCAGAATGTTCTCGATCCTTCCGGACCATATATAAATCTAATAAAAAATATGTATATGCATGTATATAAACTGGTGTGCAAAAATTTAGCAATAAACACAAAATGTTAATTTCTGAACACGTGAGTACTCAAAAGGAAATTCTATAAAGAGCAAGTGTAGAAAGGAAGTACTACCCTAACAGCACGGGCAGTCGATGTGAAATCTCCTTGTCGTCACACATGGTTAGAAGTGTCTCAATCGCTACGGTGAATCAAAATATGGAATATTTCACTGTCTCATTATTACTCTCAAATGATTTTTAACACTGAAAATTTACTGTGACTGTCGCTTTGTGATGGGTCACCAGGTGACATTACAATGAAGTGACCTAGTGATTCTCAAGTCACTGTCAGTTGAAGACTGAACTTTGAAGTCATTGTGAGCATTGCATTGTGATGAGTCGCCAAATAATGTCACAATGAAGTCGCATGGTGACTTTCCGGTGATCGACACTCTATTGTGAAGTCATCATTGCACTCCTTTGTGAAAAGTCACCAGATGATTTCATTTTCTTTCACTTGGGAACTCGTCACAGAACAGCTATCCTTTTTGACTTTACAATGGCGTGTCAAAATGACAGTCACATGAGAGTCACAAGATGACTTCATTGTCATCTGGTGACTCGTCAAAAAGCAGCAGACTGTTCAGTGGAGTGACCAAATGAAAGTAAAAATGAGACGAATGAAAGATATCACTTTTCTGTTCATTGTAGTGATTGTGACAATTGTGAGCATTTGTGATGTCAAGAAGACTTCACATCGACTGTCTGTGCTGTTAGGGTAGTACTTATTTTCTACACTTGTTTATATAATTTCCTTTTGAGTACTCACGTGTTCAGAAATTAGCATTTTGTGTTTGTTACTTAAGTTTTGCACACTAGTGTATTTTGAAGATATTTTCTTTAGAAATTATATATCGTAAGTTTTGCACACTAGTGTATATATGTAAAAAAATATATATGTACGTATAAAATATAAAGAACATTAGTAGTACATTCAAGAACATTCTAGTACATTCTAGAAGATTCCAAACGTGCTTTAGAACACTTTATGAAAATTATTTATTATTTTTTTTATTTTAGAACACAAATATGAAAATGCCCAAGGTCGACCACTTTCAACCCCCATATCTCCCACACACCCACAGAATGTCCCTCGAACATTTCAGAACGTTCTCGATCCTTCCGGTCCATATGTAAACCTAATAAAAATATGTATATATATGTATATATATATACATGTAACAAAAACATATCTACGTATAAAATATAAGTATATTTGAGCACATTCTTAAAATTCTAGTACATTCTAGTCGACTCTAAACATCTTTTAGAACACTTTGGTCAAAATATGAAAATGCCCTAAGTCGACCACTTTCAACAACCATATCTGCCACACCGCCACAGCTACCGATATGCAACCACCATAGTGCAAGATGGGAGACTTGAGGCTAATACTACCACACACAAACATCAGCGGCCATCACTGGGTAGTTTTGGCTGCAGTGTGAAATATACGGACACACTCGTCTCTCTGTATATATATAATCAGTTAGATAGATAGATTTATAGGCGTGAAACCACATTGTCAATTTACAATGATCGTCATGTGTCTGAGGCTATCTCATATTTCATTATTCTATCTCAATGCTCTCCTTTCTCCTACATAATCATGGAAAGGGCCAAGCGGGTATACTTCAGGGGGATCATGTAAATAAAATATATTATTTGTGTCGCGAAATCTTTATTTACGTTCTGAAAGATTTCAGATAATGCCATAATGAATGTTGAACATGTAGAGTCTTTTAAATAATATAGTGAAATCCTGATGTCTTCCAATATTGTGATCTGTGGGATTGCATTATTGAGCTTGCGGACCTTAAGGTCTCCAATTTTCGCGGATAGTTTTTTTTCCTTATCGGGGAAGGGGGTAGGGGGTAATGTTATATATTTTTTTATTATCTATATTTTTGCCCATTTAATTTACATATTTCCCTCTTAAAATACTGTTTTATTTTTACTTCCCCTATCACAAAATTCCGCTATTCTATATCTGGTATCTTAGTTTTTCCGATTCAAAATTTATTATTTTTCTTTCAAGAACCTAGTCTTTTATTTTCAGGTTACAAGTTCTAAGATTTTCACCCTGTTTTCAATATATTATTACACCCATTTTTTATATGATTTTAAATAGTGGCGTCACGTTCGCAGATTAGCAGGCACCCGATCCCGCAGTGCGGTTTCTCTTGTCTTTGTGTTCCTACGCGCCCACTAATAAAACATAATGTACGCCCTCAAAAAAGATTTTTTTTTTCGTTGCTTCCTTGTTTTATAATCAGTACAGTACAGTACATCAAAGCCTTCTGGAATTAATGTTGTTTTCTTCGAATTATTATTCTCTTAATATGTTTTAAAATCGTATCCACTTAAAGGTGTCTGGGATAATTTTTCTCGATTTGTAACATGCTTTCTACAGTAACAAAAAAAAAAAAAAAAAAAAAAAAAAAAAACTTCACTTGCAGGATGGCTGATAATTTAATCCGAGAATCTCTATTAGGATCTAATTCCTAACCTTACACTACTCTGGCCATGCTACTACCAACCTCATTATTGGATTTTGCTTATTACTGAGAATTTGACTGCGACGCTATAGTTGGATGGCCACTGATATTTCACAAATTCTAGTACAATTCAAATAAAAAAAAATACGTATCTCCTAACTCTTTAACTGCTGAATCATATCATCACTACCAAAAATAACTGGATGAGATCTTAACTTACTATAAATTGGGTCCTTTGACTGTAAATCGCTACACGTGCGCGCACGCACGCACACACACACACACACACACACACACACACACACACACACGCACACTCACACACACACACATATATATATATATAAAATTTTGTTAAATTAAATAGAAAATACATTTGGAAAAGATTTAGGGGGTGTTCAATTCATTTGCATCAAAAACGAAATTCGTCTACAACAGCACTGAGATTAAGGAAGTCCAAAGTTATGTGTACTTTGGACAGAAAATATCATCGAGAAACAGTATCATGAATGAAATCTGCAGAAGAATACGAAATGGATAGAGCGTTTTTGGGAAGTACAATATTATTCTAAATAGTGACATGCCTCTTTGTTTAAAAAGAAAGGTGTTTAACCAATGTGTTTTGCCTGCACTAACTTATGGAGCAGAAATATGGACGCTAACAATACAGATCGTACAAAAATTACAAACAACACAGCGAAGTATGGAAAGATGTATGCTTGGCATAACTGGAAGAGACAGGAAGAGAATAATCTGGATAAAAGGCCAGACGAAAATTTTTGACATCATTGAGAGAATTAAACTGTTAAAATGGAAATGGGCTGGGCACATTAGATTAAGGCAAGAGAATAGATTGAGCCCGAACACCCTACAGTGGTATCCCAGAGATGTAAAACGACCAAGAAGACGACCTCAATTAAGATGGAGAGACGAAATCAAAAAAGTGGCCGGTGTTAATTGGATGACTAGAGCACTAGACAGGAAACATTGGAAAAATCCGGGGTAGACCATCCAGCAGTGGATTGAAAACGGTAGATGATTATATAGATATATATATATTTTAATTTTATTTACTATATTTCACCTTAAAATGCTTTTCCTTTAGATTTCCTTTTCCAAATTATTGTTATAGATATATATATGTGTATCTATAACAAGGTATACATGTATTTCTTAAATGTTTTCAATTATGTTTGGATTTTATTTCCTTATATATATTTTTTCCAATCTGTACATTTGGATATTAATTTTCCTATTGTATTATAATTGGTTAATTTACATTGTTTTGATTTTCCTGTCATTTAATAGTCATTTTAATTGTAAAAAGTTTTACTATCTATATATATCTCATATCTCATTCAGGCTGGCGGGTCCCTTTCCGTGGTCCCGACCCGACTCCTTCGATGGAGGAGGTGACCGGGAGCGGAACAGTGCGCGGGCGCTCCATGGTTTGCGTTCTTTGCGAGACGGGGACAGGAGAAGACCGGTCTGGGTTCCTCATCGTGGTCCGCCAGTGGAAGGGATTTCTGAAAGCCGAAGACACTGCGCCATAGCCCACATGGGCGATAGCTCAATGAGGACTGTGGGCCGTGGGTCTTCCCCTCGTAAGCGCAGGTTCTCTGCGACGCGAGGATCGGCCAATGCTCGGAGCCTCCTCCGTAGGTGGTGGAAAGATATCCCGCAAGAACGTTCCCAGAGACTGCGAGGGTCTCTGGTTCAGCGGTTGGAGCCAATGCCAGCCGGATCTCTCCAAAACTTGACCGAGGAATTGACGGAAGCAAGGATCGATCTCTGTAGAGCACGATGGTGGTGACTCTGTAGTGCGTCGAGCGTCGGGAGATACGGCATGCAGCAACTATCTGCGACGCGTCGACGGCAGAGGTGAAATTAGCCATCTAAGACGACCACCATGACATCCTCTGAAGCTAGAGAGTTGTGAGCCGACCTCAATGGTCACCGCAGGAAGTGCCAGAATCGAGGAGACGATCACTATCCGAAGGCGGCCATGGCAGGGCCGCCAGGGACACGAACGTTCTCTTCGAGGAAGGGACTAGCCCGCTTTCTGCCAAGTGATTACGAGGAACCGGGCCGGAGGCTGCCGACTAACGCGGCATCGATCAGCCGAAACTCGAGACCTTGGTCCGAAACCCAGTCCGAGCACGTCTCTCGTGCAGCCAGGAATTTCCACATCTGGCGGGCGGATTAGTGGCACGTCTAATAAGTTTCTTTTTACTAATCTCGATCGGGCCCGTCTCTTTGGCGCGCTCAGAGGGAGTTTCCACGTCCTCTGGAGTCCGATAGTGGTTCTTTAGGATTCTTCCGTTTTTTGAGTGTAAATAATATGCGGATGATCTCGTAGTTCTGGAGTTGTCGCTGTGTTACTGACTAGTTTCGCCTAGTCGGGTTCAACCTCGCGCCAGACTGCGTAGGGACTACCTATCCGAATCCCGTCTATGGGAAAGAACCGAATTTCCTCGTGGTTCTGGGTCGGAGAGAGGCCTCTTCTGCCCTTTTTAGTGCATAACATGTGAACCTCACGGCCGATGAGACCAGTAGTATGCTCTTCCATGCATGTCTATGATCGGAAGCCGTGAGAAAGTAAGAGCCGTCGGAGTAACTCGACATATGACCGAGGGACCGTTTCCCCCTATGGGGTTTCGCGAACGAAGTCGTCGGGGGTTCTTCGGCGGTTCATCAGGTGTTTGTTCCACGCGGAAGTTTCCCCAGAGCTGGGTTACTGCCGCAACGACCTATGAGGTCGATACCTGGTAAAATGGTTTAGGGTCCGCATTGGGGAGCGGCCCTTGGCCGATCGCAGCGCCGGGCGAGACAAAGCCCTGGTACGTTATAAGCCCTTTAGAGGCTTGGGCGCGATGGTCGGAAGCGTGCCGCAGGCCACCCCCGTGGGCGTCTGGCGGCGCAGGATAGTTTTATATCTCATTCAGGGTCAAGGGAGCCGTGTCCTTAGCGAATTTGAGCGAATAAGTGCGTTTTTAAAGCTAAGAAAACACAAAGCGATTGGGGTCGTTCAAGGGCCCGGCGTTCTTTCTGAATACCAGTGAATATTCAGAATCAAGAGCTGAAGGGTTCATTTTGATCGACCAGATCTCCGGAAAGGTTCTATCGGGTGGCGAATCACCGAACTCTCGGTGAAAGCTCATCCGACCTGTTTGGGGTTTTTGCACGGTTCGAACAGCTTCGAGACCATTTTTGGTTTCGAAATTTTTTGTTCCCGTGCCCTGATCGCTCTCCTTTGATTAGATTCGTCTCATAAGCCGGCAGTTGTCTGTGATAATATGGGCTAGTCACAGTTGTGTATATATATGTTGTTGTTGTTAAAGTTAGTTGTTGAAGTTTGAAATGTTTTAAGCATGCTAGTCATTAGTTGTTGTTGTTGTAAATTTAAGAGTTTATATTTTGTTGCACTAATCCTTTCCCTTTCAGGATCCACTGCAAGAGGGAACGTGACAACCTTTGTAGGTTGCTCAGACCCCTCGAGCTGTGGTAAAGCAAGAGCCGTCGTGGTAGCTCGACATATGACCTAGCGCCGTCTCCCCCTATGGGGTCTCGCGAACGAAGTCGTCGGGGGTTCCATGGCGGTTCATCAAGGTTTCCTCTCTGCGGAAGTTTCCTCCGAGATGTGGGGTTACTGCCGTGAAGACCTATGTCACCAACCTTGGTAAAATGACCTGGGGGTCCGCAGTGGGGAGCGGCCTCAGGCCGATCGCAGCGCCGGGCGAGACAAAGCCCTGGTGCGTTATAAGCCCTTCAGAGGCTTGGGTGCGATGGTCGTTTACGCGCGTCGGCGACCCCCGTGGGCACCTGACGGCGCAGGATAGTTTTATATCATATTATTGGCATTATATATATATATATATATCAGTGGAAATAAATATATTATTTACATTATATATATAAAATAATACAAATATAGTCATAATCATATCGTCCGATAGACTGAACTAATTTGAATTTAATTGAAACAATGTACGGATCTCGCCAGCATCTTGGATGAGTTCGTTAACGAAGTGCTCAGCTTCGTTTACAGAAACATTCAAAAGAAATAAAACATGCAAAATTTGTCAGCACGATTACGTCCGACATACCCAATCTGGTTTGGATTATGTTACATCCTACGGGCGATTTTCAAACTATGATTTCAATAATTTTTTTACATTTTTCATATAATTGCCTATTATCCATTCAATTATATTTCGTAATCCCGGTTTAAAATTTCTCTGCAAATTACCTTTCTAGCCAAAATAGCAAACTTAGAAAGATTTAATTCACTTTGTTTAATTTTTATCAAACCTGACTGTACCTTACAATAATGAAAAAGAAAGAAAGAAAGAAATCAATGTACTCGCCCGACTAAGCCGTTAGGGCTTGTTTATTCTTTGAGTATTTTTCGATACATTACCACATTAAAAAATTTAAATAAAATTAAAGCCAATAAAATTTGCAAGTCAAACAGAATATATATATTTCATCTTTAGAATAGAATACACTTAATGAAATGCTAAGCAAGACATTAAATAAAATAAGGATTTCATCGTTCTACAAGACAAGTCAAAGTACTTTTAAGGATTGTTGTGAACATTTTTATGAAATGCGCCAAATATTCTGTAAGACGTTGGAAAAAGAAAGGCTTGCTTTGTATGCTATTTCAGATTGAGTTTTAACTGAACGATCGAATCTGATATTTATGACAAAAAGTCAATTGATAGAGAAAGGATAGAAAATGACTAAGGATATCCTAGCAGAGAAACTACTTAGTACAGAATGTTTCCATCTACATTCATGATGTAATATTAATAATATTATGAACTGCTTAAAACTATGTTTTATCTCTTTTACACGGCTGCTGTGTGGAGATATGTTTGAAGTACTGAATGCATTAGGTGTTAAAAATGTAGTCCTATATGACAGTATTTCGGTTTTAAATGTACTATATAACTCCGTATATTAATTAATTTCCTGAGATCAATATAAGAGCCGTGTTGAAAAACTGGTATCTAGTAGAAAAGAGAACTCATAGACAAATTATTCTCGTATTACCATTAAAAGCACGAATTCAATTACCATAATCTATTTGTTGCATGCTGAAGTACAGGATTATTCTAAATGATGGACCCATTTTCAAAAAATTGTATTTATTAAAGTACAAATCCAAAATGAACAATCTTTATACCAATGAAAAGAGGAAGTTTCAAAGTTTTTTTAAGATATTATAAATGTTCAATGTGTCCACCGTTTGCTGCACGTCAAACATGTACGCAATAGCCAAACTCGTCCCACACACGAGAAAGCGTATCTGCTGTTACTGAGTGCACGGCTTTCAAAGCGGTGATGGTTCCAGAGGCGGCCGGTAGAGGTCGCACGGCAATAGGCCACTGCGAGCTGAGTGCACTGCTACCGTGCACTCAGTAACAGCAGATACACTTTCTCGTGTGTGGAACGAGTTTGGCTTTCGCGTAGATGTTTGCCGTGCAGCAAACGGTGGACACATTGAACATTTATAATGTCTTAAAAAAACTTTGAAACTTCCTCTTTTCATTGGTATAAAGATTGTTCATTTTGGATTTGTACTTTAATAAATACAATTTTTTGAAAATGGGTCCATCATTTAGAATTACCTTGTAATATATGTCAAAGAGGCTTAAGTGCTATATGTGAAATATAAAAATGATTTTCCCATGTAAATATCTTGTATGCATTTTATAACAATATTGAATGCTAAATTTTATTACCAATAAAAACACACTATACAGGTAACAATTTGATATTTTTGTAAGTTTTGCGATTTCAATGCTCTAACGTAATTTATATTAAATTAAATCAGCAATTTAATGGTATATTTATAGCTTAACTATTTCATACCAACTACTATTTCATCCAAAATTTTTAAACTTGTAAAAACTTGATGATTCGATAGAATACATAAAAGCGAAATCTTGAAACACTTCACCAAAAATATATACTTTAATATAGTTTTGACGAAAAAATAATATAAAAATTGGAACACTATAAAGATAATGATGAATACGGATTCTTAAAAATATATAATATATTTAAAAATATAATCGCGATAGAAAAATACTTATTTCAAAATAATTTTTATAGACATCGAAAAACGTCGAGAAATTGCAGCAAAGTGATAACGAGAAAAAAAAGAGTTAAATGATATCATAGAGGTTTAGTAACTTGTCAACTTACCAAGCGAATGAGAGAATCGTGTCTTAAAGGTGTAGTTAAATATAAACTAAGTTAGATAATACTTATTTTAACTAAAGATTTAAACTTTCTCAATCACGTATACAACGACAACTAAACCTTATGTATAAGAATCACATTTAATATAATGTACGAAAAGTTTAAGTAGAAAACATTATTTCATATAAATGTTTTGTAGTTTGTATTAATTATATTTTTTATTCCTTGTATATGAATTTCAAACAGTCTATATCAGTATGTGCTTCAGATATATGGCGATTTTGTTGCAACACATGAAAGATTAGAAAACCGTGCAATTTAATACAGTTTCAGTTATTGCTTATCGGATTTATCTGTTGTAGAAACTGTCACGAAAGCCTTTCGCTTATGAATACAAAACAGGATTTTTTTTACCTCAAAAGTTAAGGTAGCTTTTTGAGGAGGTGTTTAATCTATTTGGTTGAATGGCTTCTCCTTTGGTATCCGAAGGAAAAATTTACAGAAAAATTCCAAATATGCTGTCAGTGTGAAATTTCAAAATTTCAAAGCTTGATACAATTTCGGTATGGAAACGGTAATTTAAGCTTATTATTTTTATAGAAATGAAAAGACGCCATAATTTCCAGATGAATGCCTTTTTTTAGGGTTTCGTTCATCTCACGAAACACTATTACTCCCGCTTCGTTGTCTGTTCGTCACAGAGCCGGTTCTCAGAAACTATTTAACTTACAAGGATGAAATTTTGTGTACTTATAGCTAAATACGTATTATAAATCTCAAAATCATAAAATTTGGAAAAATCGTATTATTTTAATATATAGAGATAAAAAACTAAAAATCTATCAGCCTTTTCCTAATAAATTTAAATATTTTTCGTTACAGCAGTTGCCAACAATTAAAAATCCACAATAAAATTCTTTTTACAATAAATAATTTTCTATTGAAAGATTTCCAAGTGAAAAATGAAAATAAAATAAAAAGTTTCATCAATTGAAAAAAAGATTAATATGACGACATGTTGGTAATAAAATAGAAACTTTCAAACATTTCTCAATAATACAAGGAGTATGAGTATGTGTAAATACAGAAATCAGCTTAATATGACGTCAATAGGAAATTAAAAAGAAAATTAATCTGACGTCTAACATTTTGAAGGTTACAACGTGCAAAAATTAATACAACATGTTTAATTTTGAAATTGATTTTTTTTAATATAGTATTTAGTCCACATGACAGATATTATTATGACAGAGTATAATAACGGGCTTGACCCGCTATCAGACCGGTTCAGATTTTCTGAAAAACAAGAGAAATAGACCGGTAAATTTTTACTTTATAAAAAACATGACTTTTTTTTTTTTTTTTTTTTTTTTTTTTTAATGCAATTTATTTGGATTTATTAAAGAAAGGATAAAGTATTTTGAAAGGAATATTAAACGAAACCCTTTGTGCGATCTTTGATCACGCTTACACATTTGTTTCCTTTGCGATATTTAGATCCTGAATGCTGATTACCGTTCGGATTTTTTTGAGGTCGCGTACAGTGTACATTACTGTGCTTTGTCTTTATTAAAACAAAGATTACATTCTGTATCCGAAAACAACATGAACTGTGGTAGGTTTATAACACTTTCTCAATTAAAACTACTTGAAGGGCGGTGGGATATTATACGCTGCTCAAAACAATTAAATGATACTGCAGTTTTAGGTGGATTTTGTATCTGGGAAACTTTTTAGCTGATTGATACATGGCCGACAGACATAGTAGTTTATATGAGAATAAATTACACATGATTGGCAGAAAAAAATGCATTTTATTGCGCATTTGTGTACAAAAGGAAAAAAACACAATTTGTGCATATGAGAAAAAAAGAATAAGAAAAGGTATTTTCTTCAAAGAAAATCATTTTCAGTAGGGGGTATGGTTTCCACGGGCGGCCAGCAACGTTGAACACCTTTGAGGCATGGACTCAATGAGGCTATTAATGACGAGTTGGGGTATTCTGCCCCACTCTTCCAGAAGAGCTCTTTCCAGTTCTTGGAGAGTTTGTGGGGGTTGTTAGCGGCCAGAAACTCGTCTTCCTAGATCGTCCCAAACGTGCTCGATTGGATTCATGTCTGGAGAACACGCTGACCATTCCATTCGAACGATTCCTTCCTCGAAAAGGAAATCCTCCACCAGGTTTGCACGATGTGGCCTGCAGTTATCGTCCATTAAAATGAAATTATCTCCGATTGCTGCAGCGTAAGGGACTACAATAGGTCTGAGGATCTCATCCCTATATCGGCGACCAGTCAGAGCTCCATCTCGAATGATGTAGAGGTCAGTGCGCCCGTCAATGGAGATGCCACCATATACCAACACTCCTCCACCGCCAAATCTGACACTTTCGTGCACGAACGCAGGATTATTCCTACTGCCACGGTCCCTCCAGATGAAAATACGCCTATTATCCGGATGCACAGAAAAACGGGACTCGTCAGAAAACAGAATCATCGTCTGCGGTCGCGACGATTCCTTGATGTTAATCTAACACATACCATCGGTCGGCGAGCATACAGACCTACAGCATGGAGCCGGTTTCGGATAGTCTGAGTTGAAATCGTGGTGCCTGTAGCCGAGCGAAGGTGTTGTTGGAGAAGAGTAGCGTTCATGTTTCGGTGTCTCCGAGCTGTTAACGCTAAATACCGATCTTCATTGGGCGGTGTTGCCCATCTACGACCTTGCCCTGGTCTTCGGCCTGCACATCCACTCTCCAAAAAACGGTTCCAGATCCTGGAAATGACACTTTGTGACACTCCAATGGCTTGCGCTACTTCGGCTTGAGTTTGGCCCCCTTCTAACCTACCAACAATTCTCCAAGCTTCTGAATCTGTCAAATGACTTCGCTGAGACATCGTACTCATCGAAACAAAGCAATCACTGAATGCCGAACATCCTTGTCTTCATTCTCTTTTATCCAGTTGAAAGTCAAATTTCATTCGCTGCCGCTGAAGCGACGTTTTTGACGTCGAACTCAAAATTTGCATACTCCACAGTTTGAAAACCAGAAAAATTTGCATTTGTGATTCTCTTCTTCTATTTTCGGCAAAAAAAATTTCGTTTATATCTTTATTTTATATAAAACTTCAAATATTCTTTAATTGTTTTGAGCAGTGTATATCCCACTTAATTTTAATCCTCAAATGCCACAATGTCACCAGAATTTCGAAATAAAATTTCCCGTTAATAATATACGGTACGTGAAGAAATTGTTTTACGTATTTTGAAGTAAATTTATTCGTAAATCTTGGTATCAGTGAATCATTTCAGCATTTTACAACAGAAGTACTTTGCTCCTGAAAGGGTTAAAATCCTGTCTAATAATTAACAACAGTAAAACCGTTACACGTTTCCAACTTTAGACTTAGAAGTGTTATCGCGCTACGTAAAGTGTATGTATAAAATATGCCGCTGGAACGTTTTACTTTGTAGAACAGACCTTTGCACCTTTGACCACTGCCCTTATATTAAATAATATTTGGATCTAAATATTAATATTCCTCTGGGTGAGTGGCAATTTCTATAGCCATTTTGTATTTTTGTAGAATGACGTTCTGAGAAATTAAATATGGAACACTGTTATGAAAGTATACAAGCAAAACTTTGCACCTGAATTTATTTATTACTTTACAAAGGTAAGAAAAAATATTTTTCTTTTAACTACAACGCCTAGTTCTAATTGTTATCTGAAGTGCTCAATGCGATATCGAATATATTACCTATACAAGTGGGATTTTTAATAGGGCTATTTTCATGTGAAATCATGTTGTTCAATGTTGTACCTAGTGCCACGTAATTGCCTTATACGTAGGAACATGACACTAGATAAAATTTTAATTTTAATGTGAAGTATCAAAAAAAGTATTTTCATTTTATGTATAAAGCTTACCTGCTAGAATTTTGGAATTTTTTTTTTTATTTAAATAGTTTCAATATAGTTGGCTAGTGTCAGGTTAATTTGTGAGTTATTTTTCCACATTATAAAAAATGTACAATATATTATACTATTATAATCAATAAACATATTTTAAAAACTAATGGATGGATTTATTACGCATTGTGTTTTTTGATTGTTCGTTATATAAAATTTTAATGCCGGTTTCGTGTTTATTATAAAGAGTGAATTTAAAATTTCCGGGAATGTCCCTAGATAGAAAAGCTACCGGCCTTAGGCACATGAGTGTTCTTGTAATTAGTGTCATTCGTATTGATTCTATTTGCCGTCTTTTTAACATTTAAGCATGTACGATACTTTTATGTAAATACTATAAGCATGCGTATATGTTAATTTAATAGTTTTAAAAGTATATAGTAGCTCAGTTTCTATGCATAAACCCCCTGGGGACGAGCGACACGTATACGTGACGCATAAGATGCTCAGAATCCTCGATTATTCCCACCAGTAACTTTTTATTGTAAGCTTTGCCTTATTAAATGACAGCATTTCTGCGATTCAATTAGGCGAAAGTTTCTGTTTTGAAAAACCGGAGGTAAAAGATTAAATATTCTGTAAAGGACGCTCGTCGCGAAGGGGTTAAAAAATGTGTCCCGATGTTCGACGGTCTCCCTTATTGGAACTGATATGTTAAACCCTATATCCTATTTTCCATAGCAGGTTCAGTAGAGCAAATCTTATCCATATTAATTAAACTCTGCGATAGCCGTGGCCCTTACAGTAACATGGAAGGTCGCTAAGCATCTAAGAGATGCACCTCACCAAATCGATATATATATATATATATATATATATATATATATATCTTAAAATACCAACATATTTCTCATTATATGAGAAGAATACGATTTTATTTTAGAAACAATCAAGAAAATACATGATTCATTCATTTCGCAACGTATGAAAAAAATATATGGGTTTTTTCCCTTAGAAAAGGTAATACGTGTATTTGAAAATCTATATACGTTATTTAAGATTTGGGAAATTTTGAGCTAGTTTTGGGAACACAAGCTGGTTTCCATTTTCTAATTACTAGCAAACATATTGTTGTTGCTGTTTTTATGTGCTAAGACTTTGGTATTTATTCTTAGAAAAACAAATCAATTGATAAAGAGCAGCGATATATTTGTAACGATCAGAATTTTTTTTTTTTGCTATTTTCAGATTAGTATTATATATGATTCATTTTCAACTTTTCCCTAATGCATCATCTAATATACCAGCGCGCTCGGATTATGACAAATAAAATGGGTGGGGCGGGTTGTGGAAGCGATTTCTTACTGATATTTCTTTATGTAATTTCTACATAAATACATTTTGAACTAGATTTTTGTGTTAGATTTATTTCTTTATTATATATAACAGAACTACTATAAATATAGATTTCATATTCAGTTAACATAATGATAAATCAAATATTTTTTTATGCGTTGTTTGATATATTTGTACTTTTTCACTCAACAGTGACATGGAATAACCTCAAATTAGGGTGAAAAGCTATTAAATATACAGATAAAAATTCTAGCATCCATTTATCAAAGTAGAATATTTCAATTTACAAATTCAAAATTTTACTTTCAGTTTTTAACACTTTCCAACCTAGTTGAAAAGTGTTTATGACATCGGTTTGTCTGGCCGTCTGCCGTCTGTCCGTGATCTAACTCCCGTAAATATGCTCGGATTGCCCTGCAATTTTTATATGTTATTGTCGTTAGTTATAGCATGTTCCCTATTTCAACTGAAGTGTGTAGCACTGATAGTATTTTTACAGGGACACTCAAAAGAATTCCGTTACATTGCGGTCTATGGGGAAAAATCAATTTCGATTTCTTTTAATGATTTTACACAATTTCAAATACATTGTAATTGATATATATCACTAAGGTGAATTACAAGAAGCTGAATATTGAATAGGGTGTGCATAGCACTTATAGTTACTTTACAGGGACAGTCAAAAGAATTCCGTTACATTACTTCTATGAAGAAAAATCGTTTGCGGTTTATTTAAATAATGTTTCACTATTTTAAACGCATTGAAATTTATATATATCACTAAGGTGAATTACAAGAGGCTTACTACAGAATATTGTCTGTATAGCAGTCAAGGTTCATTTACAGGGACACTCAAAAGAATTCTCTACTGACTGTTAACAATAATTCCTGGAAGTGCGTTTTAAGTTACTGAACGCGATTTTAAATTTAACTCACTTTTTGTCTATTATTTGGTGTGTATAAATTCTGTATTTCATATACAAGGCAGCACAAAAGTTCGCGAACACATTTCCGTTTATTGACAGAGACTCCAGAAGGAGAATTTTAAACTGTGCTACGCGTTTCCTAACTAAACTAAAATTTTGCATCCTATGTAGTATATATACAAATGTATAGATCATATACAGGACTGAATAAAAGTAAACGGATATTTTTCCGAATATTGTATATGTTGGAAATATATGTTTGAAATTTTTGAAATTACGGTTTTAAATATATTATGCGTTTTCCAAATTGTTTACTTAGATGTTATCGTTCAGCTTATTAAACGGTAATGATTTGTAAAATTATTTTGGAAGCGTTGGAAAGTGTTACATAATCTATGCTTGACGCATGATTTTTCGTTCTTGTTAGAATTTGACTAGTAGTTTAAGTGTTAAGGAGGCAGACACGCAGAATTCCAGTCATATATAAATATATCTATTAATAACACAAACTTTTCCACTATTTTTTCAAAGTTCTTTTTCTTTTATAGGACAGCCCTGCATGTAATATTCCACTTTTTGTCATTTTATTTAATAGAGAAGGTTTGAGCGTTTCTCACAAAAAATTTGCCAGGGAAGGGGGACATGAAAGAAATTTATTTTATCTCTATCAAAAAATATTATATCGCGCTTTTGGGATATTTTTATTAGTTATGTTCGTATGACTTAGAATGAATGATTTTATGTATATTTGCATATAAAATTTTGTTTGTTGGTCCTGGGCAAGATACACACTATTACTGGTGTACGCTTCCGAAGGCAGCGGGCTACGCAAACCGACTGTCTTGACAGTCGAAGCCTGGCTAGTTTATATAATATATTATTAGATTTTAAAAGTTAAAATAGTTATTTTTTTCTCATGTTCTCAATCAATATTGTTTTCTAATTTATTGCGTCTACAATCTTAAATATATTTTTTTCATATAACTTTTAAAGAAATATGAAATTTATTGTTCGAAAATTCCTTATTCGCCTTAAATTAATTAAGCTTCTCTAACTAATATCACCCTAGGAAAACAAACTCTTATTTTCCTCTAAAAACATAGAGGATATTAAAAATGTTCCAATTCCACTTCAATTTTGTTAAAAGAAATTTTTATGGGACCAAAATATTTAATACACTTTTATTTGAAGAATACGATGTCATTTAAATAACGTATTTTTTTTTCTTCTGGAAGAAGGAATTTTTATTGAAGAAATATTAAAATGTATACGAAAAGTATGTACTTGAAATATATTCTTTAACAAGGTATTTTTTTTTATGGACGAGATTCAGACATTGAGAAATGTATTTTTGAAATATTGCATGAATTTGGGACAAAAGAAATAAAATATTAAATATACTATTATAATATAATAGAAGCTATTTACTTAGCTTCCACTATTTTAAAATAAATCATGAACACACATTTGACATCTCAGAAAGCACTCGGGGTTTCTTATTAGAAACAAACTTAATCTTTGCTGCAGAGTTACAGCATGCACGATACAACAGAAAACTATGTACATATTGAACTAGCAATTAAAATTTACAACACTGTTAAGACTAGAAGAAATCCTCTTCCACATGATTAGTTATTTTGTGCGCAAGATCAAAACACACCGTTTCTGGCAATTGTATTTTTGCAACCAACGCATCTCATGTCTCACCATAGACTACTTCACAAAGATATACACAAATTAAAAACATCTTTTACTTAAGTAAGGTGTCAAATACATGTAAAATAAATTTTCCAAACTTGACATGTTTCGGTTTCAAAGTCTACACAGTACTTAGCAACCTTCCATGTTACTGTAAGGGCAGCAGAGTTAAACTAATATGGATAAGATTTGCTCTACTGAACCTGCTATGAAAAATAGGATATAGGGTTTAAAATATCAGTTCCAATAAGAGATACTTTGAAACCGAAACATGTCAAGTTTGGAAATTTTATTTTACATGTATTTGACACCTTACTTAAGTAAAAGATGTTTTTAATTTGTGTATATGTTTTAGAAAAGGTGAAGTTTTATGTTTTTAAATTTTGGAAATAAAAGACAGTTTTAACGTACTTCACAAAGGATATCGGGAAAAGCTATCCACGCGTGTACACAGGAAAAGTGAGTTTTTAGACTGTGTAATGCTGCCATATACTGAGTTAAAGTCTAACTGTTGAATCTGTTGCACTAGATAGTAAAATGTTTTTAAGACTTTGGAATTTATTTACAAATAAATGAATAAAAAATATTTGGCATCTTTAATTTTCTTCTAGAAACAGTCAAATGCAACATTTATCTTTTTAAATATGCACATTATTCCGTTTTATAAAACATAATTAAAACAATGGCTTTAATATATATTTTTTATTATTTTAATTTGCTTTATCTAAATTTTATCAGTATATATTTGTTGTATTTATCATTTATAAATACGCATCATTATTCCGTATTATAAAAAATATTTAAAAAAAAATTTTTTTTTAATTTGTCATAAGTTGTTAAATGTTTTAAAAGAAATAAGAGTTAGCAACATACTGCCATTTCACGGCAATGCACCAGTTTTTACGAAAATTACAGAGCTAGAATATTAATGTAAAAAAAAACGAAAAACAAGACATATAAAAAGCAAGCAAGCATTCTATTTTAAGATCTTGAAGAAACTTTTAATGGTACCTCCCCCTATATGAGCCCAATATGAGCTTTAAAAATGTGTTATAATATTTGTAAAGCTATAATAAATTATATTGTTAGGCTTAAATGTTAATTTTAATGAATACTATTATCATTGAAATTATCGAAACTTATTAAGGTAAAGCCAAGAGAGATGGCGCGGTAGGAGAGATTGCGCACATAGAGGTTCGGGGGGGGAGGAGTAGAGTGAACGCACAGTGACTCCAAGTAGTTGTAGAACAGCAGTAGTGGAGTGTCTACTTGAAAGAGCACGTTAATTGTTTTGAGCGTCTAAGATAAAGCATTGCTATTTTGTTTTGTTTTCCCAAAGTAAGTGCTTGAATTTTCATAGCTATTCATCAAAATTTCTGCACAATGTCAGTAGTACAAAATATTTTAAACTTAAACGATTTCTCATAAGCTACTAATCTAGACTAACAATGTGAACATCAACGGATCGTTTTAGTAGCGGTCATTTTAAATAAAAGCCTCGCAATCTCTCCTACCGAAATTGGAGAGTTTGCGCATCTGCTACTTAGGAGAGATGGCGCATTGTTCCCATTAGTTTCCATGCTAGGAGAGATAACGCAGCTTATTGGTAAATTTGCACAAAAAAATGAAAAATGAAAATGGAGTAATTTTAAGTTAAACGTGTTTTCAAGTAATTTAATGTTATTTTGTAATCTTATCTAGACTTGCTTTTTCTGATTCTTTAATTTTTTCCCCTTTAATTAAAAATTTTTAATCGTTTTTAAAATTATTTTCTTTTTCTGATATTTTAATCATTAGGTTGAAATATTCACTCCTAATACAATAATATTTGTTCACAAAAACCTTACAACAATGTCATTTAAATGTAATTATTATTGTTAACAATTTAATTGCAGTTATTATTAGTAACAATCTCTCCTACCCATGTGCGCAATCACACCAACCCTGTAACTACAGATTGCTAAATAACTTTCTTGGTTTTATTACAACTGTTCTATTAAATTACAACATAACAACAAAATAGGAATGGAAATGCATAAAACACAAATGAAGTAAAAATTATTCATGGATAGATTAGCAAAATACTAATATTTAGACTTTTTATTGCTATTCTTTTGAATTGTGCGCAGACTATCCTAGCTTTACCTTACAATCTAAAAATATGTATTACCATAGAGAGATTTAATATTCCGAAATATAATATTCTTTTGGGGATTTCCAAAACTAGCTGTCTTTAGCAGCTAGTCTGTAAGTAAGCAGCTAGTAAGTAAGAGTACGCTGTCAAGTACAACACCATATTATAAGACAATGTTTCCCAGTTTGCGCGAAATATGATGCATTTTTGACCGTTTTCCAACAAAGGACGCTATATACAGTCAAACCTCGTTATACCGCCATTATCCGTTCAAGAAATTTTTGGCGCTATAACGAGTTTGGCGGTATATCGAATTAAAATACAATAAAAATTAATTTTCATACTATTATACTAATATTATTATTATTATAAAAATAAATATCAGTAATGCCTTTTTATTAAATTATCCAATGGTATATAGTATATTATAATCTACAAAAGCAACTTTTCAAAAGTAGAAAAAGCTAAGCGTAAAAAAAAAAAAAAAAAAAAAAAAAAAAAAAAAAAAGTTGTGGCTAAAAAATGGTGTGATATCAAATTTCCAAGCTATTATATTACTTATTTAACTTTTTTTCCATTAAATAAGTTATCATATATATAAGTCGAGTGCTACGTATATGTTAATAGAAATCGTTTTCTCCTGTACTAAATACATCCTAACGAGTTTCTGAAAATGCAATTTTTTTCAAATTATGCATGATGGGCTTGGCGGCCATCTTTGCATATTATTCACAAAATTCTAAACACTCAAATCCGTAGTTAAAATCCGAAGTTCAAAATTGTTATTTAAGCAAATGTTTTAAGCGTTTCATTTATAGACTTGTATGCTCTGAAAATTGTGTCTTAAGATAATGATGACTTATCTTAAAGATTCATCTTATGATTTATTTTTTAGAGTAATTAATAATTTCAAACTAGTAAAAATCAATTTCTCAAAATATCAGTCTTATCTAATTTATCTGTCCGTAGTTAAAATCTGAAGTTCGAAATTGTTATAAACATATTACAGTGCAAACATATTACGCTTTTACTTTAGAAATTTGGATGCTTAGAAATATGGAGAGATGGCCGCCAAGCCCATCATGCATAATTTGAAAAAAATTTCATTTTCAGAAACTCGTTAGGATGTATTTAGTACAGGAGAAAACGATTTCTATTAACATATACGTAGCACTCGACTTATATATATGATAACTTATTTAATGGAAAAAAAGTTAAATAAGTAATATAATAGCTTGGAAATTTGATATCACACCATTTTTTAGCCACAACTTTTTTTTTTTTTTTTTTTTTTTTTTTTTTTACGTTTGGCTTTTTCTACTTTTGAAAAGTTGCTTTTGTAGATATCATTTCTTTTTTTTAAAATAGATTAAACATACTTTAAATAATCTAAACATGAGAAATAATTTAAAATTACATTTTACTTTCAGTCATTGTTTAAAGGGTTAACTAGAAATACCAGTAGATTTTTCAATTAAACTAAATACACTCTTAAAAACAACATATTAAATGTGGCTTGTTATAATACTTGTTATCCTGCGTTAAAAAATATCACTGACTTATCCATGAAATGAATAAAAATGGAATACGTACATAGCGTGTCAGTGCTGCATTTGATATGAAACGTGATATCACGCTCTTTTATTATTAGCACTAGTGGGCTTCGCCCACTAGCGGGCCCTTAATTTACATCGGGGCCTCGAATCTTGTAAAACCTCGAACCGAACGAACCTCCGACCAGATTCCCCGCTGCTTTCGGCACCGGATAATCCCTTAATTTGCACATCGAATAGTATAAACCTCTAACCAAACGAACCTCCGACACGTGTCCCCACTGCCTTCGGCACCGTATAGCAGTCGCTCAAGTTCCATCTTCCACCACCAGGTAGCGCAATCTGTTCTATATGAACCTCGGGCACTGAAATCGTTAAGGCTATAGATGTCGAGTCGAATGAGCTATACCCCGTCGTGATCCAGCCCATAGAACCAGAGATAGGAAAGTGCCCCTGGTGGTGAAAACACGAACTAAAATCAGAAAGCTCTATCGATGTCGAGTCGAATGAGCCATACCCCGTCGTGATCCGACCCATAGAAACAGAGATAGGAAAGCGCCCCCTGATGGTGTAAGCTAATCACGTTTAGATGCAAAGTGGGGGGATGAACACCGGAGATGCATAATAGGATTAAGCGGTCACAGACCTTTACAACGATGTATCACATGAGGGGTATGTGCAAAATTTAGAAATTCCCCCCTCCCTGCATAGTATGATTAAGCGTTCACAGAACTTTCCAACGATATATCACATGAGTAGTGTCGGGGGGGGGCGCAAAATGTGGGGGTGGTACCTGTGATGCATAACAGAAATAAGTGGTCACAGCCCTTTGTAACGATATGTGACATGACGGATATGGTTAAAATTTAGAAAAGTGCCCCCCCCCCTTTTGTAGGCAAAACACGCTCCGCCCCTCCATATAATTTTTGACGCGGCTTTATTTTTAAAATTTATGTTATGTGTTATAAAATACCGTAAAGTTTCAAACAGATAGCCTTATTATACTTCCTAAATTTTTTCACGCCCCTCCCCATCTCCTCCCCGAAATGTGACACGCCACTCTTTTTTATAATTTTTTTGATCATGTCTTATAAACTATCTTAAAGTTTAAATCAGATCGCATAGGAATTTACTATATTTGCTGAAATTACTATTATATGTAGAATAATATAGAAATAAACTCTCCTTTAGCTTGTAATTAAGATATACGAACAATTTTTAGAATTTCTGAAAGCTGATTTTAATTTATTTATTTATCTATTTATTTATTTATTTTTGCGTTGCCCTGTGCATGTTTGGAATTTCTTAGCAATTTCTTAGATTTACATTATTTTATTCAATTAAACATTGTACAATTACAATAAATTTAAAGGGAAACTTCACTTCTAAAACAAAAATAATTTAACAACTGGATTTCATTAATTTATAGGAAAATGACGTGAAAGGTATTCCTGCGAACGAAATGCCTGTCCTTTACCTTTTTTTTTTTTTTTTAAAGAAATAAATGAATCACATTTAATTCATTTCAAAAATTTTGTTTACGTTTGGAAAGAAATTTTAAATGCCTATAAGTCTTAATGGATACATTTTAGAAGGTACATCTTCCCTCAAAAACTAATTTATTTTTAAAGATCTTTCTAAAAACGCAAATTATATATTTAAATTACTTTTTAAAGCATAAACACTACGTCTGATTACTTTATTTTACAATATTATAAGAACACGCATTTTATCAGACAATTAAATATACTAAACAAACATGAATGAAAAGTTGACCTGGGGCAGGACTCGAACCTGGGACCTTGTGCATGCCGTGTTGACGCGCTGCGACTGAACCACCCAGGCCGATATTCTTGAGCAGGAATTTCTCATACTTATTCATGTTGGAAACTGTCATCTACCACAGTTTGCAGTCATATTTAATTGTCTGATAAAATATGTGTTCTTATAATTATGAAGTTTTATTTTTAAAAAAATATCTTCAGAAGAAAATGGCTGACTTGCAGATGAAATTTGATGTGGTTATATTATAACCTGTAACTGATTTGTGCTATTTTAATACAGATGGTACATGGTCGTTGGCGGGTTTTATCTCTGTTCTGGCATAATTTTTTAATCGCCAGGATAATTAACAGTTTTTTGCTAATTAAGGATAGAAAATATTTTTTTTTTACACTGAATTTTATAAAAGCACATAGATTACGTAATTACTTGTCCAAAAATGCAATCCTTTTTTTATTCTGCCCAATATTAAGGTCTGTAGCTTGTTTGAAAAAAAAAAGTTTGACGAAGAAAATAGTGATCATTTTAAGTAACTCGACGTTTTTAAAAAAAAAGCTATATCTCTGTTTATAAATCACTTATGAAGATGAGTTTGGTCTTAAATTGAAGAAATTCTTCCTTGGATTCTTCTAGTTTTCGTTTTTTTTCCTACGACGCTTGGTTTGTTTGATATCTGATATTTTAATCTGGCATGTTTTGTCGATTTAACATTGCGAAGTTGCTTTCTGTATATAAGCATTAGCGGTCTTTATTCCAGTTCTCGGCGTTGTTTGTGTGGCGTTTTTTTTTTAAAGCTTGGCTTGGCAGAGCGACCGCCCTGCTTGATAGTATAAATTAATATAATATAATTAATATACATAATATAATTAATGCTACATGATTCAAAATTATCCAATTAATGTATGAAATTAACATGCACTTACCTCTTTATATAGTCAATTTTAGATAAAGTAGATAATTATGCACATAACAGACACACACATACATTAAATATCACACTGAATTATTTTACTTTAATTATCTTTTACAGGAAAATATTTTAATATGCTAGTTTGAGTTTTCCTTTCAATATTGATTTTTTCAATATCATTTTCTACAACTAAAAGATTGTTCATCATTTTTTTTATCAGTTGCATGTTTTTCTAAGAAAATTCTTATTTTCCCAATGCAATTTTTAACTTCATCAGATGTAACATGCGGCGTTTCAGCTTCGCTGTCAGATGAATTTTCATTTTCATTTTGATTGGCAACAATTTCTTCGATTGTCAAATCTTCAAATGTTGAAACACTTTTGTCTATATTAATGTACTCAATTGCCGATAGAGGATGCTCAATTTCTGTTAATTTGTGTATTTCGTCTTGTAGTTCCTGAAGTGCTGTACTGTTTTGTGTTTTAGTAGATCCTTCAGGTTTAATCAATCCAGTATGTTTCCAGCAGTTAACAATAGTTTCTGATGAAATTTCATCCCATGCTTTTTTTATCATGCGAATAGCATCATGTAAAAGGATTGGAGAAAAATCATCTTTACTGATTTTTTCAATGATATGGCGGACGTGATACTTTCGATAATGAGCTTTGAATGAGTTTATTATACCAGCATCCAAAGGTTGCAAAAATCCAGTACAGTCAGGAGGTAAAAATTCAATGCGGATATTACTCATTGGATATGCTTTGTGACAAGGGGCATTATCCAAAATCAATAAAATATGGCGTTTGCTTCTTTTCATTTCTATGTTGAAATTCGCTAACCATTTTTGAAATAATGCTGAAGTCATCCACTCTTTGTTATTATTCTCATAATCTACATAAAGAGCAGGATTAAAATTTTTAAAACATCGTGGCTTAGCTGATTTTCCAATCACTGTCATAGTTCTTTTATCAGATCCATCACTATTCGTACAGAACACAAGAGACACACGATCTTTTTTTTTTTTTTAATCCTTTAGCAGGCCCACTCGAAATTGTTTTATCTGGCTGCAAGCGGTAAAAAAGGCCACTTTCATCCATATTGTAAACGTCCTCTTGTTTATATTCTAAAATCAGCGCACTCAGTTTTTTGCGACCATTTGACACAATATCTTCATCAACACCTGCAGTTTCACCACTTCGTATGTACTGAGAGAATCCTCGTCGCTTTTTAAATCTGTTCAACCAGCCACTATTGTATTCGAAATCTGTAATATTCATTTGCTGGCCAAGAACTTTTGCCTGCTCTCTGATGACATCTGCGTTGATAGTGGCATTTTTAGCACTCATTTGTTGTATCCATTTGCAAAGGGCATCCTCTAAGTCTTCATGTTTCGCTGTTTTCAGTCTTTTTACAGATGATTGCAGTTCGTTGGTGTTAATCCATTTTTCTGTATTCATCAAAATGTCTCCGATGCAGCGCCTGCTAACAGGTTTTTTCCAGAGTGTAGAAAAATGATTGGAGATGTGTTGCTGCGATACATTCACATTTCTTTCTTTATATTCACAAATTTCCCGCTTTTCTGAAATTGATAAAACTGCTCTTTTCGCCATAATGAGTTAAAATAAAGAGACAGAATGATATTTTACAGATTTAGCTGGTGAATTCTTCGATGTTTCAATCAACGTCCGACCAAAATTTTGAATGAGAGATTTTGCACTGCACACCGTTTTCTTTCTAAGAAATCGACATAAAGTACAGGGAGAAGTTATTTTTTACATTGTTCTCACCTGAGAGAGGAGAGACCCTTTCAGCCAATGGCATGCCATGCCTTGTTTTCTCCCCGCTCCAGAAGCGGATCGGATCACGTGACTCGCCAGTCTGAATCAGAAGTTTTACTTGCTCGGCACTCAGTGCGCGTTATTTTTCTTCTCCCAATGACAAGTAGATTGGGTAGCAGGTGCATTTTGGCAGGTGTTGAGAACAATATAAATTCTCTGCTATTCAATAAAGTTTGAATTGAGCTTGAAAACATCTAGACACATGAAAAGGAAGTGTCCTTTGAAATTCTAACAAAAAATTTAAAAAAGAAAGATATGCAAAGAAAATACAGTAATTTCTAGACATTTTTTTTTGGCGGTATATCGAGTTGGCGCTTTAACGGATACATTACATTGAAATTCCTATTTGGCAGATTTGTTCATAGACGCAATTGGCGGTTAAACGGAATTGGCGCTATTTCGAGATGGCACTAAATCGGGGTTTGACTGTAATTGTTTTTTTAACACTTTCCAACATACACTATTTTGCCAAAGGTGACCGGTCACTTGCGACTTTAGACGTTTTGTTAACTCTCTATAAAAATACATGAGGAATTAACCTGAAACTGCAGGTGTGTAAACAGTATAGTATAAGTTATATATTTCCGTGAAGATTTTTTCACGAAACCCTATAGGGGACTGTCAACAAATTGAAAAAAAGAATACATTTTGGATAACCCTGTAAAAACTAATGTAGCAAATGCGTTCAAACTCGGGATTATTAATAAGTGGCTTATTGTAATTTACTGTGTTTATTTTTATGAAGATAACATGTATACTCGTAGAGAAATTAAAGTTTTTTATAAAAACAGTCCCAAATTTTGCCTAGTTTATTTCTTATATTTTGCAGAGTTATTAATATAAAAAAAAGTTCTTTTCAGAAAATATGACAAACAACATTGTACATAATAATCTGCAATCAGAATTAAAAAATAATAAAAAATGGATGAAAAATGAGCAGGTTTACTAAAAAGTGTTTCACTACGCATGCGCGAATGCAATCAAAATATAATATGCATAATGTATTAGATAAGTATATTGAGCAACTTTTGTGAAAATCTCAAAATCATAGCTTGAAAATTCTGAAAATTATCGTCGATAGAATCAGCTCGAAATCCGTTGTTCCCAAAAAGAAGCAAAAAGATGAGGGGTTGTATCAAATATCTGTTGATTAGTGCCAAGATAGCGTACACAATATCTACAAAAACAACTTTTCAAAAGTTAAAAAAAAAAAAAAAAAAGTTGTGGCTGGAAAATGGTGTGATATCAAATTTCCAAGCTATTATATTACTTATTTAACTTTTTTCCATTAAATAAGTTATCATATATATAAGTCGAGTGCCTACGTATATGTTAATAGAATTCGTTTTCTCCTGTACTAAATACCTCCTAACGAGTTTCTGAAAATTCATTTTTTTTTCAAATTATGCAGGATGGGCTTGGCGGCCATCTTTGCATATTATTCGCAAAATTCTAAGCACCCATATCCGTAGTTAAAATCCGAAGTTCAAAATTGTTATTTAAGCAAATATTTTAAGCGTTTCATTTATAGACTTGTGTGCTCTGAAAATTGTGTCTTAAGATAATGATGACTTATCTTAAAGATTCATCTTATGATTTACTTTTTAGAGTAATTAACAATTTCAAACTAGTAAAAATGAATTTATCAAAATATCAGTCTTATCTATTTTATCTGTCTGTAGTTAAAATCTGAAGTTCGAAATTGTTATAAACATATTACATTGCAAACATATTACGCTTTTACTTTAGAAATTTGGGTGCTTAGAAATATGGAAACATGGCCGCCAAGCCCATCATGCATAATTTGAAAAAAACTGTTAGGATGTATTTAGTACAGGAGAAAACGATTTCTATTAGCATATACGTAGGCACTCGACTTATATATATGATAACTTATTTAATGGAAAAAAGTTAAATAAGTAATATAATAGCTTGGAAATTTGATATCACACCATTTTTTAGCCACAACTTTTTTTTTTTTTTTTTTTTTTTTTTACTTTTGAAAAGTTATTTTTGTAGATATCATTTCTTTTTTGTCATTGTTTAAAAGTCATTGTTTAAAGTGTTAACTAGACATACCAGTAGATTTTTCAATTAAACAAATTACACTCTTATAAACAACATACTAAATGTGGCTTGTTATAATACTTGTTATCCTCTGTTAAAAATATCATTGACTTATCCATGAAATGAATAACAAGAGAGAAATTGTACGTCAAACGTGACAAATGAGGTGCGTTCGTACTATAGCTAGTTATATAAATATTCAGATCTTGATGATTTTTTAATATGTGAAATGAATTCTATCGTCTGCTGATTCATTTCTGCCATAAAATAAGTATCTCGGTCGCTTGACGATTCAACCTCGGAAGCTCCTATAACAAGAAAGCACAGATTTCTTTAAAAAAAATTCAAATTTCTTAATAAATATTTTTATTAATATTTTCTAAAGTTTTGAATCGATTTTCAAAAAAATTGAAATGTCTCGACAAAATTCTGCAAAGATAATATATTTTAAATTTCAAACCATTCGGTGGGTAGTTTTTGCGTTGTTATGTGCGGACGGACGGACAGACAGACGGACGGACCAGACGACAACAATAGGTGCTACGTATTTATATAATTACGAACGCACCTAAAAATGGAATACGTACATAGCGTGTCATCGCTGCATTTGAAATCCAACGTGATATCACGTTCTTTTATTATTAGCACTAGCAGGCTTCGCCCGCTAGTGGGCCCCTAATTTACATCGGGGCCTCGAATCTTGTAAAACCTCGAATAAGATAAACCTCGAACCGAACGAACCTCCGACCTGGTTCCCTTCTGGAAACTTCACTTCTAAAACAAAAATAATTTAACAACTGGATTTCATTAATTTATAGGAAAATGACGTGAAAGGTATTCATGCGAACGAAATGCCTGTCCATTACCGTGTTTTTTTTTCTTTTTTAGAAATAAATGAATCACATTTAATACATTTCAAAAATTTTGTTTACGTTTGGAAATAAATTTTAAATGCCGATAATTCTTAATGTATACATTTTAGATGGTACATCTTCCCTCAAAAACTAATTTATTTTTAAAGATCTTTCTAAAAACGTAAATTATATATTTAAAATATTTTTTAAGGCATAAACACTATGTCTGATTACTTTATTTTACAATATTATAAGAACACGCATGTTATCAGACAATTAAATACACTAAACAAACATGGGTGAAAAACTGACCTGGGCCAGGACTCGAACCTGGGACCTTATGCGTACCGTGCTGACGCTCTGCGACTGAGCCACCAAGATCGATAGCCTTGACTGGCAATTTCTCATACTTATTCATGTTGGAAACAGTCATCTGCCGCAGTTTGCAGTCATATTTAAATGTCTGATAAAATGTGTGTTCTTATAATTATGAAGTTTTATTTTTTTAAATATCTTTAGAAGAAAATGGCTGACTTGCAGATGAAATTTGATGGGGTTATAACCTGTAACTGATTTGTGCTATTATAATACATATGGTACATGGTCTTTGGCGGGTTTTATCTCTGTTTTGGCATAATTTTTTAATCGCCAAGTTAATTAGCAGTTTTTTGCTAATTAAGGATAGAAAATAATTTTTTTTTACACTGGATTTTATAAAAGCACATAGATTACGTAATTACTTGTTCAAAAATTCAATCCTTTTTTTATTCTGCCCAATATTAAGGCCTGTAGGTTGTTTGAAAAAAAAAAAGTTTGACGAAGAAAAAAGTGATCATTTTAAGTAACTCGACGTTTTTACTAAAAATCTATATCTCTGTTTATAAATCACTTATGAAGATGAGTTTGGTCTTAAATTGAAGAAATTCTTCATTAGATTCTTCTAGTTTTCGTTTTTTTTTCTGCGACGCTTGGTTTATTTCATATCTGATATTTTAATCTGGCATGTTTTGTCGATTTAACATTGCGAAGTTCATTATTGTAAGTAAGCAGTAGCGGTCTAGTCCAGTTCTTGGCGTTGTTTGTGTGGCGTTTTTTTTTAAAGCTTGGCTTGGCAGAGTGACCGCCCTGCTTGATTGCGCGTACTACTTGGATACAACCCCTCATATTTTTGCTCCCTTTTGGGAACAACGGATTTCGAGCTTGTTCTATCGACGATAATTTTCAGAATTTTCAAGTAATGATTTTGAGACTTTCACAAAAGTTGTTCTATATACTTAGCTAATACATTATGCATATTATATTTTGATTGTGTTCGCTGATGCGTAGTGAAACATTTTTTAGTAAACCTGCTCATTTTTCATCCAATTTTTATTATTTTTTAATTCTGATTGCAGAGTGTTATGCACAATGTTGTTTGTCATATATTCTGAAAATAACTTTTATTTATATTAAGAACTCTGCAAATTATAAACAAAAAACTAGGCGAAATTTGGTACTGTTTTTATAAAAACCCTTAATTTCAATACGAGTATACATGCTATCCTCATAAAAATGAACACAGTATATTACAATAAGCCACTTATTAATAATCTCGAGTTTGAATGCCTTTGCTACACTAGTTTTACAGGGTTATTCAAAAGATTTTCGTTCTTTTTCAATTTGTTGGCAGTCCCCTATGGGTTTTCGTGAAAAAAATTTCGCGGAAATATATAACCTATACTATACTGTTTACACACCTGCAGTTTCAGGTTAATTCCTCATGTATTTTACTAGATAGTTAACAAAACGTCTAAAATCGCAAGTGACCGGTCAATTTTGGCAATATGGTGTAGTTGAAGAGTGTTAATGAATTCGGTTTGTATGTCTGTCTGCCATATGTCTGACGTCTCTCCATGCTCTAACTCACGTAAATATGCTCGGATTGCCATGTGATTGATATATGTTATTAATGTTTACTGTGGCTTGTTCGATATTGACAATGGAATATGTAGCGTTCATAGTTTATTTACAGGGACACACAGAAGATTTCCGTTACATTACGGTCTATGGGGGAAAATTGTTTGTTGTGTATTTTAGTGATGTTAGACTATATGAAGGATATTGCAATTGATATATATCACTGATACTCAATGCAAGATTATTAGCATAGAATATGGTGCGCATATTATCATTTTTACACATTTACAGGTATAATAAAACAATTTTATTAATGTAGGGTCAGTTGGAGAAAATAATCAGCGGTGAACTTTAATAATGCTACACTATTTCAAACATATTAAAATTGATATATATCATTGAGGTGCACTACAAGATGCTTACTATAGAATAAGGTGTGTATTCATCGTTCTTTTACAGGGACACACAAAAGAATTGGGTAACAGTCCTGTCTATCAACAATAATTGAATAATAATGGCTGGGAGTGCGTTTCCAGTTGTGGTACGCATTTTTATATTTAACTAATATTTTCAAACTACTTGATGTATATAAATTCCATGAATCCTGTCAGGGCGACACAAAAGATCTTGAGTACATTTTCATTTATTGGTGGAATTTGATAAAAACAATTTTCAACTCTGCTATACGTTTCCTAACTCAAGTAATTTGAAGAATACTATGCTATATATATAGAAATGTATAGATATTATACAGAACTGCACAAAAGAATTCGGAATCTTTTTTGACAATTGCCGATTGTTGATGCTGACATTGGGTTTTCAAATGTGTCATGCGTTTCCCAAACTGTTTCCTAAAACAACATATTTCACCTTATTAAACTTGGAAGTTTTGTTCTTGTATCCCGAATGTGTTGGAAAGTGTTTCATAATCTATGCTTGACGCATAATTTTTCGTTCTTGTTTTCTTTTAATGTATATTTATTTGCATGACTTTTTAACGAATGCTGTACTATTGATATTTTGTTTTGTGGGAAAGTGCTCATATTGGGGGAGGTACCATTGAAAGTTTCACAAGGATCTTAAAATATAATGATTGTCTGCATTTACACTTTTTTTCTTTTTTTTTACATAAACTTTCTCGGCTGTAATTTTCGTAAAAACTGGCTGATTGTCGTGGAATTGCTGTATGTCTCTAATGTACAGATTTCTGTTTTATGATTTAAAAATAGTCATCGTGTCGTCTTTACAGGGACATGTCAAAAAATTTAATATCCTTTACTGTCAAATTGAGTGACATTCACAAAAATGGTATTTAAAGTTAATGTGAATATCAATAAAAAGTTTCTGCAAAACACACTGTTTTTGCAAACCACTCTCACTAAAATACACCATCTGGTATGCAATAAGTAAATACCAATGCAATAAAATGGGTAAGTTCCTTAAATTTTCGGATTTGTTTTCATAACAAATATTTGCTAAAGATTTATTTGGTAGATATATTACAAAAATATAGTGACAGCTCTGTCTAAAATACTCCGTCTTAAATAAATATTTCCAAATACTTATAACAATATAAAAATCTTGCTTTAAAGTCAATACATACATATTCCGAGGAGCGAGGAACATAATCTAAACTGTAAACATAAGTGACTCAAGTTCTGAAAATATCATACATTTTATTACATAAAGCTTGTGATTTAACATTTTACTTTCGTAAGGTTCACACATGTTATGAAAGATTTATTTTTTTAAATTCATTCTTGTAACTGTATTGTTGAAATGCTCTCTTTTAAGTGCTTTTCTGCAAGTATAATGCACGAGATTTGGTGATGTTTCAAATTAAAAATCAGAAAAAAAGTCTTATTAAATGTTGAAAAGTTATATCTTTAAGTTTTCTAAATAATCATTCTCAAGTTAAGCTTTTTATTTCTGCTAAGCTTTTTAATTTGCCATAAGAGAAAAAAAAAGCAAACAAAAAAAACACCGAGTTATAAACCTGAAATGCTGTATTTCATAAGTATGTTTCTTTCAATTTATTGCGTTTGTTTTCAAGCTTGTCAGGTTGTCCATAAGTATTTAATTATTGAAATGCACTGTTCCAAGTACATTTTTTGCAAATATATTGCACGTGATTTGGTGATACTTCACACTAAAGATAGAAAATCCAAAACTAAAAAAAGTCTCATTGAATATTTAAAAGTTTTATCTTTAAATTTTCTAAATAATCATTCTCAAGACTCCTTATGCTAATCTCTTTAATTTGCCCTAAGATAATAAAACAAATATAAAACACAAAGTTATAAACATGAAATACTGTATTTCATTAGTATCGTTCATTCAATTTATTGCGTTTGTTTTCGAACTTGTCAGGTTGTCGTTAAGTATATAATTATTTTATTACACTGTTCCAAGTATTTTGCTGCAAATATATTGCACAAGATTTGGCGATGCTTCAAACTAAAGGTAGAAATTATAAAACTTAAAAAAGTCTCATTGAATATTTAAAAGTTTTATCTTTAAACTTTCTGTATAATCATTCTCTAGAGTCCTCATTCTAAGCTTTTTAATTTACTCTAAGAGAATAAAACACAAATAAAACACCGAATTATAAAAATGAAATACTGTATTTCATTAGTATCGTTCTTTCAGTATATTACTTTTTTTCAGGTATTTATTAACTTTGATAAAATATCACAGACACATATTTTTTAATATTAGTAGAAACGTTGATCATTTTTGAATGTATACAGAATATTCCGGTTGATTAGAACATTCCAGTTGTAAATAATTTTTATCGATAAAGCGGATGACCCAATAATAAGAAGTAAAGTTAATGATATTTTCCGCTTTTGTTCTTGACACCAATTAAGTAGAATCCAAATAATCGGAATCTACTGTATTTCATAATAAAACGTTAGATAATGTTTTAGATGTGCGTGTCAGTGATGATTAAGTTGTCTATAACAGGGCCTTCTTCACCATAAATTAATGATAAAGAAATATGCTTGAATAAAGCTGTTCTCAAATCCAAAGGAGACACTTTCTTATACATTTCTAAATTCATTTTCCCCCGGAAATGCATAAAATTGCAAAATAAACTTGAGTCATGAAAAACACAACACTCAATTGATAATAAATGATGCATATATGTTTTTGTGACATTTTGTGTTGTTTTTAAACAATTGCATAAAATTGGCATATTTCTAAAACAGAAACTATGTAATCGAATGGCGTTTTTTTTTTTAAATAAAGATACGATCTTTCAGAAAATACTGTCAAAGTCTGGCGTTTTGAACATAACTACAGTCGCGGCAGCGCGAGAAAATAGAAAAACGTGTCGTCACGTGTGAAGAATCCCTTATTACTCTATAATCAATTTGTTTATCAAAAAAAATGGAAAACGCTATTCGATTCCAAATCCCTTCAACAGTCAGTCATGCCAATTTTATGTTTTTACGTTTAAAAGTAAGTCAGAAAATGCTTCATAAAGTTTCGCGTTGTTGAGCAGGGAATTTGAGAAACAAATTAAGAATCACAAGTTAGAAATGTTTTCGACTTTAATTCGAAATAAGAAAAAACAGACTTACATATTAAACATATTTTTGCAGTCTGCTAAATATATATATATATATATATATATATATATATATATATATATATATATATATAGAGAGAGAGAGAGAGAGAGAGAGAGAGAGAGAGAGAAAATTTGTGAAACAATCTTGAAGTTTCTTTTCTGCGCAAAGTAAATATATACATTTCACGTATTAAACTATATATAAATTGATACCTTGAAATACCCTGAAGCTGCTGGAATTTATCCTGATAATTTCTTCTTTTTGAAAGCTTCGAAGGTATTTATATCTAAAAAAATCGCTTCCTTTGAACGAGAATAGATGTTTTAGGATTTTGGCGCTTTCAGATTAATGTCAAACACATTATTTTACTTGTTAAGTGTTATAAGAAAAAATTTTGATTTTTACGGCTAGTGTAACGCACAAAAACATGATAAAGTTTTTGCTTGAAAAAATACTTGTACTTTCCGTTCGCATCCTCTTCATAAAAATAAAGATGATAAATTCTTCTTGACATCAAATTAAGATCTACTAAAAAACTTAAATATCAGAAATCGAGAAAAACTATCCAAAGAATTAAGACATTGATAAAAAGGCTGATGCAATCATTGGAATCCTTATTTAGTTTCTGCTATACATTTACGTTTCCTCTGTTAGTTTATATTACCAAATTATAGTTTATGTTAAATGAATAATGTTAGTTTATATAAAACAAATAAAAATGAATAATAAACACGTGAAATAAGAAGAGACAAATTTATTGCCAATTTATCGCGCGCACCCTGTAATTTATCTGCATAAAGTATTTCTTGTTAATCTTCCTGTGAATTGAATATAAAATATAAGGAAACCGTTACAATTGATTATGATTTTTAATTTAGGAAATATACGACGATATTTATATAATAGAAACAAATTTTTTCAACTAAAATAAATGTTTTAGTGTTTTGCGGTTGTCAAATTAATCTCACAAACTCACATTATTTACATATTGTGTGTTATAAAGCGGAAATTGTTTTTTACGCTTAATAATCGTGATATCGCCAAAAAATACTAGAAAGTTTCTACTAGAGATATTACCGATTTATACTATCCGATTACTACACCCTCTTTATAGAAATATAATTACTACATTTTTCATGATATCACATTAAAAGCTACTAAAATACAATCTGTATAAAAAGTACCCGGAATTGTTAAATAAAACATATAAAAAATAATTTATTCGTTAAAATTTATTTTGGGGCCTTCAAAGTATTACCGAGTCCCACTATGCCCTGCTTGTCCCAATCCTCAATACATTTTTCGGAGACTGACTGAGGTATGACATTTAACTCCCCAGCGAATTTCCTTTTATGGTTTTAATTCACCCAAATCACCTTCCTAGAAGTGGTAACATTAGTTTTCGGAACAGCAAAAATCACATGTGCGTGCAGTGCTTGGTTAATCACATTCGTTGTGTTTTTGGCAACAGACCTCTTGCACAATGATAACTTTGTGCGATGGTGCATTATCCTCGTCCAACATTCATACGAAATTTTCAAGATATTGGGCACACGAAATTTAGTGTGAAATACAAAATTTAATCTTTGTTCAACTAATTTTTTTATTGACAAAAATCGTAAAGCACTCAAAATTATGGCTAAAAAACATCTGCTGTCATTACACTAAGTGTCAGATGACGCTCAACTCCGTGTTATAACTCGGTGCACTGCTGCCGACTTACAGAAAAAAAATTACGTGATATATTTTATGCACGTCTTTTAAATGATAAAGTCCGGATACTTTTTACATAGAATGTAATTTTTAAATGTTAAAAATACGGAGATTATCTGAAGAATTGGGAGAATAGAACTGGCATAATCTTACATGAACACTACAAAGTTTCTACTGGAAACATTATTTACTTATATTATTTGATTACATTCCCTGCACTGAGGTCTTCTTGATATCATATTAAAATCTTCCAAAAGAAAGTGAAAATGATTGAGATTCAGAAAATGTCCAAAGAATGAAGGTAATGGAACTGAACGTAAAAATAAATGTTGTGTATATTTTGCTTTATTTGTTCAATTACGATAACTCTCTCACAAAAGAACCACTTTTAGTAAAGCTCGCTCCAAGGATGAAGTCTTGGTGTATTTTTCAGCCTTATAGGTCAATTTCGATAAAATTTATCTGCAATAATCATATTTATTGATTTTACAGCAGTATAACTTTCTTAAAATGCAATTTGTGAGACCACTTATCGAAATATTAAGGGGACAGTGGACATTAAAAACCAAATCCTAGCATTTTGAATGGATTCATTTGAAATTTGGCCGACTAATTAATGACAAGCTCAAATAGTCATATTCAAAATTTGGCGTTAAAATAATACAAAGTTTTTAAATTATTCAATTTTTAAATTTAAAATTAACAAAAAAATATCGTATTTTAAAATGCCCCATGCACATTTCTTTTGCATAAAATAAGCCAATATTTATTTATGAGGTACTTTTTATATATTAGAATGGAAGTTGGCATGAATTGTCAATGTTCGCTGAATGTATAATCAGAAAAAATATATTTTCATAATTATACCTTGTTTTTTTTTCTAAAAAAGTAGCTATTTTTTTTTTCATATGCGCACATATTTGAACATTAAAATACTCCTGAGATACTTTTTTTTTCTGCTAACATTTATTCATTAATATATAGAGGATATACAGAATAAATTTCAAAAAAATCTGATAATTAGGAATGCGCATGGAACGTTTCAAAAGTTAGAAATGTGCAAAATTTTCGCTTTTGATAAAACAGCATTTTAATTTTAAAAACTGTATAAATATGTAGAGTTTTAACAAAAATAAAAGATCATATCTATGCAAAGGAGCCTCAGAATTGAAAAATTCTTTTTGCATCAGATAAATTTCAGCATCTAGTTTCATAATTCTTCAAATACAAAAAATCAATTTTTCAGTCACATTTCATGATTTTGAATGTCCACTGTCCCCTTAACATAAATTTGTTTAAAAATATAACAAATTATAACACCTTGTAATAATATACTCCTTTTAATTGCTAAAAGACATGAAATAAAAACTTTATAATGGAGCCGGAACATGTCAACAGTCTAATAAAACTTATTTTTCTGTTTATAAAGTTTTTATTTTACGCCTTTTAACAAGTAAAATAAGTATAATTTTTTTAAGTACTTTAAAATACAAATTAGTTAATAATAGGAATAAAATAGTGAAAAAAGTTTTTAAAGAACTTATCATTTTAATTTTGAAAAAATACAACATTATACATGTAATTCCATTTTTGGCGCCGCTAAATTATATTTATAAATTACCGTAAAATATTGCCTGTCAACACTGCATAGTCATCTGCTGTGTGCGAGTAGTAGTTTGTATTCATTGCATCATACTTGAAGACTTAAGACTCACTTTCACGTGATATTAATAATGTAAAATTCATCACTTTAAATTTAAGCGAATGCAAAAATATATATAGTACAATTTTTGCCGAAAATTTTTATCGCTTCTCTAACATCCACCGATAGGGTTGTAAAATGCGCCCGGTCTCATTCTAGATGCGAGATTCACCAAAAGTGGTTCCCTTGTTAGTATATGTCACAAAAATCATAAACGAATTAGCGTAATACAGTTTCTATATACACATTAAATAAGTTATACAATTTAAGTAATTTTGAAAAAAAAAATCGATGAATATTGTAAACAAATAATTGATAATTTAGAAAATAAATATGCACTTTTCTAATCATAAAACACTAATATTTAAAAAAACTAATTTTGGTATTTGAGCTTGTTTTATATGTATATTTTTAAACAAAGTGATGGTATAAATTGAGATGCGCCGCCAGTCACCTTTGGTTGCCCGCCAGGCACGTCAATCACCGTTCCCAAGTTCTAGAGAACTTTTAAAGCGCACGACCAGGAGATGTCCTGTATGAGCTACGGAAGGTGGGAGCGCCGCAACCTGCTGACCACTCCCATTTTCCCAAGCAATTGACGACAAATGTCGCTGCGACAGGCGGTGTTGCCTACCTTCTTAGGGCACCACAATATTACACTTCGGGAGTACGCTGGAGTCACACGACAGCTTCGGAGCCTGAGACCAAAAGAGAAACCCGGGTACTAGGCCTTATGTCGAGCTTCCCAAAAGACTCTTAATTTATCGTCGCTTTCGATCATCGAACTCCTACAAAGGATACGATTAGTTTGTCGGCGGCGACAATGGAGGAGGAGCCTCTTGATTCCGCGGGATGACGAGGAAAAGCATACTTCAAGGCATAGGCACCTCATAGATGGAAGAATATCGACGGCGCTCGACTCCGAAGAGGACCATGCCGAAACACATATAAAACACACTAAAAGTGTTAATGAATAGAAAGTTAGATTTAGACACCCCTATCGGACTCAGAGAGTCGTGGAACATGCCACCAAAAGCCCTATCGAGGTTCGTTGCGTGAAAGTTATTTCTTGGACTCCTGCTGATCCAACCGTTGCGTCGTTGGGCGCAGAAAGGTCCGACTACTCCTAGACTTGTTGGATTGTTTTTTGACCCGTGGTCTGAGATTTGGTCCGATTGCCGCCATGTTCGTTGGCGAATCCTCGTAATTGAATAGTCCAAGAAGCGCTTGAGATCCCTTCCCAAGGATGTGATACGAGCAGCAGAATATGGACCGAGGGTTCTCCACGGACTCGAATCACGTTTGGTAAAACGGACACTTCCCTTTCTGCCCGACCATTGAGGACGACGCACAACTACTCCAGCTGCATTGGGACATAAGGTGGATGCGGATCATGCGTACTACGCCCACATGCCAGTATCTACACTCTCCCGCCTTCTAGGGGCGAGGGTCGCAGCACTCCGTTTCATGCAATGACAAGACGTCACTACAGAGTCACCATGCTCATTGATCTTCAGAGTACGCCGACGATCTCGCCGACATATCACTGTTTTCATCTAGCCGTTACACAGAGTCACCAACCCGACCTGAGGAGTTCCGCGCCGGGCAGCTTCGAATACTGGGTACTTGTCACTACCTAGCGGAGTCTGGAATCCGCATCATAGGCCCAGTTTCCTTGCGGCTGAGAATCAGCGCTTAATGTGGGAGGTGTAGATGTGTCCACACACCAGATCACCCGGCATCTCCGGCTTTTTCAGACAGCCTTTTACTACCATTGCATAGCGGTTAGGTGGTGATTCGTCCACTTAACCTGCCCCCGTCGTCGTGTCGAAGAACATCTCGCAATTCCGGGCTCGCGATCATCTTCCCCTCTGAAGGGGCCGACCCGGAGGGGCGCACTGGTATGTTCAATACATTTTATTTTAGAGACGTTTGTCATATACACTGGCGTATAAAAGTTAAGGTACAAACAGTTTTTTGACGCTCACTATTAAAAGAATGAGAATAATGGTAAAAAATATGGTTTATATGAATTTCAATAAAATCTTATGAAAAAATTATACTTATCTCAATTATTTTAATGTATTGGATACTTATATGTTTATCAGGAGGAACTGCGAATATCCCACTTTGGGAATTTGTGTGAATTTTGTTTATGGTTGATGATCTTGAACTGTTGGTATTAAAATAGTGTTGTCCATGTCTAGGAGATGTCTCGTCAAGATGGCGGGCAATCTGATGGATGGAAATGGGGTTATCACAAGCTGGTGCTGCGAGACGTTATAATGTGTCTCGTAGTGTGGTTCAAAGACACTGAGATCAATTTGAATCCAAAAATTCAGTATCAAGAAGACTTGTATCAGACTGTTCATGGGTTACAACCCCTGTACAAGATCTCTTTCCAGCTCTTTTGAACCGAAGGAGGAGCATCACTACTGTAGCTCAGCTCATTTGAGATCACCGTAAAGCAACAGGGATGACAATACCTGCGATTACGATGCATAGATGTCTTCACAATTAAGGACTCTATGCAAGGCGACACGTTGTGTGTGGCCCTCTTAATAGACAACACAGGAGTGCCCGTTTATGTTGGCCAAGAGAGCAGTTTACATAGAACACACAACAGTGGAATTCTGTACTGTTCACAGATGAGTCCCGGTTTGCTTTGGAGAGTGATTCAGTTCGTGTGTTGATCTGGAGAGAACAAGGCATCGGATTCTACCTATGTAACATTGTTGAAAGACACAGTTATAGAGGAGGTGGAATCGTGATTTGGGTTGAGATCACTCTTTTGGTCACAGTAACTTCCATGTGTACCATGGAAGAATTCTGACTGCTGTAAAATATCTCGACGAGATCCTTACTCCGTTTGTCACACCGTATGGTGGTGCTATTGGTGATAATGGCTGATAATGCCCGATCTAATTGAGATAGAGTAGTTGATGAATAATTAGAAGATCAAGGTTTGGAGCGAATGGAATGGCTAGCACAATCTTGGGACTTTGATCCTATAGAGCATCTTTGGGACTGTCTCAGCAGACAGGTGGCTGTCGTAAGTCCTCCTTCAAAGTCGTTAAATGAGCTGGAACAAGCATTGCTCCATGTATGGGAGTTGTATCCCTTTCCAGTGTCCGACACCTTAATTGACAGTATGGAAAATCGATATTCATTACAAGTAGGGCCGGACACATTCCTTATTAAATTCCGTTTCTTTAATTTTTTTCACAAACAATTGCTACTTATTTTTTTATTAAACAGTGGACTTTTGCAAAAAATGCATTTTTTTATTTGTAAATCATGATTGATGTTAAAATTAAGTAAAATTCGATTAATAACTGTTTAAAGTACATTTCTTCTAAATTTCCTGATTTTACTTTCATGTGTTTTCAAATTAGACACAAAAGACTGGTTGTACCTTAACTTTTGGAGGCCACGGTATTATCGAAAAATATAATAAAAAAGAACACATTAAATCGTCTTAATCGCTGAATGATTGCTGAGAAAACCAAAAAATAATAAATCACAAATTAATGAAAAAGAAATATTGTAATTCACTCGTATCATTTATTTACCCATTAAAATTGTTTTTAGGCAATTATTAATGTTCATAAAACTACATAAATAATTAAATATCAATATTAGGAGAACCGTCATATGTCATAATAAAACTTCAAATAATACATAATAAACAGGTTTCCGTGGGAGCTAGGTAAAAATTATTACAATTTAAATTCGAAATAAGAAATAGAACCCCTCTATCTTAAATCCATTCTCTTAAATGTATTTTATTAAACTGTAAATGTATAGCAATACTGTGAAAAAACATTAAAGCATATTTTCTCAAGAAAAAGGCATAGTTATTTTTTATGTTAAACTACAAGTAAATTGATGGTCAAATACAATGCACCTGCTATAATTTAAAGAGATAATGTCTCTTTTTTTGAAATATCCAAGACATTAATGTATATATATATAACAAAAATATAACAAAATTATATATAACAAAATATATATAACAATATATATAACAAAAATAAATGTTCTAAGGTTTTCGAGTTTTCATACTGATGTCAAAAAAATTCTTTTGCTTGTTTTGTAATAAAAGATGAAAATTGCTTTTCTTTACTAATAACCAATGTCTCACTCAAAACCACTACAAAGTTTCCGCTCGAAATATTAGTTACCTATACTATCCAATTACAACCCCTTCATAAAAAATATTATCACGAAACTTTTCTTGACCACACATTAACAGATAATCAAATAAATAGTAAATGTCAGAAAGCCAGAATACATCTACAGAATTGAGAGATTTAAGCCATCGGAACCACGACTGCATGCTACGCAGAAACACTACAAAATATCTACTCAAGACATTACTTACTTATAATATCGTATTACATTATATTTTGTACATCAGAAGAAAATGCACTAATAGTAAGTGGAAATGTCAGATATCCTGAAAAGATCAAAAGAATCTAGAGAATGGCAGTGACTGTAACAGTAAATGTTGTGTATATTTCGCTTCCTCTGTATTAGTTACATTTCCTTTTTCAGTATAAGTGACAGAAATCATTAACGAATAAGTGTCAATATATTTACATAACTGTTCCTTAATTTTGTTATAAAATTATCCTAACTTTAAAATAAGTAGGTTATTTTATAAATATAAATAATTCAGATTGTTTAAAATATAAATATATTATTTTAATTGATCTAAAATGATTACTTTAGCAGTTTTAATAATCTCTTATATTTCTGAGATGGTGTTATAAGTATAGTTTTGAAATACGATGGTGTGTGTAATACATTACATTGTAGAGAAATTAATTATGTGTTATCGAAAATAGTAATAGTATAAAGAACTATTTGCATCACGTTAATCACTGAACTTCGAGGTTCGTAAAAATTTGGGTTTCGTTCGAAAAATTGACCAGAGCATATATGGTATTCCCGGGTGTGCGCATCCGAACACTAAGTTTGCTTGAAATGAGGTTCCTTTGCAAAGATTTGTGTCCAAAAATAAAAATTAAATTAATTCGACGTTTGTTTAGAAATATCTACCAGCGTAGCGGGAAAAGCACTTCCAGTGAGGATATTAAAATGTAATTTGCAATAATGTATTACTTTTGTTCACATATTATATTATATTTTTTAATAAATTACCTCTGTCAGGCCTATTCCAGTATTATATATATTTTTAATGGTATTTAATGGGTTTTAACAGTAACTCATCTAATTATGACTTAGTGAGTAAAGGGACCGTTTTTTGGGTGTCGTACTTAAAAAGTAAAAACAGAACCATTATAAGATCACTTGTGTGTCTTTCTCTCCGTCTGTCACAGCTATGAAACGTAGAAAGTTGAAACTTGGCCGAGTTATATAGGCTATTAATCCACATATTTACAGATTATTAGCAGTTCCACAAATATTTTTAGGAAAATTGTAGGGTGGGTGATTAATTTACTTGAATAAAACATTTTTTGTAGGGATCTTTCCAAATATCTCAAAGCACCGAACTGAAATAATATATTTAATTTAATTTTATGTATTATATTTTCAGAGATATCGCCAAATTGTACTGCAAAAATATGTCCCCCATCCCCAATTTCTGAATCTACTGAAACTAAAATTATCAAAAAGTAGGGGTAATAGGAGTTTATCTAAATCTTGCAGGTATACTATAGCATTTATCCTGGGTCACATAGTTTTTGATAAAATCGCATTCATTCGTTACACACGTTTTACTGCGGGAGCTCAGCGGGAAAGTTGAGGGGCGCTCGAGTTACCCATCGACACGAAATCATCCAAGGACTGTTCGTAATGAATTTCAAAACAAAAAAATGTCTGTAATTATCCGATATATTAATCAAAAACCTATCTAGAAAAACGCGGCACAGACCAAGGTGGCGTAAAAATTTTTTTTAAAAAAATAAATAATTTGCCATCTGGTTCACAACTGTCCGATTTCAAACAGGGTAAATTAGATGTTTTAAAAGAAAAAACGAATATGAGTCCTACAGATATTGAACGAGCTATTGACAGAAGTTCAAAACTTATCCGATATTACCTTAAAGATCCATGAGGATATGGAAAGAAGACGAGCACGGGTAGACGACCCTCAGTTATTAATAAAGTACGTCTTCTTAGGCGCAAAGCATCAAATAAAATTGTAACTGATCGACAATTAAGAGAGGAATTAAATTTGCTGGTTGCTGTTTGTCGAATACAACAGTTGCTGAATAAATTTTAATTCAGATCAATTAAACTCCAGAAAAAAATGCTCTCTTCAATTCATAAAACCAATTGGAAATAATTCGCTCATAGCCATATGACTTGGAGCACTTAACAGAGAAAAGTTATTTTCTCTCATGAGAAAAAGTTTAATACGGATGGTCCAGATGGTATACACAGATATTAGAGGGATAACAAGAACGAAGGATCATGCGTCAAGCATAGATTATGTAACACTTTCCAACGCTTCCGAAATAATTTTACAAATCATAACGTTTAATAAGCTGAAAGATAACATCTAAGTAAACAATTTGGAAAACGCTTAGCATATTTAAAAACATAATTTCAGGAATTTCCAACATATACAATATTCAGAAAAATATCCGAATACTTTTATTCAGCCCTGTATAGAATCTATAGATTTGTATATATACTACATAGGATGCTAAATTTTAGTTCAGTTAGGAAACGCGTAGCACAGTTTAAAATTCTCCGTCTGGAGTTTCTGTCAATAAACGGAAATGCACCCGCGAACTTTTGTGCTTCCCTGTATAGGATCTACAGAATTTATACACACCACGTGATAGACAAAAAGCGAGTTAAAATTAAAATCGCGTTCAGTAACTTAAAACGCACTTCCAGGAATTATTGTTAACAGACAGTAGAGAATTCTTTTGTGTGTCCCTGTAAATGAACGATGACTGCTATACACACATTATTCTGTTGTAAGCCTCTTGAAATGCACCTTAGTGATATATATAAATGTCAATGCGTTTAAAATTGTGAAACATTATTTAAATAAACGGCAAATGATTTTTCCCCATAGACCGCAATGTAACGGAATTCTTTTGAGTGTCCCTGTAAAAAAACTATAATTGCTACACACTTCCGTTGAAATAGGGAACATGCTATAGGTAACGACAATAACATATAAAATTGCAGAGCAATCCGAGCATATTTACGGGTGTTAGAGCACATACAGACGGCCAGGCAAACCGAAGTCATAAACACTTTTCAACTAGGTTAGAAAGTGTTCATAAAAAGAAACTTTAGTGTTTTCCACTAGACAACAAGGAGGGGTTTCGATAGTGATATGTGGCGCAATAGGATGGGAAAAGAAAAGCAATATTGAATTCCTACATGAAAAAATGAACAGTTCGGATTACCCGAACATGATACTTAAGCAGTTTCCTTGGAATGCACTTCAAATGGTCGAAAAAAATTGGCAGTTTCAGCAGAACAACTGCAAAATCCATGTGTCAAAGATATCCAAGGAGTGGTTCAAGTCGAAAAAAAATATGTATGTATATATATATATATATATATATATATATATATATATATATATATGATCTATGTCATACGATAACGCTCGTATTTATAAATTAATTTGGATGAAACTAATTGTGTGTGTTAAGCTCACCAATGCCTCGACCGAGTTCGTTGGCCAGCTTGGTCTACAATCTTGTTTCAAAATGGAGGCTACTCAAAATTTTAAAACTAAAATAAATATACAAAAAAGTTAAAAATTCAAATTTATTTTTTAATTAAGTGATAGACCTTGATACAAGGATTCCAGAGCATTTTTTGTTTTACCTCTATCTTAAAAAATGGCTGAGATAGAGCAGTTTGAAATCCTAGGATGGCTGACATTTTGAAACAAGACAGCTCATTACAAAAATGATTAATTTATGAGTTTTTAGTAAACGCGATTTCTCGCAAATTATTTCCTTTCATTGTTGTAATCATTTTCCCAATCATACGCATAAAACTATATATCCATATACGTTATCGCCAAATTCTCGCCAAACTTGGCGACATTTGGCGACCAAATTAAGTTTTCATAAATGAAGCCAACTTAGCTATAGCTCAATAATTTAGCGAATTTCTTATTCAAATTCAGTCTTAACGAATCTTTTGTAAACGGTTTCTTTGTATTTTAGCTTGCTGTTTTCGAGTAACATTAACTAAAATTTTAAAACGAAGATATAGGAAAGCTACCCTTTACCTCCCGGTACAGGCTGGGAAGACTTTTTTTTAAAACGTGTCTTGTATTCATATATTTAATTGCTAACTAAAACACAAACAACATTCAAACGAAAGTAATTTCTGAGAACACTTATTGATAAAGATTTTCTTTTCATCAGAATGGAAGTACATTATGTAGGTAAAATTGTGAAACAGTTTCTAAGAAATTTTTCTTAAGCAAACATCGAAGGAAATTGGTGAAAAAATTGTCGCAACTTCTTCTCTAAAAAATTGTTCTCTTCTCTGTATAAAAAATGTATTTTGTCACAAAATATAATGTCCTACAATTCCGTACTTCCATCACGAAGTTTATTTATAGTTAAAGCGAGTAAAGCCATTTCCAAAGAATGTTTTATGCATTAGAAAAGCAATGCCCTCCATATTAGTGGACGAACAAATCTATTATGGTAACTTGTTTTGAATTTTGTAATAAAATCTTGTTTTTATATAAGTGCATTTTATCGTACTTGTTTATTATAACTAAAGAAATTTTACAATAGATAAACTATTATTTTATCAAACTTATTTGTAAAATTGTTTCAGGATAAATCACAAGAAAAATATTTTTTTTTCGTTTTAATAATAAATTATGCAGTTTAAAAATATTGGATTCATTAAAAATTTAATAGGGTTGAATGTATGGTAAAATAGATATACTTGTAAGTTTCAATGGTAAAACAATGAAAGTCCACGTTTTGAGATTTGCAGTCATAATGACATCCCTTATCTTGAGAGGCGTACTATCGTTTTTCATATATATATATATATATATATATATATATATATATATATATATATATGTAATAATAAAAAATTTTCGCCCTATTTCTTTAGTTAAATTATTCCAAATTCTTCAATTCTTTTTTCCCTCTCTTTTTAAAATATCTCTTAAATCTATTTTGTATTTTATTCCATAACTTAATCAAAATATTCTGTTATTTATCATTCTAAAAATCTTAATCTGTTAAAAGCTACACGTATTTATTAAAACCTTATTCTCTTAAATTGCAACACTGCCTCTAAACGCACCTGCCTAATTTCTTCTTTTGAGACATTTAATTTTTATTCTTTGGAACTTTTATAATACCATTTTTATTTCTATTTAATTCATTCGGCATCCCATGTTTCCAAGCGGTTTTCGCGCCCAAAGGCCTTTTTACCTTTTTAATTTGCCGCTTCTGTTAAAGAGTTTTAATCATACGTCAGAGACACGTCTTCGTGGCCTCATTTTTTCATCCATTAGCGAGAAAGCTCCGCCTTCTTTATCCCCCTAGCGCCCTCCGAACATGGATGCGAGTGGACCAGCTTGTTCGCGCGTTTTGTACCTTTGGGCCAAATTTTGAAGTATTTATACGGTTACACTGGCTTCGGAGACAGAATTTACACGAATTAGTGGTTGTCATCTAATTGCCGTCACTGGGGAGTCTACACTAATGCATCGGTAGGATGTTCTTCAAGCTCTGCTAATTCTTCAAGATCTTAAAATGTGTTCAGTTTTAATGAAGCGAAAGTTGGTGGAGTTGCTTTCATCTCTGTGATCACAATAAAGCCACTGCTCATCTATTAAGTTATTAAGTCTTCTTTTTAATGTTTTTGGGAAATTTCTTCTGGATTTCACTGCCTCTGCTCAATTTTTACGACTGCTAATACACTACGATTTCCGATGTGATATACTTCGAGATTTGTCTTCATGGTGAGCGACTCGAAGTGATGCCCTGTCCGGGTGTCATGACTACATTTCAACGATCTCGACTGCGGCTACCTCGATATGATTATCAGGTAATTTTAGTGGTTTCGGACTGAGATGTTCCGATTGTCTGGTGGAAAGAACGTTCAAGTCGACAGCAATAGCGATCGTCTATAATGTGCCAATTTTCGACAGGAATGTATCAAAAAAGCCGGTCAGGATAACTGATGACCTGTGTAATAAAAACATTTTGGAGACTTCCCAGTGATATTGGAGAACAACTACCGATTAGTTGTCAAATTATCACTCATAAGTGTTTATAAATTTATCCCAGAAGTGACGTCTGTAAGTTAAATTATTCTTTTATTTTTATTGATTTCTTATTTTATTGATTTGTTATTATTGGCTTATATAGAACAAAAATTGTTCTTAGAATACTTTAGAAAAATTTTGTTCCTTTTATCCTGAACATTTAGAACTTACGAAATTTAATATTTATTCTTATGTATTGTTAAAAAATTAATTTTATTTGGGTAAGCTCACAAATATTACTGAAAGTTTTGAACTGCTCTGATATTTATTCCTATATTACTTCATTTTACAAGAGTAACTTCATTTTATGTTCTTATTTTATCATTTAATTATAGTCCCTTTTCATTCGGTGATATTTATTCATAGGAAATAATTTCTATTTATTGAAAAAATATATGAGTAATCTCTTTTCAAGTAACATGTATTGGAACATATTCTATGCCATTCTAAAAATGCATAAAAATTTATTAGATCATCTGAAATTACAGCTTCACTGATTGCATAATAATCGCAAAAATAGCTTTTGAAGTTTATTAATGTGAAAAAAAAAAAATGTGTTATCTCAAAAGAAAGTTGAGTAACATTGAAAGGGTAAAATTATTGTGCAGTTAATTTATTTGTTTATTTTATTACTTTTGTTTTTTGATGCTATATTCTGAGAGTACAATTCAAGAGCCAAAAAAATTGTTCTTACGAAATAATGATACTTATTTTTAAAAAGTGTTTTATTTATTTCATTCTAAATTGTGATATTCATATATAGTGGATCTATTATAGAAAGATTATAGTAGTTGTTTACATTTACTATTTAAGTGAAATGAATTTTAATATGAATTGGACCTTTTTACTGTTGAATATTATTTAGTTTGTTATTTAAATTATTAAGAGTTAGATATTTACAGTTGTTGTTAAGTTAAAGAATTCTTTATACATTGTTATTTTTTTTACATGTTATTAAAGTCAGGGTTCGTTAAAGTTATTGTTGAAAGTAAGGGTACTCAAACCAAAATGGCTGAAAAAGAGCTTAATGTTATTATTTTTGACCCAGAAAGTGGGATGAATGTTGTGTCTTGGCTTAGACACTTTGAAGGATCATAAAGATCAGATAAAAAAGAGTGGAAAATCAACAATATTTCCAAATATTTGAAGGGCGAAGCATTAAAGGTGTATGTTAATGAATGTCTAGATTGTAAAGAGTATGAAAAAATTGAAGAGATCTTAACTGAAAAATTTCTGAAAGTAACAATCCCCCGTTTTTCTGATTTCGCCTCGCTGAAATTGCATGACCTAAACAACTTAGAAAATTATTTCCGTCAGAAAATAGAGATAGGTCGACAACTTAAACTATGTGAAACTATTATTTTACAAGGATTGACAGATGGCTTAAAACCTGAATACCAGAACTATTTAATAGTAAATCCTCCTGAATCTACTACCGATTGGTATAGATTAGTTAAACAACTTGTTGTCATTCCATCTCATTCTAGCAGTAACAATAATAGTAATGTTAGAAATATGTCTCAAAATTCCAGACCTTTTTCTCAACCAATTAATTCACCTAGACATTGGATTCGCCCTCAACCTAATTACAGGAATCCAAATTTCCAAGCAGCAACTAATTTTAACCCTTCAACGTCCAGGTTCGTTAGTCCCAGATTGCCTGTCAATCTTTATCAAAGAAGGCTTCCTAGTCGACCATGTCGAATGTGTTTAAATAGAGGTATCCAAAATGCTTATCACTGGGAGAGGGATTGTGTATTCAATGTTAGGCCTCTGCAATCTTCTGCACCCCCTCTTAGTCAACCACAACCATCTACTGATAATATATGACAGTTAATTGTATCAGGATATGTAAATAACAGGGAACTACCTTGTGTGATTGACTCTGGCTCAACCATAAGTATTTTGCCTTTTAAATTTGTTAAATTCTTAAATGCTAAAGTTATAAATATTCCACCTGTTATTATTGGCCAAGCCAAAAGAACTGTTGTAATAGATAAAGCTTGTAATTTATTGTTTAAATTAGGTAATGTGCAACAAAATATTAGATTTTTAATATGTAATACAAATTTAGATTATGCTATACTAGGTTTAAAAGAATGCTGTAAGTTTAATTTAATTATTGACTGTGCTACATGTAGAGTATTACAAGGAGACCTTGTTTTAAATTAATCTAAGAACATATCCAGTGATAAATTAAGGTTACTTCATTTTAATGTTAACTATGATTATCAGAGAGTGCAACCCGATTATGGAAAGATCATATCTCCTCAATCCTTTGTTCCATCTATTGTTGATAATTCTACATTAATTGAGGAAATAAATTCTATAGAAAATGAAACTTTAAGGGAAAGTATAAGGGATTATTTAGATATATTTTCTAAAAATAAATTTGATGTCGGGAGAATTAATATCGAACCGCAACGTATTCTTCTTAATTCTGACATACCAATATCTCTGAGGCCATACAGAACTTCCCCTTTAGAAGAAAAAGAGATTTCGGATCAAATTCATTCACTATTAGATGCTGGTTTAATTAAAGAGAGCAATAGTCCCTATTCTGCCCCTGTTACATTAGTAATGAAAAGAGAAGAAGGTAAAAAAACTAGATTATGTGTTGACTATAGAAAATTAAATGCAATAATGAAAAATGACGCAGAACCCCTACCTCGTATCGATGGAATTTTAGATAAACTGAGTAGTGCGCAGTATTTTTCAACTTTAGATTTAGCCTCTGGCTACTGGCACATACCCATACATCCATCCGATACTGAAAAATTGGCTTTTGCTACCAACTTTGGGCTCTTTGAATGGTTAGTTCTGCCCTTCGGGATTAAATTAGGCCCCCCGATATTTAATAGAACCCTTAGAAGAATACTTACTAAATACAAAATAGACTTTGCTTGCCATTATTTTGATGATATCATTATTTTTTCTTCCTCATTAGAAGAACATATGCAACATTTAAACCAAATATTTGAATTATGTAGACGCGAAAACATTAAACTTAAACCCTATAAATGCAATTTTGTCCAAAATAAAATTAACTTCTTAGGATATACCATCCAGAATGGCACATTAACTCCTGCTAATGCTAATATTGAAGTAATAAAAAAACTAAAACCCCCTTCAAATGTAAAGGAACTTCAGAAATTCTTAGGATCTATCAATGTTTATCACAAGTTTATAGATAAATATGCCGAAATTCGTGTCCCTCTTAACAGATTACTCAGAAAAAATACACTATGGGAATGGAATACAGATTGTCAAAATTCTTTTCAAAAATTAAAAGATGCCTTAATAGCCAAACCTATCTTAAAAATTTATGACCCTAAGTTACCCCTCCATATGTTTGTTGATGCCTCACAGGTGGCAGTAGGTGCAGTCTTAAAACAACCTGATAGTAATAATTTTTTACATCCAATTGCTTATTACTCTAGAGGATTGAGAAGTTATGAGAAGAATTATTTTATTACCGAGTTAGAGTGTCTTGCCATCATTGACACCTTAGACAAATTCTATCATTATTTTCATGGTGTAAAATTTACCATTCATACTGATCATGCATCTCTTGTATGGTTAAAAAATACTAAACATTTGAGAGGCAGGTTATTTAGATGGTCTTTGAAGTTGAGCATGTTTGAATATAATATAGTTTACGAAAAGGGATCCACAAATGTCGAAGCCGACATGTTGTCGAGAAACCCAATTTCACATTTTATTCAACCACTTACTTTTCTTCTGGACGTTAAAGAAATTATAGAAAGGCAGGAAAAAGATAATGTGTGTGGTAAAAATTATCTAAAGGAAAATGGACTTATGATAGTAAAAAAGAAAGGTTTTAGAAAAATAGTAGTCCCCATGTCTTTAAGGAGAAAAATACTAAATGCTGCTCATGAAAAATTTGGTCATCCTGGTATCCAAAAAATGTTAAATTTAATCTCCCCTAATTATTATTGGCCTGACATGACGCAAGATGTAACCAATTTTGTAAAATATTGTGATATTTGTCAAAAGAATAAAAAACCCAGACAGAAAAAATTTGGCTTATTACAAGCTATGCACACCACAGATCAACCTTTTGAATGTCTTTCTATTGATACTGTGGGAGGATTCAATTATTATAACTCCACCAAAAAATATCTACACATCATCATCGACCATGCTACTAGATATGTTTGGGCTTTCCCCTCAAAAAGTGTTACCACAGAAACTTATACTAATTGTCTAAACCAAGTTTTTAATATTCAAACACCACAACAATTATTCTGTTTTAATAAAATTCTTAATGTCCAGACCCATCAAAAAGTGTTAAGTGATAGAAATGCAGCCTTTACTTCATCTAGATTTAAAAAATTTCTGCGAAACCACAATATTAAGCAACGTTTAACCACATCACATCATCCTCAAACGAATGGCAAATGTGAGAGAGCGAACCAGACAATAGTTACTAGATTGAAGTGTAAAGTCAATTCTACCAACTCCAAAATTCCTTGGACAAAAATTTTGACAGAAGTAGTTAATGAGTATAACAATACCCCTCATTCTATCACTAAATTCCCTCCTGCTTACTTACTTTTTGGCCAATTACCCTATGATTCTCCTCTTCAACAAAATTATTACCCTCCTGTTCAAGAAGCCCTTAAACTTGCTAAAAAACGCACTGATGAATTCTATTGGAGAAGTAAAAAATATTATGATCGAAATTATCTAGAACCAAAATTTGAGATTGGAGATCTTGTAATTTATGAAGAGTTCCAATATCCTAATATCAGAAAACTTTCACAAGTCTTTAGTGATCCTTATCAAATCCTTAATAAGTTATCTGATGTCAATTTTGAAATTGATAGACAAATTCAAAATAAACCTACTGAAATAGTACATGTATCAAAATTACGCCCTTATTATCCTCCTGATCAATTAAAATTATCCCATGAGAACCAACAACAAACTAATGTTAAATTTATAGTTTCGTCTTGATTTTAAAATAATCCAAAAATAAACGAAATAAAATAAATTAATAATTAACTAATCAATTCTCTTCTGTATAACCGTGGTGTTCTTGATTGTGCACACGAGAGTGTCACTGTTGAAGTTTCCACTTGAGTCAACTTTTTATGCTGGCGTAATTTAGTTGATTTAAGTTAGGAGTTTCTGATACTGAATAGGATTGGATTAGAATAATAAATTAAACAGTATTAACTAAACTAATAAAATAAACTGGATTAAATTATATCTTAAACTAATCAAATATGATATCTTAATACTAATTGAGACTTGTCCAACCTTTCTTAATATGCTACAAGGTCCCATTTTTTCATTTCACAACTTATGTTTTTTTTTTTTTTTTTTTTTTGGAGCAAGACTGGAGCAAGACAATTTTACTGTGAAGCAAGCTGCTGAGGAGGCAGATACTACCATCGTGATGGAAGACATCCAACTAGAAATGAAGTTAGGACGCGTCATCATTATTGGGGAAAATAATGATGTGCTTGTGCTGGAATAGGATGTTATTCTTCACAATCGGCTAGTACTTGAAACTTAATGGTGAATACAAAGCATTGCCTGACTGTCCTTTCCCAGGTTTCAAGAAGTATATCGTGGATGAGTTTGGAGCAAATGCAGTCAAAAGCACAAGCACATCATTATTTTCCCCAACAATGATGACGCGTCCTAACTTCATTTCTAGTTGGATGGCTTCCATCACGATGGTAGTATCTGCCTCCTCAGCAGCTTGCTTCACAGTAAAATTGTCTTGCTCCAGTTTTTCAATGAGCATTTTTACAAACGCAGTTTATCGCCTTCATTTGAATGGAAGTGCTTTTTACTCGGTGGAACCTCCATTTTTGATACATTCCTGTCGAAAATTGGCACATTATAGACGATCGCTATTGCTGTCGACTTGAACGTTCTTTCCACCAGACAATCGGAACATCTCAGTCCGAAACCACTAAAATTACCTGATAATCATATCGAGGTAGCCGCAGTCGAGATCGTTGAAATGTAGTCATGACACCCGGACAGGGCATCACTTCGAGTCGCTCACCATGAAGACAAATCTCGAAGTATATCACATCGGAAATCGTAGTGTATTAGCAGTCGTAAAAATTGAGCAGAGGCAGTGAAATCCAGAAGAAATTTCCCAAAAACATTAAAAAGAAGACTTAATAACTTAATAGATGAGCAGTGGCTTTATTGTGATCACAGAGATGAAAGCAACTCCACCAACTTTCGCTTCATTAAAACTGAACACATTTTAAGATCTTGAAGAATTAGCAGAGCTTGAAGAACATCCTACCGATGCATTAGTGTAGACTCCCCAGTGACGGCAATTAGATGACAACCACTAATTCGTGTAAATTCTGTCTCCGAAGCCAGTGTAACCGTATAAATACTTCAAAATTTGGCCCAAAGGTACAAAACGCGCGAACAAGCTGGTTCACTCGCATCCATGTTCGGAGGGCGCTAGGGGGATAAAGAAGGCGGAGCTTTCTCGCTAATGGATGAAAAAATGAGGCCACGAAGACGTGTCTCTGACGTATGATTAAAACTCTTTAACAGAAGCGGCAAATTAAAAAGGTAAAAAGGCCTTTGGGCGCGAAAACCACTTGGAATCATGGGATGCCGAATGAATTAAATAGAAATAAAAATGGTATTATAAAAGTTCCAAAGAATAAAAATTAAATGTCTCAAAAGAAGAAATTAGGCAGGTGCGTTTAGAGGCAGTGTTGCAATTTAAGAGAATAAGGTTTTAATAAATACGTGTAGCTTTTAACAGATTAAGATTTTTAGAATGATAAATAACAGAATATTTTGATTAAGTTATGGAATAAAATACAAAATAGATTTAAGAGATATTTTAAAAAGAGAGGGAAAAAAGAATTGAAGAATTTGGAATAATTTAACTAAAGAAATAGGGCGAAAATTTTTTATTATTACATATATATCCATATAATATATATATATATATATATATATATATATATATATATATATATGATATATGTCATGCTTTAACTGTCTTATTTATGAACCGCTTTGGAGGTAACTGAGTATGTGTATAGGACATACCAAGGTCTCAACAGAGCTCGTTGGCCAGCTTCATCAGCCATCTTGTTTCAACATGGCGGTCAGTTAAAAAATTTTAAATTTTTAAAAAATCAAAAAGATGTACAAAAAAAATATTAATTAAAAACATATTGTTCTGTTACGTGTTAGAACGTGGTATAAGGATTCTGGAACATTTTTGCGTTGGCTATATCTTAAAAAATGGCTGAGATATGGTAGTTTGAAATTCTAGTGTGTAAAATAGATATACATTTAAGTTTCAATGGTAAAGCAATGAAAGTCCACGTTTTGAGATTTGCGGTCATACTGACATCCCTTACCCTGAGAGGCGTACTATCGTTTTTCAGCCTTGGATCAAACAAAAGTAAAAATAGATCTATTTGAACACACAGTTAATTATAGGTATAAAAAGAGGAAAACAATGAAAGGTACGTATTGGAATAATCGATGAATAAATAATATGTGACTAGACTAATGTTGTGACTTCACAATCAATTATTTAGTGAGTTAGTAATACAAAATAAGATCAAAGTTTAAAAAGTACTGTATCATGTATATATTTTACTTTACTTTCACTAGTAGCCTCCTTTTAATACTACAACTTTTTATGAACATAGAAGTGTAATTATCTATCTATAGTTAATATTTTATGTAAATGATATTCATACAAAAATTACCTTTCATACATTTTAACTAATTTAAGATTTATTTTAACACTAGAACGACCAACAGCGGCCAATTGGACCATGATCAAATGAATAAATGTTGATTTGAACCAGATTGAGAAAATAATAATATAAATTAAAGATATACCGCACAGATATAAGTTAAATAAATTAAATACCTATTAATAAGTTTTAAGTAACAATTCTGGTATAAAGTATTTTTATAAAATATGATTAAAATTTTCTGTCGTTCTAATGTTAACTAATTCAAGAAAATATCGGATAGCTTACAATAACGTGGAAGTTTGATAGGAAATTTCTTCATGTAGTTGAATTTTATTGCAGTCAATGAAAATTTATAGTATGTATTATTCCGAGAGCAAAAATAAATAAATAAGTTTAAAATATCTTATAAATGAACTTAGTTAAGCATGGATTGTACAAAATTTGAAAAACGTTTGCAATTTGAATCGTATCTCTAAAATTAAACAGTTTAGGAATTAGGTGCTTGCCAACGATAAGAGGGAACACCCTGTATATACCGGGTGGTTATAATATAAGTATCTCTATTTGGAGCTGTCTGTAGCTTGAAGGAGTAACACGAATGAAACCAAAATCGGTACACTTACAATTCGAGGAGGGGGAAGAAGAATGGGACAATAAAAAAAATAATTGCAATAATCACAGACAGATGGCGCTATTGAATGTGAAATGTAATGAGCAATACAAGAACAAAGAATTAAGGCATAAAACCGGGTGATATACCTAATTTATTGAAAAATAGTCACAGTGAATGCGATTACGCTTTCGCATGGCAGTGCCGATCATGTTCAGGTTCCACATGACCATTGTGCTGGAGGACACAATCCAAGTGGAACACGACGTGCTCAACTACGGAATGTAACACATCAGGAGTGATGTTTCGCAAATGTTGTGATATGCGGTAAAGTCACCGAGGTTTGCGACACCTCCACTGTACAAAATATTACACATTACATGTCACACTCAAAAGATCCATCTGTCGGCGATTATGACAATTATTTTTTTTTATTGTTCCATTCTACTTCCCCGATTCTCGAATAGTAAGTGTACCGATTTTGGTTTCATTCCCGTTATTCCTTCAAGCTACATACAGCTCCAAATGGAGATACTTATATTTTAACCACCCTGTATATTAGTTTAAAATTTATTCCGCATATATCTTTAGGAAAATGTGTTTAGAAGCTGTTTAAATCTAATTTAAAATAAATGTAAAATCAATATAACCACAGTAGTATAATTAAATTTTGAATAGCTCATTTGCTGAAAAAATCATTAACTAAAAGTTAATCTTTTCATAAAAAAAAGTATATTGTACGAATCTAGAATTTTTTTCAGTTAAAATGTTAATTTTGGTGCCTAATGATTTTTCACATCTCAAAAAAACCTTCATTTCATAAAACATGCAATAAAGACGAGAGATATGAGAGGAATTATTGTGTTAGACACTAATGTCATGTCTGCGAGAAGAGTTAATGCGGTATTGCGTTATTTAGCTGCGCACGTACGAAAATATACTATCATTAATAATGGCAGACACATAAATCATTGTGATGACAGTTCATTATCAATCTGTTATCATTTAAATTCTGTATCAGGTGCTGATGAAATTAGACGTTATATATTGCGATCATAAATAAATATTGCAGAACTATGTATTTTAGAATTTAACTTGCATTGTTACATTTAGAAATTTTGATACTTTTGTATAGAAGGATCCACGCATTTTTTAAAATGTGGCAGTCAATTATTTTCAGGTGGGGAAAAAATTAAAGATATCGCCTAACTTTATTTAAATTGTGGCGTTGTCAATAAGCCGATGAGAAACCTATGCAAAAGCTAAAGGATCGAAAGAGTTTTTATTTTGCCATACAAACAGTAAAATTTCAGATCAGACAAAATTTTTCACATATAAAAAATTATAAAATACCACTCAAAGTGATTCGTGAGTTATTATGAAATATTTGGAATAAAATGAAAAAAAAATGTTTTTGGATCACAATTATAAATTTATTAATAGATTTTTGAAAAATTACTTCTGCTCTTGATGTCCTAAAAATGAATTTTTGGACGAAAATTCTTAGAAAGTGAAAAAGATGTTGATAGAGCCTTGTCGAAATAGACGATAGCCAATCAACCTCTTGCAATAAATTACACTACCAAAAGTTTTTATCTAACAGACTTCAAATATAATGGTAGAAAAAAAATCTGTCTTCTTTGGCAAATTTTATTTATGCTTCCGTCTGGTTTAAATTTTTTTTAAATATTCTTTTACTTTTTCCACATTTGGACACTTAAATAAAATCTTCAAATTTTTAATGCTTTTTACTGACAATTTTTTTAAATTCCCGATTCAATTCCTCAGAAAAAGATTGGAAACTTAAAATAACCACGTAAATAACAGTAGATAATATATTTGATAACAACTAACTGTGCATTATCTGAAAAAAAAACATAACAGGAATTGGTCGATAAAATTACAAATGGTTGCTTCCATACGGAATTTCCAAAGTAGCATCTGTTTCAAAATCTTAAAAATTGCATTTCTCAAGCACATTCATTAATCAGTGTTTAATGTTCCGTCTATAATAGCTACATATCGTTTATCTATTAGTACAAGTTTTGTATTGACAAATGTAATAACCTCTAAAACCGCCTCTTATGGGACGTAGAGAAAATACACTATTTTATAAAATCTACAAATATTACAACCTTTATGTACAAAAAAGCTCATTTTTAACCGACGCTCTACACTGCAAAAAAAAAAAAAAGTTGATTTTACGGAATAATACTGTAAAATCAACAACTTTTTTTGCAGAGTATATATATATATGTGTGTGTTCTTAATACGTAAACTTTTCTTTTTCTACTTTGACATATTTTGAGCTGGAAAATAGAAGACGTACAATTTACCACAATTTTGTAATAGAACTGCTTATTTTACTGTTTATTACTGTTAATTTTAAGGTATAATACAAGTATTATACCGTAAAGTCAACATTTTTTTCTTTGCAGTGTACAGATGATGTTATGCTTATCGTATCTATATGCATGTATGTCCACACATAACGTTTGAACGGATGTTCTGATTTTCATCATTTTCCAAATTTCAACATAAATGAAAAGTGTTTAGGACTTCTTTTTGTCTGGCCATCTGTCTGTCTGTCTGTCTAGTGATCATTGCTGTAAATCACATCAATATCCTCGGATTTTCATGCAATTGATATAGCTTATTTGGGTTTACTGTGGAATACTTGGTATTGAAAATGAAGTGTGTAACATTTATAGTTCGATTACAGGGACACTGGAATAATTCCTTTACATCATGATCTATGGGAAAAATTGTTTGCAATGTGTTTTAATGATATTACACTATTTCAAACATATTGAAACTGATATTCAGCACTGCATTGAACTACAAGATGCTATTGTAGAATATGGTGTACATAGCATTTATCGTTCATATACAAGGACACACAAAATAATTCGGATACAGAACTGTCTGTGACCGATGAATTCTACGTTTTAGTATAATATATTTTTCTACGTTTAGATTTCTACGTTTTAGTGGTGCATTTTCAGTTGTGGTATGCGTGGTTTTTAAATTTAACAATATTTTGGCTTATTATTTGGTGTGTATAAATTTTATACATCATATGCAGGGATACCCAAACAAATTCAAAAACATTACTGTCTATGGGCGTGAATTATTTAAGGATTTTTTAAATTGCGTGATGCAGTTTCTAAAGAATTAAATTTAATATACTAAAAGATGTTTGCAAACTATAAATAATTTTTTACAGGACTAAGCAAAGAACTGGATAACTTACCAACGATGGATGGTAATTTCTGAAATGTGGGTTTTTAAATGGGTTATGCGTTTTAAAAAGTGTTTACATAGATATAATTTTTCACCTTATTAAACAGTGAAATTTTGTTACACTATTCTGAATGTGTTGGAAAATGTTTCCTAACCTATGCTTGACGAATGATTTTTCTTTCGTTCTTTCTTTCTTTTTCTTCTTTTTTTTTTCTTTGGAAAGGACTCGCCCTAGTGGTGTTTTCAATATAAATTTCATGAAAATCCAAAAACTGTTTGTTTGTCGTTCTGTTTCTTATTTTTCATACTTTACAAGTTCCAACTTTCGTATAATATTTCTCCACGCATCACGAAATGTGAACATGTCGTTAACTGCACATCAATTTTTTATATATTTAAAATAATTGTCTGGCTCTCTGTGTTTTTTTGTAGAAAAACAAACACACACGCACACACACACACACACACTTATATATATATATATATATATATAATCATCTAATCCACCAAAATGAGCGATATTGGCAACAATTTGACTTAAAATTAATATGGATGTTAATAATGCGTTTTCGCAAATACTATGTTATGCCAATTCACTTTCACTAAAATATTACAAATGACATGCAAGGGATAAATGTCAATTGAATTATCTAAGAAACAATCCCCTGAAATAATTTCTCTTATTTAAAAATTATTTGTTTATTGACGGAAATGATATTTTAGCTAAATAACAGATTCCCGTAGAGAAAAGATATACTCCAGCATTCAATAATTCCGAATGGTTTCTGGTTGTTTTAGAAACATGATGAAATTCTTGTTCACTGCACTGCGTTTACTTTTTATAAAAATAAATTCCATATTCGAAAAAGGTTTGCTGTGCATTAATATATCGACAGTATCAACTTACATTCATATACACTCAGAAAAAGGAATTGATTAAAACTACAAAACATGTTTTCTTGAGAACATTTTGGTTGTTTTATCAAAATTCAAGTAAAATTGAACCATTTTACTTGAATTAACAAAACATTTTCTGCTGATTTTGTTTAAATATAGGTCAATAAAAATTTTGTTTTAATAGACTTTTTTTTTTTTTTTTTTTTTTTTTTTTTTGCAATTCCAAAAAAAAATTTTGTATCGTCAGCAAAAAATGTTTTGTTAATTCAAGTAAAATGGTTCAATTTTACTTGAATTTTGATAAAACAACCAAAATGTTCTCAACAAAACATGTTTTGTAGTTTTAATCAATTCCTTTTTCTGGGTGTACTTGCGAATGCTGGATTTTCTTTTTTGAAGTATTAAACATTAGATCCATCAAAAATCGATAAAGTCAAGGATGACATCGATCAAATAATATCCATTCGTTTAACTACTTGAAAACTAAAGTTTTTCCTAAAGCTACTATCAAATTTATAACGCGCATTTCCATCTTCCTTAGGCAGTAACATCTAAAACATCATCTCCTTACCTTTTACCTTACAGAAACACATAAACTCACGATTCAACATTATCTTTATTATCATGCATTCATTATTTAAATCTTGTTGCCTATCTAAAGAAAAATCTATTATTTTATTAAAATGAAATATGACATTCGATCAAATACTATCCATTCGTTTAACAACGTGAAAACTAAAGTTTTTCCTAAAGCTACCATCAAATTTATAATGCGCATTTCCCTCTTCCGTATGCAATACCATCTAAACCATCATCCCCTGTTTGTCTTTTACCTTACAGAAACACATAAACGCACGATTCACCATCCTCTTTATTATCGTGCATTTTATTTAAATCTTGCTGCCTATCTAAGCAAAAATCTATTAATATTTTAAAATGAAATATGACATCGATCAAATAATATCCATTCGTTTAACAACGTCAAAACTAAAATTTTTCCTAAAGCTACCATTAAATTTATAATGCGCATATCCCTCTTCCTTAGGCAAACACATCTAAAACATCAACACCTGTTTACCTTTTACCTTATAAAAACACATAAACGCACGATTCAACATTATCTTTATTATCGTGCATTTTACATAAATCTTGCTGTCTATCTAAACAAAAATCTATTACTTTATTAAGTTGAAATCTATATAACCAAATTAACTTTGTACAGTGCAAGTAAAAACTTTAAGGACCGCAAAAAAGTGTAAAAATTTTGATAAACATAAAATGGGATAATTGAAATGGTAATTTAATGTTGATCATAAAGTTGAAATACTAATATAAATGTCAACAAAATGTATGTGTGTGCTTTTTATTACGAAAAAAAAAATAATTATGCAAAAAACCCCTATTTTCGCCTGTGTAAAAACGTTAAGGACATAACTTTTTTTTATAGAAATTTTATATATAATTATTATTGATTCGCATGTTAAAAACTCTTTTGTGTATAGTCATTTCAATGAAGTTTTCTATTACGAGATTTATTAATTTTATAATGATGCCAAAAGCAAGTAAACTGACTGAATATGAAAATGGTGCTGTTGAATCTTTTTCATTCTCAGGAATGATTTGTCTGTCTATTGCAAAAAAAAAGGTAGGGAGACTTAAAACCGTCATCAACAATTTTTTACGGTTAAAAGGTTTAAGGTATGGAATAAAATCGCTGTAAGAAGACCAAAAGTTTTGTTCCCCAGAGATGAAAGGAGACTTTTAAAATTGGTATCAACTGGAAAATACTCAAGTAAGGAAATTTTACGAATGACTGGGTTCAATGTACCCAAGAAAACAATCTGCAATACAATTACTCGATCGGGGAATTTCCAATACATAGCAAAATTGTTTAAAACATCTTTACTAACTAAATACAAAGCCCACTGTTTACAGCGTGCAAGACAATTGATGATTTGAGACAACAAAAGACTGAAGGTTATTTTCTCCGATGAAAGAGTTGGAACTAAGATGGTTCTGATAGTTGGAAGTATTGTTGGCATGATTTTAGAAAAGAAAAGGGAATTTTCTCAAAACGTCAATTAGGTGGCGGATCCATTATGACATGATGATGTTTTTCGTTTAACAACGTGGGCTCATTTACATTTTTTGCCGGAAAAGTTAATCCAAATCATATCTAAAACTTTTTTGACCATCTTTTACCAGTTGCAACACTGTAACAGGGGAAAAAATGGATTAATCAGCAAGATAATGCTCGTATCCACACAAGCCGTAGAACAAAACTCTGGTTCTAGAAGAAAAATATGAAAGTTTTGCAATGTCCACCCCGAAGTCCTGATCTAAACTCTATCGAGAACTTGCGGGGAGATCTAGAAAGACGAGTGTACCAAAATGTAGGGTATTTTTCCTCAGATTCAGAACTTAGATATACGATGGAAGATGAATGGTACAAAACTAGTACCAAACTGTGCCAAAAATTAACATTGTCCATGAAAGATAGAATATTTGCGGTCATTAAGAAGTATCATTGGTGGGTGCACAACATATAAAATATTTGTTTCTTCATTACTGTATTGTTTTTATTTTGCTGTCCTTAAAGTGTTTACACAAGCAGAATTAGTTTTTTTTATATAATTTCTGTATTTTCGTAATAAAATACTTACAAATAAATTTTGACGACATTTTTATTAGCTTTTCAACTTTATGAAAATCATTATTTTAAACTTTGTTTCATATGATTAGAAATTTATCAAAAACATAAAATTTTTTGCTGTCCTTAAAGTTTTTACACGCACTGTATATTTGAAATACGTCTAATCAATTACTAGCAACCCGTTGCTTTGCATTTCCATTTCAGGAGATCTTTCGATTTCTTGAGAGAAACCGAGGATGATTATTATTGTACAATTAGAAAAAAGATTGCAACATTAACTTTGTAAGTAATAAATCATATTTACAATGTAGGTTAAAAAGAAATTGTGAAAATTACATTTTGAATATTAGGGGACATATGATGAAAAACTTTATTTGTAAGAAGTATATTATTCTCTTGAAGATTGGAGTCGCATAGTTTAGATTTATTGCAACAGAGCAAAAATGTCCAAGTCAGGACTCAACCTGGGTATCTTGGCTTGCCGTGCCAATGCTCTTCCTACTGAGCGGACCCCAACTGTGGCCGAGAAGTTTTGCTCTCAAGGCTGGTAGACGGCAGGTGCTGGGTTCAAATCCAATCGCATCCGTCGGCCTAAACTTTCGGAGTCTTCGTTGTTTTCTTCGAATCTTGGATATCCTCGGATAAAAATATGATTGATTGTTCCTTTAAAAAGACTCCCTCGGGTCTATATTACTCGTGCAGATAATTGGTCGTCATAATTACACCACCACCACATTTGAGCTACCAGGACGATACCTGGCTGACATAATTCACTCACTGGGTATCGCCCGAGAAAGTCTGTAGGAGGAGCATTGTCACGGCAAGCAAAGGTACCCAAGTACATGTCCTGGCATGGACATTTTTCGCTCTGTTGTTATGAACCTCAACTATGCTATTAAAACTTGAAGATGTTTTTATCTAGTTGAAAAAAAAAATCATTCTCTTCATTATGGCATATTATTCTTTTAAAATTTAATTTCTAATTCTGGAGCTGGTTAATGGTGATTGACGTCACAATGAAAAACTTATAAAAAATATATTTTTTTTTATTTAGTTGAAATGAATTGGGACAAAACATTATGTCATTATGTCCCAATAAGCACAAAACTGTGTCGCAATAAGCCATTTTTATTTTAAAGATGGTATGAAACGTTTTAACCACCATATTAAAAAATAATTAATTTAAAAAGTACATTATTTTTTTGTATTTCAATTCTTGTGAATAGGAGGCAATAATTGCTTAACGCAAGGAGCATAAATCTTCCTCCTAGGCTGAATATGAAACTGAAAAAAAATCTACAATGTCATGATTTCTAAATGTCAATATGTCGACAGACGATTTTTGTTTTTGTTGAATAAATTGATTCATAAAGATTAAATATGGATTTTTTTTTTTTTTTTTTTACTTCTTCGAATTTTTTCTGAAAATTTAATTTAATCAAGACCTTTTTCATACTCTATTTACATTGAAAATAGTTTCTCTTTTCAATTTTAATGAGAAAATGACGCAAGAAAAATTATATAATACCTATCATATTCTCTTTTCTCTTTTTTTTGCCAGAAAAATGCAGTAAATTTAGATGCCATCATTGCAGAAGAGCTATTAAAAATTGCAAAAAATGTAATGTATCTGAAACTAATTCAAATTAAAATCCGGAGATCTTTTATGACATCCTCGAATCCTTGTGGATAACTGGTATAAATTTCATCGCCCAACGTCCGATATTCTAAGAAGAAAAGTGAAGAAATGCAACCAGGCAGATTTCATATAATACAAGTACATTTAATTTTTTAAAAGTAGGTATCATTACAAATAAAGCAATTGATGTTAAATATAGAAGAGTGTATGTAACTTTACACATATTTTATTACATATTTTATTGCAAATATTTACTTGAAGTTATAGATATTTAGGATATTTCGTTTAATATACATCTAATATTCTTATAAATATAAACGTATATAAATAGTTCATAAATTAAGGAGTGTACATTACATTAATTTTTAGAAAGGTATACAAATGTTAGAAATTAAGTAGGGTTATCACACTTAATAAATGCTATTTAATTTCTTTATATTAATAAATATATTTTTAAATATTAAAAAAATAAATGTATTTAATATTAGAAGGTCAAATGCATACATTATAACTTTTCGTTTTGTTAGTTTAAAAATCTCCTACCGTTTATTATTCTGCAAAAATAGTATGAAATCAGATCTAAAATTTCAAAAAGCATAAGAGTAAAATCTTTAATAGTATATAGTAAAAAATTCTTAAAGGCCTTTTATTTACATTATTTTTTAAAACATAAAATAAAGCAGGAATAACTAAAAAATATTTAGTTATTTAATCGACTTTCATAATTTAAGTGCAAAATAAGTTTTTTAAAATTTATTTTGCTATTTAAATAAGCGTTAAATGTTATTTTTAAAAAGTAAATATTTAAACTTAAAAGATTACAAATTTAAAAATTTTATCAAGCAAGAATATTATTTTCCTGTACATTAAAGAAAATTTTGTTGAAGATTAAAAATATTTTAGCTCACTAAGTATCTAATACTTTTGCGATAAGTTAAAACAACATTTTAATATTTTTTTCAGGAACTTATTTTTTATCAGTAAAGATCTCAGCTGTTGTAACACATAGTTTTGAATAAAAAAAAGTATTTATTTTCAAATATCTTTCGTTTTAACTTTTTCAATAATAAATTTAATGTTAGAAACGCTTTTCTTCTTTATATAAAAAAAAAAAAAAACCCGAGAAAATATGACTTTTTATTGTAGGCTTTTGTTCAGAAAAAACAGCGTACAAAGTAAGAAGGATAAATTATTCTATAAACATAAATTAAACAATGTTATAGTACATAATTTATACACAGGGTGCACTTTTCTATATACAGGATTGCCATAAAAAAGAAGGAGTTCTGGAGCCTCTTGTGGAAATCTATTGAGCAAAATATCCTAGATATATAGTATTTGATATATATAGTATCATAGCAAAATATATAGTATCTGAATAGGTGGCCAGACCTGCGAGAAGTGATAATAGTATGAAGATAAGCAAATTTTATATGTTGGAAACCAACGTCGGAATCCACTTATTTAATCGAAAGTACATGTTTCTCATACCAAGCCAAATCCACATTTTCGTTCATAACTGTTACAATAATGAATCATTTTAGTGGAGTCTCCAACACAATAACTTCGCCTTTTGTGAAATGTCGTGACATGAAAGGAATTGTTGGAATTTCACTGTAATTCAATCAGTGACATCGTATGCATTGCCTTCTGTGTTTTGAAGCGTCTAGCTCAGTGTTAATCAGACATAAAGGATTGCTATTTCTATCACTTTTTTTGTTTCTATCACGTTTCACAGAAAGCAAAGTAACTACGTTAAAGATATCGCTAAAATATTTTAATTATTGTTACAGTTATGAACGATATGTGAGCCACTCTGTATTTTGTAAAAAGTGGATTACGACCCTGGTTTACTATACACAATTTGCTTGTCTTGACATGTATTATCACTCCTTACTGTTCTGACCATCAATTCAGATACACTCTGTATATCTTACGCTTGTACGTTCGCTGTTTATATCGTAAAAAGTAGCACAAGTCCCCTCCAAGGGTAAGTGTAGAACTGCAAGAGTGACAGGCATTGTGACATAATTACATCTTAATTATGTACGTAAGAAATATTTTACAAAGAAGTATACTATTTATTAGAGTCATCATTTGTTTTTAATATAGATCCAAGCTTACAGTAATACTAAAAGTTGGACATCGACATTCTAATGTAAAGTTGCAGTTAAAATAACAAAGAAAGTAAAAATACAAACAATGGAACATGCAGTTAATATATTACATGCTTTGTTTTTTAACAACAACACAAAGAATTACAAAATTTTATGTAAGATAGTTCTCATATCTTGATGGACGTTTAATCAGTCTTTTTTGACTACGTCTTTTATGTGTCAAAGAACTTTGGATGATTGTTGATAGAGTGCGACTTTTACAATCTTATTATCATTTCCGTTAGTTTTTAGTTCACTACGGGGTGTCGATGTAGTCTTTCCGTTATTCTCATCTGGAATACCGATTCTACTATAAACTTTTCCTAATTTAAGACTGTCTTTTGTGTTGTGCTCATTTACTGAAATACATTTGTCATGTCTTAAATATATTCTATTCTTTTCTAAACTCTGCACCATTTGTATATGATTTCAAATGTATATCGGTGCTTTTTATTTTTTGCTATACGCAGATAATCCGGAATGTACTAACAGGAATAATGTTTACTTCCGAACCAGTATCAATTTTAAACAATATTCAAAAATTACACTGTACAACATGAAAAATGTCGTTTACATGAAAATATTTGATCCTAGATCGGTTACTTGTGCTGATCCCGAATATACTTTCTGTTTTTCTCTAGGTCTTCCAGTTTTTGAGAAATTTGCATATAGAAATTTGTATGCAAATTTAAGTTATTTTCATATAAACAATAAATATCAGATTGAATTACGTTTTCCAGATTATGACTACTGGACCATTTGCTTCAGATAAATGTCTCAATCTGTATATTCTGAACATTTACCTGTCAGTTACTAAGCCTAATTTGCATATATTTCCATGGTGTAATTTTTACATTACTATCAACTTTAAAGTAGTTGCCACATAATTGACGTAATTTTTTTCCTTGACTAGATTTTTACGTTGATTTCGAATCTGTAATTTTTTTCCTTCTATCACGTCTAGTTTTTGAGTAAAAATACTATCTACGTTTGTATGGTATTTGCACACGTTTGATATAAAATGCTTTTCAGGGGCGTGTACATCCCATTCAAAAGGGTTAACAGTGAGAAAATCCTATCAAGGACATAATCACTAATGTGTATAATCAAAAAACAATTGAAAAAAAAGTAGTAGAATCTATATTAAATTCCTAAATAGCCGAAAGAGATCAGAAAAGTAGCATAAAACTAGATTTCTGGACTGTAATTTCTTGCTTTTTTTACCAAAAACTAAAATTTCCGTGTTTTTTAAACCTAAACGTGATAGAAAAAAGGGATACCAGATTTAAAATTAACGAAAAAAACTGATTTAGAAATATGTAAGCGTAACTCATATGACAAAAATATTTGGACATCAAGAAACGCTATTAGAAAAACATGACAAATATGCAAATTAGGCACAATATTTCACGGTAACATGTCAGTATAATCTCGGACACAACATTTTTGTAAAATAAACTGGTAAATAATCATAACATAAAACAAAAAAGCCAGTCTGATAATGCTTTATGCCTTAAATGTCTATGTAATTGTACACAGATTCTAAAATTTGCATGAATCCAAATATGCAAATACCTGAAAATCTGCACGTGCTGGAGAAAATCTAAAACGGGTTTCAGAATTACGCAAAAAAACTGAATAATAAACAACGGATTACGATTTTGGGACAGAGCAAAAATTCAAATTTGTTGTCCTGTGTTATTTAGGAGAATAGTTTCTTTCCATTCAGATTTTAATCTATTCACTTGACTTACAGATTCCAACACTAATTAGTCCTTTTTATCTGCTGATGTAATACTAGAATTAACTTTGACTTCATTTATTTTCGTATTCCTACACGCAATTGCAATGTGGTTTAATCCTTCACCCTTTTTCTTGCATATTTTATCACTTGCTAGACATTTAGCAAAGGCATGCTTCAACTTATCCCTTGAACAACAGTTATTTTTTAAATAATCTTCTCTATGCCCTTAATTCTTCTGTCTAGAATTAGCTTTCCGACTAGTTTCATTTTTACTTTTTTTTTTTTTTTACTTTTAATTATTTGAACACCTTTTCATTTCACTATAGAACTATCTTCCATTAATTTCACCTGGTTCTCATTAGATACTTTTGCCCTACTTTATTACACAGCTTTAATTAGATTCAAATCAAAATCAATTAAAAACTTCTCTTTAACTGCTAAATCTTCTATACGAATTATTAAAAAAATCTCTTATCAAACTCTCTTCTTGATTTTCGAAATAACAGTCTTTGACAAGATTCTTAAAATTTGTCACAAAAGAATGAACACTTTCATATTTTTTTTCTTTTACACAATTGAAATAATTATATCGTGCAAATACAGTATTCTTTTTCGTCTCAAAATAATAATTTTGAAAATGATCAATCACTATATCAAACTTATTAGGATTTTCAGTAGGTAATTTAAATCTATTAATTGTATCTAAGGTAAAGCCAGGAGAGATGGCGCGGTCGGAGAGATTGCGCATATAGATGTTCGGGGGCAAGAAAAAAGTGAGCGCGCAGCGACACCAGTTAGTTGTACAACAGCAGTAGGGAAGTGTCCACTTGAAAGTGCACGTTGATTGTTTTGAGAGTCTAAGATAAAACATTGCTATTTTGTTTTGTTTTCCCAAAGTAAGTGCTTGAATTTTCATAGCTATTCATCAGAATTTCTATACAATGTCAGTAGTACGAAATATTTTAAACTTAAACGATTTATCATTAGCTACTAATCTAGACTAACAATGTGAACATCAACGGTTCGTTTTAGTAGGGGCCATGTTTATATAAAAGGCCGCGCAATCTCTCCTACCGAAATTGGAGAGTTTGCGAATCTGCTACTTAGGAGAGATGGCGCATTGCTCCCCTTTGTTTCCGTGCTAGGAGAGATTACGCAGCTTATTGCTAAATTTGCATAAAAAATAAAAAATGAAAATGGACTAATTTAAGTTAAACATGTTATCAAGTAACTTAATGTTATTTTGTAATCTTATCTGGACTTGCTTTTTCTGATTGTTTAATTTTTTTCCCTTTAATTAATTATTTTAATCGTTTTTAAAATTAATTCATTTTTCTGATTCTTTAATCATTAGGTTGAAATATTCACTCCTAATACAATAATATTTGTTCACAACAACCTTACAGAAATGTCATTTAAGTGTAATTCTTATTGTTAACAATTTAATAGTAGTTATTATTAGTAACAATCTCTCCAACCCATGTGCGAAATCACACCAACCCTGTACGGACAGATTGCGCAAAATAACTTTCTTGGTTTCATTACAACTGTTCTATTAAATTAAACATAACAACAAAAGGTTCGGGGGGAAGGAGTAGAGTGAGCGCGCAGCGGTTCCAGGTAGTTGAACAACAAGAGTAGTGGAGTGTCTACTTGAAAGTGCACGTTGAATGCTTTGAGCGTCTAAAATAAAGTATTGCTATTTAGTTTTGTTTTCCCTAAGTAAGTGCTTGAATTTTCATAGCTATTCATCAGAATTTCTATACAATGTCAATAGTACAAAATATTTTTAACTTAAACGATTTCTCATAAGGTACTAATCTAGACTAACAATGTGAACATCAACGGTTCGTTTTAGAAGAGGTCATATTTAAATAAAAGGCCGCGCAATCTCTCCTACCGAAATTGGAGAGTTTGCGCATCTGCTACTTAGGAGAGATGGAGCAGCGTTCCCATTAGTTTCGATGCTAGGAGAGATTACGCAGCTTATTGGTAAATTTGCATTAAAAAATGAAAAATGAAAATGGACTAATTTTAAGTTAAACGTGTTTTCAAGAAAGTTAATGTTATTTTGTAATCTTATCTAGACTTGCTTTTTCTGATTCTTTATTTTTTTCCCCTTTAATTAAAACTTTTTAATCTTTTTTAAATTATTTCCTTTTTCTGATTCTTTAATCATTAGGTTGAAATATTCACTCCTAATACAATAATATTTGTTCACAAAAACCTTACAGCAATGTCATTTAAGTGTAATTATTATTGTTAACAATTTAATTATAGTTATTATTAGTAACAATCTCTCCTACCCATGTGCGCAAATACACCAACCCTGTAAGGACAGATTGCGCAAAATAAGTTTCTTGATTTTATTACAACTGTTCTAATAAATTGCAAAATAACAACAAAATAACAATGGAAAATCATAAAAAACAAATGAAGTAAAAATTATTCATGAATACTTTAGCAAAAAATTAATATTTAGATTTTTTATTGCTATTATTTTAAACTGTGCGCAGACTATCCTAGCTTTACCTTATATCGTCATTCTAATGTAAAGTTGCAATTGACATAAAAAATGAAATATGAATAATAACAATGAGTGTTACAGTTACTATATGACACACATGATAAATTAAAATACAATATGCAAGTGAAACAGCAATTCTGAAATGTCTTAACAATGCAACTTTCATTGTTAACTATATATGTCTTTCAAAAAGACCAACATTCTGATTAAAATGTAGCTGCATGCGATACACGACATTTCAAAACATATCGGCATCAATTTCTCTGATATATATTGTTATTTTATCTCTTAAGTTGCAATATCACGGGCAGGCCTTCAATATAGAATGTCTTTAAGATATGCTCATAAGCGAAAGTCAAAGTACTGAGATCGGTGAAACAATATTTCTCGCTCATTTGATAGCACAGAATGACTGATAAAACATTGTCATGCACACTGTAAGCGCCATGAAAAGCATTTTCGAAATATAGTAAACCTCTGAGCATTTCATTTTATTTTCATGATCGCTATTCTCTAAAAGTAATTTTAAATATATGATCATTTTTCTGTAAAATCTGAGCCAAAAATATATCCTGGAGGAATCATTTGGATACTGTTTTGTTAAGATATCGAAACCTACTTTTCACTATGCCCGACATGAGATTTTGTTAGATTCCATGTTGGAGTGCGCAAAACACCTTACGTTATTTGATGACCGCCATGTAATTCGCAATATACTATAAATCTAACATTGCGCATGCTGTAAAATTTTGCAAAATTCACAATCGTAATATTACACTATGAATAACCATCATATTTTTAAACAAGGACAAAAAATCATGCGTCAAGCATAGATTATGAAACGCTCATCAATACTTCCAGAATTCTGTAACTAAACTTCAACTTTTAATAAGGTCAATGAAGATATATTAAGTAAGCAAATTAGAAAACACATAATACATTTGAAAACACAATTTCAATAATTACCGTCCATAATCGGAAATGTATTCGAATCCATTCTTCTTTTCTGATTTAAATGCCATGCGAAAACTGTCATGGCGGCAGATTAACATATTGTTATCACGCTTTCATATTATCGCAACTTTGGAAATATGCTTAAATGCGTTAATTTGTTTTAGTTGAATACCGTACATAATAATAAGAAAACTTTAAAACATTAACTTCAAATTTCACTTTCACCAAGTTTGGTTAGTTTTGATTACTTACTTTTACTCTGAAACATGGTCACACTTTTGTTTACCTGTTTACTTTTATTCGCTATTAAGCGTTTAATTTGAAACAAAACTGTTCTTTTCAGAATAATATTTTCTTAATTTTGCAATATTACTGCACTTTTTAGTATATATTATCCATTTTATAATGATAATAGCGCGAAAGAAATCGTCAGTTTAATGGTAATCGCTATACAAAATGCTATTATAAAACTATGTCCTAAGGTGCTAATTTATCTTATAAAAAAAAAACTAAAAAGTAATGATTTTGACAGTTACTTTGTTTCAATTGACAGTTTTCAATACGGACTTTTTGATAATAATATTATTTTTCGTAAACTATCCGAATTGTGCTACAACGTCTGTGAATTAGATATTAAAATATCAGAATCCCTAAAAAATGGTCTATATTTTGCATTAAATAATTTAATTTTATAAAAAGCGCATATTTAATTCACTTACTAATCAATGCAAAACAAAATTTTAACTTGTATGTTTAAAATTATTTTTTTACAAGACTAAGCTCTACATTTTTACCATTAAATTTATTTAATTTTGACGCATGCTCCTATATTCTGCAGTATTTTATAAACCATTTTATATTTATCGATTTAAACTAGCATCTTATTTTATTTTTAATACTGAATAAGTTATAAAATTAATAGTTTTGTTTATTTTATTATTAATTTTATAACTTTAAACGGCTTTTCCTCAAAATGACTTTTTTTGCTCTTGCGCGCATGGTATCTCCAAAACCGTTTGAGGTATAGCTTCAAAATTTTTACCCTATCTAAATATTGATATAATCATGAGAATGAAATAGAATGATGAAGCTGTGTTTAGTATAAAATAATTATGAAGTTGAATGCATGCAAAATTTTGTAGTTTTTCTAATTTTTTAACTAAACGTTAATTACTTTTTACCTAATTAACTGTTTACAAAAGTTTCAGTTCAAATTACAGTCCAGAGTATTATGTTTATTTTAAGATAACGTTTATGCAAATTCCATGAAATTTGCATGAGATATCGTGGGCGTAGTGAAGCGTTATCCAAATTAGAAATTTTATCTATCACTTTGAAACCCACGCCCTGATTCTTTTTTTTATGATATTATATCCAAATTAAAATTTTTTAAACATAGTTCAATATTACTTAAATATACTCTGAAATTTTGGTGCTTCTAGAGTCGTTACCTTTTTTTTAAAAAAAAATATCAAACTTGAGACGAATTTAGCATTTTCTGTGAGAGTTAAAGGCGTACTATCCCCTTAAGCTAAAATTTAATTCATGTAAACAACGCATAATATAACTAAAAACGCAATTACAGCAATCACCATCCATAGACAGCAATATATCCAGTTCTATGCGTATTTAAGTCCATTTAAAGTTTCAGAAGTATTTTTAAATGAACTAGAAATTCTTACTATAATACATTTTAATATACTTGGCTATTGCATCATGAAGAATGGAAACACTGACGGTTTGTTTTAAATGTTAGTTTTAACCCATTCCAACATAATTGAAAAGTTTTTATGAATTTGGTTTATGTGTCTGTCTTCCTATCCATCGATCTCTCTGATTGTCTGTCGATCTGTCTGCCGTCTGTCTGTGCCTTAATTCGTGTAAATATACTTGAATTGCAATGCAATTGATATATGTTATTGAAGTTTACCATGACATGTTCGTTATTGAAAATGAAGTGTGTAGTATTTATAGTTCAATTACACGGACACTAAAAGAAGTCCTTTGCATTACAGTCTATTGAGGAAAATTGTTTGCAATGTATTTAATGATATTACACTATTTCAAATATATTGAAATTGATATACATCACTCAAGTATACTACAAGATGTTTACTGTATAATATGGTGTCGCATAGCATTGATTGTTCACTTACTGGGACAAACAAAAGTATTCGGGAACAGTAATGTGTATGAGCAATAATTGTTATAAGTACATTTTCAATTGTGTTATGTGTTTTTAAATGGATTTAATTTTTTGCATATTATTTGATGTGAATAAATTCTATAAATCATATACAAGGCTGCACAAAAGATCTGGGGTACATTTCCATTTATTAACGGAAATTTTCAACTGTGCTATGTATTTCCTAACAGAAGGAAAATTCAAAATGATATGTAGTATATACGAGTATGCATATCTATAGATCATATGCTGGCCATCCCTTGTCATCCCTTGTCATCCCTTGTTTACTTAGACATAATTTTTCACCTTATTATTCTGTGATGTTTTGTTACAGTATTATAAATATCTTGGAAAATGTTTCGTAATCTATGCTTGATGCATATTTGTCTTTCTTGTTATTTTTAAAACTACTTTTATACATAATAAAATTCTCTTTGGCTACATATTTTCATGTATTACCACATAAGAAGAGATAAAATGCAAAATTTGTCATCTCGGAAAACATATTTATTTTGTTTTCCTTTAGAAGCGAAAACACTCAAATCATAAACGAAAGCATCACACAAAAATTATACGTGAAGGAATCACACACAAATCTTAAACAATAACATTAATGGAAACAGATTTTAAATAAAATAAGGATTGTCATCTATATGAATTCAAAGCATACAATCTAAATATTACTTAGTATTTCTTGAGAATTGTTTTGATAATTTCTTATAAGTGCGTCCCATATATTTTTACGCAATCATACTTGTGAATAGAAATTAGAAGGGCCTTTTATGTTTAAATAGTAGATATGGTATTTGAGATCGAATTTGAAAAGAAAAATGAAAAAAGTTAAATTGAAAAGTGAGTTTGAAAAGTGATAGTTTTATTAATCGGCAATAGGTGGAGAATCGAAATGACTAACGCATCCTATCCATACTACAGAATGTCCACGACTGTAATTAATATGCAGCACCCACAAAAACATAAATTAGGTGTTATTTTTTTTTAGTTAGACTTTTTCAGAGAGATAGACAGACGAAGATTGTTATGAGAACGCTATGAAGTACGGTATTTGAGATCGAATTTGAAAAGAAATAGAAAAATGATATTTTTATTAATCAGCAATAGGTGTAGAATCGAAATGACTAACGCATCCTATCCATACTACAGAATATCCATGACTGTAATTAATATGCAACACCCACAAAAACATAAATTAGGTGTTATTTATTTTTTAGTTAGACTTTTTCAGACAGATAGACAGACGGATGAAGAACGTTATGAGAACGCTATGAAGAACGGTATTTGAGATCGAATTTGAAAAGAAATAGAAAAGTGATAGTTTTATTAATCGGCAATAGGTGGAGAATCGAAATGACTAACGCATCCTATCCATACTACAGAATGTCCACGACTGTAATTAATATGCAACACCCACAAAGGCATAAATTTATTTATTTTTTAGTTAGATTTTTTCAGACAGATTGACAGACGGATGAAGAACTTTATGAGAACGCTATGAAGAACGGTATTTGAGATCGAATTTGAAAAGAAATAGAAAAGTGATAGTTTTATTAATCGGTAATAGGTGGAGAATCGAAATGACTAACGCATCCTATCCATACTACAGAATGTCCATGACTGTAATTAATATGCAACACCCACAAAAACATAAATTAGGTGTTAGTTATTTTTTAGTTAGACTTTTTCAGACAGATAGACAGACGGATGAAGAACTTTATGAGAACGCTATGAAGGACGGTATTTGAGATCGAATTTTAAAAGAAATAGAAAAGTGATATTTTTATTAATCAGCAATAGGTGGAGAATCGAAATGACTAACGCATCCTATCCATATTACAGAATGTCCATGACTGTAATTAATGTGCAACACCCACAAAAACATAAATTAGGTGTTAGTTATTTTTAGTTAGACTTATTCAGACAGATAGACAGATGAATGAAGAACGTTATGAACTCTCCGAATGTTTTTCGAGTATAAATTTATGAAACATGTGCCGTTTTAATTCGTTTTCCAAATGAATCAAGAAAATAATATTTAAATTAATTTATATGCATCTAGATAAAATTCACAACAGAGGTACTGGAATATAATCAAACAAACACAGGAATTTTATCAGCATAAGCTATTTATTACAAGCTATAAAATAAAATGTATGATAATGCAAGTCAAACGGTTTAATTTTTATTCGTGAAATAATGTATATATTTGTTTCTTATGGACATTAATTAAAACGTTAGATAACATCAAAGCGGGCGACGAGCCAGTAAATTTTACGACTCAAATGGGAATTGAATTAATGACTTCACTAGTATAAAATTATAAAATTCTGTAAGAGTTACAGGCGATTATCAGCATCGAAGTGGATTAACATATAAGTGATTAATATAAATAATCATTATTATTTGTTTTATAATCATTAATACTTATAACCATTAATGCTTATTAATATAGTTATGCTAAATTAGCGACAATTCGCCGGCGTCACTAGCCATTTTTTTTCAAAACGATCATCGATTTAAATACACCTAGGTTTGGGGTTACGACTACTTTGGGCAGCGTACACCCATGACGGCGGAACCCGTAAAGACAGCTAAAATATACCATAAAAATTAATTCAGGAAAAATTAAAATATCTCAAAGATTATTCACTATATTGCGTTAAAAGTTTGAAACCGGATTCCTTTTACGAATGGTGAAAAATCCCCGCGGAATACCCAAAAACGCTACAAATCGTTAAAAAAAATTAAATTACAGAGAATAAAATTTACTATATTGGGCTAAAATATTGAAAGCGGATTTCTTTTGCAAGGGCCAAACAATCGCCCAAAACTGTAAAAAATACTAAAAAATAAAAATAAAATAAAATAAAAAAATTCAAGAATGGCTGTACGAATTTCGAATGAACGTTATTGAAAATAGGAAGAAGTTTTGCTGTATTGGGCAAAAAGGCTGAAACCGGAATACCCATATGATGCTTGTCATTTTACGTAAGATGCAGGTTCTTTTCATTGTCGAACATCTTTCCGAACATTCTTTCCATGAAATCAATCGCGTAACCAAGCGTCGTTAAAATATAAATAAACAGCAGTTACGATCGAACAAACATCTTCTTAAAAAAATAACTTAAACTATTTTATTTACATTTAAATATAGAATATTATTCTTCATAACACTCGTTTGAGCGTTCAAAATTATTACCGACAATCGGTTCAGAAAATTACATCATCTCTACTGAAGAACATAAATTTTTTAACCAAAAATAGAACCGACTTCAAAAACTACTACAAAGTAAAAAATAATTTTTTTTTACATAATAGTTAATAAGAAATTAAATTAAGAGGATTGTATTTACCATGCATATTATTATATTTATGTACATTAATTTGAATTTTTGGAGTCGGTGCCAGCCAAGCCAAATTAAAGCCATGTTACCATTTTTAAACATTTCATCTGATGTTATAAATGTGTATTTTCAAATGAGATCCACTATATATGTTGACAAACATTGCTTTGGAAATTAGTTAATCATTTAAATCATTGTATTTTCTACCATTTGAAGAGTTATATGTATTTTTTTTTATTGTCTCGTATTTATGTAGATATAATTTATACGCGTTTTGCGATTTATATTGGATATTTTGTTTGGAATTTTGTACTTGGCTTGGCTGGCACCGACTCCAAAAAATCAAATTAATGTACATAAATATAATAATATGCATGGTAAATACAATGCTCTTAATTTAATTTCTTATTAGCTATTATCTAAAAAAAATTATTTTTTACTTTGTAGTAGTTTTTGAAGTCGGTTCTATTTTTGGTTAAAAAATTTATTTTTCGCTTTTTAGTAGTTTTTGAAGTCGTTCAATTTTTGGTTAAAAGGTTTATTTTTCGCTTTTTAGTAGTTTTTGAAGGCGGTTCTTTTTTTGGTTAAAAAGTTTATTTATTTATTTATTACTTTACCGATATCCGTATTTACATTAAACCATATTGTTGCTAATATATTTTTTATTTCACGCTAAACTTTGCAGTAGACTCGTGTACGGAAGATTAGAAAATTTATTATTATTCTCATCTAATGTATTTAAAGGCTTTAATGATATCTATATTTACATAAAACCATATTGTTTCTAATATATTTTTTATTTCACTCTAACATCGGCAGTAGACTCGATTACGGAAGATTAGAAATTTTATCATTATTCTCATCTAATGTCTTTAAAGCCTTTAATGATATCTATATAACATTAAACCATATTGTTGCTAATAAATTTTTCATTTAACGCTAACCTTGCAAGTAGACTCGATTACAGAAGATTAGAAAAATTATTATTATTCTCACCTGGTGCTCATGCTTAATGTGTATTAATTTTTACGATTCGTACAAAGTTAATACACTGCGCTAACAATGTCGCCTATAATACTATTCGGAGTTTTCTTTCTTTCTTTCTATATTGTCACTCTATAGTTAATATTATTTAGTAGAAATATTAAAAGACAATTGCAGAAGCATTTATATACAACTGTATTGTATAATATAATATAGATAATTGGGTATTTTAAAGGCAGTTTCCAACTTGTGTGCCACAGGTGATAAATCACTAAATATTTTCTGTAACTCGTACATTTGTATGTGAGTTGAAACAACAATGTATTTAATTATGCGCCAATAAACGCTCGTCAAAATATGCCAAACCGCTGTGAAACTGCAACAATGTAAATTTAAAAGATTCAAAAGTAGATTTGTTGTGGCATAATTTATAGTTTTTATTCATACGTTGTATTATATTCATCCAATTCACAAATTTATGTAATTTTGCTTTTCAAATATGGCAATACTCAAAAGTTTTAGTTTTTGTTTGGATCTTAAAAAGTTTGTTCTATGAAAATAATTGGGGACTCCGTGGCCGAGTTGTTAAGACACTATTCCGCTAATCGCTTGAGAGCGTAATAGTCAGGTCGGCGGGTTTGACTCCCGCCAGCTCCATTGCACACACTTTGTGGAGCTTTCGGATGTAACTCTCTGGTGTTGTAAATTTCCTTGTGGTTATGTCGTCCCTGTATATTGACGATGACTTATAAGCGGGCACTTGATGTCAAGCACACAAGTCAGATGTATGTTCTCAATAAATAAATAAAATATGAAAATAAATCCTATAAGTTAAAGCTGATTTAAATATGTCAGTCTTTTTATTATTTGCAACTTGAAAGTCGTCTGCCCAACAACTGGTGACCTGAATGTAATAACTCTTAATAATATCCGATTTGCTTAAAATTTTGTATATACGTTCATTGTGATAAGGCGCTCATTGGTTAAGTATAAAGAGGGGGGAGGAACAGTGGCTAATCCCCCCTTTAATTTATTTATGCAGAATTATAATCCGATAAGTTAAAGCTGATTTAAATACAGTGTCTCACAAAAGTGATGGGACACTTGTGCTTTATAAAAAGAAACTGCAATAAAATAAATAAACAAACATGTGCAAAAATTTTTTGGGTGTGTTTCATATTTAAAGTTAGTAACAATTATTACATAACATACATTTTGTCAAAATATTAAAATATTAATTTAGTAAAAATACAATTGTTCAGAACGGAGCAAAAAATGGCTCACATAAGTGATGGGACACTTACTTTTCCATCAAATATTTATCCACAAATTTTACTTTTTAAAAGGTTTTAATATTTTGTTGGATTTCCTTTTACTTTTAAAACATGATTTAATCTTTTTGGGATGGATTTGACTATTTTTTTTTGTGATTTCTGGAGTGATTTTACCCCATTCTTCTTGAAGCACCGATTTTAGTTGTTGTTTTGAAGAAATGGTGTGTTTGCGAATTCTTGATTCCAATTCTTGCCAAATATTCTCTATGGGATTTAAGTCTGGAGATTGTGGTGGTGTTTTTATTATTTCAGGACAGTTATATAGCAGCCAGAGTCTAACGTTCAGAGCAGTGTGCTTGGGGTCATTGTCCTGGTAGAATTTAAAATCGTTATGAAGGTTCAATTTTCGTGCTGAAGATTTCAAATTTTGCTTTAAAATATCAATATACTTGTACTGATCCATTATACTGTCAATAAAAACAAAATTACCAACTCCAGCGGACGACATACACCCCCATACCATAACTCCTCCTCCACCATGTTTTACTGTTGGTACCAAGTTCTGTTTGCGAAGTTCTTCCCTGGGTTTTCTCCACACCAAGATTCTACCGTCAGAACCAAATATATTAAATTTACTCTCATCAGCAAATATAACTTTATTCCAGTAATCAGAATTCTTATTTATGTTGGATTTTGCGAAAGCTAGTCTGAGTTTTCTATTCTTTTCACTTGCGAAGAATTTTTTCCTGGCTACTCTACCGTGATATCCAGCAGATCGAATTACCCTTCTAATAGTTTCAGGATTAACAATTATTCCATATAATGCTTGTAAATCAGCAGCAACTTTTGAAGCACTAATTCTTGGATTTTTTTTAATATTTCGAACGATAATTCGCTTTATTCCATTGGATAGCTTTGATGGTCAGCCAGGTCTTCTTTTATCCTGAATCATATGATTCTTTTTATATCGTTTAATGATATTGAAAACTGTTGAACGACTCAAGTTAACTGTTTCAGCAGTTTTTCTAATAGATTTTCCACGTTCAATATGCAAATTAATAACTAATTTTCGAATTTCAGGCGAAGTTTCTTTTCGTTTAGCATTCATGACTACACAGAGCTAAAAAACACAAAAATTCCAAAACAAACTGGAGAGAAATACTGCAGACGATTTTATAAATTATTGCCAATTGCTTTTAAGTAAAAATAAAACCCCAAAAAATATTTTTATTGCTTATTTCAGGCGATTTTTGTTGCATATATAATGGTGTCCCATCACTTATGTGAGCTATTTTTTGCTCCGTTCTAAACATTTGTATTTTTATTAAATTAATATTTTAATATTTTGACAAAATGTATGTTATGTAATAATCTTTACTAAATTTAAGTATGAAACACACCCACAAAAAAAATGTGTACATGTTTTTTTAATTTATTTGATTAGTTTCCTTTTGTAAAGCACAAGTGTCCCATCACTTATGTGAGACACTGTATGTCAGTCTTTTTATTTGCAAATTCACGTAATATAATATTTCAGGATATTAAATGAAAGTCGTCTGCCCAACAAATTAACTATTTTTAAAATGCTTATTTTTTTCGTTTTTGTTGAATTTCTGAAAAAGTACTGAACCAATTTTTATAAAATTGAAATGGGACCAATTCGAGAGTATTCTCTTTCGAATAAAAAAAAAAAAAAATCACATAAATAGGACGCATAGTTTCGGAGTAATCGGTGTACTACATACACAAAAAAAAAAAAAAAAAAAACTTCATACACGTCGAATTGATAACCTCCTCCTTTTTTGAATCGGTTAAAAATCAGAAAAAAAAAACAACAAAAAACAAAAAACGCGTTGCCACAGCAGCCAACAAAAATCGTCTGACTAGCGCCAGGGAGGCATTCGTAACACCATATTTTGTTTATTAATACGAAAAAATCTTCGCGACTCTCGAATCAGTGCTATAAATCACATTAAAAATTAAAATTAAAAAAAAAAACTGCAATGAATCGAGCGGACTTTCTGGACACTGGTGTACCAATGTAAATTTAGTTAGTGCTTAATATTATTTAAAATTATGTTACATCGCAAAAGTAACTTCCAAACGGTTTTTTGCAAGGAGCTTGAAATGAATAAAAAAATGGCAGTTTGAAAAAATAGCGTTAAAGGGTTAAAAATAGGTCAAGACATATTATGTGTAATTACAAGTTATCAGGCTTGGCAACAAAGAAATATAAAATAACGGGAAAATGGTGGTGTATTCAGAAATATGTCAAAAAGTGCAAAATTTAGATTTTATAATGATTTTTAAGCTTTGTAAGGATTATATAAGAAAAGTTTTGTTTTGTAAATGGACACTGAATATAAAAAGTAGAAATTGTAATAATCTCATTTTTTTGGACAAATTTGGTAGAAAATCGTATTTTTTTTTCTTATTTATTTAAATGCAGTTAATTATTTAAAAAATATGTTTATTTTTATAAAAATTTTAAGATACAGTGAAACAAACAAAACAACACTTTTTTTTTAAAATATCACAAAATCTCTTATAATGAATTAGAGCACAAAATAAATAAACATCTGAACACAATAAAAGGAATTACCGGATGAATATATTTTTTGAAACAACACTACTTTGTTATTCCATACACAATTATCAAAAATTAAAGAAAAATGTGGAAATTTCAAGTGAAAAATGAGAGAGAAAAAACTATCACGAATTCGTAGAATATAGGTCCACTTAACTCTAAAAGAAATCCGAAAAATGCAGGAAATTTCCTGCAAAATTTTGCGGAATAGTTTCATTTTTTTTTTCAAAAACGGTACAATTGTCGTTACTGACATTTTTAGATTAAAAATCCGTAAAAATGACTGAAAATTTTGTGTAAGGTTTATGGAATACTAGCTGAATCACCGGGCGTTGCCAGGGTCCATGATAATAACCTTAAATATTCCTAAAATCAGTGTTAAATAATTTTATTTTTTAAACAAAAATCTCTTCAAACAAACCTAATGTTAGGGGCACCAGTATCTTTCGTAGCTTATACCCTCGAATTTGTATGATGTTTTTTTTGTAAATGAGAATCTATCCAAACAAACCGAGAGCTGGGAGACTCACTAACTTTGATAGCGTATACCGGGGATCTACGCACGCTCCGGTTATTTTGATTTTACTTTTTTTAACAAAAATATTTACAAAAAAACCTAATACTGGGGTCCCTACTGCCATCTGTAGCGTACACCATCGGATTTGTATGATTTTATATTTTTAAACGATAATCTAACCAAACGAAGCTAGAATTGCGAGCCCACTGCCTTAGGCTGCGTACACCGGTCGTGCTACTCAAACCCCGATCTGTTTTTTTTTAAAACCAACCTCGATTTTTTTTTAATTTTATATTTTTAAACAAAAATCTATCTAAAAAGCTAAGGAATCCCGTTATTGCGATTAGCGATTTAATTTCTGACATTTAGCTATATTCAAATTTCAATTCTGACAAAAGTTCCTGAGAAAACCCACGTAATATAAAATGCACCCCCTCCCTCTTTTAAAGCGTGAAATGATATCTCCAGTTGTTGAAAACATAGATGTTTTCCCGCACATGCGTAGAAGCGAAAACTTCTCCGAAAATGTTCTAAAGCACAATTAAAACTGGAAACAATGTATCTTCAAATATCATAAGAAAAAACAAATTTCTCTGGCGAATTTCTGAAGCGACTTCAAAAAAATATTAAATAGTAAATATTATATATTTTAAATCAAATATATCGTTAGAACCGTACAAGTACCGAAAATAAATCTGGTTCGAATCCCACCGGTGTGAATTTTGGTTAATTGCTGAAGACTGACTCAAAAAGATAATTTATCTTCATGTGATGTAAACTTGTCCTTAGGTAGGGGTTTTTTGGACCATAAAATGCGTCTTATTAAAAGAAGAAATTCTTAAAAAATACGGAACATTTAAAACTGGTTATTTTAGAAAAAACAGAAAAATGTATGGAATTTACAAATTTTTTTCCCCGTTAAAATATGGAAATACTACTTTCGTCCCGATTGCTAGTGCAGTTTCCGGTATTTAACGTATTTTATTTTGCAGTACATCTTTCAAATTGAATATTAATATTATCAGATCTGACATGATTGAGCAACCAGCTTATGAGTTTAGAAGTCAACGAATATTCGCAGATCTCAGTCTGAGAGAGATACCAAAATTACACGTAAAAACAAACTATGATAACGCTCTTTTATATTTATTACATATTTATATTGACCATCATATTTAAAACAAAAGTAGAGCAACATCTAAGACGAAGGGATGCCAATAAATCGCAATTCTCAGGTTAAATGGATCAAAATTTATTTTCAAAGAGTTTCTGATATGTTTTACCATGCCAAATAATTTCATAAAATTTGAAGAATACCCATAGAACATAATATCTTTTTCAAAATGTGTCTTCAGTATTTTACTTTTATTTCATATTTGGTTCTTTCCTGATTAATTTAAAAATACTTATGCGTGTGTATGTTTCAAATGAGAAGCGATCAAGTTGAAACATGAATACGAGAAGAAAATAGGTACTAATTTAATACAGCTTCGGTAATTTTTTGCGACAATGTCTGCTGTAAAAGTTTTCTTTTTAGCCATTTACTTATATGTTTGAAAATGCGTTTGTTGTTTGTAATATCAATTCAGTATTTAAAAGTACTTGTCTATTTCAGTTCAGTACTTGAAAGACAAAAATAACAAAAACAAAAAATCTGTAAAATGACACTGCGTTTGTAGCATGGTTTTTAGGATTCTCCATTTGCAAAAATAAGCATAAAGAATCAACATAAACTAAACTAGTACCCCTCAATTCCCCGTACGATTCTCATTACCCGTATTTTAAAAGTTGCAGACAAAAACGAAAATAGTCATTCTTGACGTAGTCTTTCAATTTATTTTTTAAAATATAAACTTAACGGGCCGTCATCATACTTAATTTGTATCCATTTCTGAATTTTTTCTCATTTTTGATATCTTATCTGGATGTTTCTGTAAAGTTTATACCTTCGGATACCAAACGGTAAAACATACGGTGAAATACTTTAGTGATTATGACTTTTAAAATTTGGATCATTTATTGTTAAATTCAGTTTTAATTGTTCAAATACAAATTGCATTGCGAGTAGTTTTTTCATATAATTCAAAAACAACATAGCATAATGAGCTGTAATTTCGGATTCGTATATTTTAAGCTTCTAGACATCCCTTTCTGTATAAAAAAACGAGAGCTTATAGCTCATATTGCTTTCGGAAATAACTTTTGAAGAAAAAAAATTAAATCAATTTCCATGAATAGGAATTTTAACCTGTAACTTTTTTAACAGATATCGATCTAGAAGTGAATAAAAAGCAACGGATCATTCCGTTTTCAATACTTTTTGAGTTATGCTTAAAAATCTACCCGAATTGCAATATTTTCTGCAATGATTAAAAGTATATTTAACAATATGAGTTCTAAACTTTAAACCTAAATATGGTACCTAATGTATTTGACCGAAAGACTTCCCGCGGGTATCAGAAGGTAACGTAAACTAAAAAATCCAATTATTCTGTGTCCATATTGAAATAGTAAACGTTGAAACAATTTCTGTTTCAGGACGGCTTCTTTTTAACACTTTCCAAACTAGTTGAAAAGTGTTTATGACTTCGGTTTGTCTGGCCGTATGGCCGTCTGCTGTCTGCCGTCTGCCGTCTGGCCGTGCTTTAACTCCCGTAAATATGCTCGGATTGCCTTGCAATTTTTATATGTTATTGTCGTTATCTATAGCACGTTCCCTATTTCAACTGAAGTGTGTAGCACTTATAGTTTTTTTACAGGGACACTCAAAAGAATTCCGTTACATTACGGTCTATGGGGAAAAATCATTTGCGGTTTATTTTAATGTTGTTACACAATTGCAAACACATTGTAATTGATATATATCACTAAGGTGTATTACAAGAAGCTTAATATGGAATAGGGTGTGCATAGCACTTATAGTTAATTTACAGGGACTGTCAAAAGAATTCCGTTACATTACGTCTATAGAGAAAAATCGTCTGCGGTTTATTTTAATGATGTTTCACTATTTTAAACGCATTGAAATTTATATACAGTGTCTCACAAAAGTGATGGGACACTTGTGCTTTATAAAAAGAAACTGCAATAAAATAAATAAACAAACATGTGCAAAAATTTTTTGGGTGTGTTTCATATTTAAAGTTAGTAACAATTATTACATAACATACATTTTGTCAAAATATTAAAATATTAATTTAGTAAAAATACAATTGTTCAGAACGGAGCAAAAAATGGCTCACATAAGTGATGGGACACTTACTTTTCCATCAAATATTTATCCAAAAATTTTACTTTTTAAAAGGTTTTAATATTTTGTTGGATTTCCTTTTACTTTTAAAACATGATTTAATCTTTTTGGGATGGATTCGACTATTTTTTTTGTGATTTCTGGAGTGATTTTACCCCATTCTTCTTGAAGCACCGATTTTAGTTGTTGTTTTGAAGAAATGGTGTGTTTGCGAATTCTTGATTCCAATTCTTGCCAAATATTCTCTATGGGATTTAAGTCTGGAGATTGTGGTGGTGTTTTTATTATTTCAGGACAGTTATATAGCAGCCAGAGTCTAACGTTCAGAGCAGTGTGCTTGGGGTCATTGTCCTGGTAGAATTTAAAATCGTTATGAAGGTTCAATTTTCGTGCTGAAGATTTCAAATTTTGCTTTAAAATATCAATATACTTGTACTGATCCATTATACTGTCAATAAAAACAAGATTACCAACTCCAGCGGACGACATACACCCCCATACCATAACTCCTCCTCCACCATGTTTTACTGTTGGTACCAAGTTCTGTTTGCGAAGTTCTTCCCTGGGTTTTCTCCACACCAAGATTCTACCGTCAGAACCAAATATATTAAATTTACTCTCATCAGCAAATATAACTTTATTCCAGTAATCAGAATTCTTATTTATGTTGGATTTTGCGAAAGCTAGTCTGAGTTTTCTATTCTTTTCACTTACGAAGATTTTTTTCCTGGCTACTCTACCGTGATATCCAGCAGATCGAATTACCCTTCTAATAGTTTCAGGATTAACAATTATTCCATATAATGCTTGTAAATCAGCAGCAACTTTTGAAGCACTAATTCTTGGATTTTTTTTAATATTTCGAACGATAATTCGCTTTATTCCATTGGATAGCTTTGATGGTCAGCCAGGTCTTCTTTTATCCTGAATCATATGATTCTTTTTATATCGTTTAATGATATTGAAAACTGTTGAACGACTCAAGTTAACTGTTTCAGCAGTTTTTCTAATAGATTTTCCACGTTCAATATGCAAATTAATAACTAATTTTCGAATTTCAGGCGAAGTTTCTTTTCGTTTAGCATTCATGACTACACAGAGCTAAAAAACACAAAAATTCCAAAACAAACTGGAGAGAAATACTGCAGACGATTTTATAAATTATTGCCAATTGCTTTTAAGTAAAAATAAAACCCCAAAAAATATTTTTATTGCTTATTTCAGACGATTTTTGTTGCATATATAATGGTGTCCCATCACTTATGTGAGCTATTTTTTGCTCCGTTCTAAACATTTGTATTTTTATTAAATTAATATTTTAATATTTTGACAAAATGTATGTTATGTAATAATCTTTACTAAATTTAAGTATGAAACACACCCACAAAAAAAATGTGTACATGTTTTTTTAATTTATTTGATTAGTTTCCTTTTGTAAAGCACAAGTGTCCCATCACTTATGTGAGACACTGTATATCACTAAGGTGCATTACAAGAGGTTTACTACAGAATATTCTGTGTAAAGCATTCATCGTTCATTTACAGGGACACACAAAAAATTCTCTACTGTCTGTTAACAATAATTCCTGGAAGTGTTTTTTAAGTTACTGAACGCGATTTTAAATTTAACTCACTTTTTGTTTATTACGTGGTGTGTATAAATTCTGTAGATCATATACAGGGAAGCACAAAAGTTCGCGGACACATTTCCGTTTATTGACAGAAACTCCAGAAGGAGAATTTTAAACTGTGCTACGCGTTTCTTAACTGAACTAAAATTTAGCATCCTATGTAGTATATATACAAATCTATAGATCATATACAGGGCTGAATAAAAGTATTCGGATATTTTTCCAAATATTGTATACGTTGGAAATTCCTGAAATTTTTTTAAATGTGTTATGCGATTTTCAAATTGTTTACTTAGATGTTATCTTTCATCTTATTAAACGGTATGATTTGTAAAATTATTTTGGAAGCGTTGGAAAGTGTTACATAATCTATGCTTGACGCATGATTTTTCGTTCTTGTTTTTTTTAATGAACTGAAAGAAATAATTTCCAGTCGAATCTCTACTTTCGTTTTTCGCTGAGACTTTAAAAATTAGAATAATGCCCATCGTTCGGAATTTTGGGTACTCAAACGCACACATAAAAAAACATACAATTCAACCGAAAGTATTGTGATGAAGAGTACATGCACTGTTAAAAATAAATCCGTCAATTCACGGTAAAACTACTGGCAGCAAAGTTGCCGGACTTTTTCTGTTCCGTTAGTACATTTTCCGCTTTGAATGATAAAGGAAGGGAAATTTTTCTTATTTTTCTTAAGTGTTTTTATTTTATTTTAATTTTTTATTTTAATTTATATTTATTTTTATTTGTAAATAAACTCGGTTTTAAAATATGTCATCTCTACTTGTGATGCCATCTATTGATTATTACGGGAGTATTTAATTTAACATTTGATATAATGGAAGAATATTTTCTGCCAGACCTGAGGATTGAACTGCGGACGTTAGCGGCTTGAGCCGAGTGCTTTACCGCAAGACCAGCGGGTCCGTGCTAGAGTAAGAGTAGGAAACGATTATACGGGATGTCTTCAAATCGCAGCTTGGAACTTAAACAATTTGGAGTTTAGAAAACTGGTAATTTTGAAGTTAATTGCGGGGATATTTCGTAATGAGATGATGGTTGAAAACTATAGTATTAATAGAGGATAAAAACATGAATTATATATATTCTTAATTTGATTGTTAGATGTAAAATATAAATATTATATTTTGAATTAAATTCGACAATTTTTTTTTTTGCTTTTTTGCGAAAATTGATTTTTAATGAACTATTATGTATTTTTTAAATGTGTTCGTTTAGAATATGTTTTCAGTGTGATTGTTTTTTATAACTTTAAAAAATAAATTGCGAATAATTTTAAAGGAATGGGTTTAATTCGAAAGCATTATTTTTGTTTCGTGCTTTTTTAAATTCGAAAGCACTATTTTCTTGTTGTTGTTTTAAATAAACTTGAAATTTTAATTTAAGGAATTTTTAGTTTTTCTGTGCAGCAACATGTCAGTTTTTGAAACATTGAAAATAAACATGCAGCAGATAACGGAATATCTCCGTTGGCTGCTTTCTTAATGAGGAAATTTTCTACTTTTAACTGAAAATGCCCTTTTGTCATGAAAAGGAACTTTTTCTGTGAAATTCAGGAAAAAAATACTCGTGAATTTCAGATTATTTTTAACAGTATACTGTAAAAAAAAATCCGTCAATTTACGGAAAAAAGACTGGCAGCAGAGTTGCCTTAATGTTTCTGTTTTATGAGGAATGTTCCGTCTTTGTAGTCCATAAATGGAGCGATACAGACGCGAAGTAGTTTAAGCGCATGCGTGGCGATCAAAATACTGCAATCCCATTGGATGATAGATTTTTACATTAATAATTCCGTATTTGAAACTCTGTTATCTTAAAAGTCTAAAAAGTGTTTAGGAATACCGTTTATGCACTTTTTGTGCACAATTCGGTTTGCAGTTTTTATGCATAAGTAGAGGTGCTAAATACGCTCGGATTTTGTGTACTTTTTTTGCAAACTCTTTCTAGCTGGGTAGCAACAGATATACGGGAGAGATTCCATTTTTCTAACAAAACGGAAACTTTTTGATCAAAATTCACGGAAGACAACCTGTCAATAAACGAAATTTTTTAACAGTGTGGTAAAACTACCATGTACTGTAAAAAAAGACAAATGTTTCTTATTCTAAGAAAATATTCTATAACCACAAACGACAATGGACTCATCAAACTTACACATGATTCTAAAAAGCGTACTTTATCATTATAAACCTCAGAAACCAACATCTTTTTAAGAATTACAGAATCGTTTATGAAAACAGATTCTCTTGCTGACACTGATTTTCAGAAGCCTTTATAAATAATTTTTATAGTGTATTAATCGGTTTTCTCAAAGCAGTATATTGGTTTTTAGGATTTTTTCAATTTCCAATTAAACATTTTCAGCTGTATAACTGAATTTATACATGCAAGAGTAACAAAATAATATAAATTTTGCTACTAGTATCAATTGCAATAATTTATCAAACAAGTAAACATGAAAATGTTTACTTGGTAATCAATAGAGTCCGAAAAACCCATATTAAATGCTTAAAACGACTAATAAACTATAAAAAATACTCGGAAACGTTTTCAAAAAGTCAGTGTCAAAATGCATTGGTTTTTGAGGTTGCTAAAGATAAAGAACGCTTTTTAGACTCGTGGGTAACTCGAAAGAGGTGCCCTCGACGGAGATATGACTGCCGACAATAGCTTCTCTTTTGAGTCAAACTGTCTTCCATCTACTTACAAACTTTGAATTAGAATGAATCAAATTTTCCATTCACTCGATGTTCCATGTCGGTCTTCTTAAGAGTCAATCCAAAACTTTGATTTCACAAAATCACTAATTCACCATACGAGCAGTATGGACCGCTGCACACATTTTCTGAAAGATGTAGTTTCTCCCATCTTTCGAAATTGCTTGACAGCGGAGATTCCTCGTGAGCAGCAGAACATATTATAATGAACACAAATTAAAAAGTTTTTTTTAAAAACCCAAGGATCCTCACACAAGATTCAGCTGGCCTACAAAATGGCTTAAGCACTCACAAGCCCCGTCCAGAAGAGTTGGTCTCTTAATTTTGAGCCAATTCCAGATGAAAGACCTGTATCTGGATTGGCACCCCTCCCCCCACTGAGCTCTATAATAATACGGAAAGCTAACTCACCGATCCACTTTCTGCCGCAACCGCATCACACTTTCAGTGCGCCCATGTAATGAATCCTGCACTTTTCTTAATATTACAGGCAATTTTCTAAACTTTCCTGCATACTTTTTGTCACTTTTAGTTATTTCTACATCTTTTTCATATTTTTATAAGTAATATTTAACATATTTTTCTTTTTTTTTAATGAGAATATATAAAATTTCCTTTTTAACAAATATCAAATTAAATATTGGCGATGAATTTAAATAAAACCTGTAGTTTTTACAATAAAAAAATGTATATCAGTGAAAATTGTAAGCAACTTCGTCATATTTTAAAAAGATAATCTAATTTGAAAATATCTATCCCATACTATTCTATGGGAGAAAATCTGTGTTTTGCCAAAGATTTTCCTCCGAAAATTTTTGGCATTGTATTCATGGGCAGACCGCTGGATACAATGTATTAGAATAGGAAGTTAGCACTCCGTTCTATTGTGGAGCTCAGTGGCAACCCCAGAGGTAGCGCTTATTATAAAAATGGAGGACATTTCAACCCCGAACATATTTTACGTGCACCGGCTCCCATTACTGCAGCCGAGAGAGGCACTGACCACGGTCGATGCTGCTTCACTCTCGGTGATCTTACGGGAACCGAGCTTATTCGTCCGCGCCACTGCGGGACTCCAAGGATCCCCACACCAGAGACCCGCCTCCATATTCCCGGTTTGAACAATATTTTTCTTCCGTTCTCAAATCGTGCCAATAGCTATGAAACCCAATCCGGGCCATTCAGATTAAACTTCTTTTTGTTTGAAAACATGTCTTTTTCACAGTCCGGTCCATCCAAAATCTGTTGTCTTGCCCGTGCCAACTAGTCCTCTTTTCGCTTCTGTCCGGGTGTGGTTCAGTATGTTTTTCCTTAATTGTCAGGTACGAAGTAGTTTTATATCTTCGTCACTCGGTTGTCCAATGGACACCTGCATTGTATTGAGCATTAATATCCGCGTATTGTTCCTTGCAGCATTAAGTATCCGACGTTTGTCATTATCAGTCAACTCCTTCTCACCCCCCCCCCCCTCAATATATTCTTATACACTTGTTGTCCGTAACTAGCTTCCTGCTTGATATAGTTTCGCACAAGACTTTTAATTCTTCCAATTCTATATCCAATTTCATGGTTGCCGAAAACTCATTCAAAACTTCGATTATGATCGGTAGTTAACATATTCCTTCTTTCATCCCTAAAATAAAACATAAATTATACATACAAGTGCTAAAAGCATGTACAGACGTATTAGCAAATTCAATTATCTTGTTGTAATTTATCACCGACGACAATTTTAAATTTAAAATGAAAATGTACACACTCTGTTTATGTTCGTCAACAAACGAAAGCTTGAGAAATCAGGATATGCGCAAGAACTTTTTAAACAAGCAGATTTTAATCAAAGCTCGAGTATGGAAAATGTCTACCTCTGCACGTGATGTAACGTCAAGTGAGGTTCCTCTGTTTGAAAATGTACGAATGCTATTTAAGGAGGATTTCAAAGCTGTATGTCACTGTATGTTTTTTTTTTTTGTAAAATGTAAGTGTTATACATGTGTTTTAAATGTTTCATTACAAGTTACAATTTTCACAAAACACTAGTTGTCATTGAAATCGGTTTTGATTCACACATCAAATGCTGTTTTTTTATGTTTACAAAGCATTATCAGATATATTATTTCTCCTGTCAACATCCCTTTTTCTAAGAAAATACAAAACGCAGAACGACGAATGAGATATCATATGAAATGATTTTGAACAGTCTTCTGACATAGTACACTTACATTTTCTTAGAACAAGTTTTTTGATTAAAATTTGCTGATAATTAAAAATTAAATCGGCATAGTTTTCATAAATGAAATGAAAAGGTTTTCTAAAAATTAGTGTTGCCACAAAAAAATAAAATTCCGGATTATATCACGCTCAACAATGATTATAAAAAAATAAATAGCACAAAAAAGATAAAGTGTGACATCTCCGCACGTGTTTATTCTATATTTAGGATTAAAAAGCAAAATTGAAATTGCAATGCTTAGGAGAAAAATACACCATGAATTGTCCCATTTTTTTTTCGATGTAGTTAAAACACGATTGTTATTATTTTTTTTTCTTGCGCGTGCCCTTTTGTAAGTTTGATGGCATAAATGAGCTAATATTCTGGCTTGACTAATTAATGTTAGGGAACAGATATAGCAGACGCAACGGGGTTGGTGCAATTTTTTTGTGGTGCTATTTTGGCGAGAAAACCCCATTTCCGAATACCTGCTAGGCCTAGCTTGCGGAAATATGTTAGTTTTATCTATGAAAATAGATTCGTGACATAGATTTAATGACTGTGGTAAATATAATTTAAGAAAAAAAGGAATTCCGTTTTCTTCTTACCATAAAAATATAAAGTAATCTATACTAATATTATAAAGTAGTAAAGATTGTTTGTTTGTTTGTCGGGGGTAATCTCTGGAACTACTGGAGCAATTTCAAAAGTGATGGTGGCAAATTGATGGTGACCATCCCTGCTCCAACAGAGGCTATATTTTTTGTCGGTGCCACTACCCCCAGGGGGGGTGGGGGTGCAGGAGCGAAAAACCTTCCAAAATTGCGATTTTTTTTATACTGAAGGAGCTAGAAACATAGAATTTCATATAAAAATGATTTTTGGTGTCGTTAAAGGGCAATCTAAAAAAATATATTAAATGTAAAAAATCTGTTAGAGTTTTAAATTAAAAGAATGGTTTTCTTCTGTATTTTGTAGCCGGGGTCGGATCCCCTAGTTTTATAATAAAATTGTATTATAATTTTACTTTAAAACACACACATATAATTTTATTATTACACAGAGTTTTATTTAACACACACATTATTTTTATTATACATATTTTAATTTTATTTATCAATTATTTTTATATTATTTTATTTTTAATTGTTTTACATACAAATTTCATTTTATAATAAAATAGCAATTTGCCATACAAAGCAAAAGTCACCATGTTACCCGCCAGGCAAAAAATCGCCATTTTGGCGCCAAAAAGAAACCCCGGTGCGTTTGCGACATCTGTACCAATGTAGTTTAGAGGGATTTTTATTCTTAATGTTTCTTTAGAAGTTTAAATCTATAAAAAAAAAATACTACAATGGTAAAAAATTTGGATTGCAGTGAGAAATCCTCGCACGGGTTCCACTGGTTTTAACATATTTCTAATATGAGTTTAGAACTAATGTAACGAGATTTATTATTCATTAATATGTATGAAAACTAAATGTTCAATTAGAAGGTATTCCTTATTTTTTGTTATTACAGAATATGATCTTGATGTCAATTTGTAATACTTATAGTACATGTTAAAAAGTGTATTACATTAATAAACATAATCCAAATCGGATGTATACTCTATTTAAAAATGTAATTATTTTATTTAAATGCCCCACTTATGTATTTTTGATACTATTAGCCAACCATATCAACTTTAGGTTCTTAATAATATCATATTATTTTATTAAAACATGAAAATACATAAATTTTCAAATCTATAAAATGTATATTTTATGTTTTATTATTTTGATAATTTTTTTTTCTCGCCAGAACCATATTTTTGCTAATAACTATTTGTGTGCAAATAATCTAGGGTGATATAAATTTTCAAGACACCTAAACGAACGTCTGACTTTATACTTTTATGGTAAGAAAAAAACGGAATTCCTTTTTTTTTAAATTATATTTACCAGAGTCGATAAATCTATGTCACGAATCTATTTTCAAAATCATCTATCTATATTATAAAAGACAAACGTGTCCGTGCGTAACGCTGACGTCATTTTGCTAATGACAACACTTGACGATGAAATTTCGGTTTTGCGATTTCTGCTACTGCAATTTTTTTATTTCTAGACTTCGCGTATTTTCAATTTTTACACAGTTATATAGGTTAAAAATGTACTTTCAAATGCAATTTGTTTGAAAACTGTATCGCATTTCACTCATTTATTATAGCATTAAAATTAATTTTCGATCACGATTTTTCTTTTAAATCTATCTCTATCGCTTGCAGACGATTACAAAATATTAATCTGTTTGCACTTTAAATAATATAAAAAGTTCCGTATTTGTTTCCAGCTAATATTCAATAACGAAATTGAAACTTTATTAAGCAATAAATAAAATAGTATAAATAAAACACAAATTTAATAGACATGTAATTGAAATAAGCGCTTAACCACTGAAAATATCAGAATAAAATAACGAATTTTTTAGCAATTTCTTCGGCTATAAACTTCTGGCAGGAAGCCAATACGAAATTACCGCTTTTAATAAATTTTAAAAAAAATATTTGAATATATAATCGACATAATTCATATAAAAATGCTCTTTGGTGATTTAGGGGACCATCTAAAAAAATATTAAATGTAAAAAATCTATTAGCGTTTCCAATTAAAAAGAAAAGGATTTTCACATGTATATTCTCTATCCCGGGAAACCCGGGTTGGATGCCCTAGTTGTGATAATGATAAAATGTAATTTTCAAAGTCAATAAAACATAATTTAAAGTCTGTGTTCCGTCTATCATTATAAACGTTATGTTTTAAAACAATTTTTTTTAACCTTTTATAGAATCATAAATAAAAATTTAAATTTTATTTAAAAATAAGTTCTTTGTATGCGCATGAAATTTTGATTCATGTTTTAAGTGTCTTCAATGGTAAACAGCTAACAGTTTAGCTTGAAAGACCTCTGAATTGTACGTACTTACATAAAAGCTTTATTTTCTAAAATTGTTGCCTAACATCAGAGGTATTTTTAAACAGAAAAACACTGAGAAAAAATGTATAAAAAGATTTAAAACAAACTCGTTGACTCAAGAGCCATTTCCATTACTAATCCTCGCAAGTGCAACGTACATTAATATTTCATTCTAAAGTGAAGTAATGGATTAAAAGAAAAAAAAGTGATATAAATTAAACAAAAGTACGTTTCTTGAAATTTCAGTGTTTATTTAAACGGTTAGATTTATATGGTTTAGAGTAAAATATTAAAGCAAAAAAAAAAAAGAAAAGAAAAGAAAAGAAAAAAAAACTCCCGAAATATCTCTTTGAGATTTTTATACGTAATGGCACTGTGTTTATGCTCAAACAAGATTAGACTTTGCTTAAAGCAAGATATTTGCCTGTATTTGATCTTTAAACGATTCAAAGAAAATTTAACTTTTCAGTTTTTAATGTTTACAACTTTATTTGTGACAAATCCACAAATAATATAGATTTATATAAGAGTTATATTTAAATGTTCCTCGCATTTATAGTTGATGTAAAAGTTTTGTATTACGTACTTCTAAAATATTTTAGAAAATGTTTTACGTTCAAATAAATCCAGTAATAATTCGAGCATTTTTCAATTCCTTTACAGTTTTCTCTCTGAATGGAAAAATTATGTCAAAAAATAGATCGAAGTTTACGCGACAAAGGTGCAAAAATCTGTAGTATTTTTATTATTCTTTTTGCGTAAAAAATTAACTCACAAAAGCAGTCACAATTTTCGCACTATAAAAACAAGCTAGCAATCACATTATTAATAATACTGATGATGTTTTTACACGCTGGAATTAAACTACGCCCTCAGTAAGTAAACACCATAACGTACGTTTACTTTACTATAACCCACAAAATTATTGACCTATAGTCTCTTATTAGCTACATGGATACAATAATGACAAAATGCTAGAACTTGTCTTATTTCCAGAAACTTTGATGTACTTTCGATGGATTACAGAAGTCTTCATCAATTGAACACTATAATGAGTGTTTAATTTAGTATACCCACAAAATTATTGACCTATATTTTCTTACTAGCTGCATGGACACAGTAATGCCAAAATATTAGCACTTGTTTTAATACCAGGAACTCTGATGTACTTTTAACAGGTCAAAGAATTATTCATCTCTATAATGAAACCTTAATTTAATATATCACAAAATGACAGACCTATAGTCTCTTAGTAGCTTCATGGATACAGTAATTACAATAATGTTAGAACTTGTCTTATTTCCAGAAACTTTGATGCACTTTCGCTGGATTACAGAAGTCTTCATCAATTGAACACTATACTGAATGTTAATATTGAATTTAATATACCCACAAAGTTATTGACCTATTGTCTCTTACGTACTGCATGAACACAGTAATGCCAAAATATTAGATCTTGTTTTAATACCAGGAACTCTGATGTACTTTTAACAGGTCAAAGAATTATTCATCACTATAATGAAAACTTAATTTAATATACCCCAAAATGATAGACCTATAGTATCTTACTAGCTGCATGGATACAGTAATACCAATAATGTTAGAACTTGTTTTATTTACTGAAACGTTGATGTATTTTCGATGGATTACAGAAGTCTTCATCAATTGAACACTATGATGAATGTTTAATTTAGTATACCCACAAAGTTATTGACCTATAGTCTGTTACTAGCTGCATGGACGCAGTAATTCCAAAATGTTAGCACTTATCTTTTTGTCAGGAATTCTGATGTACTTTCAATGAATTAAAGAAGTCTTCATCAATTGAATACTATAATGAATGTTTAATTAAGTATACCAATAAAATTATTCACCTATAGTCTCAAAAACTCCGATATACTTTCAACGGAACAAACAAGTATGCATTTAACCATTTGCCAAACAAACAAATTACAGCAGATACCTTAAGCTACATTTGAATTCGTAACATCGGGTTCAATTTAAATTTCGCCAAAGTTACTTGTACTTTTGACGCTTTTTATTTACACTATTTAAGAGTTGCGAATCAATTATATATGAATAAATTCATCACAATAATTTTGGAGGTAGCATCACACTTTTGCAACCAATATTAGCGTCGATAATTTTGGTATATGTGATAGATTAGTTAACTACCAGTCAGCTGTCGAACAAGTGTTACTATACAGAAATAGCACATCCAGCTATTATGTGAAGTGAATGGCAACTCAATTACTGATGTTACTCAGAATTAAGGGAATCATATTTAAATTTTCATTTAATGTTGACGTCATTTCCACTCGTGGTATTATGCTTCTGATTGGTAGAATGTGATTAGCCTAATGAATTATATTTTATAGAAAGAAATTCTTATCCTGATTTCCATCATTTTGAAGAAATCTCATTAAAAATCTTTTAAATTAAAAACAAAATATAAAAAAGAAATATTACTTTTTAAGTACGGGCTCATGTAAACAGCTTTCAGTTAAAAAATACCTATTAAATTGGTTCGGTAGAAAACTCACGGCAGATGACACAAAAGCAGGTTTGTGTTTTATATATATATATAGATTGTTACGTCAACAAATTTTGAATTCATTATTATATATTCACGCATTGTTTCGACGACGTGACTAATTGTGCTAAAATACGCTTTTCGAAATCTCCCATGAGGCTTACATTATATATTCAACCTTTAATTACTCAGGCCACAGATCGGAATTATCAAATCGGGTCTACAGTCTTACTATGATATATATTTGTCGTAAATTATATTGTAATTGATCGCGACATTACCTAGAAATCTCGGCAATTTCATTCTCAGATTACAGTGGATACATCGGAATCACCACTCGCCTCCGGCTCATTGCACTTCAATTACGTCAGTTAGACAAAATCGTAGTAAAACGTTCTAGACTTCTGATTGAAGGTCACATTTTCTAGTAAAAAAGACATTTTCACTGTAAAATGTTCACTGGCGAAAGCCTATCGTTTTTTAGGTAGCTTTCAATACAAAAAAGTCCTTCCGGCCTGTACCGGGAGGAAAAGGTAGCTTTCCTATATCTTCGTTTTAAAATTTTAGCTAATGTTACACGAAAACAGCAAGTTAAAATGCAAAGAAACGTTTACAAAAGATTCGTTAATACTGAATTTGAATAAGAAATTCGCCAAATTATTGAGCAATAGCCAAATTGGCTTCATTTATGAAGACTTATTTTGGTCGCCAAATTTGGCTATATTTCGCCAAATGTCGCCAATTTTGTCGCCAATGTCGCCAATTTTGCCAATTGTGCCAATTGTGCCAATTTTGTCGCCAATGTCGCCAATTTTGGCGCTAACGGATATGAATATATAGTTTTATGCGTATGATTGGGAAAATTATTACAACAATGAAAGAAAATAATTTGCGAGTAATCGCGTTAATGTGCTGTTTTGTTTCAAAATGTCAGCCACCCTAGAATTTCAAACTGCTCTATCTCATCCATTTTTTAAGATAGAGGTAAACCCAAAAATGCTCTGGAATCCTTGTATCAAGACCTAACACATAATTAAAAAGTAAATTTGAATTTTTAACATTTTTGTATATTTATTTTAGTTTAAAATTTTTAAATGGCCGCCATCTTAAAACAAAATGGCGGACCAAGCTGGCCAACGAACTCGATCGAGACATTGGTGACCTTAATACACACAATTAGTTTCATCAAAATTGATTTATAAATATGAGCGTTATCGTATGACATAGGTCAGATATATATATATATATATATATATATATGAAACAAATTAAAAAAATTTTCGCCGTTGACCTCATTAAAACTGTAATTCTGTGTAAATCCCATTATTCTAAATTATTTTCTCGCTCCAGTATTTCGATTGTCAAAATTACATCTAGCAAAATATAGTTTATTCCAAATTCATTCTCTTAAAAAAAATGGCGCTGATAGATGCTCTATTAAAGTTACGCACTTTTATTTCTTTAAATAAAATGCATTCTAGAATTTAATTCTTCTAAAAAACACCAATCTTCCAGCTAAAAATATTTTACTCTTTTGAAATAACAACCTATGAATTTCTTTTCTTTATTTTTTATTTCCCTACGATTCCTGACAAAATATTACTTCTCAAATTATGAAAGACTTTAGTCTCAATGTAAAAATTATTTTGGCATATTGCCATACTTGATAAAACATATGTATTTCTTTTCTCTTTGATCTTATTTATTCGAAGGAATTAGATTTCGAGTTTGTTCTAGAACATTGGTTTGGCGCGCTTTTTTCCAGCTTACGATAAGATTACTTCTATATTAACGCGCCGAAGAAATTAAGCAGCGAGCGTTGATTGGTCGAGAGACTTCTTAGTAAAAATGTATTCTGGAGCGCTCAGAAAGAGATATACGGCGTTTTCCCGCGTTTTGCGGCAGAAGGTTCCAAGATTCGGCGGTGTATGCGGCCCTGACATGCCTGCCTGATCATAGAATGTTCTCCTTGGCCGCCGGTAAATTCGAAAAACAACTGTCTTCTGTTTTAAGATCCAAGATGTCTTCTTATATTTAAAATTTAATCATCAAGTAATGCCACGATATTAAAATTAGCAAGTATGGAGTGAGATTCAAATAGAGTAAAGCCTAATCGATTCATCTTTCACTTTTTGAATAAAAGTAAAAAGGAAATGGACTGCCTCTTATCTGCCTTCTTTTACATACACATGAAGTAAGGCTCGGTGCTCGACTGAAAATTTCCTGAGGTGGAAACCCGTGCCTGGAGTATGAATCAAGTGAAATCGTGACATATATATGGATATATCTATATATATAAATCAACATTTCAACGGAGGGTGGTTTTGGGGTCTGGGGGTCATGATCGGTGAAAATATATCGAAATTTTCCGGAACTGCTTTCCTCCGAACGGCTGCAATAGGTAGCTTTATACTTTTTTGTATTGAAAGCTACCTAAAAGTATAAAGCTACCTATTGCAGCCGTTGGAGTTCGTTGGCCAGCTTGGTCCGCCATTTTGTTTCAAGATGGCGGTCATTTAAAAAATTAACTAAAATAAATATACAAAAAAAATAAAAATTCAAATTTATTTTTTAATTATGTGTTAGGCCTTAATACAAGGATTCCAGAGCATTTTTTGGTTTACCTCTATCTTAAAAAATGGCTGAGATAGAGCAGTTTGAAATTCTAGGGTGGCTGACATTTTGAAACAAAACAGAACATTAACGCGATTACTCGCAAATTATTTTCTTTGATTGTTGTAAAAATTTTCCCAATCATACGCATAAAACTATATATTCATATCCGTTAGCGCCAAATTCTCGCCAAAATTGGCGATATTTGGCGAAATATCGCCAAATTTGGCGACCAAAATAAGTCTTCATAAATGAAGCCAATTTGGCTATTGCTCAATAATTTGGCGAATTTCTTATTCAAATTCAGTATTAACGAATCTGTTGTAAACGTTTCTTTGCATTTTAGCTTGCTGTTTTCGTGTAACATTAGCTAAAATTTTAAAACGAAGATATAGGAAAGCTACCTTTTCCTCCCGGTACAGGCCGGAATGACTTTTTTAAATTATGTTCCACTGTCATTACCAGCAGAATGAAAAAATGCCGAAAATCATTAAAACACATAGAATTGTAACACTTCGTGTAAATGTAAATCCGTGTTCTTTTTTTTTAACTTGACGTCATTTCTATTATTAGAAACATTCGCGTTGAAAAGAATAATATTGATGGATCTTTGACCTAATTCTCTATACAAAAGGATTAAAAAAGTCCTTCCGGCTTGTACCGGGAGGAAAAGGTAGCTTTCATAGTCCATGTTTTGAAAAATTCAACTCATTTTGCTCAAACACCCGACGCTAAAATGCTTGGAACCCGATTATAGACGATTCAATCCCGGGTTTCGTTAATTCTAAATTTGAATTCGAATTTCAGCATGACAGTTACAGCATAACAAAATCAGATTGTTTCAAAATGTCAGCCACCCTAGAATTTAAAACTGTCATATCTGTCCCATTTATTAAGATATAGCCAAAACAAAACATGTTCCAGAATCCTTGCATTACGTTCTAACACTTAACAGAAACACTTTTTTTTTCAATTTATATTTTTTTTGTAATTTTTTTGTAATTTTTAAACATTTTTTTTTTTTTTACTTGCCACCATTTTGAAACAAGATAGCGGATGAAGCTGGCCAACGAACTCGGTCGAGACATTTGTATGTCCTATACACATACTTGGTCACATCTGAATCGGTTCATAAATAAGAGAGTTACAGCATGACATATGTCATATATATATATATATATATCATATATATATTCTAATACGAGCAAATCTTGTGTGTGGTTATGCAAATTTTAATTAAAAAAGTCTCTAACGATTTTCACGAAATTTTGTATTTTACCGTTTTGGGGCACCAGAAAACCATTGGGCTAGGTCACATGTTCAAGAAAATTCGATTAGTGGGTCATTTTGGGTCACCATGGGTCAGGGTCAAGGTAATTTTATCTAAAAAACGGTTCAAACGATTTTGACTAAATTTTGTATCCTACCATTTTCGGGCACGGGAAGACTATTGAGCTGGGTCACATATTCAAGAACTTTCGATCAGTGGGTCATTTTGGGGTTAACGCGGGTAAAATTAATTTTATCTAAAAAACAGCTCTAACGATTTTGATTAAAATTTGTATCCTATGAGTTTCGGGCACGAGAAAATCATTGAGTTAGGTCACATGTCCGAGAAAATTCGATTAGTGGGTCATTTTTGGGTCACTGTGGGTCAAGCTCATTTTATCTAGAAAACGGCTCAGACTATTTACATTAAATTTTGCATCCTATTGTTTTCGGGCACGAGAAGACTGTTGGGCTAGGTCACATGTTCAAGAAAACTCGATTAGTGGGTCATTTTGGCCATGGGTCATTTTGGTCATGGGTCATTTTGGTCATGGGTCATTATGGGTCAAGCTATTTTTATCTTAAAAACGAATCCGAGGGTTTGAACTAAATTTAGTATCTAACAGTTTTAGGGAACGAGAAGACTACTGGGCTAGGTCACATGTTTGAGAAATTTCGATTAGTGGGTTATTTTGGTCATGGGTCATGATGTTTGAACTGAAAGCTAATTTTGACCGGCATAGCTCGGTCTTCCCTGCTAGTATATATATATATATATATATATATATATATATATATATATATAAATCAACATTTGAACGGAGGGTGGTTTGGGGGTCTGAGGGTAATGATCGGTGAAAATATACCAAAATTGTTTGTAATTGTTTTCCTCCGAATGGCTGCAATAGCTACCTAAAACGTAATACATTGCGTTATTTATACACAATCGTATTAAGGTACGTAGTCTTATGAGTGGAAATGGATGTTTCCATTCAAATGCCTTTTAAAAATGATTTTCACAGATGAAAGTATTCCTCCCTTTGAGGTTTTAATCTTCTGATTGTTTATGCCGCTATATTCGCGTGCAATGTCAATGTATTAAAATTTTCTCATCTCGCGATTTCCTCGGGGACGGTCTTTTTACCTTTATTCCCGTTTTTTTCCCATTTAACCAATAATAATACTTTAAATACAACGTTTCGGCTTTGAACTATATTTTGGCCAACAAATGGCAGTCGTTAATTACTGATTATTTTAAATTTCAGTAATTTTATTAGATGGTTTTAGAAGCATTCTTATTAATCTTTGTTCGCTATTTTAAAATGAGACATGGCTGGTCGAAAACATATATTTCCGATGATTTATCGGATTTTAATAGTGATATTAGTTATTTAGAAGACAATGTTATTATTGATAGATAGATAGTAATTTATCAGATTCTTCTCGAGATAGCGATGAATTTGAAAATGATTCATTATCCATGCAAAACGTTATGGAGTGGTGCAAAACCGATATGGAAAATATCTTTTCATCTCCTGCCTCATTTCCGTTTGGGGGAAATCAAGAAATAACTTCGAATATGTTTAACCATGCAAGTATTTTACAGTATTTTGAATTTTTTAAATAATCTTTTTTCAGGGTCCAAATCTATGTTTAAAAGATTTCTTTTCCAAAAAGAATTGCATATTTTAATTCTTAAATTTATGTATATTTGAAATATGCAATAAAAAATACACAATTTTTCAAGTGTTATTTGTCTAAAAATTAAGCAGTCAGAGGGTTAATGTTTAATTTAAGCGATGGTGGAATGAAAAATCTCTAAAAATGACATCATTTTCACACAATTTTAGGAAAATATTACCGTTTTATGGATTACAACGGGGGAAAGAATTTTTGAGTGAACAAATGTTGTCATTTCACTTTTAGAGTCTTTCACGGTTTTATGCACCATCTATTCAAGTTTATTTATTTTTATTGCAATAAACAAATAACATTGATCCTTATATATTATTTCTCCTGTCAACATCCCTTTTACTCAGAAAATGTGAAACGCAGAACAACGAATGAGATACCATATGAAAGGTTTTAGAACAGGCTTCTGACATAGCCCACTTAACAATTCGTTAAAACATGTTTTTGATTAAAATTTGCTGAAATTAAAAAATTAAATCGGCATTATTTTCATGAAAGAAATGAAAGGTTTTCCTGAAATTATTGTTGCCAAAAAAATAAAATACCACATTATATAATGCTCATAGCAATTATAATAAAAAACACCACACGGGTTTATTTTATATTTATGATTAAAAAGCGAAATTGAAATTGAAATGTTTAGATTTATATTTCTAAGTCCCATGGTTTTCCCGAAGCGGCTGACGTCATCCTCTAATACAGTCAAAATACGATTTTTAATTTTTTTTTCTCGCGCGTGCCTTTAGCAGTCTTGGATCAGTTTTTAGTCTAACTCTGATGGAATAAATTAGATGATATTCTGGCTTGACTAACAACTAAATGCTGTTTGCAGATATTTTTATCCTTGCTTTTTCTTTAGAAGTTTAAACCTGCATCTAATAAATATTACATATTGATAAAAAATGATACTTCTCTATTATCCCGTCGACCACTTTTCATAACAAAAAACTATCGCCAAATAAACGGGAGAACGTTGCCATTGGAATATCAAAGAATAAATAAAATATAAGAATTTAAGGACACAATTGTTATTGTAATTAATAAAATAACTACTAAATCAGTAAAACATAATGAAAAATACACGCAAATGTCGAATGTAATACCACTAGATGACGTAACAAACACGCATAATGATTCTGACATCCGATAAATGGGACTGCATTTTTGGCGTTTAATCTTACAGTTTGGAGGTAGTTTTTTGTTATGAAAAGTAGTCGACGGGTTAATAGAGAAGTACCTAAAAAATATTAGATTTCAGTGCGAAATCTTCGCAAGGGCCCCCTGGTAACGATATTATTATTCTTATTGTACTTTTTTATCTACAACAATGGGAATAACCAAATTTCCACAATGTTGAATAAATATTCTTAAAAGCATTTAAAATTGTTACACGAATAATTTAAAATTAAGAAATAAAATTATTTTTAAGCAACTTCAAACATAAATATATCAGTTCTCAGTTTAAAGATGTAGTTTATGTTATTTCATGCCAACAATGCAATGCGATCTATATAGGAGAGACGGGTCGAAAACTTGAGATAAGAGTAAAGGAGCACAAATGTGCATTTCCAAAAAATAAATAAATTTTAAAATAGTGGATCATGCAATAAAACCTCGCCATTTTCCAGATTTTGCTAAATCTTTTGTAATCAGATCGAGGTGCAGCGACTACAGAACTCGTACTTTCTTAGAAGCATGGTATACGAAAATTACAGATTTACCTCTTAACGAAGCAGGTGCAATCCCGAATGAATACTCCGTGTTATTATAACTGTAACGTTGGCCTCGACATTTTTATGCGTTGCATTTTCTATGTGTTGATATTTTTGAACTGTGACTTACGTTAAGAAAAATGTTTGTTGATGAGGAATTTTCATGTAAATCCGAAACGTCCAATTTTAATATGTTTTTAATGTTTTATGTAATTGTAATGTAATGTCTGTAATTTTAATGATTTTAATATAAATTTAAAATTAATTCAATCAAAATTTCTAAAAGGCGTTTAAGACGTTGTAATACATAAAATAAAATAAAATACAAAATAAAACATACAATTGTCTAAAACCTACTAATTTCAAGTACACCCGTACTTGAATTCTCAGGGTTGAAAACAGAAATACGAAATCAGAGAAAACTAATTCTGTTTTAATCAAAATCCACTGGAATGTTCCAAAATGAAACGTATGATAGGTGGTTGGTTGATGGATGAAGACTGTGTCTCTAACTTAGTAAATTAATCGACATTTTGGGGATAATGCATGATAAAATATCGTTGCAAATGTTATTCATTCTGAAAATAATCTCTAAAGATTATCTAATACATAAACTGCAATAACCAAACATTTTCATAGTGAAAAAATATTCGATTATTAAAGTTTACCTATCAGAGAATCTGTAGAGGTTATATGCAGAAACAATAACATTTGCAACGATATTTCATCATACATTATCCCTAAAATTTGGATTAATTATTTTGTATTTTATTTTATTTTATTTTATTTTATGTATTACAACGCATTAAACACCATCGATATATTTTTTATTTATATCATAAATTAGTTTATACATTTAAAATTAAAAATAAAAAATAAAACTGGATTTTTTTAAGTATTAGTTAGTACAGGCTCATCTATAAATGAACAGCTTTCAGTTAAAAAATACTTTTTTAAATTGGTTCAGTAGAAAGCCCAGGTCAGATAACGAAAAAAATGTTTATGTCTTAAATTATATAGATATTTGAGTCATATATACGAAAGCCTTGTGATGTTTACAGCGTATTCGTTTATTTTCCCTACTTACCGGTTTATCGCAGAATCACCTATAACCTAAATGCGATTTTGTACGATAAGTGTTATTCTTGCAAATAAAATAGTTATTTTTATTTCCAAAATCCCTCTTATCGAATAAACAGATCTGAATAAAATATTTTTTTAAGATTTGAATTTAAACGCAGGAACTTTTTAAAAGAGACAAGAAATTTTTTTTTCCCTTTTCAATATTTTTTTTTTATTTCATTTTTATATTATAAATAATTCTATGTAGGCCTTTTAAGGGAAATTCTAAATAGACAATTTGACAAAAGAACAAATTTTTCATCACAGAAAAAAAAATCAACATAAATATTGAATTCTAGTAACCTCTTCAGTCCTGAGAAATATAAATGTTGTCCTCAATTCTTTTCTTCCTAAAATCACTTTTTTTTACATTTTAACTTCACTTCTATATAGCTGAAGGTTTTTTCTTTCCTCTATCTTTACAAGAAAGTATTAGATTTATGAAAACTATCGACTTCAAGTTTTCAACGGATTTATACCTTTTAGAAGGTCCTGAACACGATTTGACGGTTTTTACAAAATGTCTGTCTGTGAGTGTGTCTGTGTGTCTGTCTATATGTGACAAAATATTTATGGGCGCTCAATCTCGAGAATTAATGCATGTAATTTAATAAAACTTTAGATTCAGATAGCCCTTGATATAGATTAGAGCTGGTTAGTGTTTGGTGTATATCGCCTAATAATAGGTAGCACTGCTATGCTAAGTTTTTCGCGATTTTCACGGTAGCTATGCTGCATCTAAAGAACTAATGCACAGAATTTCATCAAACTTCAGATCCTTTTAGACCATGACGTAAATAGACGCTGATTACATTTTGATGTAAATAGCCCAACAGTTGGCGCTGCTATGTTACTTTTTTATGATTTTCATGGTAGCTATTACTCAAGAACACGTAGCATTTGCACATAGAAACACGCACAGAATGTGGTCAAACTTAAGATTCTGTTAGACCTTGACATAAGGTGTTGTTGATTAGGTTTTGGTGTAAATCTCCCAACAGCTTGCACTGCTATGCTGCAGTTTTCAGGATTTGCATGATTTAAGCAATCGTCATATCTCAAGAACTAATTCACGGAATTTAATAAAGCTTTAGATTCAGTTAGACTTTGATATAAATTGGTGTTGATTCGTTTTTGCTGTATGTGGAACTTATATGAGATAGAAGAAAATTTTGGGATTGGCACATCCGACTAGTTTGTTTTGAAACAAAGCCAATAAATGGCAGCACTGATGCGTTCTTTCTCATAAAATAAATGTTATTTTCACCTGCGTTTGTGAAATACCTTCAAGACATTGTGGCCAATAAAGTAAATCATTTACTTAACTACTTAACTTAAACTCTTTACAATAAAAAAATTTGAGGATCTGTAGATCATTCACTTGGTTTAATACCTTAAATTTGCTGCTGCGTGAATTTAGTTTATTGATTATTAAATGGATATTTTAAGAAAACTAGTAATTTCATATCCATATTTGTGTGCACCTAATTATCATTCCTCTAAAGTATCTAATTTCAGAAAAGGGGCTCTTTTTGTCATCTATGGCGTCATTTTGTCTGTGCAAAAGCAATGAATGTGTATCTGTAGTATTATTTTAACTTCAGGTCTAAAGAGGATAAGGAGGCAACAACAATTGACGAATCCCACGCAAAACAGCTTATGTTGAGGTTCTGGTTACTCTGGAAGTTGCTACCTTCTGCGAATCATTTTAGCAATTTGTTTTTCTTTTCAAAAGAAGTCCACAATATTGTTTCAGATTAAAAATATTATAATGAGTATATAATTTTCTTTTATTTGGAGATTTGAAATGAAGTGCATATGATTCCGGTTGACGAAAATAATTTTGTCGGTATAACCTAGCACTTGGACCGCATCAATTTGGTTAACAATAAAGACTGCCATGAAAACACGCATATATGAAACAATTACTTTTTTTTTGTTTAAAAACTAATTTTATGAAATCCGTTTATTAAATGTAACTAACAACTAAGATAAATACGGCATAAAAAAATAATTTTATTTTGTATGACGCTTTAGGAATCTAATTTAAAATAACGATGTTTTAAATCACGATCGTTATGTATGCCGTATCTGTCTATTCTAAAAAAATAACCAATGCTGCAGCTGCTGTCGTAATTGAATTCATTGTGACCTTCTTATTTTTCGGCTAACCTTTTCATTTACCCCTGACTTTTTAGGTAGCTTTCATTACAAAAAGCTACTTATTGCAGCCGTTCGGAGGAAAGCAATTCCAAAAGAATTTTGGTATAATTTCACCTACCGTGACCCCCTGACTCCCAAACCCCCCTCCGTTTAAATGTTGATTAATATATATATATATGACGTGTGTCATGTTGTAACTCTCTTATTTTTGAACCGATTTGGATGTGACTGAGTATGTGTGTAGGACCTAGACCGAGTTCGTTGGCCAGCTTCAAGAGTTCGTTGGCCAGCTTCAAATGTCTTCTTTCAAAGATCTTGTTTCAAAATGGCGGCCAGTTAAAAAAATTTCAATTTTTTAAAAATTCAAAAAAGATGTACAAAAATTTATAAAATGAAAAAAAATGTTTCCATTAAATATTAGAACGTAATACAAGGATTTCGGAACAATTTTTGTTTTGGCTATATCATAAAAAATGGTTGAGATAAGGCAGTTTGAAATTCTAGAGTTGCTGAGATTTTGAAACAATCTGATAATTGTTATGCTGTAAATCTCATGCTGAAATTCGCATTCAAATTCAGTTAAAGAAAAACCGGGATTGAATCTTCTGTAATCGGGTTCCAAGCATTTTAGCTTCGGGTGTTTGAGTAAAATGAGTTGAATTTTTAAAAACATGGACTATGAAGCTATCCCTTTTCCTCTCGGTACAGGTCGGAAGGACTTTTTTTCGTTTTTTTTTTTTTTTTTTTTTTTTTTACTTTTATGAAATCTCTTTATTAAATGTAACTATCAACAAAGATAAATCTGGCATAAAGAGATAATTTGATTTTGTATGAAGCCTTAGGAATCTAATTTAAAATAATGTTTTAAATAACAGTCTTTATCCATGCAGTATATGTGTGTTCTAAAAAAAACAATGTTGCTGCTGCTTTCGTAACTGAATTTATTCTGAGCCTTTTTATTTTTCGGCTAATACTGCAAAAACTATTGCATATAAAAACATGAAATCTGGTATTTTTATACAGAAATGTAGGATTAAAACACTAAGGTAGACAATTTTTTAATTGGAGAATATTATTATTTTAAGCGCAATTTATTACTGAAAGTTATCAACATAGTTCAGTTAATTAAGTTTTATGTTACCAAAAACTATGTATAGCAATTTAACCATTTTTTGCAGGTATATACGTGACTAGATTGTGGTGTGCAGTGTCCAAACTTTTTTTTTTAATTTGCCTAATTTTTTAAGTTTTTTTTTCATTTACAATTCCACTATTTGAATAGAAATTTAATTAATAATTTATAATAACCGTTTTTAACATACTGTTGCCATATTTTAAATATCCGAAATGATAATATTTACAAACACTTTTAAACTGAAAAATCTAACTTTATGCATGAATATTAAAAATGAGAAAACTTTAAAATAATTACATTATTACCTGATAAAACTCTTAAAGATGAAAATTGCGTCTCATTTAAAATGATAAATTTAAAACGTCATATTTAAAATGATACATTTAAAAGTCATATTTAAAACGATACATTTAAAACGTTATATTTAAAACGATACATACAAAACGTCATATTTAAAACGATACATGTAAAACGTCATATATAAAACGATACATCTAAAACGTCATATTTAAAACGATTCATTTAAAACATTATATTTAAAATGATTTTCTTATATCGTAGTTATAAAAATCCGTGAGGAAGCGACGTTTTGTCATAACCATTTATACAAGCTGTTTTCCAAAAATATACATGATCTTATTCAATCAATCACCAAAATAGTTGTTACAGCGGTTGATTTGGTCTTAAGAACAGAAAAATACCCCATTTAAATGGAAATGAATGGCAACCCGATTACAGGAGATCGCCACTGGTCGTGATAATATCATTTAAACTTTCGTAATTGAATAATATGTTTAAACCAAGGCAAATTAGCGTGTTTTTAGTGCCCGTGGTGTCTGAACGTTGGTTGGCGAGCGTAGTATGTTGTGGGCAGTGCTCCCTAATATAATACCAAAGAGCAAAAAAAAACTAATTCAATAGTTGTATAACACACTAAATGCAGGACGTAAAACTTACATTCAACAGGTTTATTATTAGTTTTCTTTTGTATTATAGTGATATAAAAAATAAAATATATAATAAGTATAAATATACCACATAATGAGTTGTCTAAATTTTGATTTAGACAAATATATCTAGAGATTCTTAAACATTTTTTTGAATAAACATTAAAAGTGACTTTACTCGAATGGATAAGATGTTCATTTATAGCAATTGTCCCTCAAAAGAAGGTAATTTTTGTAATGATTAGGGGTGTGGAGAATTGATCAAATCGATTTAAAAGAGTTAAAGAAAACTGAAATTATTGTTTAGGCAAAATATACAAAACATTTCAACGATTAGTTTGAAATACAATTGCACTATAACTGTACTATTAAAGAATCAATATAAATATATTTTTCCGTAAATTTAATTTAGTATGAATTATAAAGCACATACTTTTCTGCTACAGAACGTCTACAGGCAATTAAAAAATAATTACAGAATATTACATGCTAAATAATGACATCCAATGAGAAATTCTTTCAATAAAAAGGAAGTATTCTAATGAATGAAACTGTTCAGTTAAAGTTTAACTAAAAATACATCAAGGATGTTATTTCAATTAATAATTTGCTGCATAAAACTGACATTTAATTTCACTCTAAGTGGTATATATTTAGACGATTTCGTAATCAAAAATCAATATCGTAAATTAACTATATTTCTATAACACTGTGCATTCATTAGAATACATTGTTGTGTGATTCTAATGGGAACGCTTAGCTTAAATGATACTTTGGGGACTCTTAACTTTGAACAATGCAGTTTAATTTTACGATGTTAAATTATGCAGCAAATTGTCATGAGATATAAAAGAATTTTATTTCATTAAAATGGCGTAATATATAAAATGAAGTATATAACGTTTACGTTTAATGCGATTATTATTACTGAAAATCTATTTTGTGTTATAATGATATAGTATTAGATATATAACAAGTGGAAATATAATATTATGTATATATTTTTCAGTGTATTAAATGAGTTTGGAGAAAGGCCTGAGTTACAAATTAAAAATTTTACAGACATTGGGAAAAATCTATTAATGCCATTGATTAGCCATGCCCTGAGAACCTAGTTCAACATATGCCATGTATTCCGATCTTAATTACCTCATATTTTTGTTTTCATGCTGAGCATTGATGAGTAATACAAACTATTTTGGTGGGTAAGAAAAATAATAATATTATTTTTAGTATATTGTTTAAATTATGCAGCAAATTATCATAAGATTTAAAAACATAAAACTTCACCTTTTCTAAAACATATACACAAATTAAAAACATCTTTTACTTAAGCAAGGTGTCAAATACGTGTAAAATAAAATTTCCAAACTTGACATGTTTCGGTTTCAAAGTATAAAACAATAATCATAAGCAAACTAACATCGTTAAAAACCAAACCTGAATGACAGTGGACGATACAATATATACAAAATATAACACAACAAACATGCTATCTATAGCCAAACACAAAAAGTAAAAGAACAGAAAACAGTAAACCCTAAATCAAACTTGTATACTCAAGTGCCTCCCTCTATTCAAATTAGCCCCACAATATTTATTTAATAGCTCTAACCATAATGGTGAAATAACAAAAGAGAAAGTATCATTACAGATTAAGCCTTTCCGCAAATAAATTTCGATGGACTCTCTTATAAGGGAATTGCGGTAATAATTCAAAATAAAAATCACTTTAATATCTTCAAATAAAATCCTAATCCCAACCCCCCTCCAAATATAACCTAGACAAAGCTGTTTTCATGCGAGCAAATTTAATGTCAGATTCATGTTCCTTCTTTCTTATACTTAATTTTCTGCCTGTCATACCAACATAATAACTGATATCTCCCCCCTCATTAACATACGGAATCTCATAAACCCCTGAAAGATCCTCCTGTTTAATCGGGTCAAACTGTCTATTAAGTAACTCTTTTAGTTTATGTGGGGGTTTCGCAATTAAATCAATGACAAACTTTTTTAATTTAAACTTTAACCTCTCAAAACTACCCTTCATATAAGGAAAAGAAACTCTTTTAACTTTAGAATACTCACTCTCACGATTGTAATTTTCACTTACCGCCTGATCCCTCCCCCCAGTATTTTCATTTCTATAGTAATTAATCAAATTATTGATGCTACCCAATTTAAAACCATTACACTCAGCTATACTATGGATAATATTTAATTCATCATTCAAAAACTCCTCAGAACAAACCTTAAAAGCCCTATTAACTAAAAAAAGTAAAGTGGAAAACTTATAACTAACAGGAGAATCACCGAATTTGGGATGACATGCCGACTATTCAAATCCTTCCTATAAACAGTTCTCTTCAAATACTCTCCCCTCTCTAGTTAAAAAGGTATCCAAAAAAGGGATAATACCCCTTTCCTCTAATTCATAAGTAAATTGAATATTACTATCCAAATCATTAACCTTATTAACGAAACTAAAGAAAGACTCCACCCCCCCCCCCAACCCCAAATCCAAAATACATCATCAACATACCTCCACCAAAAAACAGGCAATTTCTCAAAACTTACAAAAATTCTTTCTTCCAAAGGTCTCATCTTAAATTCAGCCAGAAAACCCTAAATGGGAGAACCCATTGGCGTCCCCATATTCTGCACAAACAATTTTCCATCAAACTTAAAGAAATTACTCTGTATTATTAACTGTAAACGACTTTTTAAAGTCCTTTTAATATTGTCACTAAATTTTTCTGAAATGACAATCCTATCGTTAATGTCTGAACTCACTTCAGTTATATCAATAGACGGGAACAAGGACTTCACATCCATACTTGCCAAAATGCAATCATGAGGGATCTTAAGCGTCCTAATATCTTCAACAAATTCCGTTGTTGAACTGACAACATAGTTCAAATGTGGCAATAAATCCATTAATAGTAAAACAAACGTTTTTTCTAAAAAATATGTTGGTGCTTCACACCAACATATTTCGGTGTCAAGCACCAACATATTTTTTAGAAAAAACGTTTGTTTTACTATTAAAGTTTAAATTAAAAAAGTTTGTCATTGATATAATTGCGAAACACCCACATAAACTAAAAGAGTTACTTAATAGACAGTTTGACCTGATTAAACAGGAGGATCTATCAGGGATTTATGAGATTCCGTATGTTAATGAGGGGGGGGATATCAGTTATTATGTTGGTATGACAGGCAGAAAATTAAGTATAAGAAAGAAGAAACATGAATCTGACATTAAATTTGCTCGCATGAAAACAGCTTTGTCTAGGTTGTATTTGGAGGGGGTGATTAGGATTTTATTTGAAGATATTAAATTGATTTTTATTTCGAATTATTACCGCAATTCCCTTATAAGAGAGTACATCGAAATTTATTTGCGGAAAGGCTCAATCTGTAATTATACTTTCTCTTTTGTTATTCCACCATTATGGTTAGAGCTATTAAATAAATATTGTGGGGCTAATTTGAATAGAGGGAGGCACTTGAGTATACAAGTTTGATTTGGGGTTTACTGTTTTCTGTTCTTTTACTTTTTGTGTTTGACTATAGATGGCGTGTTTGTTATGTTATATTTTGTATATATTGTATCGTCCAGTGTCATTCGGGTTTGGTTTTTAACGATGTTAGTTTGCTTATGATTATGGTTTTATACTTTGAAACCGAAGCATATCAAGTTTGAAAATTTTATTTTACATGTATTTGACACCTTGCTTAAGTAAAAGATGTTTTTAATTTGTGTATATTATCATAAGATATAAAAGAATTTGATTTCATTAATGGCGCATTATATATTATTAAGTATGTAACGTTTACGTTTAATGCAATTACTATTACTGAAATCTATTTTGTGTTATAATGATATAGTATTAGAAATATATCAAGTGGAAATATAATATTATGTATATATTTTTTAGTGTATTGAATGAATGTGTGTCTGGAGAAAGGCCTGAGTTACAAATTTGAAATTTTACAGAAATGAGGAAAAATCTATTAATGCCATTAATTAGCCATGGCCTGCGAACCTAGTTTAACAAACAATTACTTCATATTTTTGTCTTCATGCTGAACATTGACGAGTAATAAAAAATATTTCGGCGGGGAAGGGGAAGGTAATAATATTATTTTTAGTATATTGCTTTAATTTTGTATTTCAAGTAAACGGAATTGTATATTATGAAATTGCAATTTTTGACACTAGGAAATCATCAATGATTCCATATAGACACTTATCCAACAAAAGACCATCCAATTTTCCCAAAGTTGTAACATAGGCCTTTCTTCCAGTCACGAAATTCAAATATTTTTAACATTATAATAATTTTGGTAGAGCAAAATCTCCGGTTAGTATATTCAAAATTTCTAATGTTTGGAAGTGCGGAAATCAGTAGTTCTTTAATATATTATACAAATAATACGTAATTATAATACAATCGAAAAGAAAAGAAATATAATACGTAAATCAACTACGTATTTTAATTACAAGGGGGGGGGAGAGGAAGAGAGAGTCAGAGACAGACAGAAAGAGAGAGACAGAGAGAAAGAGAGAGAGAAAGAGAGAGCGATTGAACAGGCTAACCAATTTTTCTTTTCCTTTCTTAGAATTAAAGAAATTAAAAGCAAAATGCTGGCAAATATGACAATATTAATTAAAAATACACACAATATATTTTTTTGTTTAAATCATTTTCATTTATGTTTACCTATTATTTCTAAACATCCGTGCCTTATACGTTGTCTCGTATATAAATGAATTTTTTTTTCTTTAAAGAAATCATAATATGAACACAATTAAATTATCTTACTTCTTCTTTGTAGTTATATCTAAATGTTTGTCTTCAAATGGCAGATGTAATTTGTTTTAATGAATTTTCTGAGAACACAAATTAGATCTTGAATAATTTGCAGAAACATACATATTGAATATACAGTGTGTTAAGAAATTATAAAGCCACTTGGATTTTGAAAATTACGAAGTAAATGAAGGTTTTAATTATAGTTTAAAGTTTAAATACATGAGATATCAAAATACAACATATTTATTGAAATTAGTTTGCAATAATTTTGAATAATGCAATAAATGAGTATGTTAATAAAAATATAAGCAATGATTGAAAAATACACTATTAACAAATTATAAGACCACTTGTCTAAAAACAAAAATACTGTATAAATTGATACAATATTGGTTCTAGATTTTTTCTTACTACCTCAAACACTCTGTTTTTCATAGAAGTGACCAGATGATTAAGTACAGATTCAGAAATGTTGTGCCATTCCTTTACAATGGCTACTTCTAGTTCATTGGTAGATAAAAACTGTTTATTATTAGCATAAACTTTGCGACTTAATACGCTCCAAAGGTTTTACATAGGTTACAAGTCTGGACTTCAACTTGGACATGACAAAACATGAGTTTTTTTTACTTTTTTAAACTATTGCTGGGTGGATTTATACACATGGCAAGAAGCATTTTCCTGCTGAAACATCCAGTTAGCACCACCTAAAAAAGGCCCAAGCGGTATCAAATGATCATATAACATAGCCTGATATTGCGCAGAGCTCATACGTTCCGAAATTCGGGTTAAATCGCATAATCCATCATGACTAAAAGCTCCTTAAAACATTACTGATCCTCTTTCCATTTGTCCACTGAAGCATTGTTTCGGTTCCTTCCCCCAAATCATACCAATAGTGTTTATAAACCGTCAAGATTATTTTTTTCCATCTGAAAATATCACTTGTTTCCATTTTTTGTCCCATGCCATGACATTGTCAGCCCATTTCAGTCTTTCTTCTTTAGCATGTTTCATAAACCTCAGTTTTTTCATCGGTTTCATACATTTTGCATTACTATTAGATTTCAGATCTTCCAAACTGTTACGTGTGACGTTCGTTTGCTGAAACGGTTCGAAACTTCCCGAGTTGAAACACCTTTTTGAGTTGATAACCGAAATATTTGTCGATCATCCCGTCTTGTCAAAATCCTTTTTCTTCCAGATCGTTTAATTTTATTTGCATCCTTTTTTTCTAATTATTGCATTGTGAATGGCAGTTTTATAATTCATTATATTCATTACCCGAGCTATTTCTCGTTCAGATTTATCAGCATCCTTATAAACCAATTTTCTTTTTAAACTTCGGTCGCAGACAACTCTTTACCCCGCGGCATCTTCAAATATATCGTAAATAACACTATCTAAGCCTGCACCTTTGCTTCTCGGGAATACGTTCACGATATACAAACGCGTACGTTTTATAATGATTCTGATATGACGTATAATATGCTAATTTCCTCAGGTGGTCTTATAATTTCTTAACAATCACCTTATTTACGTTTTAAAAAAATTAGAAGCTTTTAATAAAATGTAACTTAAATTTTAATGTAGCAATTATAACAGAAAACGTTCTACGATCAATTTTAAATACACACGCTAAAAATTTGCATATTGTTTATTCTTTAGAAGTGCACCAATTCGTTAGTGGTCTTATAATTTCAACGCAATGTATTTTTAATTATTTTGAAATTTTATTTTCCATATGACAGTGTACTGTATAATCATATATTGTTCACGATTAAATTAAGTAGGAAGATTTTCATATTCTTTTGAAGCCTATGTAGTTTGCTTTTCTTATATATAATTCGTATTATTTTTACAAATAACGGTTGCATAATTTGCCAAAATATAAAATTTGATGAGTTATTTCAGTTATTTGAGTTATTATATGATGAGTTGACTATGAAATCAATAACTAAGAATGATAAAATCCCTTCAAGAGGGGATACCTTGTACAGTATTTTAATTTATTACTAATTCCTAATAAAATTATACGTCTTATTTAATCACAGAAATTCTGTAATTAGACAACGCAAACATTACTATTCACAAATAGTTAGACTTAAATTTAAGCACCATATGCACCCTATACGGCAGGTATAATTAAAGTGCTGATTTTTTTTTTCATTCAAAGTGGAAAGAAAACAAAATGAAAATCATAATAAAAATTAAAATGTATTTTTTTAAAAGCATTCTTTTATAAACATTCATTGTTAATCTTAAAAATCACACACAAATTTATGACTGCAATTCATGTAGTTTCGAAAATGTTCCGTTATAATACGTTAATTTGGCGTGGTCCATGATTATGGAACATTCGACGCCTTGATTTATGCTTGATGCACTATAAAAAAAAACTGAAACGTTAACATTCCGTAGCAGAAAGGTTTCCGAAAATTTAGCGTAAATTATGGATTCTTTTCAGTTACTGGTTAGTTCGGAAACGTAACACGTATTTTCGTTAAACTATTCAAGGCCAGTAATACTGTCAAAAAAATCTGAAAATGTTTCATAACAAAGCAGAAAGTTTTCCGAAACTATAGGTTCTCTCCAGTTACTGGTTAGATAGGAAATGTAACACTAATTTTTGTGCAAAGTTTTCGAAAGAGAAAAATGGAATACAAAATTAAGTACGATATGCGCATGCTTATCCTCTCGAACACATTACGTTCTACAAACGTCATCGTCACGTGATTCGTATTGTTCTGTAGAGTAAAGTCATGTCGACGCGGTGCTTAGAATTATACCAACGCAGTCGTAAAAACCGCCACGCGAAATCTCCAACGAAAGAGACATAATAAAAAAAATTAGAAGCAAAGAAACGGTTTTAAACTCTACACTTCGTTGACAGACTTAGTCTAAGCTTGCGATCAAAACGGATAAAGAGCTAAAACAGACTTAACTTCTTTTGATAGCAGTAAGTATTCTGTTTTATAATTTCTTTTATTTAAAGAAACGATATACTATTTAAAATGATTTAATATTATACTATTGAATTTTATTGTATAGTGATATTCGAGTTGTTGTTAATCATTTGTGGCACATATAAACGTAAATAACTCATTCAATAGTTTCTTTATACTCTTATACAATGAATCTAATAATAAATATTAGATATTTGATTGATGAATAATAATATAGAGCTATAGTGAAGTTCAGAGAACATTGTTTATACGTTTTTGTCATCTTTTTATTTTAAGATTAGGTTCCCATTCATAACTTTTGTAATGATGAAATGTATCGTTTATATGACAGAAGAAACTCATAATTTCACTTATATTATATGTTTTTTCTTCTTTTTTGTGAATGATATATTTGTAAATAAATATTATTGAAAATTTGATAAATTTGATATAAATAATTCTTTTTAGGGTTTCGTTCATCTCACGAAACCCTATTACTCCCGCTCCGTTGTCTGTCTGTCACAGAGCCATTTTCAAAACCTATATAACTTACAGAGTTGAAACTTTGTGTATATAACACAATAACAGCTATGAAGAGCTCAAAATATTAAAATTGGGAAAATTCGTATTATTTTAATAAATAGAGATGAAAAACCAAAATTCTAATAGCTTTTTCCTATTAAATTTAAACATTTTTTGTTATAGCAGATGCCAAAAATTAAAAATCCACGATGAAATTCTTTCCACAATAATTAATTTTCTATCAGACGATTTCCCCGTGAAAAATGAAAATGAAATAAAATATTTCCCCAGTTGAAAAAAAGATAAATATGAAATAAAATTGATTGACGTCATAGTAGTAATAAAACGGAAAATGTCTAAGATTTCTCAATAATATAAGGAGTATGAGTATGTGTATGTAAACAAAGCTAATTAATATCACTTCATTAGAGAATTAAAAAGAAAATCTGACATCATACTGGAAGTTTAACGAATTTTTCAGATGTTTGAGAATAATACAAAGCTAGCATCAATATGAGTAATATAGAATAGTAAATATGAGTTTGAGAAACAAATCGTGATAAAAATCCGATTAAAGAAATATGCGCATATTTTAACATTTTGAAGGTGTACAATTTGTTTAATTTTGAAATTATTTTTTTAAATACCCCATTTAGGCCGTATTACGAGTATTATTATGCAGAATATAATAGCGGTCTGGTTTAGATATTCGAAAAAACAAAAAATTGACCGGTAAATTTTTACTTTATAAAAAGCATGACTTTTTTTTTTTTGTTGTTGCTAAATGGAATTTGTTTGAATTTATTAAAGAAAGGATAAAGTGTTTTGAAAGGAATATTAAACGAAACCCTCTGAGCGATCTTCGATCACACTTACCCACTTGTTTTAAATTGCGGTCTCCCGAGTTCTATCCTGTAAATACATACATATACATTACGAAAATGTTTAATTTCCCTAAATAGATGGATTTTTTAATACCTTTAAATAAATATTTTATATCTTGTAAGTAGATATACTATTTCAAAATATTTCACATTTGTGAGTAATTATTTTATTTTCACCCATTGTATACTTCAGAAATACACAGAAACATTCAGAAACATTTCCGATATTTACAGGAAGATTTCCGAAATATACAAAACGTTTTCCGAAATACACAGAAAGGTTTCCAAAATACACAAAAAAGTTTCCGGAATACACAGAAAGGTTTCCGGATATCTAACCGAAATATACAGGAACGTTTCCGGAATTTTTACCGAAATATACGGCAACTCTACCCCATTTACTGGGCCACATTGCTGCCCTACTAGATGGAGTAACGTTTCCAAATTTATTTTTACAGTCTAGAAATCATAAACCAGTAAATTTATTTTAAAATATATAATTTTTGAGCAATTTCTTTAAAAAGATGTGGCAGCAGGATAAAAAAAAAAAAGCATTATTTAATCTATCTATTCTGGACTTTTGAGTTGTTTTCTCATTTGTTTAATCATAATTTAATTAATATTAAACTATTTATCGATAATAACGTATTTTTTAAAATATATTACGCTATTTACTTTTAATTTACTTTTTATACTTTTTACTGTTTAAAATATTTCGTTGCGGCAGTTTCACAGCCAGTTGTTCTTTTTTGGCGAAAGTGGACTGGCGCATGATTAACCCCCTTTTTTTTTTTTTTTTTTTTTTTTTTTTGTAGATCGTAAACAGTACTAACAATAAAGACTATTTGGCGATATATCACTTGTGGCCGGCTAACTGAAAAATGCCTTAAAATTAATTTATTAATTCGAAATGAAGTTTTAAAAGTATTAAAAGATTGTATTGTTCAAACACGCATGTGTAACAATTTTTATAATTCTAGCGTATCAGGAAATTTATGAAATATCGATTACAAATTTTCGTCTTTACATACAAAAACAAAATTAAGTTAAATGAAAGTATGTAAAAAGGCAATTACCACATAATTTTAATTTTTAAGTTTGTTTTTATTGGTGATTAAAAGTAAAATAACCATTAACAAATATGGTTTTGCTGCTAAACTGATTTCTCTGCAGTTAAAAATTAAACATTTTATGAAAGAATTGCTTTAATCTAATTGCTTATTAAATGATAGCACTTTATGCGTACTTGATATTTTATTTACAGGTTTTATACGAACTTAAAAAGTTTTATCGTAAAAGAAATTTTCCCTATAACAATTTAATTTTTTTCTTTTTAAAGTTATGTTTTCTTTTAAGTTAAACTATTACTGCGTAATTAACTTTAAAAATTGTAATTATATGAAACAAATTATTTTTACTTTAAGAACAAAATATAATTAAAAAAATTGAAGATGGAGTTTTCTATTATTTCTACTATTCTTGAGGATTGTAATACTGATAAGAAAGCTATTTTAATTAGAAAATTTAAATTTTAATCAGACTCTTTCTGGTTTAAGTCGAGAGTTTTCGATTATGTTTTTTAAGAGCAGATAATAGCAGATAATTTTGTAGTAGACTTTCCGAAAATAACTTATCTTAATAATTTATAACTAGATGGAACCCGTCAAAACGTGACGGAAAAAATACTATAACAATATCAGTAAAATAAACTTCTTTATTATTTAAGTAGGGCTTCGTATGAAACAGTCTTTCAAATATTTTATTTAAAAAAATCCCCCCCCCCCCCAGTGAAATGCTATTTCCGATGCAAACTCCAAGAACACTCCGTAAACAAATGTGTAATGCAAATCAGTTTGACATTACCACCCTATTCCCCACGACAAAAAAAAAAAAAAAAAAAAAAAAAAAAAAAAAAAAAAAAAAAAAAAAAAGGTCATGGACATATATAAAGTATCATACAAATAGTCCTATCATAAAGGATCATACAAATTTCCTACTTTCATCTCATATTCAGTAAATAAAAGAACATAGTATAAGCACCCCCTCCTCCCTGTGATAATGCAATCGAATGAGCTCCTATGCGCATATGTATTGCATCTGCCCAAAGGCACCGTTGAAATTCGACGTTAAAAAAAAGTTTTAAAATGTTTAAATTAAAAGTTTTAAAATGTCCTCTTTAAGCATTGTTCATTTCAAATCCATATCTTCTAAAACGCATCCATTGTTTTAAGCTAATCAATTTTTATTTAAAAATTAAGAATTTTTGTTAAAAATAATAAATTAATATGCAGATGAGGGAGAATTTTAATGTTTTCAATTGTAATTTATTTGTATGGTTTCTTCTATCCCTTTACATAATCAGGATGATTATTCCTTTTCCATCACAGTCGGTCTCTTATACAGTTAAATATCCAATGGATCTTTAAAAAAATAATAAATAACAGTTCCTAGCATATTCTGATTCAACATATACATTAACGAATTCAACATATCAATTTTATGTTAATCATAAACTAAAAATAGTTTTTTTTTCTTTTGACACATTTTATATTAGCGCCAAAATACTCTATCTTATGGATAATCTGATCTTATGATTTATCAGGTTTTTTTTATTATTTTTTTTTTCACTTTTCATGAAAGTTAGGGATACCTATTTTCAATTGTTGCAACTTTCGAAGGGGCTATTTTACATTATTAAAACAAATGGATGGTCATTGTTGAGATAGAATTGAAAAATATTTCATGCTTGAAAATTAATTAAAAAGTCGTTAAATTAAGCGGCAGATTTCAAATAAATTTCAATCGAAAGCTATTTTTTTTCTAATTGAGGATGTAAGAATTGAAATTGTAAAATGTAGTAAAAAAATTAAATTTTTAGTATTTAGAAGTGATGTAAGCGCGATGATAGCTAAAGCGATAGTGCGGTTTGTTGTCACAACCGTTATACATTTCTAAATATTGCCACTGTGTTTTGGTTGGCGTCCAAAAGTAGACTACCATTTTTTGACATCGAAAGAAAAATTCACAGTGAAAGAAATAAGACTTTGCCGCTAATAAGGAACTGTTAAATGAACTTACAACAAACCTACCAAAATAATTCCTATAAAATATTAGTCTTACATTGTTTATTCTAGCTAAAAATACAATCATTATTTCAAGTTTTTTTTTTCCTGAAATTCTTTACTTTCGTGAATTTTTTTATTAAAAAAGGAAATCTTAATAATTTAAATCCTATAATTCCTATAACTTAATCCTATAATTTAAAAAAAAAGTAATTGGTAACATGTAATCAAGGTATGCAATCAAGATGAAGCAACCAATAAAGGCTCCAGTTCTAATCTTTAAAATTAAAAATTGAAATATCAGTTAATATTACGCTATGTTGACACAAACATATAAATTTTTCTTTTTAGTTTTATCAATGTTAAAATGCATTTCAAGCTAAGCAAAACGTCATTTTCACCCGTACAAACTTTTCACACGTACATTTATACTTAAGCACCATGCATACAAATAAAAATATATTTTGCATTTAATTGTAATGAAAAAAATGGCATCAACAAAGTTATAATGCTTAATGATAAAATGAACCCAATGGACAATATTTCCGTGACATCACAGTAAGTATGAATTTTTATTTGCTTATAAAACACACGGATAAATATTTTTACCGAAATACTTAAACATTTTAACTATATTTTAACTTACAAATTAAAAAAATTCGGCCTAAAAGTCACGTGCTTTTAACATTTAATATTTATTTTTTATGCTCGCAATCATTGAGTTCAGAAAATAAACTCTGTACGTCGCAACAGTGGGCGTTAATCTGATTGCCGACTTTATGACGTCATAAGCAGAAGTAAAATTTTAATTTAAGATTACGGCTAATTAATTAAATTTTCGAACAAACGAATGTACGATAACAAATCTGTGACCAAATATCTTTCATTTAAAAAAAGAATGATGTAATTTGATGCAGTAGTTTGTTCCCACGGTTTGTCGAAAGAAAACGCTTAGCGTTTTAAATATATAGATTAATTGATGTTCATCTTATATTTCCTATTTTTAAAATATACATATACATTTTAAATTTAAGAAATTATTTGTCCTAAAGCTGTATTTGATTCAGGCAGGCTAACAGTAGAGTTGCATTTAAAATATGTTAACTTTGAAATCATGTCAGAATCCTTTACTGGATTTGTAATTTTCCAATCAGTCATCATTATCCTTTGGAGTTTTCTCCACGCAGTAGGTTTCCCCGAACAATAAAAGTATTTTTGAGAGTTATTTTCCATTTCTCCCTGTCTAGGGCAATAACATCAATTATCTTTCCAAGAATTACCCCAATTGCCAATAAAATCTGAACTATGCCCAATTTTTTTTACAAACGTTTACTTTTTATTTAAAAATTACCCCGGTTACCCTATATCGCGTTTATGAGCATTTGGATATATGTATATGCTATTATATGATACATATATAAGCTTGGCGAAATCGTAACTGCAACTTTAACCAAATATGAATCGTTATTCCCGCTGTAACAATGAAGTACCAAATTTATCATACAAAATGTCGGAGAAAAGAGTCGTATAAAATTAAAAGCCAATACTTAAATACACACACATGTATATATATATATATATATATATACATACATACTACGTATGACTATGTTTCCTATTCAGCAGGATAAAGCTAAACTTGCGGTTACAGCTATTGAATCTTCGTTCTCAAATGTTTATCTTGTAATGGATTAGCAACTCTCTTATAAAGACATCTGTACTTTATTTTTTTCTAAATTTCCAAAGTGTGTATGGACTCTCGTATTTAGTCGGTACAGGTTTTTAATGTAAATTTACGAAATTTTAGATTCGTTGGTCGATCAGCAAGGTATAAAAGCTGAGGCGAAAGGTTATATTGGCGGATTTGATCGCTTCCTGCCCACTTGGTAATCAAGGCCTGCATCAAAGAAGTAAAGTTGTGATTTCGACACGTGTCAAGTGGAGTTAAAGCTTGCTGAGTGAAAGTTCGTCGTTTGTGTAAGATACTTTGAATTACAGTTTTATATTCAAGCTCTTAGGAAGCCACGGGTTTGTAGTTTTTGTAGAAGTTAGACTGAATTAAAGACTTGAGAGTGCTTCTTGCATTACAGCATTGAGTGAACCTTGGACTCGTTAGTAATTTGAACAGCTAGCGATCTATTTGTAAGTGGAACTTTGTTATCTTAGTAAATATTCTAGTTATTTCTAGTGAAGATTAAGTTAGTGATTGATCTTTTTTAGTCGCTGTACGATATAGACTAAATTCGTCAAATGACTCTACCCCACTCTTTGCCCAGTTAGCTTAAATAAAATACTTTTATCCTTAAAACTGAGTAATGACTGATTTATAAGGTGGCGGACTTCCCGGGTACGCTACATTATACCAGCAAGTAAGTGCCTCTATTATTCTAATTTGATCAAACTTATCCGTTGCAAAAACTACTTCAATGCAATTATCCTCTTAAACGATGAATTCTGCTAAACTCGACATAATTAGAACCTTTTTGGACCAATATCCATTGCAATTTTTCACAAAGTTAATCCCTGGCATTTGTGTATGATGGTAGCGTATGCAACTGCTAACGACATCTGACTTCGTGAACATGAAACTTTTTTTATTTCCAACATTTAGAAGAGTCACATACCTTTGAGAGGGAAAAGTCGTTCAGCTAGAAATGACCCTTTATAATTATCAAATTTAATCATTACAGTCTGTCGTAAGCCTGGAGGCCAGGGTTCTGGATCGTAGATGATATATTTTACCTTACAAATATAATGTATATAAAATAATCTATATAAAATGCTTGTTAATTCCATTTTTAATGCTGGATTGTCCGGATTAAATACAAATAAGCAGATTCAGACTGCGTTTAAAATAAACTTCTAAAAAACAGCACATAAAGAGTTGATTTGTAACACTAGCTCAGTTCGATTTAAAGAAAATAATTACATTCATGTATTTAATATTTTGAAAGATAGAGACGTTTATTTAAAAATTTAATGATTATGTAAATAAATATATATATATATATATATTTAAATTTCATAACATATTTTCAATTCATGGGGTCCCCTTTTGAGAAGAATAAACTACTTCTACTAGCGAAAATGACGTCATTAACGGGTATTTTTATTCATGAAACGGTATATTTTTACAACAATTGCGTCTTAATTTTTGTAATTTTAATTGCCTTTACATTTTTTTTCCAACGATTGTTCAACGATTGTTTCCTAAGTTTTTCACGATGAAAAAATGTCAACTATAAACATTCTGTGAAAGTATTTAAAAAAAAATAAAGCCTTTATTTCCGTATTCCAGTAACGTAAAAAAAAAATGAGCTGTGATGCCTAAAGTGTGAAGAAATTACAATAGACACGCATGCATACAAATTCGTTTTAAAATTAGAATAACTTATTATGTAACTCATGAGTTATTCATGTAACCTCACACTGTACAAAAGTTTCCTTAATCGGATTTTATCATGATTGTAATAATTTCCTTACACAATACATGTCAGGAAAGTAAAAAGTTTTACTAACTGATGTCTCGTTCTGATTAAACATGATCTTTGAATCGATATAGCATGAACGTGAGCAATAAAACTATTTATTTTATGAAAAATCGAAAATATATAGAAAATAATATATGTACTACTACGGGATTTTCAGGAAGACTTGTTTCGTCGCAAATGGTTTGACGAACGTTTGTGATTTTTCATTGACGGCGAGATTTTGGAAAAATCGAATTACAGTTTAATTTGGGTGTCAATGAGTAATATTTTTAGAGTTATTATGTTGACAAAAATCTAATTCTTCATATGAAGCTGTAGCTGTGCTTTGACAATTAGATAAAATGTTAAATTAATTGTCTGAGGGAAACGAAGATTGCGAAATATTACTTGCGGCATATATAGCTCCGGTAGATATTAAAACTTTTTCGTCCAGCATAACTCAAAAAATAATTGACAGATTTCGTTCTAGCTTTCACAAAAGATATCTATGAGGGTGACAAGGAAACTGACATATTCCCATGAATAAATTTCAAACCTTTTAGTAATCCTCTCCTAATAATATTATAAATTCGATTGTGTGTGCGAATGTTTGGCTGAAATAAACGTGAAAACGGATGATTTAATGGCCCTGTATCTTTGCATATAGATGGATTATAACCCATAAGTGGCATTAGTTGTTATTTATTATTTTCAAATATTCTACTTAATAATTCAAAATTTCATTATTTTCATACAGAATCAATGAGTATTTTTCCTGTTAATTTTAATTAACAATTTTACTTGCTAAGCATTATCGTTGCCAGTAAATACAAAGCCTGGAATTATATTTTCCACAAAAAATAATTTTCAATTTAACGATTTCCACGTGAAAAATGAAAATTAAAAAGAATTCAAAAGAAACTGATTTGCCTTAATATTTGAAACGAAAATATAGAGTGTTTGTTTATTATAAATGAAGTATGAATGTCGGTTACGTTGAGAAGAGGTTTTCTAGCAAAAATTGCGTTATAATTAGAAGAAAAAATTAACAATAATTATACTACTAAGAAAACATTTCTAGACCATGGAACTATAAAAAAGATCCTCCTTGGTTTGCACAAAAATGACGTCATATTGGAAATAAAACATGCATTTTCAAATATTCGTAATAATACAAGGAACATAAAAATCAGTATATAATGAAAATAGATGGATAATAACGTCATATTTAAAATGAAAAACTGTAATTTTTTTATCGTTACTAATTAATAAGCTTGAATGTCAGTTAGATTCACTTGTGAGTTTTCTGCCAAAATCCACGCTATGGTTGCCAGGAAAAGAAAATTAACAAGAATTATATCATTAAAAAGAGATTTCTCTGGGAACAAAGTTGCGTCATATTCCAAATGAAACGGGAATTACCAAATATATTTCTAAAGGAGCATGAAACAATTTTATACATTAACAATACAAAGATCAGTAAGCATAGAAAGTAGGTGAGTTTCACGTCATATTTAAAACTAAAAATTGAAATATTTATTTACCTATACTGATTATTAAGCATAAAAATATCAGTTACATACAGACGAGAATTTTCTGCCAAAATTCACATCATGATTATTAGGAAAAGAAAACAAGTAATATAATTTTTTTTTAAAGTCAATTCCTACTTTTTAATCATAAATATATAAAATAAACCCGTACAGCATTAATGTCCCACGTTATCTTTATTGAACATTATTTAAAAATCATCGTTGCGGTATTTTAGTTTTTGTTGGCATCACTAATTTGAGATAAATCTTTCATTTCATTTATGAAAACAATGGGAGAAATTTTTTTCTCCCATATAAAAATAAAAATTAATTAATTAAATTTAATGAATGAATTAATACTATATGGTACCCGTCAAAACTTGACGGAAAAATTACAATAACAATATTAGTAAAATAATCGTCTTTATTACATAAGTAGGGGTGCTTATGAAACAATCTTTCAATTATTTTAGTTAAAAAAAATTCTCCCAGTGAATTACGTTATTATTTCCGATGCAAACTCCAAACAAACAATCCGTAAACAAAATGGAAATCAGTTTGACATTACCGCCCTATTCCTCACGGCAAGAAAGAAAATTTCCTGAACCTATGAAGTATCATACAAATAGCATATCCCTACGTTCATCTCATATTCAGTCAATAAAAGAACATATTAAATAAGGCAAACATTCCCCCCCCCCCTCTCTGTGATAATGCAACCGAATGAGCTCCTATGCGCATGTGCATTGCATCTCCCCAAACGCACCGTCGGAATTCGACGTTAAAAAAAAGTTTTAAAATGTTTTGATCAAAATTTTTAAAATGTCTTCTTTAATCATTGTTCGTTTCAAATCCATATCTTCTGAAACGCATACATTGTTTTAAGCTAATCAATTTTTATGTAAAGACGAAGAATTTTTTTTTACAATAATAAATCAATCTACAGATAAAGGAGATTTTTAATGTTTTCAAGTGTAATTTATTTGTATGGTTTCTTCATTCCCTTACATAACCAGGATGATTATACCTTTTCCATAATTAAGAGAAATAATGTAAATAAATATCCAAGATTATTTTTGATTCTGTTTTCATTAATATATTGTAAATTTTATTGTTAAAAGTTACTAATAAATGATACTTTAGTAAATGGGGCTTTTCTTAATTATTTTTTATTATTATTATTATTTTTCTTTTTTTGAGATTTAATGGCAACATTCTTCCGTTTGTTTATTGGGCTCTACAGTTTGGAAAATTATTTGAGGTACTTTTCGGATAGCAGGGCGCCAATGAAGTATATATATATATATATAATGTATATAGTTTTGTTTTTCTAGCATTGAATTTATGTGGTTTATAGATTTTAGTTGGCTTTTGTGATAATGATTCTGCAAGTAATTTTCCATTGGAGTTTATTATTATGTGTGTATATATATATATTTTACTGGCGCCGGCTAACCGAAAAGTACCTAATTTACATATAGTTTTTTTTCTTAATGGGACGACGGGATAATGCACGGAATTTCGACGTGATAATGAATATTTTTGATGGTACCAGAAAATTTTTCTGTATTTTATAGTTATATTAAGAAATACATATTTTTATGATTTGCTGAATCACTTATTTGTTTACTTTTTCATGCAATATATTATTGAAGGTTGTTAGTTCTCTTATTCGTTTAAATATACCCTACTTATATAAAAATAGCGTGTGTTTTCTGTGGTGTTTCGCATAAACGTTGTAAAATTCAGGTTATTAGATTTTATCCAAGTTTGCTGTCATAACAGCTGATGAAGCAGCCCTTTTTGGCGATTTTTTTGTTACCTGTAAAATGTTTGTTTTTGGTATAGCCCGAACTAAGAAAAAAAATGAGTACTTTTGCATTATACGGACACCATTGTTGCCAAGCATATATTTACATGTATGGCATGGTGTCGGTATAACGGAAAAGAACCAAAATTTGCGATCGATCAAATAATTAAGTTTCGTTAAACATTAAATTTTCTGGTACTTTTCTATTATCCGGTCGACCACTTTTCATAACAAAAAACTATCGCCACACTGTAAAATTAAACGCCAAAAATGCAGTCCGATTTACTTGATGTCAGAAGCAATATACGTGTTTGTTACGTCATCAAGTGGTTTTTAATTCGAGATTTGCGTCTATTTTCCTTATGTTTTACTGAATTATTAGTTATTTCATTAATTAAAATAACAATTGTGTCCTTAAATTCATGTATTTTATTTATTTATTTATTTTGATATTTCAACGTTCTCCTGTTTATTTGGCGATAGTTTTTTGTTATGAAAAGTGGTCGACGGGATAATAGAGAAGTACGGGATAATAGAGAAGTATGTTCTTATTTTTAATCTGAGAAAGAAACAATAATCATGGATTTAATTAATTTTGCAATATGCGGTGCAACCAAAATAATTTTGATTAAATCAGTACATATATCGCAGACGCGCCTGGGTTATTTTTTGGCGCCTAAATAACGATTTTTGCTTTGTATGGAAATCTGGGGTTTTATAATAAATTTGAATATGTGTGTAAATAAATAAAATAAAATAGGTACTTTTATGTTAGCTGGGCGTCAAGGATAACTCTCCAAATCTTGTTTCAATTGGAATCATTTAAATTGCAACATTTTACGTGAAATTTGTTATTCATATTGATATGTTTACGTTTAGATATTTTATTATGATTATATTCTAGCTAATTAAGTTTTTTTTAAAGATTTTATACTACAATGTTAAAATATTACCTAGTTGATATTAGCTAATGTCAAAAGATTGGCGAACCACAGAGTTCAGAAAATAAACTCTATGCCCTCAAAAGTGGGAGTTGCCGTCTTTATGACGTCATAAACAGAAGTAAATGTTTAATTGAAAATTACAGCTAATTAATTAAATTTTCGAACAAACGAATGCACGATAACAAATCTGTGTCCAAATGTCTTTCATTTAAAAAAAGAATGGTGTAATTTAATGCAGTAGTTTGTTCTGACGGATTGTCGAAAGAAATCGCTTAGCGTTTTGGATATATAGATTTGAAAAAACTGTATTAACATCAATTGTCAACCAGTACAAGTTTAAAAAAATTATTTGAACTTGAATGGATGAATAGAAAATATTTTATTAACGATTGAAAATTCCAACAAGATATATATAGAGAGAGTGTGAGCTAATAGTAGGAATTTAAAAAATACGAATCTGTTATATTAAAATCTGATCGCTTGTTTGTATTTCGCAACTATTCCTTTTAGTAGATTATCGAACGCAACGTCATTTAGTTAACACCGGTTATCATTGATCCGAGGATGTCATATACACTCTCAGAATTTAAAATTTTGAATTAGTTTCTGATATATTATTATTTATTTATTTATTTATTTTTGTAAATGTTAACGAAATTTCTCTTCAAACGACAGCTAAATTACTTCAATTTATCTTAAAAACGGCCCAGAGGATTTGAACTAAATTTAGTATCCTACAGTTTTAGGGAACGAGAAGACTATGGCTAGGTCACATGTTCGAGAAATTTTGATTAGTGGGTCATTTTGGTCATGGGCCATTATGGGTCGAGCTAGTTTTATATTAAAAACGGCTCAGAAGATTTGAACTAAACTTAGTATCCTACAGTTTTAGGGAACGAGAAGACTTTTGGACTAGGTCACATGTTCGAGAAAATCCGATCTCATCAAAAAGTCACCTGTAAAAAATGCAGCCAAGTCTCGTAACTCATTTACCGTAAAAAGTACTGAGATCGTATAAAGCCAAGTTTAACTATCTTATTAACTCTGAAATTTTCATTCGCAAATCACTCCTAGTCTCTACATCTTTAGTTAATTATTATTTTGTGACTTGGCAATTACGTAGCACGAGAATGTGATGTATATAGTTAGTCTTAATCAAATAATACTATAACATATTAAAGTGTAATAACTTCCCTGTGCGTATATAATTTGCCTTAATTAAATTATCCCATCCTATTCCATAACATAGTAAGGTGTAATAACTTCCCTGTGATGCGTAATTGCCAAGTCACAAAATAATAATTAACTAAAGATGTAGAGACTAGGAGTGATTTGCGAATGAAAATTTCAGAGTTAATAAGATAGTTAAACTTGGCTTTATACGATCTCAGTACTTTTTACGGTAAATGAGTTACGAGACTTGGCTGCATTTTTTACAGGTGACTTTTTGATGAGATTTCACTTCTTTTTGTAAGTAATCCTCCTTTTCTTGATTTTCTCCTTTTCTTGAGATCATCCACTGATTTTCGCTAAGCCCACACTCTGTCCCTATTATTTACAGGTATCAAAAATTTGAAGCTTTAGTTTCGTTAGCAAAGTACTGTAGATAAAAAGAGATTTCAGGTTCCTAGGCAAGCACTGTTATGGGAGGGGGGGTGTCAAAAGTACTCTCAATTGCTTTCAGGATAGGTGCTATCCATCTGAGATATTACTCGCAGCCCTAGATACTTGATATTTAACATAAAAGAACTTTTTAGTGTGAAAAGAAAGCCAAAATTTAAATTTCCGGTAATTTCCAATAAATCAAATTATATTCCTTTATTCGATGTTTTTTTTCGTTTTTTTAGTCTTTTTTTATTATTTACAGATTTTTTAATTTTTCCTTACTTTGTGTACTAAACCCTGCCTTTCTGCCAAATGTCAAGCTTCTAGGACTACAAAATCGAATTATTTTCAAATTTTCGACTTTTTATAAATTTATTGATTTTTCGATTTTAATTCTAAGTTACCTGATTGTCATGCCAATATAGTAATTATTTGATCCGTCTTCTTAGGATCATTTAGGTTCAATTTAGAGATACATCAAGTGAATCTTAGAGTTACCATGATTTTATTTAGAAAGGACTATCAAGCCATAACCAGCCAGTAATGTCGGGAGGGTAGGGGGAGCTGTGAAAATTTTTGTGGGGATGACAACATTTAACAATCCATATTTCATATGTGAAGTACATAGAGTACAACCTGTGAAAGAAAACAAACCTGTCTATAAAGAAATCGCCTATATCGTAGCCAGTCTATAGCGGAACTTCTCTATAACGAAATTCGTAAACGAAAGAAAAGAAAACCATAATCCGGGGGAAATAACATAAAACAATTAGGGGCGTTGTACTAGCTAATAGGACAATTATCTTAAAACTAATGTTTCTACAGTACAAAATCAAATTGTTTTCGAATTTTCGATTTCTTAAAGATATTTCGATTTTATTTTCGAATTTAACGAATATTTTAATTGTTCCTTTTATTGAATAGTAAATACTACTTTTACACCAAGTTTTAAGTTTCTAAGACTACAAGATAAAATTATTTTCAATTTTTGATATTTTCGAATTTTTTTTTTTTTAATTTTCTGGATTTTTTATTTTTTTCTTATTTTGTATCCTTTATTACAAATTTCAAGTTTCTAGCGCTACAAAATCGAATTATTTTGAAATTTCCGATCTTTTTCGAGTTTTTTTATTCTATTTTCGAATTTATTGTGTTTTAATTTTTCCTTTTTCTGTATCCTAAACAATAAGTTTGCACCGAATTTTAAGTACTAAAGCTACAAAATCGAATTTTTTTCAATTTTTCGGATTTTCGAATTTTTTTTCGAATTTTACAGATTTTTTATTTATTTCTTTTTTTGTATCCTAAATACTACCTTTATTCCAAATTTTAAGTTTCTAGCTTTACAAAATCGAATTATTTTCAAATTTTCGTTTTTTTTTTTTTTTTCGATTTTTTTTTTCAATTTTTGTTGTGTTTTTATTTTTTTCTTTTTCTGAATCCTAAACACTACCTTTACACAAAATTTTCAGTTTCTAAGACTACGAGATCATATTATTTTCATTTTCTCTCTTTTTCTTCTTTTTTTTTTTTTTTTTTTTTTTTTTTTTTTTTTGAAATTTTCGATTTTTTTTAACTATCCATATTTTTTAATGTTTCCTTATTTAGTATCTTACATATTACCTTTATTCCAAATTTCAAGTTTCTAGCGCTATAAAATCGAATTATTTTCAAAATTTCCTTATTTTTCGATTTCTTTCGATTTCTTGATTTTATTTTCGAATTTTATTGCGTTTTTATTTTAACTTATTCTGAATCCTAAACACTATCTTTACTGCGAATTTTAAATTTCTAAGGCCAAAAGATCAAATTATTTAAATTTTTTTCAATTTTTTTTCCAATTTTTCGAATTTTTGATTTTTTTTCGAATTTTCTGGATTTTTTAATTTTTCCTTATTTTGCATCCTAAATACTACCTTTATTCCGAATTCCAAGTTTCTAGCGCAACAAAATTTGATTATTTGAAATTTTTCCATTTTTTTCGATTTTTCGATTTTATTTTTAATTTTTTTTTTTTTTTTTTTTGTGTTTTGATGTTTTCTTTTTCTGAATTCTAAACACTACTTCACACCTAATTTTAAGTTTTTAAGACTACAAGATCGTGTTATTTTCAATTTTCAATTTTGTTCGATTTTTTTGAATTTTCGAATGTTTTTTTTTTTTTTTTTTTTTTTTTTTTTTTTTTTTTTAATTTTCCGGATTTTATAATTTTTCCTTTCTTTGTATCCGAAACACTAGCTTTATTACAAATTTTAAGTTTCTGTGGCTGCGGGATCTACCCAATCTTTTTGATGACGCAAGAGTGAGTGAGTGACAAAAAATCGAAACTTTGAGTTCATATATCGTCTGCACTAATTTATGGGTATTTTTTGAATTATGCATATTTTTTAAATTTTCCTTATTTAGTATCTTAAATATTACCTTTATTCCAAATTTCAAGTTTCTAGCGCTATGAAATCGAATTATTTTCAAATTTTCCTTATTTTTTGATTTTTCCGACTTTTGGATTTTATTTTCGAATTTTATTGCGTTTTTAACTTATTCTGAATCCTAAACAGTATGTTTACTGCGAATTTTAAGTTTCTAAGGCTAAAAAATCAAATTATTTTAATTTTTTCAATTTTTTACGAATTTTTCGAATTTTTGAATTTTTTTTTCGAATTTTCTAGATTTTTTAATTTTTCCTTATTTTGCATCCTAAATACTACCTTTATTCCGAATTCCAAGTTTCTAGCGCAACAAAATCGGATTATTTAAAATTTTTCGATTTTTCGATTTTTTCAATTTTGCTTTCGATTTTTTTGGTGTGTTTGATGTTTTCTTTTTCTGGATACTAAACACTACCTTCACACCAAATCTTAAGTTTCTAAGACTACAAGATCGTATTATTTTCAATTTTCAATTTTGATGGAATTTGTTGAATTTTCGAATGTTTTTTTTCGAATTTTCCGGATTTTATAATTTTTCCTTTCTTTGTATCCTAAACACTACCTTTTTTCCAAATGTCAAGTTTCTAGGGCTACGGGATCAACCTAATCTTTTTGATGACGCGTGAACGAGTGAGTGAGTGAGTGACAAAAAATCGAATGTTTGAGTTCATATATCGTCTGAACTAGAAAAGACAGAAAGTTGTAATTTTAAATTTTGGTTCTGTGTGCCAAATACTCTAGAAAAACAAAGTTTCAAATTTTTGGGATACTCCAGCGCGGAGATATGGGGGGGGGGGGGTCAAAAGTGCCCTGAGTTGCTTCCAGAAAAGTATGCTTACGGCTGTCCTCTCTCGACTTGGCGGAGGCACTGCCGTGCCTCCAGATCTTGCCAAGGCTGTGGTTTTCCTATTAGACTTAATGTTAGCTATATGCTCCATTTTTCTGCAACTAAATTTCCTCATGCCAATATAGTAATTCATTGATCCGTTTTCTTAGGATCGTTTATGATCAATTTAGAGATAAATCAAGAGAATCTTAGAATCACCATGATTTTATTTAGAAAGGACTATCAAGCCATAACCAACCAGTAATGTCGGGAGGGAGGGAGAGATGTGAAAATTTTTGTGCGACCAACATCTTTTAACAACAAATATTTCATATATAAATTAAATAGAGTAAAGCCTGTGAAAGAAAATGAACCTGTCTATAAAAAAAAAAGGTCTATAATGTAGCCAGTCTATAGCGGAACTTTTCTATTACAAAATTCGTAAACAAAAGAAAAGAAAAGCATAATCCGGGGAAAATAACACAAAACAATAACGGAAGGTGTACTAGCTAATAGGACAATTATCTTAAAATCTATCTAAAACAAACTATCCCCATCCTGTGGGATTTGTTTTTCAATGTTTTACTTTATTTAATGCAAAACATAGATTGCATCCGACAACTCATAAAAAAGTCCTCCGGCCTGTACCGGCAGGAAAAGGTAGCTTTCCTATATCTTCGTTTTAAAATTTTAGCTAATGTTACTTGAAAACAGCAAGTTAAAATGCAAAGAAACCGTTTACAAAAGATTCGTTTACACTGAATTTGAATAAGAAATTCGCCAAATTATTGAGCTATAGCCAAGTTGGCTTCATTTATGAAGATTTATTTTTGTCGCCAAATTTGGCGAGATTTCGCCAATTGTCGCCAAGTTTGGCGAGAATTTGGCGCTAATGGATATGAATATATAGTTTTATGCGTATGATTGGGAAAATGATTACAACAATGAAAGAAAATAATTTGCGAGAAATCGCGTTCACTAAAACTTATAAATTTATATTAAAATCATTAAAATTACAGACATTACAATACACTTTCATAAAACATTAAAAACATATTAAAATTGGACGTTTCGGATTTACATGGAAAATCCCTCTTCAACAACAACATTTCACTTAGCGTAAATCATAGTTCAAAAATATCAACAAATAGAAAATCCAACGTATCAAAATTTCGAAGTCAAAGTTACAGTTATAATAACACGGAGTATTCATTCGGGATTGCACCTGCTTGACCATTATTGACCATAAATTTATCGTTGGTTTTTTGTAATGTGCTGTTTTGTTTCAAAATGTCAGCCACCCTAGAATTTCAAACTGCTCTCAGCCAATTTTTAAGATAGAGGTAAAACAAAAAATGCTCTGGAATCCTTGTATCAAGTCCTAACACCTAATTAAAAAATAAACTTGATTTTTTAACTTTTTTGTATATTTATTTTAGTTTTAAAATTTTCCGTGGCCGCCATCTTGAAACAAGATGGCGGACCAAGCTGGCCAACGAACTCGGTCGAGGCATTGGTGAGCTTAATACACACAATTAGTTTCATCCAAATTAATTTATAAATACGAGCGTTATCGTATCAAATTATTTTCATTTTTTCAATTTTTTTCGAATTTTTTTGTTTTTTTCGAATTTTCTGGATTTTTTTAATTTTTCTTTTTCTGTATCCTAAACACTACCTTTATTCCTAATTTGAATTTTCTAGCGCAAAAAAATCGGATTGTCTTCAAATTTTCGGTTTTTTTCAATTTCTTAGATTTTTTCAATTTTGCTTTCGATTTTTTTGGTGTTTTTGATGTTTTCTTTTTCTGGATGTTAAACACTACCTTCACACCAAATCTTAAGTTTCCAAGACTACAAGATCGTATTATTTTCAATTTTCAATTTTGATGGAATTTGTTGAATTTTCGAGTGTTTTTTTTTCGAATTTTCTGGATTTTATAATTTTTTCTTTCTTTGTATCCTAAACACTACCTCTTTTCCAAATGTGAAGTTTCTGGGGCTACGGGATCTACCCAATCTTTTTGATGACGCGTGAACGAGTGAGTAAGAAGTGACAAAAAATCGAATGTTTGAGTTCATATATCGCCTGAACTAGAAAAGACAGAAAGTTGTAATTTAAAATTTTGGTCCTGTGGGCCAAATACTCTCTATAATTGAAGTTTAAAATTTTTGGGATACTCCAGCGCGGAGATATGGGGGGGTCAAAAGTGCCAAGTATGCTTACGGCTGTCCTCTCTCGACTTGGCGGAGGCACTGCCGTGCCTCCAGATTAGTGGGTCATTTTGGGTCACTGTGGATCAAACTAATTTTATATAAAAAAGGCTCAGACTATTTTGACTAAATTTTATTTTCTACGGGTGTCGGGCACGTGTTGGTCACATGTTCGAGAAAATTTGATAAGTGGGTAATTTTGATTATGGGTCATTGTGGGGCAAACTATTTTTATAAAATAATTGGCATTATAGTAATAATACAGAGAGAAAAATATATCGAGTTGAACTCAAAGGTAATGTTGACCGAGAATAGCTTGGTCTTCCCTACAAGTAATAACGTAGTAGTAGAGATTTGGCGCAGATCTCGCCAATAGCCATTAGCCAATTGTTATTTTACCAATAGCAACTTTTATATTTTGCGTGTGTAAATTACAAAACATTTTTTGAAGTTTAAACAAAATATTTTGATTTATGGCATTATTCCTTCATATTTTCTTTTCTTTTTCTGTTTTAAATGAAATGAGTGAAAGGCGTGTATTTTAAATTTATGTATTTTAAATGAAATACGTGAAAGGATTATATTTTAAATGAAATGAATGCAATATGAAAATGGTATGGGAACAATATTTGGCGATTTATCACCTGCGCCTAGCTAGCTTAAAAGTACCACTATTGAAAATGGTGTGTAGTATGCGCAATGAAACAATTAATTATGCTATAACCACTAGCATCAATATTGTATGAACTGTATGAGAGTCATAATAATGCTATTAAATACTCCAGTCGGCTTTGGGCACGATTACGGAAGTTTCTTCTAGAAAACAATAACAGAAGGAGTCTTTTACATTTGTTTCAAGCGAAGTTCAGTCAACAAGGTGCTAATAAATTATACAAACAACAATCATATAAGCAGGGAAGCAAAAGTTCAAATTCAAATGCAAATATTTGCCTCCCCACCCCCCTAACACCTAACACCCGCAAAAACAAGGGCAAGAAACAATGAAATTAAACCCCGCTTTCTAAATTCGCAATTGGCTGCAAACGCAATTACAGAACTTTCCTCCAGGAAGATAGATCGCCAAAAAGGATTGTTAATCGCCAACTGTGTTTATCGTTTCAAATCGGAAATTGTGTTCAAAGCGGTAATTGTATGTACATTTAATAAATACACAACATCGTTAAAAATGATAAATAAGATAAAAGCACGCTAAAATAATACAAGACATTAATTTAGTAAACATTTCTTAAGTACACAAAATTAAATTGACGGATTTTTACAATAAACGATATTAACTATGGTCGTTTTATTTCCGGTGTATTCATATGCCCACCAAAATGAATGTAATATAAATATTCATTAATATAAGTATACTGTATCAATGAGTATAAAATATCTATATATGTGCTATATCATATTATAAAGTTGCACATATATAAATTGTTCTGCCACTGATTTTAATATGGAAGCTATATAATGTCAATTATGCAGTTACAATGGAGAAAGCAAAAAAAAAAAATAAATAAATAAATAAATAAATAAATAATAAAAAAAAAAAATAAGGATTTCTGTTATTCATTTTTTGGGGCCATTGTTGGCACAGTGAGTCTGACCTGGCACAAATAATAAGTTCCCTTTCCTCTACAACTTCAATTATTAACAAGTATATGAAAGCCCTGTCGGTACTCCCCTGTTATACGGGCCTTGGCACTTTTTTAAAAAGCTTGAAGCAATTCGGGTTGAAGAAAGTGAGATTTATCGCCAAAAACAACTATGAAAATAAAACTGATGAATTACAATGCTGGTTTATGTAAGCATTTAAAAAAAATGTGTCTGATTAAACGTATTAGATAAATTATTTCTGTTTTTATATAATAACACACAGATAAACGGCTTCTGTATATCAAATAAATTGTGTAAATTTTGGGAAAATGCTTGAGTGTATGAAACAGTGAACAGGTTGCCGAAAAGTTCTTGTGAAAGGGTTCCTTCTCTTGGCTTTTCTCCAACTCACCGGGTTTCAATCGGGGTTTCTTTTTGGCGCCAAAATGGCGATTTTTTGCCTGGCAGGGTAACCTGGTGAATTTCGCTTTGTATGGTAACTTGGTATTTTATAATAAAATGAAATGTGTACATAAATAAATTAAAAATAAAAATATATAAAAATAATTAATAAACAAAATTAAAATACGTGTAATAAAAATAATGTGTGTGTTACATAAAACTGTGTGTAATAATCAAAATTAAATGTGTGTATTTAAAGTAAAATTATAATACAATTTTATTATAAAATAAAACTAACATGATTTTGCAAGCTATGCCTAACAGGTATTCGAAAATGGGGATTTATCGCCAAAACAGCACCACAAAAAAATTGCGCCAATCCCGGTGCGTCTGCGATATTTGTTCCCTAACATTAATTAGTCAAGCCAGAATATCAGCTCATTTATTCCATCAAACTTACAAAAAGGCACGCGCGAGAAAAAAAAATAATAATAACAATCGCATTTTAACTGAATCGAAAAAAAAGCATGATACAATCCATGGTGTATTTTTCTCCTAAACATTGCAATTGCAATTTTTCTTTTTAATCATATATATATAATAAACACGTGCGAGTCACAGTTGATCTTTCTTGTGCTATTTATTTTTTTATAATCATTGTTGAGCGTGATATAATCCGGAATTTTATTTTTGTGGCAACACTAATTTGAAGAAAACCTTTCATTTCATTTATGAAAACAATGCCGATTTAATTTTGAATTATCAGCAAATTTTAGTAAAAAAAATCATCTTTTAGGAAAATTTAAGTGTACTATGTCAGAAGCCTGTTCAAAATCATTTCCTATGGTATCTTATTCGTCGTTCTGCGTTTCGTATTTTTTTAGAAAAAGGGATGTTGACAGGAGAAATAATACATATGATGATAGCATCTCATTTCTGTTACTTGTTAGAAATTATTTTAAAATCTATCTTCTCAGCAATATCGCTCAGAATAATGTATTTTAGGAAAGTGACAGTTATAAATAAATAGTTATTTATCGATATAATTTTACATTACTTAAAGAAACACCATTAATGAATTTTTTTTTTCAAGTTTCATGGTAATTAGGACTACAAAAATACAACATGAAAGAAACAAATTTAAATTGATAGCTAAAGTGCAATATATTATTTTCACTGAAAACTGTAATTAGAATTAAATACACAATTAATAAATTAAAAATTAAATATTGAAATTTTTCTAAGCATAAATTGTACCTTTCCAATAAATTATTTTAAATAAATAGATTAAAACTTTAAAACATGTTTTTAAAGACAAAGTTTTATGATTTATTTTTTCCATAGCCAGACTTATTTATAAGTCATCTTATTTATAAACTTTTATTTCAACAAGTAGTTGATTCTGTAACATTGCTAGATCATGAAATAATACTCTCATGAATTCAAAAAAAAATCTTCACTGTTAAAAAAATTGCAGTAAAATTACGGGCAGAGGCCGGCAGCAGAGATTCCAGTCATACCCCGTAAAAAAAAAAAAAAAAAAAAAAAAAAAAAAAATCCATGCCCATCATTTTGTGAAGCCCGTAATTTTACGGGGCAAAGTAATACAGCATTATAATGCACAGGATATAATGCACTTTAAAACACAATAACACTTTACTTACTGTTCTGTAGCACATAGCACGTTAGATAATCATCACAGAATGGCTTTTTTGGCGGGTTAAAATTTTCGAAACACTAGTAAAATGAAGGGTTACACCCTAGCGGAGGACAATGCATGGGATCGTACCTTATTTTTGCTAACATATGGGCTAGAACTGTAAGAATATGTGGATTGCTCTTAATTTTCTAAGTATCTAAGGGATAAGGCCGCTTATTTAGTGGATCAGACCGTTTTTCCTCAAATAAGGCTGTTGCCCGTGAAAATTGAAGGGCAATAGCTCATAAATTTAGAGTTTTTTCTGAGAGTGTTTGCTATATATATGTAAAAGAGATTACGTCGGCAAAATACACTTATCCTAGTGAAAATTAAGTACAAATTTATGATATGAACACAAGTAAATGAATTTTTAGAGATAAGATATTTCAATGAAATACTGCATAGTTAAAATAGATTATTTGTGGTATTATCGCTCTGTGTAATAGCATTTATGTCAAATGTTCTTAACTGGAATCAAACAGTAAGTTAGTTTATCAATGTTTAATCCATTAGTTATAGTTAATATAATCACATTATTGATGTTTAAATTTTTTTGTTTAAACATTAATACTTCATTTTAGTAGTTTAATTGGTTAAAAATGTATCTGTAGAATTCTTACATTAATATGTATTTTATTATATTTTATTATGTTTTCTTGAAAATTAACTGATTTTAATCTTAAATCACAAATTAATAATCTTTAAAATTTCATTTTATGTATAATACAATAAACGGTTGCAAATTTACATTATTTTAAAGAAAAAAGTTTTATGTTTTATTTTTTTCAATCGTCAGACTTTGTCATCTTATTTATAATTTTTTTTAAACAAGTGGTTGACTCTGTAACATTGCTAAATAAATTAATGAAATAATTCTCTCATGTATTCAAAACAATCTTGGCGATTACGTAGAGCGAAGAGATTACGTCGGCAAAATACACTTATCCTAGCGCAAATTAAATGCAAGTTTACCATCTGAACTCAAGTACATTAAATTTTTAGAGATAACAAATTTTAATGAAATACTGTTTAATTTCTATATTATTTTATAAAATTATGCGTAGTTAAATTAAGTTTTGCTAAGTTTAATTATTATGCAAGTACCCTTATTTAATTAATTAATGATAGCATCTCATTTCTGTTACTTGTCAGAAATTATTGTTAAATCTATCTTCTCAGCAATATCGCTCAGAGTAATCCCTTTTAGGAAAGCCACATTTATAAATAAACTAGCTGTTACCCGTGACTTCGTTCACGTATCATTAAAAGAAGCATAAATGCATTAATTAAGCAAAATATTTCATTCCCGATAATTAGAAACGTAAATAATTAACTAACTCTTTATCACATTCCATAGGAGACAATACCGTATTTCTCTGTTATACAGGCCTTGACATAACTAAGTTTTAAAAAAGTGAAAATTTGTGACAAATAATCACGAAAAGGAAACTGCAACCAATGAAAAAAGGCGGGCCAAATAAAATCGTGGAAATCGGCGAATTGTGTAAAAACATATGTCCAGTTTACCTGGTAAACTATTTTACTTTTAACGCCATTGTGAAACGTTTTAATAGCATCCTTCAAAGATAATGGAAATAGTATATTCTTTTTCATTAAATTCAATTCTTGTGAATAGGGAGCAATAATTGTAGACCTAACTGCAAGGAGCTTAAATTTGCCTCCTTGATTTAATTTATACCTGTTTTTTTTTTTTTTTTTTTTTTTCTAAATGAAAATATGTTGACAGACGACTTTTTGTTCTCCAGAATAAATTGATTCATGAAGTTTGAATATGTGAAAATACGTTTTTATTTTTCAAAAATTTTACTGTAATCAAGATTTTTTTTTCTTTCACTATCTATTCGAATTGAAAATAAATTCTTTTTTTTCAATTTTAATGAGAAAAAATATATTAATCCGTTTTATTTCTTCTTTTTTATTCACAAAAATAGAATAATTTAGTTGCAATTTTTAGAGAAACTTCGTTAAAATTTACAAAAAAAAAAAAAAATCTCGGAATTTAAATCTTAAGTAAATCGTGTTGCGTTCGACAACCTGAAAGGAGTAGTTGTGAAATGCAAACAGGCGGTCAGATTTTAATATGATAGATTCGTATTTATTTTTATTTTCCTAATAATTACGTTTTGGTTTATGGCAAAAAACTTTCATCTGTATGTAACTGATGTTCATGCTTAATAATCGGTGTAGATAAAAAAAAATATTTCAAATTTTTTGTTTTAAATATGGCGTGAAACTCATTTACTTTCTAAACTTACCGATCCTTGTACTATTAATGTAAGGAATTGATTCACGCTCCTTGTAAAACACATTTGAAAATTCCCGTTTTATTTCAAATATGACGTCACTTTTTCCTCAGAAAAATCTCTTTTTAATGGCATAATTCTTGTTAATTTTCTTTTTCTGGCAATCAGGGCGTACATTTTAGCGGAAAACTCACATTTGTATGTAACTGGTATTCAAGCTAATTATTAATCAGTAACGATAAAAAATATTCAGTTTTTCATCTTAAATAATACGTCCATTATCTATCTACTTTCATTATACATTGATATTCATGCTCCTTGTATTATTACGAACATTTGGAAATTACATGTTTTATTTATGACGTCATATTTGTCCAAACCGAGGAGGATCCTTTTCATAGTTCCATGGTCCAAGCGAAATCTATTTTTAATAATATAATTATTGTTCATTTTTCCTTCTAATTATAACGCAATTTTTGACAGAAAAAGATCTTTTTAATGTAAACGATATTCATACTTCATGTATAATGTTGTTTCAAATATCACGGAAATTCATCTTCTTTTGAATTCTTTTTAATTTTCATTTTTCACGTGAAAATCGTTCAATTGAAAATTAGTTGTTGAGGAAAGTTATTTTTCCGAGTTTTTATTTTTTGGCAACGATCAAAGCCCTAGCAACGATAAAGTAAAATGGTTACATTTTATTGAAAAATGTCCATTTATTCTCTATGAAAATAATGATAATTTTAATTATTAAAGAAAATATTTGAATAAAATAAATAAAACCTAGTCTATGTTCATTTGAGGGTTATAATCAAACTACATGCAAAAATACAGGATCATTAAAAGATCCATTTTGACGCTGGCATCAAATTTATTGCCTAAAATTTGCACACAATCAGATTTATAATATTATTAGGATAGTTATTTATAGATATAATTTTGCAATACTTAAAGAAACACCATTAATGCAATTTTTTTCAAGTTTTAAGGTAATAAGGACTACAAAAATACAACATGGAAGATACAAATTTAAATTGATAGCTAAAGTTCAATATATTATTTTCACTGAAAACTGTAATTCGAATTAAATACACAATTAATAAATTAAAAATTAATTTTTTTAATTTTTCTAAGCACAAATTGTACATTTCCAATAAATTATTCTATATAAATGGATTAAAATTTTAAAACATGTTTTTAAAGACAAAGTTTTATGATTTTTTTTGTCCATCGCCAGAATTTGTCATCTTATTTAAAAACTTTTATTTCAACAAGTAATTGATTCTGTAACATTGCTAGATCATGAAATAATGCTCTCATGAATTCAAAACATACTGTTAAATTTCTATATTATTTTATAAAATTATGCGTAGTTAAATTATAGTTTTGTTTCTATAAGATATGAAAGAATTAAGCTTTAAATTAATAAAATGAGTAACAAACAATAGAAAATATTTTATATAAAGAAATGGGATTAACGCTGAAAAATCAAGGGATCATAAAATTGCATTTATAATTGCCTATGTTTTACTGAAATAGCAATATCGTTATTTGAATATTTATAATATTGTAGTTTGTGTAATTGACAAATTTTCAATTGGGACTGAAAATAAAGTACTTTATTTTTCTAATGTCTTTATTTTCCTAATAAATAATGAGCGAAAAACAGAATTAAATATTTTTTTATCAAAAATACTACAGAAAAACAATATTTGAAATATAGTTCAAGTATTCTAGATTTTTACCTCGATTTATATTTAATAGACACATATTAATCAAGTGAAATAAAAACAGAATCCTTACACGCGATTCATTCATTACCTTATATTATATTTGAACACCAAAAAACTTTAAATTGCTTGAGGAATCAACAAGATCGAAACATCATGTATAAAACATAGCTTCTGACACACTTTCGAACACTTACAGAATACTTTAACAAAGGTTCACCGTTTAAAATGGTGAAATATGATATTTATGTAAATAATTTGGAAAACATATAACACATTTGAAAACAAAATTTCAGAAATCCATCAGTAGTAGGAAAGGTATCCGAATTCTTTTGTACAACCTTGTATAACATCTTTAGAATTTATACACAAAAAGTAATAGGCAAAAAATGTGTTTAATTTAAAAACACAAACCACAAATTAAAACGCACTTCCACTTTATCGTTAATAGACCGTACTGTAATAGAATTCATTTGCGTGTCCCTGTAAATGAATCCTATGCATACCGTATTCTATAGTAAGCCTCTTGTCGTTCACATGAGTGATATATATCAATTTCAATAAGTTTGAAATAGTGCAACATCATGAATCCATCGCAAACGATTTTTCACTACACTGTAAATTGAAATGTCCGAAATTGAGACACTTATGTGTCTGAAGCACGATGATTAAAAACAAAGAGACACTTCAAAATGTCTAATTTATTCAGACACACGAAACATCTGAATTGCCGAAATTTATGACATCTCATTTGTCGGAGGCAGACATTTCTAACCACATATTTTTAAGCCTAATGCAGGACCTGATTAAAAACATCGAAAAACTGGTCTTAGACACTTCCTCCCCGGAAAATGTACCGGTCACCCAAATGTGATAGCCACTTTTTGTTAAGCTCATATTTTAAATGTCTTTGGCATTGAATTGATTATGATAAATATTTTGCATTTTTAAAGTATGATAAGATTTAAAATATATTTCTATATATTTACTTGCTGATCCGTCCGACGTTGTCCGGGCCCGTAATAATAACTATCTGTTCAATACGAACATGACTGAAATCTGTAAAGCTTTCGAAATCAAGTTGAATGTGGAAAATACCGTCGAAATCGGGCCCATCGAACCCGTGATCGGGAAGCCCCTTCCGGTGGTAAAAAGTGCAGCTAAAATGTTTAAGGCTATATATATCAAGTCTAATGAGTCAAACCCCGTAGCACCATAACAGCCGTAGCACCCGTGGCCCATAGAACCCGAGATACTCCTGTAGTTCAATTTTCCACCCCCAGGGGGCGTAATCCGCTCTATACGAACATGGCTTAAATCTGTAAGGCTACCGATGTCAAGTCGGAGGAACCGCACCCTGTCGTGATCGGCCCCATAGAACCAGAAATAGAAAAGCGAAACCCTGGTGATTAAACTCGAAACTAAAATCGATATGTTCTATCGATATCGCGTAGAATGAGCCACAACCGCTCGTGATCGGACCCATACAACCCAAGATACTTTGAAATGAAATAGCAAAATCCTTAGCTTTTTATTTATTTTTCTAAACAAAAATCAGGATCTTGCTAAAATCAAAAATTATCGGCCAAATTCTAAATTTTGTGAGACTGTAATTTCCGAGCCCATTTTAAACAAGGATGCATAATTTTCAAATCCCAAAATCCAGTACTTTAAAAAAAATTATATAGCCTATAAAGAATATCAATTCATCTTTTTCCGCAGAAAGCGATGCGATGGCTCATCGAGAGTATTGCCACGTTAAAAAACATTATTTTAAACAATCCGATTAATTAAAAAAAATCATATCTGAGGATCTAATAACATCAGCGTTATGTAAATTAGATTTCTAGATTCGTCGTTGAAAAAATACGCTTAGATGTATAATTTTCAAATCGATAAATTCAATATTTCAAAAAAAATATACACGTCAGAAAGCCCCTAGTCCGCCATTTTATATTGTGAAAATGAGTATATTTCTGCCATTGAAATTATCAACACATGTGCGAATCAAGCTCAGGTGTCCTTTTGGAATAGAAATAAATTATTTTTCCATTTTCATTAAAGAGTTTTTAATTGATATTTTTAAAAGTTACTGGTCGATTTTTATGAATTTTGTTTCACCGAATTTGCGATTTTTTACATATGTTTGCAAATTTTCGTAGAGTAATTATTTCGACGTGTTTCAAAAAGTGAGTTAAGCGAGTTGACTTTGGACTTGGCAAAACCCTCATTTACAGAAACCCTCTTTTCTGTCTGGGTCCAATTGGAAGTCTGGTCAGTTTTTGGCTGAAATAAAGAAACGTTAATGCCCGAATTAAAAAAAAATGAATTTTTGGAATGAAACAAATCGACTACCTGTGTACTGCGAGTTTCGAATCGATGGCTCTAATAGTTTTTTTTTAATATTTGAGGATAGGTGAAAATGAGAATATTTCGCTGTCTGGAATTATCAAACCGGTAATTTCTTTTGCAGTTACGATAAAATTAGCCCTTTTCGAAGCTTATTTTAATGAATGTTTTGATGCGATGCTTAAAGGGTTTTTAAATAATATTTAGGTTAATTTTCACAATATTAAAATTATGAGGCTCAGGTGCACCTGAAGTCTTGGACTATCATCACCTAAATATTCTGACTTCTAGTTGCGCTAGATTTTCCTAGCCATCCATCGCACAAACACTCACACACACACACATACATATACACACACAGACAAGCAGAGCAAAACTTTATTTTATTAGTAGAGATATCTGTATACAGTAAACTTCTCACATCGGGGCCGCGGAATATCTCTGCTATTTGGAAGTGTCCGCTTTTCAGAGATAAAAGTACACAAGTATATTGTGAACAGAATAAGGTGTCCGCTATTCGGAAGTGTCCGTTATAGAGAGATAATAGTTAAACCTCCATAACGAACACTCCCAAATAGCAGACATCTCCATTAAGCAAGCAGCCGCTTTTGTCAATCCACAACACATACATATTTGTATATTTACTTCAGGGAAGTGGACACCAACGAATAGCGAACAATTTTCGTGGTTCTTAGGTGTCCTTTTAATCTGGTGCTTTACTGTATTCTAATAAATATACTGTTTTTGTTTTTAATTTTATATTGCCCTAAAAGTTTACAATATTGATTATAATCAGCATAATGTCAAAAGAGATTTAAAACATCATCTTTACGAAAACTGGATACCAAATTTTGGGGGCCCTAAAATAAAGGAGGTTGGTAGAGCACGGCTACATCTTAGTTCGCCTATGCATTAATCAGATCCTGTTTCTGGGACCAACCCGATCCTGTTTCTGGAACCAACCCAAACCTGCATTATGGTTCGCTAAACAGAGGTGTCCTCTTCATCTAATCTAATTCTTATTTCTAACTTATTTTGTCTTAATTATACATCATAAACTGTCTGTTCGTTACTTTTTGTGATTTTCATGTAAATGTATATAAACTAATAAAACCCACAATTTAAAGTGAAAATGTAATTATATAAGTAAATATATAAAATTTTAACTTTTTTCTAACTTACATTATTTATTTCAAATCAGTTTTTTTAGTAAAAATAATCAAAGAAACAATACTAAAATTAATTTCCATTTTCTCAAGTTTTGCACAACATAAACCAAAAAGTTTTAGCACTAAACAAAATTGATTTATATATTAATTTATTTTACATGAAATCAAACTAAATATATGAAAATATAGATTCTTAATAAAATTATCTGCTAAACGATGGAAATTTTTAATTCTGATTTTATTAATAATACTACAAAATCCCAAATATTTGTTTATTTTCATTGTCATATATATATAGTTAACGGGACATAAATAGAATATACAATGCAAATAAAATTTCCTTTCAGACATTGTGATTATGATGAATTTAATTTGGCATGTTTTTTAGAATTAGTTTTAATGACAATTTTGAATTAAGAATGCATCTATTAAAATGTTTGAAGAGAGACAGTGAGAAAAAAAAATCAGTTTTTGCTTTGGAAATTCCTCATATCAAATTATTAAATATAAAAATTAGATCACAACAGATGTTTGACCATTTACTTTCTTTTTAATCCAGTATTAAAAGTGGAGTATAATTTACACTTTTTCATAGCAAAAAAGCAATTAAAATCAATTGTTGATAGAAGATTGTTTTAACCACAAAAGAAAATGATATAAAGAATTCAACATATTAACTTCATTATGAGTTTTTTTTTTTTTACTTACCAGAAAGTGTTTTAACAACAGCATTTCCTTTTTATCAAAAGACTCAACAATTTTCCGTTTTTACTTTTTTATTAATATATATATAAATTAAATTAAGCAATATATATATATGTATATAGCATATATTGCTGGCTTTTTTACAGTTAGATTAAAAGCATATAAATACATGATCGAAGAATATATATTTCTGGTATTAATGTGTTTTTTGAAAACTGATTTAAAAAAATTACATTTCGAACATTCTTTTATGGAGTTCTATAAATTGTCATGTCAACAAGATATGTCAATATGTCAAAACAAACTATCACACATTCTTGAAACACTGTCGTAATCAGTTATAGGTAGACGTTTTGTACCTTATTTAAAGGCAAATTGATCGATTTTTCCAAAATGCTGATATTAAGATATTTGAAATACTGTCACAGTGAATAAGAGGGAGGAATTCTTGCATATTTTTAAAAGAGAATTACTTGATATATCCTGCAAGTTATTGTTACAATAATAAAACTTTTTCATACTCGAAACATAAAGCAGCGGGACAAAAGTTATGTTTATCAAGCATTGACGAGATCAAATTAATAAGAACTGACACTAAGATGATATGAAATAAAATCACAGAACTTCACGTTCCGCAGAAAATGAATCAAGTCAAATTAAGTTGATAATAAAATTCAACGCGAGCTTACATTTGAAAACGAACATTCAGTTTGAATTACAACGAGCATTAAGTTTGAAGAAAACACGTCTAAAACGCATACGCAATTTAGGATTGTGCCCTATAAGGGCTGCTCCGGAAATACCAAAGTGCCATAATTTTAGTCGCATCCTCCTGATTCAAACATTTTCTAATGTCGTTTATACCGTGAATCATAGTAAAGCACTTATGTGTCTTAAAGTAACACCTATTATGTCAGAAGTTTCACAAACAGACATTTAGGAGTCTTAATTAGTTTTCATTTAGTAGACACATTTCTGTCTGAATTTAAGACACATCTATTTCCAGTGTGAATACACCGTAATGTAACGGAATTCTTTTGAAGGTCCTGGTAAATTAACTCTTAATGGTACACACTTTATTTTCAATAACGGACATGTGATAGTAAACATGATTAACATATAACAATTGCATAACAATCTGAAAATATTGGTGCGAGTTAGAGTACGGAAAGATAGACAAACAGACAGATGGCAGACAGACGGAAGGTAGATAGTCATACGGTAGACAAACGGATGGTAGATAATCATCCTGCCGACAGACAAACCAAATTTGTAAACATTTTGCAACTATTTTGGAATGTGTTAAAACGAAAACAAGTGTTAGAATTCGAAAAGAAAAAGCAATAGTTCTCACGCTCATATGTACCGTCTATCTCAACTGACGTTTAAGTGCGCAAACTTCGCGCTTGAATGATATTCACTATACTTCACTATACACTATACGATATTCACTTGAATGATATTCACTTGGACATGGACAGGGATTGACAAATACGGTCACCAGGTCGCCAATAGCGACCAAGTTTTTTAATCTGGTGACCAAATTATATAAACTGGAAACAATTTATTTTTTTTTTTTAATTATTATTATTTTTTACAAAAATTGACCCAAGAAATTATCACAAACGGTCTTTTTTCTCTCCTCCAATACTACCAACTTCGAAACTATATTCAAACAAAAAATATTTTTATAATTTTTTTTTTTTAATTTGCAAAAATAAATTCATCAACTGCAATTTAAAATAATAAAAGCACAATAACTTGACTTCCGTTCGAAAATCGGCAATTTTTTTTTTTTTACCTGCTTCACTATTTTATCGATGCCTCCACTCATCAGATATAGATTTTGTACCACTCAACTATCCTTACATTTGAAGTATTCAGCAATCAGCAATTTCCGAACATGTCTGTTAATTCAGCTTTTACAGTGTTTATTTCTTTTTTTTTCAGAGGTATGTAATTTTGATAAGTATAATTAAAAAACTTAGATGTTACCTTTCTAAATTATGTACTATTCTAAAGTATGTAACTAGTAATTCTAAACTATGCTCTTGTTATTATTTTTTTCTCAATTAATTCACAAAAAACGTTTCTGTTTTTTGAAAATCAGTGATGGCGGAGGGAGGGGGGGGGGAGTAGGGAGGTAAATATTTTTTTTTATTGGAGACTAGAATTTTTTTCTGGCTACCATATTTTGCCAAATTTGTAAAGCCCTGGACATGAAAACTGTCAAAATCCAATCAGGTAGATTTTGAATAGTGTTGTTATGGCCAGTATGATGAAATTTATGCATCCAGGTGATAAAACGCCAGTATTTATTTTTAAGTGTTTTTATTTTTATGTTTCTTAAGCATCATCCACTTGAAATTTGGGACAAGTATGAAAATTTTCTTACATAAATTAAAATTTACGTGAATTCAAAAACCCGTAAAGGAAACATAAGGGCGTTAGTCTTTGGAGTTGTTTACAAATAATTTTATGTCAATCAATTTTCAAAAATGTTATTTAATCAACATTACTTTAAATGATATACAACTCTTAGCTTCAATTCAGTAAAGACAGATATGCACTAAAATATGAAGAAGTTTTCCTACAAATCAACAGCAATATAAGAAATACCAAATGTCAACAATCTTTACTGAATTTCAATCGTGCGAATAATTGTTTTTAACGTATTTCTTTTCTTTACTTACACATTCGAATTCTCAATCATGGGCGGGACCAATTATTCAGGAATTAAATAATGGTCTTTTAATCATTATACTATCCCATCATGATAGGTGATATGCAATTTAAATTATTTAAACAATCATCGTTTTAAACGTCACATTTGATTTTTTTTATTATACCTAAAATAAATTGTATGGAAGACAGACTAAATGAATGCAATGAATGGACCATTAAAATGCATTCTTTGCTTAAAAAAACCCATTGAAATACATCATTTGCTAAATAAAACCATTGAAATACATCATTTGCTTAAATAAACCATTGAAATACATCATTTGCTTGAATGAACCATTCGTATACCAAAGCAGTTCGAAACGGTTTGTGAGAAACATTTATCAAAATAATATAGTTTTCCAATTTTTTATAAATCCATCATGTAAGAAAGAATAATAAATCACAGAGGGATGGTAAGACAAACAACCACTCCATTTATTTTTTTATTAAAAAAAATTAATGTATAATAGATATATATATAAAGAATGTCAATATCTGTGCATTGAATTTTAGAATAATTCCCCTTTTCTGATGAAAACGTAATGTAATTATGTAAGTTTCATTTAAGTACTAGCTGATCCGCCCGGCGTTGCCCGGTCCGTCAAGAAATAATAAGAAATGCGAAATCACAATAAAAATCGCTGCGCGAAATCCTTCCTCTGTTAACACTTTGTATTTCGGAAATTAAATAGAGAGATGGACCCCGAAGCGGAAGTAAATTCAATACCGCAACTCAAATGTCTGGATCATTTGTTTCAAAACGGAGGTCAGTTTTTGGCCAAAATTTAAAAAAAAAAATGTTTACCGTCATATTTTCACAAAATTTGCTTTTTGAGAATCAGAAAAATAAACAACATACAGACTGTGAGTTTAGATTAAATACCTCCAATACTTTTCTTAATACTCGAGGATGAGTGAAAATGAAATTATTCCGTTGTCTGGGAATATCAACTTGGTAACTTTTTTTTGCAGCTTCCATAAAAATAGTCATTTTTGGCGCACACGGAGGAAAATCTTTTAGTTCCACCACCAGGGGATGTTCATATGTTCTAAACAAATTTCCGACTCATGTCGCCGCTGCCTATGATACTGTGTATAGGAGACGTGCTGCGCACGCGCTATAAAATCGTTTAGTTCCAGTTTACACCACCAGGTGGAGCATTTTGTTCTAAATAAACCTTTTTCCGGCACTCGTTCCCGCTGCTTAAGGCACTGTGAAGAAGGCGTGCTGTGCACGCGCGGTAAATCTGTTAGTTCCACTTTCCACCGCCAGGGCGTAACAAATCTATTTCTTAATTAGTTAGCTATATCTAAATTAGTTTATGTTAAGCTGAATAAACCGATTCCCCGTTGAAATCGGGCCCATAGAACCCGAGAAAATAAATCACCCCGCTGGATATTAATATTCATAAATGGTGGTAACCAAGGGCTCAAAAAAATATACTGAAGTTTATTAATTTCCTGGGAGACTTCGGAAGAATGTTAGAAAATATTTCGTTTGAATCGGACCAAGATTGAATGCAAAAATCTTTAGTTACATTTTACACCGCCAGGGGGCGCACTCTGTTCCGAAATCACCAATCTTTCCGAACGAAACTCCGACACGTGTCCTCTTTGCTTATGGCACCGTATACAAGGCGTGCTGTGCGAATACCTCGTATAATCAAAGCCTCCACAGGGAAATCTGGACGAGGCAATATGGCTGAGATGGTAGTCCGAAGTAATTTCCAGTTTATTGTGGACCGACTGTTTGACCTTCCCAGTTACTGCCTCATCAGTTCAGTTCACCTTTAGGATTAAATGCGAGAGCATGTATTTACAATTGTAATAATAACTACAACTTTGGATATAGATAAACATATTTTAAAGAATAAAAGAAAGTTTTAGCTTTGTTTTCTTACATCATTGTTTTAATAACATTATATAAATTCTTTATATACGTATTTGTAAGATACAAATTTAGTTTTTAAACCCCGTGTATATTACGGCAATAGCTTTCAATCATTTACCTGGAATAAGTATTTTGTCTTAAGTCATAAAAAAGGATGATTTTACATTTTATCTGATTATTAGTTTACTTCAACTCAGTATTTTCTCACAGGGCTTTATTATTAATTTATGTGTAATATGTGCCTAAAGGTAAACTTTATGCATGCAGATTTAAAAAAAGAAAAAAAAAAGATCCTCGTTCTTTAGCTATGCTTTACTTCGTCATTATATATTTTTCCAAACTCTGGTTTATGCGACTGTATTCGAATGTACTTTTTAAATCATATAATTATTTTACTTTCTAACAGTTTCTAATGATTTACTATGAGTAATCTGGATGCACATTTTATTAATTCATAAAATATTTCAAGAGTGTGTTTACTATTATCACAGTAATAACTAGCAGCAGTTCGTATATTGATTTTGTCAATTATCTTTTTTTTTTCTTTATTCTTAATTTTAAAGTTGATTTTATGGGAGCAAATTATCATTATTATTATTACTATTTATTCTCTTTATGATTTATTTAAACTAATCAGAGAAGCGCCTTATCACAATGAACATATATATAAATTTTGAAGAAAATCGGATAATTCTGCTTGCAAAACCCATTTATCTATATTAAGGGGGGTTAGTCCCCCGTTCCCCCCTTTATACTTAACCAATGAACCCCTAAAACTAATCAGGGAATTACCACAAAGAGCTTATATACAAAATTTGAAGTAAATCGGATAATTCTGGATGAAAAACCCATTTATCTAAATTAAGGGGGGGGGGGTTAGTCCCTGTTCCCCTCCTTTACACTTCCCCAATGAACCCCCAAAATTAATCAGGGAAGCCCCTTACAACAATGAGCCCATATACAAAATTTGAAGAAAATCGGATAACTCTGCATGAAAAAAACCCTTTATCTAAATTAAGGGGGGTTAGCCCCCCGTTCCCCCCTTTATAGTTAACCAATCAACTCCCAAAACTAATCAGGGATGCGCCTTATCACAAGGAACCTATAAACAAAATTCGAAGCAAAACGGTTATTTCTGCCAAGAGTTATCGCGTTACGTACATACGTACATACGTACATACATACAGAACGGGGGGGGGCACATAAGCTCTCAGGCTTTGATAGCCTGTGAGCTAAAAACCGTTGCTTCTAATTGTGTATGACGCATTAATACAATCTTCAAACAAAAATCAATAACATAATCATTAAATATTTTACAGAATCATTAAATATTTTATAGAATCATAAATTATTTTAAAACAATTAAAACGTTTCGATAAAACGAAAAAAAAAAATCTGACTTTATCATATGGGGAGAGACAAAAAGCAATGATTATCTACATATTTCTTTTCGTAGAAATAAAAATAAAGTATTCGAAATAATCCTTAAAATCAGTTTGAATATTAGAACTCACTAGCGCTGACCGAAGTATCTATTAGGTTGCGGAGAATCTTATCTGAGTTTATACGAAAATACGATTTACCAAATTAATATCTTAATGGTGGTGCATGCCACTGATACATGCTTTGTCGTAAATTCCACTTTAATGATGTAAAGATTATCAATATATAGAAGCTCAAGATTGATTTTAAAGAACTATTTATTTCGAAACAATGTACGAAGAGACATATTAAATAGAAAGAAAACTTATGAACGTAAAAATCTGATTTTTAATTTAAAGAAAAAAGTCTTTTAAAACCTATTTTAGAGAATAATTCAAAACTGCCCGAGTTTAGAAACACAATATAAATTACTCTTCAATTCAACGAAAAAAAATAGATTTTTTAGTCTCCCATTTAAAACTTAGTTAATTTGGAATACAATAAAATTCATTTATCTGAACGATATCGTTATCTGAATCGCCAAATAGCCGGATTGTTATCAGGAAATAAAATAAGTACAATTTAGAAAAACTCTACTGCCCCAATGCAGAACTAACTGTCTGCATTTGTTCGTTGAAGTTCCTATTTAATTCAACGTTAAATTTTATGTTTAATTTGAATTTTCTAAATACGTATCACAATATTTCTATGTCAGTATTCCAACAGTTTTAGAATTACTGTACTTTACATTTCTCATATCTTGAGCTCATATATCCTAATAATATTATAAATCTCATTGTGTGCAAATGTTTGGCTGAAGCCAGCGTCAAAATGGAGCATTTAATGATCCTGTATCTTTGCATATAGGTTAATTATAACCCTCATATGAACATAGGCTGGTTTTAGTTTGTTTTATTCAAATATTTTTCTTAATAATTCAAAATTTCTTTATTTTTATAGAGAATAAATGGACATTTTTTCGTATAATATTTTAAAATGGTTAAATTTACTTTACCGTTGCTAATAATTTATCGTTGCCAAAACTAATTCAAAACCCGAAATAATAATTTTTAACCAACAATTTGGTTACAATTGAAAAATCTTCACGTGAGAAATGAAAATGAAATAAAAAAATTAAAGAATTAAAAAGAAGATTAAATATTATTATTAGAAATAAAATGTACTTTTTTTAGTTTTTGATAATAATATAAGGTTTCAATATGCGTAATCATAGGAAACAGGCGAATATGACGTGATACATCTAAAATAAAGCGGATATGCTTTGATTGGTGAAATAAAACGATCTTGGTTTTTTTCTTCACTTTTCTTTTTCTTTTGTATGGTAACAATACTTTGCGTTTTACCGTCTGCGCATGGCTAATATAACTATGCCGTATTTTTTAATTTAATTTTTAAAAAAGTAAAAAGAAGTTTCAATAGAAAATGGCTAGCAAATGTCAATAATATTCTCCGCAAAGTTATCCATGTCGAAAATGATGTCATGGATAGCGAGAAAGTTTTTTTCATTTTTAAAACTAAAAGAAATAACTCGATTACCTAAAAAAAATGACCAATGTTAACAGTTTCATTTTTGTTGATAAAACCTAAAGATTTAATGTTATTTCGTTGAAGTAACATAATTTCTCCTATGCCAGTATTGAAATTAATTGCCCGGAAAAGAAAAATAACAAGAATTATGTCATTAAAAAGGAATTTCTCTGGGGAAAAAGAAACGTCATATTTGTATTAAAACGGGAATTTTCCTTTAAGTTTTAAAATGAGTGTAAATTAACTCCTTACATTAATAATACAAGGATCAGTAAGTATAGAAAGTAGATGAGTTTCACGCCATATTTATAACGAAAAATTTAAATGTTTTTTTTTAATCTATACTGATTATTAAGCATGAGTATCCGTCATATACAGATGAGAGTTTTCTGCTAAAAATCACATCATAAGAATCTATTATATTAAAATCTGACCGTGTGTTCGTATTTCGAAACTATTCCTAGACTATTGTCACATAAACTCTCAGAATTTAAAAAATTAAATTAGATGCCAAGATTTTTTTTTTATAATTTTAACGAAGTTTTTCTAAAAACTGAAAGTAAATTACTCCATATTTGTGTATAAAAAAGGAGAAATAAAACAGATGAGTATATTTTTTACACCATTTTCTCATTAAAACGGAAAAACAGAATTTATTTTCATTTTGAATAGATGGTGAAAACAAAATCTGGATTTCAGTAAATTATCCGAAAAATAAAAACATATTTTCACATATTCAAACTTCATAAATCAATTTATTCTGGAGAACAAAAATTGCCTGTCAACATACTGTCATTTTGAAAACAAGATTTGTTTCAGCTATACATTAAACCAACGAGGCAGATTTGAATTTAAAGAAAGAGCATATACTATTTCCAATTAATGTTTTTTTAAAGGATGTGCTGTTAAAACGTTTCACAAAGGCGTTAAAAGTAAAATTGTTTATCAGGTAAAATTGACATTTGTTTTTATTCAATTCGTCTTCAATTTCCACGATTTTATTTGGCCCTCTTTTTTGCATTGGTTGCAATTTCATTTTCATGATTATTTGGCACAAAATTTCACATTTTTAAGACGGAGTTATGTCAAGGTCCCTATAACAAAAAATACCGTATTGTCTCCTATGAAATGTGCTAAATAGTTAGTTAATTATTAACGTTCTTACTTATAGGGAGTGAAATAGTTTGCTTAATTAGTGTATTTATTCTTCTTTTAATGTTGCGTGCACGAAGTCACGGGTAACAGCTAGTTTTGTTATAAAGCAAATTATAAAGCAAAAACATGTCCGTAAGTAACGCTCACGTCATATTGAAGTGACAACAACCTAATCAATAAATTTAAGTTTTTTTTTTTGCAATTTTTCAGGTGTTAGAAAAAGTAAGAATCTACTTATTTCAGCTATCCGGAGGAAAACAATTCTGGAATATTTCGGTATATTTTCACTGATCATGGTCCCCTAGACTCCAGAACCACCCTCCGCTCAAATGTTGATTTGTATATACATACATATATATATATACTGACTGGGGGGCTCAGCTCCCTGCACCCTTCGTGCGCTAATCCACGGACTATTTTTGTCTGTATGTCTTTATCTGGCTCTCTCTGTATGTGTCTTTCTCTCTGTCTCTCCATCTGTCTGGTATATGACTACCATCTGTCGTCTGCCTGTTTGCCTATTGTCTGTCTCTTTCCTATCTGCTGTCTGTTTGACTGTCTACACACTATTGGCTGCTATCTGCTGTCTGTCTTTATGATCTATGTCTGTCTGCTTTTTTTCTGTCCATCTGTCAGTCTGCTTTTTTTTCTGCCGATCTGCCTGTCTGCTTTTTTTCTGCCCATCTGTCTGTCTGACTGTCTACACCTACTCGTCTGTCTGTATGCTGTCTGCTATCTGATGTCTGTCTGCTATCTGTTGTCTGTCTGTTTTCTTTCGGTCTGTCTGCTTTATGTCTGCCTGCTGTCTGTCTGTCTTCTATCGTTTGTCTGTCTACACTCTGACGGCTGTTTGTATGTTGCCTGTCTTCTGTTTGTCTGATGTCTGTTTTCTGTCTATCTTCTACTTGTATGTCTGTTTGCTATCTCTCTATCTGCTCTCTCTAATGTTTATCTGTCTGCTGTATGTCTGTCTAGTGTCTGATTGCTAACAATATGTAGTCTGTTGTATGTATGTCTGCTGTATGACTACACTCTGTCGGATTTCTGTCTGTTTGTCTGCTGGTTCGCCCTATTCTCTGTCTGTTTCCTGTCTCCTGCTATCTGCTGCTTGTTTGTCTGATGTCTGCTGTCTATCTGTGTGATGTCGGTCTACACAGTGTTGGCTGGCTGTGTGCTATCTGCTGTCTATCTGTGTGATGTCGGTCTACACAGTGTCGGCTGTCTGTGTGCTATCTGCTGTGTATATGTTTGTCGTATGTCTATCTGCCGTAGGTCTGTCTGATGTATGTATGTCTGCTGTCTCCCTGTCTGGTAACTGTTGTATGTCTGTTTTTTGTCTGATATCTGCTATCTACTGCATGTATCTCTGCTGTCGGCGATCTGCTGTCTGTATACACTTTGCCGGCTGTTTTTATGCTGTATGTCTGGTGCCTGTCATCTCTTTGTCTGATGTATGTCTGTATATCTGCTATATGATGTACCTATGTCTGCTGGATGTCTGCCTGTTGTATGTCTGTCTGCTATCTGATGTATGTATTCCTGCCGTCTGCTGTCTGTATGTCTGCTATCTGCTGTGCGTCTGTCTGCAGAATATCTGTCTGATATATGTCTGTCTGCTGTATGCTGTCTGTCTGTTTATTATCTGTTTGTATGCTGTCTGTCTGTGTGATATCTGCTGTATATCTGTCTGTTATCTGCTGTCTGTTTGTCTGCTCACTGTCTGTCAGCCCTTCTTGCTTTCTGTTCACTGACTGCCTGCAATACTCCCTGCTGTCTATCTGTTTCCTGGCTACCTGCTAACTCTCTGCATATCAAACTGTCTGCTGTCTGTCTATACTCTTGCGTCTGTCTGTCTGCTTACTATCAGTCTAGATGCTATCTCTCGTCTCATATTTTCTGTATGTCTGCCTTTTATATACTTTTTCTCTGTCTGACCACTGACGTCTGCTGACTATATGTTATCTTCAGCCGGCCTACGTTAAGTGTGCTGTCTGTATGTCTTCCAGCTATCCCTGATGTCTGTCTACTGATTATCTTCCAACATTCTCTGCTCTCTACCTGTTTCCTGTCTGATTACTAACTATCTGCTGTCTATCTGTCTGCTATCTGCTTCCAGTCTGTCTGACTGTAACAAAGTACTAAAATTACATTACGTTTAGAGATCAACAAACCGCAGAATTCTACAAATCCCGCATTTATTTTGCATTAGTTACATATATTTGTATTATTTTGTGATGTCCTGTAAAATAACTATAAATGCTATATATACTTTCTTCGGTAAAAAACATTTTCTAGGTAACTATAACAACATACTAAAATTTCATAACCGTCAGCATTCTACAAATCCCGCATTTAACATATATTCGTATTCTTTTGTGCGGTCCTGTAAAATAACTATAAATACTATATACCCTTTATTCGAAAAAAACATGCTGCAGGTAACTGTAACAACATTTTAAAATTTCATTACTGTTAGCATTAAAAAAATTCTACATTCAACATATATTCGTTTCATATATAATTAGTCTTTTGTACGGCCCTGTAAAATGACTATAAATGCTATTACACTTTGTTTGAGAAAAAACACGTTGTAAGTGACTGTAGCAACATACTAAAATTTTATCACCATCCACAATTTCCACATTTAACATATATTCGTTTCATGTATTCGTATTCTTTTGTGCGGCCCTGAAAAATAACTATAAATGCTGTATAAACATTCTTCGAGAAGAAGCATGTGTGGGTTACTGCAACACCAGATTAAAATTGCATTACTGTAAGCATTCTACAAATCCCACATTTAACTACGCTTCATCTATTCATATTTTTTGTGTGTCTATAAAATAACTATAAATACTATATACACTTTCTTCGAAAAAAAAAAAACATGCTCTAGGTAACTGTAACAACATACTAAAATTTTTATAACCGTCAGAATTCTACAAATCCAGCATTTAACATATATTCGTTTCATATATAATTATTCCTTGTGTGGCCCTGTAAAATAACTATAAATTCTATATACCTTCTTCAGAAAAAAAAAAATATCCTCTAGGTGAGTTTAATAACGTAAAAAAAATTCATAACCGTCAGTATTCTACAAATCTCACATGTATCATATATTCTTTTCATAAATTCGTATTTTTTGCAACCCTATAAAATAACTATAAGTGCTAATATAAACTTACTCTGAAAAAAACAACAGGCTGTAAGTAACTGTAACAACATACTAAAATTTCATTACCTTCAGGATTCTACAAATCCCGCATTTAACATGTATTCGTATTCTTTCATGCGGTTCTGTAAAATAACTATAAATGCTATATACACTTTCTTCGAGAAAAAGCATGCTGTAGGTGACTGTAACAACATTTCAAAATTTCATTACCGTCAGCATTCTACATATTCCGCATTTAACATATATTCGTTTGCTATATAATTATACGTTTGTGCTGCCCTGTAAAATAAATATACGCGCTGTTCTAGAAAAAACACGTTGTAATTGACATACTAAAATTTCGTTACCGTAAGCGTTCTACGAATATCACATTTGTCATATTTTCGTATTTATATTCGTATTTTTTTGTGCGGCCCTATATAAATAACTATAAAGGCTATATACACCTTCTTTGAGAAAAAAAAAAGACATGCTATAGGTGACTGTAAAAACATACTAAAATTTCATTACTGCTATCGTTATATAAATACCGCAATTAACATATATTCGTTTAATCATTCGTTTTGTTCGTTTAATCATTCGTTTTGTTCGTTTAATCATTTGTTTCATAACATTGTTGCATAAAATCCTTTCATTAAGTCTTCTCATTAGGATTTTATATATAGAGAGTAGATATCTGATTTTTGTCACACGCACTCGTGTTGATGAATCTATTTGGAAGTGATCTGATTACGGATATGGTCTTTTTTCTACGCTGGAAATAACTAAACGTCCGTATTTCGACACAATATTTTTAGAGCATCTTGGTAGACAAGAGTTTACATCTCCTACAATATTTTTGAAACATTCGGACGGGTAGAAATATTTAAAAAATAAAATCTGAGTAATCTTCTAAAAAAAAAAAAAACCCGCTAAAGAGCGGGTGTTTTGTCAAGACTTAGTTCTGCTTCGACTCGTGTTTTCGCTGTTAAATATTCAGGTTTCTACACGAAATTTTAACAAGAGCTCGGATACTGTCATATTTATAATCGATTAATATTTCAGAAGTTACCGATTAAAATTTCAGAGTTCGGAACTGTTTTTTTTAAAGAAACAAACAAAAAAGCTAGAAGAAAACATATTTCTATTAAAACTAGATAACAATACTTTTTCACGAAAGTTTTACACTGCCTGTAAAACTGTTATATTTATAACCGATAAAAATTTAAAACAGTTCGGATAAGAATTTAAAAAACAACAACAACTATGAAACGACACAACTTGAAAAAAACAAGAAGTATCTTCTTACGACCCTTTTTAGCCATAAATATCAATATGTTTTCGCGAATTTTTCATTTTAAAATATAAGTTCATACAAAATAAGATTAAGGATATAAAATCATACAAACATGAGGTTTATTTAAATTAATTATAACGGGCCCGGACAACGCCGCGCCGTGTCGGTGCGCTAGTTTTCAATAAAATTAAAAGTTACAATTTGTAGAAATAGAATTATAATAAATATAGTTTAAAATAATAACAGTTTTTGAAGTTAGATTATCCAGTGTAAGTTTTATTAAACTTATTTTCATAACTTTATTATTATTTTTTCTAAAATGTATTTTAATTTCATTTTATTATTTTAAACTTCGATGTGTGCCATCTTGTGAGTATTTAAAGTTCAATCTGTTGTCTTAATATTATAAATAATATATTTTCATATGTTACTGCATATTCTGTGTTTGGGTATTTCAACATAAACTTTAAAATATTGATTTTTAAATATATATGTGTTTTATTTCTATCAGCAACAAACATATAGCGAAGTATATACAACTAACTAGTATAAATGCCCGTCCTAGGACTTTGGGTAGGAATCGTGGTTTTCACTTTACATTTTAAATAATTGATAAATATACTCATATACTATTCATCGACAATAAGGAAAGATTTATATTGTAAGATTGCATCATCTAGCATGCTCCTGCTGTTCACGTTCAAACTCACTAAGCATTTTATATGCATGTGCAAAAAGATTGTGTCCCATAATTTCATCTAATTCCCGCAAAATATGCGGTAAACAATTGTCATTGTGGTTCTTATTAAGTCATTCCTGTACCAGCATGTGCTGTATCTTTCATTTTGTCACTTTTTAGCTCACAGGCTATCAAACCCTGAGAGCTAATGTGCCCGCCCGTTCTGTATGCATGTATGTACGTATGTACGTGACGCGATATCTCTCGATAGAAATATCCGTTTTGCTTCAAATTTTGTTTATAGGTTTATTGTGATAAGGCGCTTCCCTGATTAGTTTTGGGGGTTCATTTGTAAAGTATAAAGGGTGGAACGAGGGGCTGATCCCCCTTAAGTTAGATAAATTGGTTTTTCATGCTGAATTATCTGCTTTGCTTCAAATTTTGTATATAGGTTCATTGTGATAAGGCGCTTCCCTTATTAGTTTGGGGGTTTATTGGTTAACTATAAAGGGGGGAACGGGAGGCTGATTACCCCCCCCCCCTTAAGTTAGATAAATTGGTTTTTCATGCGGAATTATCTGATTTGCTTCAAATTTTGTATATAGGTTCATTGTGATAAGGCGCTTCCCTGGTTAATTTTGGGGGTTCACTGGTTAAGTATAAAGGGGGTACAGGGGGTTAATCCCCCCTTAATTTATTATCGATTTCTGTATTTTTCGAGGGCATTATTTTTTAAAATAAGATTATAATATACAATATATATACAATATATATAGCCTGTGAGCTTAATTTCATCAGTTTAACTGGGCATTTTTCTTTTTATTCGTTATATTAACAAATGACAAAATGTATGGTAATACGCCATTTATTTCATCCCTGACCAAACAGAGGTTTTCTACTGCAAACAGTACCAAACATTGTGATTTGTTATTTATCAATTGCAAAACATTTTATTATTATTATTATTATTATTTAATTGTAATCTCGCAAAACATCTTAATTTGGTATTTTTCGAATCGAATTTTTTTTAAATTAAAATATGATTTGCATTTTTCGCTGACGATGAGATGACTTTTACTATTTGCAGTTACATGAAGATGAGGAAGCTGCAATAAAATTGTTTCAGGACTTTGATGCATACAAAGAGATTTTTTTTTTTTTTTTAAATCATGAACTGCAATTCTAAAAGACATTGATAATTTTATTCCCGCAACTTAAATTGAGTTTTATTTTATTATTTTATTGAATGATATTCATTTGTTCTTTTATCTTAAGTATATATTTGGATTGATTAAATAAAACAGTTCGTGAAAGTCTGTAATTTTCAAGTGTTATACTTTTAAATTCTCAATTTCGTGCCAACAATGTTATTTTTCAAATGATTTATTTCACGTGAATTTCATTTTGCGCCAACTATTATGCTTGCCGACAATGGTAATGGTATAATGGAAAAGTACCAATATGTTCTCTGTTGACCTTTTCCTGGAAACAAATACGATGTGAGATGGCAAAATTGTCCTTGTACTCTAAAACAATAAGGTCCATGTCCTGGTGAGTTTCCAGCAAGTTCAGCTCTCATTGAAGTAAACGTAATTGAGCAAATGAATTGAGTAAATGAATATTGGAGGATGTTTCCTTTAAAACTTTTGTAATCTGGATCGTGTGGATTACTCATTTTTTTCTTTAAAGAAGCAGAGAATAGTTGTCTAGGCATTAATTCCACACGTGCTTTATGACAACAAAAGTTAAATATAACATCTGCTGGTTTTTCAACCTCAAAATGCAATCCTTTCCAAAACAGACATTTTTATATTCATAGAACCAGAGTAGTTATGCTCAACATTATGTGCAACGGAATGTACATTCGCAGCAGCTATTTGTTGCCTAGTGGTATTCAGGCATTCATATCTGACGCAATTTCTCTGACATCGTATGATGTCTCTATTTAAACGGCGTCTCCTTTCAAGAGGTGTCTCAAAATCTTCCACGGATTAATAAAAATATATATGAAAAAAGTAAAATTTCTCTGTACGCTATAAGCAATAAAATTTAGTTAAAGCTTATAAAACATCGAAAAACATTTCAAAACAAACTAACCTATCATTGTTTCCGTTGCCAGATCACTTCAAACAAACTTTAAATGAATCTAAAAAATGAATGACTTACGACACAGCTCAGTATTTGTACACAGCAAATTTAATCACGATGAATTTCTATGAACTATTAAAATTCACAAAAATTAAATATGAGTACTATTTTAGCTAAAATGTTCAATTCGCGAAAGTTAAACACGAATCACTCACCACACAGCTCATTGTCTGTTTACATTTGATTACATTAGCAAATTTAAACACGATGATTTAGATATGAACTATTAAAATACACAACATTTAACTATTTAATACTACAGGTGTTAAAAAGTTCAATGCGCAAAAGTTTTTTTTTTTTTTTTAATTTTATCAATGAATCTCAAAATGAATGACTCGTTAAACTGCTCATTGTTTACATAACCAAAATTAAACACGATTTCTGGAATGGTTTGTTGGTTGCGCAAATCATTAGCATTTTGTAATTTAAACCTAATAGACAATATTCTAGTGACGTCACAGTAAATATGAATTTTTATTCACTTATAAAAATGTGCAAAAACCTGAAAATTAAAACATATTACGTCCAAATAAGCCACTTGTCTGAATATTTTTCATTATTTTTTTTTCTCTGCAAAAGTGGAAGTACTAACCTATAATAATAACAGGTGAAATAGTCAAGAAATTTTCTCATTGTAGAAATGTGTAATTTATGACTCAAGTATACTTATTAGAATTACACCTAAATAATTACACATAAAATGCATGAATGATTCAATCGCTATAAATATCACAATAAGTCAATAATCATTAAAATCAAGAGATGAAATCCAGTCAATTCGGTATATCAGAATCAAAGTAATTGAGGGGACCTCTGCAATAACAAGGCAAGTGGAGTTCCTGAAAAATCATGTAAAAAGGCTTGTTAACCTACCGTACTATTCCTTAGGTTCTATTTCGTATTCTAACCGTCCGGCATGGCTTGTAAAATCTTTTTTCCACTCTCATGTGTCTCAGTTTCCCAGTTCTGATAACAGGGCTGAGAGCAGTATTAGGACTTTTTTTAAACAAAAAACGTTAAGATGATTTCATATTTTGTAAACTCTTGTTTTTAATATATAAATTTTGTAAAAAAAACACTAGGTGATCCAAACGTACATTTTATTTCAACCAAAACCGTAGGATATGTAATAATAAGGTTGTGTTCAATTTTCAGATTTATGTAATGTATATTGGGCATAAAAGGAAATATAAATTTTATGATCATAAGCAGAGAAAAGATGCTAGCAATCTCTTCTTAATAGGTATACATTCAAAGTAGTTATATTCTAAATAAAAATGTTGAAAGTAAATTAAAAAGCCTTGTAGCTTAAAACTCTATTTTTCACTTGCCTTGTTATTGCAGAGGGCCCCTCAATTTTGGCATTTCCATGTGCCCTGTGAAATCCATACTATAATTTAAAATATTTTATAATTTCATATTAAAAAAAAGTTTATTTGTTACTTAAACGCGTTCATTCCACACATATATTCACTAACTCAAAGTACAAATTTTGTTCTGTTACATATACCAATGGATTCAATCCGTGCTACCCGGGATATGCAACATATTTCCCCGTGAACAGAACATAGGTGGATATCTTTTTAAAAATCCCAATTCTAAAAGATTGTTTTCCATTTAATAATTTTTTTCTATTGTCCTTCAATTACACGAAAAAGCATTTGATATGAAACATATCAATTATGTATTCAAATAAAAAAGTTTTGAAATTTTTTTTAAAATCCTGTTTAAATGAAACTGTGTCCTAATCTTGTTTATTATCTATCTCTATACAAAGTTTCAAAGTAATTATTTCAACAAATGTTTTTATTTCCGGAAAAAAAAAAGTTTATTTTTTAAAGTGAAGTACGTAGAGCAGGAACTCTTGCCAAGCATGGGAAATCAATTCCCAATTGTGGTGACGGTGTCGCTTTATCCCCAATTTTTCATATTTATTTATATTACTGCAAATGTTGCTTTAGATGAAAACAAACGTTTATTGGTGAAATAGACTTTTTAAGATATTGTGTGAAAATTGTATTTTTTAAAAACATATTAACATATAGTAACAATACATTTGTATATAAACATATAGTAACAAATATAAACAAATACAAACATATAGTGACATGTCAAATACAAACATAACAGATATAAACAAATATTAACATATAGTAAAAAAATAAATATAACAATTAAAAAACAAAGTAACAAAATAAATATTCCAAATATAACCATATAGATATAACAAATAACATATAAATATAATATATAAATATAACAAATAAAATATACCATATAACATATAATATATAAAATATAAACATATACATACAAACATATAAACATATAGTAACAAATATAAACATGTAGTAGCTAATATAATCATATAGTAAAAATAAATTTATTTATAAACATATAGTTTTAAATAAATCATTTGATGTTACATTTGTTTTAATTCCATGTTGTGAATATTTAAATTATGTGATATTTGTAAGCAAATATATGTGCAATAGAACAAACTTGTAACTGTCATATTTGTAACTGTCATACATTTGTAACAACATTGTTGTCTCCACTTCATTATGACGTCATCGTTTGTGATGGCCACGTTTTTGCTTTATAATAAAAATTGGTACTTTTCCGTTATACGGACACCATATCAAAGTGTACGCTAATGCATAATGTATGTAAATGTATGTATTTAAATGTATGTAAATTTATGTATGTAAATGTATGTAAATTTATGTATGTAAATGTATGTATTAAATGTATGTAAATGTATGCTTGGCGACAATGGCGTTCGTATAACGGAAAAGTACCTAAAAATTTTATCTTACGAATTTATAGAATGCGTTTACATATTTCCAAATAGAGAGAAGAAAAATAATTTTCTGTTTTGAAAGGTTGTTTTACAAGTCCAATAAAATTAAGCAGTGTCCTGTTTACAATTTTTAAGCAAAGTGTTATTTATTTTTAATTATCAAAGGAGAAAATATCATCGCTGTTTAAAGATACATATTTAAAGAATATGCATTATTCCTCTGAAACTTTACAGAATTACTATTTCTGTTTCGTTTTAACTTCTAAGTTCTTTAAATATATCTAAATATGCTAAGTAGGGCTCAGCGATCTATTTACTCTTCATACATCATATGTAAACAACACTTATTCTCATTTATATCCCGTTAGTTGATATTGATTATTGATGTGTATGATCTGTAATAGAAATAGTTCATTCGGAGAACTATCTTCATTCACTTGGTATATAGAAATTCAAATCCAACAAATTATTGTACAAAATTTATAGATTGATATTTTATATAAAGAAAATATACTTTCCTGTATATTGTATATAAAGAATTCTAAATTCAATATGTAATCCTTACTGTACAAAATACATAATACTGTATCTAAGAGAGTTAGCATCAATATAACATTTTAAATTTCATATCCTTTCATAAAAGGAGAAGTTAAGAAGAGTAACGCATTAAATTCGTTTGAGCATGGTAAATGGCTCAAGCCCAACGCAATCTTAAATGTTTACACGTTTCAGCCAAGCTTCTGTAGTTTGTAGATTCGCTTGTGTATGCGATAGTACACCTTGTCTTTGAAAACTTTGCTAGCAATTTAATTGAAAATATATGAGGACGTGAGTTTCAAAACTCGCCTTATCCAAAATTTAAAAAATCATGTTTTCACTATTAGTCTATACTATTGGTAAATCTGCACCCAAAAAACACTTCAATCCGCAAAAAAGAGCATGAATTTCTGTCATGGTAAAATCTTAGTTTACAATGAAAACCAATGGAAGCAGTTAGACGTTTTTCATGATTTCACCAAAATTTGATTCAGTCATTGTTATAGTATGCTTAATTATTTTTCAATAAGTGTACTCTAGTGGTCGAATGAGTTTTGGAATGTTTTGTTTTGCCTATATGCGTGGTTGAATGAGGAACCTATTCTATATTCTTTAACTTTCATAAAATGTGAAACAATGTCTATTATTTAGTCGTCATTAATATTTTGCGGCGATATGTTAACCCATTAAAGCCAGAATTATTTTTCTCTTTAAAATGCAAAAATTACATTTCATACCAGTTTTTCAAAGTAGCAACTTTAGTCTCCTTTTATTACGGAGTTTCTGTCATGAGCTAAAGAGAATATTTCTCTTAAAATATACTGGTATACAAACAACAAAATGGATGGCAGTTATTCCGGTACCATATGGTACCAGTATGATTTAATGGGTTAATAAGGTAACTCTGGTTGTGTAATGGCTATACATAGGGAAGTTTAAGCAAGATGATCCTGCCTGTATAGGATTTTGAGCTGCTTCAAACATGTGCCATTGAAGACATTTTCCCCTCCAGTGAAGAAGTGCAGTCTGCTTAAAATACGTAAAAGTAAACTGTTGCAAGATTGTGAGCGTTTGTTAAGAAATGGATGCATCTACTTCAACAAACAGTCTATTGAAAATCCAAATTATCGCTAAGTATAATTTGTTATTCCAGTGAAGGATCTTTGTTATGACATTGTACGAAGTATAAGTAAAATTCTGATTTAGCGAGTTTGGGGAAAAAACGTTTCCTCTTCAAACATTATATAATTCGTCTAGTTGAAGCCGTCTAAGTAAATTCATTTGTTCCACTGCTCAGCCGGTTTTACATTTCGGTTGAATTGTTGTGTTTCTGCTCTTTTGAATAAAAATATGATATGGCCTCATTTGAAATTGGCGAACCCGAAAGGGTGGTTACAAAGTTATAAATTAAGCTATCGACTTCAAATATGCAATGAAGCTACATGTGACATACTTATGTGTTGAGCCATTAAACTTACATTTCTAGATTAATTCTTAATTTTTTCACTAACGTGGAAAATTAAAATTATAATAGGATTTTTTGCTAAACCACCATTACCAAGCATATTTGCCTAGGGTTCTTCTATACGATAGTGACGATATACACACAGAGTGCCTGCTAAGACTGTAAGAAAAATATGATATAGCCTCATTTGAAATTGGCGTACACGAAAGGGTCGTTATAAAATTATGACTTAAGCTATCGATTTCAAATATGCAATGAAGCTGCATGTGACATACTTATCTGTTGAAACATTAAACGTAAGACAATATTTATTAATTATATCTAATATTAATTTCTATTTATGTTTTAAAAGATCAGGGTTTAGGGAATATACTATGTACGTTTACTCTTGTTTAATACTTTCGTTGCTAGCTTTTCTGCCGTTTTTAGTGTGTTTGATTCCAAAATGATATGCCGGTGATTTATGCTTTTCTACATATAGTACGTCCCATATTGTCAAGATAACGCTTATTGATTACATGTAATATAAATGTCAATCAAATTTTAAAAGAAACAACGTTTAGTGAATCTATTTATCAGTAGTATTTGGTATGCTTTTTGAAGGTTTCTTTTAGATAGCTTTCATTAAAAAATGTTAAAAGCTACGTATTGCAGTCGTCCGATGGACATAAGCTCCGGAAAATTTAATGTAGCATGTTTACCAACGTTTCAACTGAGTTCGTTAGCTGTCTTTATCCTCCATATTCTTTCAAAATGGCAGCCTTTTAATTTCTTTTTAATGTTTAAACTCATAAAAAGGTACAAAAAATTAGGAAGGGAAAATGTTTTTTTCTTTAAGTGTTTGATCTTAATACAAGGATTCCGGAGAATTTTTTATTTCGTCTTTATCTTAAACAACGGCTGCGATAAAGCAGATTGGAATTCTAAGGTGGGTGACATTTTAAAACAGTCTAATTTCTTTATGCGATAGAATGCGTATTTATTAACCAATTCTGGATGTGGCTGAGTATGAGTGCAGAACTTACCAAGCCTTGAACTGAGTTTTTTGCCGAGATTTATCTCCCATTTTGTTTAAAAATTGTGGCCGCTTTAAAAAAATTATTTTAAAAAAATCAGAAAGATCTACAAAAAAAATATAAATTTAAAAAGCATTTTTCTTTAAATATTTGACATTGACACAAGGATTCTGAAGCATTTTTTGTTTCGTCTTTATCCTAAAAAATGGCTGAGATATAGTAGTTTGAATTTCTAGAGTGGTTGACATTTTGAAACAATCTGACATTTGTCATCCGAACTAGCTTCTCAATATAGAAAGGGCTCCTTGTGGGAAGCTGCAGCGCATGAATAGGGTTACTGTATTAGGCAGTTTATCGCTTGTTTGGCTAACTGAATTTAATATTTGTATAGAAAATAAGCATGTGGTAGAATTGGCTCCCACTGAACACGAAAAGAGAAAGAAAAATGAAGCATTGACTCCCACTCTTCCAATGAGAGGAAAATAAATGTTTCGTGTACAAAAAAAGGGTTTATGTTTAAAGTTGTATTTATATTTTATCTTTAATTACATAAAAATATACTGAGTAAGAATAACTTTATTTATGAGAATGTTAATGTTTAGATCAAGTAATCTTACTTGGGGGAGGGGGGGGGTCTGTTAAATTCTCTTCTGTTAAATAGTTTAGGAAACGTAATTTTTCAGCAGTTTTATTTTTAAGAAATAATTTCAATGCCTGATTTTTATAACATTTAGACATTTTTGTAGGTGATTGATAAGAGAATAATGATGCATAAAAAATTAGTGTTAAATAATTTATAATTTTTTTAGCAATTTTGATTTTGAAAATGTAATGTAACTCATTACAATTTTTATAATATGTTATATGGACCCTTTTTTCTTTCATTTAATACGAGAATAAGTAAAAACTAAGTACGTTAGATAATTTAGAAATTTTAATAATTCTTTAATATTTTCAGTGTTTAATTCAGGCATTTTTCTCCATAGGGGGTGAGGTTAAAGTTCTAACTGTGGTGGTGGTGCGTGTGGAGAATTTGCACTTCAACACCAGTAATAAGCATCAAATTAAAAATCTTCCGGGGGGGTTGCCCCCCCCCCACGCCCACGCGCGCATCAGGACCGCCTCCTGAATTTATCATTGAGCATTTTTGTTTTGAAATATTTTTTAATACTATCTTATTTAAAGTTTTAAGGGAGCAAAAAAAGAGAAAAAATCTGATGCACTAGAATCAAACATATTTAAAAGAGAGCTGTTGAAAAGTTAGATTACAACAATGCAAGTTTATTCTAAGAATGGAGCTTGTGGAGAAGAATTTTACATTTGTAATTTTTTTTTTCACATATTAGGGATGGTTGTTCAGTACAAATTATGATTTAGAGCAAATGCACTTTTTAAAAAGCCTGGCATGTTTTATTTCATTACAAAAATGTTGATTAACAAGCAAACAAAAAAAAAATTAAAAAGTTGCAGTAAGTTTTATATCTATTCTATTATTTCTCTGTTTGTGTCGTGTTATTAATTGGGTACTTTTATGTTAGCCGGGTGCCAGTGATATATATATGCATACATATATACACACATATATACATAGATATAGACACAAATTTATATATATGTATATGTGTATATTTATATATATGTATATGTGTATACATATATTTATATATATCACTGGCGCCTGGCTAACATAAAAGTACCATTGATTGTGTAGTATTTCAGTTTATATATGTATATTTTTTATCAGATATACAGGGATATTTTTTATGAGTGCCCTGTTTTTTTAGATTTCAGAAATGCAGACAAAGTATAATTTTTATTTCTTTCTTTCATCAGGGTAAAAGTAACAACTATTCCTGAAATAAAATATTGTAGTTTTAAAAATCTTGTAAATTATTTATCCAGTGAACTTTATTGAGGTTGCAAGGAATCTTCAGAAAATTTTGACAAAATGGATGTTTAAAGCCAATTATACGCTTGGCATGAAAAGGTGGACTTACTTTATGTAATAGGTCCTACAGTATTTAATAAGGTCTTACTCTATGTATATGTAATACTTATTTTTCCAAAATGAAATGCTTAAAATGACTTTTGGCTGAATCATGAAAAATTTTGCTCATAAAAAAATATTCAGGAATAAAAATAATATTTGTACGAACAAAATCATTTTGAATATTACTTTATCATATAAGATATTCACCTTCATTCATTTTTTTTTTTAATCGTCAAAAAAATGAGTATATTTTATTTGCTTTAAAACTAATTTAATTTTTGAGTATTAAGTTAAAAATAAAAAACATAAATAAAATAAGCAAGCAAACAAACAGAAATGGAAGGAGATGGGGTCGAAAAAATTTCTAATGTTACCATATTACAGAATATGAGAGTAACTTTTATGTAATTTAAAATTAATTTAATTTCAAAATATTAAGTTAAAATCAATGAACACAACTAATCTACTGAAAGTAGTAATCTAATGAAATAAAATATTTCATTACTACTTTAAGTACTTATTAATATTTAAAGTTTGTTACATTATTCACATTTAAATAATAAAAGCTAATTGTCACTTATATATAGAATGTATGCTAAACAGTATTGTTGAAGAGAAATGTGGATATTTAAATTTTAGACTATATGTTACGATTTGGGAACATCTCCACTTCACACTGCAAAAATTACCATATATTGGGTTGTATACAATAGTGCCGTATTCTTCCTTATAATCTAAGGATAAAAATGTTGTATCAATCATGATTGTCCGATCACTGTATGTTGATCTGTGAATTATTGTTCATTAATCAAGCAAAAAAATTCATCTTTTCTGTGAAAAAAAATTTATTTTTGTCCTTATTGAGGTAAACACAAATAGTGTAACTTCGTTACACTAAATATACTACATTGTATAAAAAATGAACTCTACTTTGTTTTTTCATAACTCAAAATAATAATAATAATAATAATAATAATAATAATCTAAGCTCATAAATTTATAAATATATATTTATGAGCTTAGTTTATTATTATTATTATTATTATTATTTTGAGTTATTAAAAAACAAAGTAAGTTCATTAAAACCTTATATATTATATAAAGGTAGTAAAAAAATTTCACTTAAGAAATATTCAGTTATAAATAATTATATACGGTATTTAATAATTACTGACTTCTACAAAGTTTTAATGAAATAAAAACAAATATTATATTAAAAGCTATATTCAGTTACAAATAATTATATACGGTATTTAATAATTACTGTAGTCTGTAAAGTTTTAATGAATAAAAACATTATATTAAAAGCTATATTAATTAATTTTGTATACAATTATTGCATTGCTTTGAATTAGTAACATGTTATAACTGTTAATGTACATTAACATTTACACCTGGTCTCGTTTCAAATTATGTAGATGAAAATAAAATATTATATTAAGTAATATAATTAATGTTGATTTAAATGTATTCATAGGCAAACGTGATAATAAAAATGTATTCTTATTTTTTTTTCGCAACCTATTTTGACATTATCGCGCTTATCCTTACAATCAGCAGAGAGAAAAGTTCGGTTAGAGCTTTTCGCTCTTCAGCTCCTTGCCGAAGACTTCCGCAAATCGCCAAGTAATAAGGCAGTAATAAGCAACATGCGCAAGCGCTGTACATGCTCCCGTCAAGAGCTCACTCTATATTGAGCTTCTACTGTCATCCGACAGCAATCGAATATTTTAATAGATTTGCATGTGATTGAATATGTGTGCAGGACATCTTTATCTTAAACAAGAAAGAAAAATCCTGCACCAAGCATAGATTACGAAGCACTTTCTAACACTAACAGAATACTTTAACAAACCATCGCTGTTTAATAAGGTAAATTAGGTATCAAAGTAAACATTTCAGATAAACACAAAACACATTTGAAAACCAGATTTCAGCAATTACCGTCCACAGCCTGAAAAGAACTCCAATTCCTTTCTGCAGCCCTGTCTATAATTTATATATATGTATATACTCTATAGTATGCTACAATTTAGTTTAGTAATAAAACACATAACACAGTTGGAAATTCATCTTCAGCAGTTTCTACCAATAGACGGAAACATACTTCAATTATTTTGTACAACCTTGTATATTAACTTAAGCTTTTTATACACGCCACATATTAAGCTATAATTTAATTCAGGCATATACACGATGAAATCACACTTCCAGAAATCATCATACATAGGCAGCCATGTATTCAGTTCATTGCGTAGCCCTGTATATGATTTTATTTATATTGTACAAACCTTTCTTGGTATACTAAATATATTTCACGTTCAAAATGTATAACTCGTTTAAAAACACATTTTAATCAATTTAAGCTGATGCACCGTTACGCTTGCGAATTTTTTTGTGTAGCCCTGTATATGATCTGTATCATTTATAAATACCCCATAGCATTGAAAAATTTAGTCAAACGCATACCTTACTAAAATCCCACTTCCAATTATGGCTGATAAACAATATTTCGGACCCAGTACTGTACCCGAAATATTTTGTGTGTCCCTGTAAATGAACAATAAATTCTATGCACATAACAAGTATCTTGTAGTAAACCTCAATAATGTATATCAGTTTCATTATATTTGAAATGACGTAACATAATTAAAATACGTTGCAAACAGTTTTTCCCTCGTAGACAATTATGCAAAATAATACTTTTGTGTGGCACTGTAAATGAAAGAAAAAACACTTCATATTCTACAGAAAGCATATCTGCATGTGCTGTGCATCTCAGAAATTGATATCAATTTCATTATGTTTGTAATAGTGTAACATGATTAAAATGCGCCGTCAACGATTTTCCACGTTAAACCATAATGTAATGGAATTCTTTTCAGTTTTCCTGTAAAATAATTATAAGTTCTAGACTTATCACGTTCGACAGTAAGCATCTTGTAGTGTATTTTAGTGATGTATATCAATTTCAATATATTTGAAACAGTGTCACATCATTAAATCGCACTGCAAAGTATTTTCCTCCGTATACCATAATGTAACGACATTTTTTTCAGTGCCCCTGTTAAAAAAGTATAAGTGCTACACACTTCATTTTCAATACCGAACATGCTACAGTAAACCTCATTAACATATATCAATTGTATGAGTATCCAGATATATTTACGGGTTAGAGTACGGACAGACTGCAGACAGACAGACAAACAAATCGAATTCATAAACACTTTTCAACTATGCTGGAACGTGTTAAAAACGGCTGCGATAAAGCAGATTGGAATTCTAAGGTGGCTGACATTTTGAAACAATCTAATTTCTTCATGTGATAGAACGCGTATTTATTAACCAATTCTGGATGTAATTGAGCATGAGTGAAGGACTTACTAAGGCTTTAACTGAGTTTTTTTTTTTTTTTTTCGCGAGATTCATCTGCCATTTTGTTTAAAAATGGCGGCCGCTTTCAAAAAATTATTAAAAAAAAAAACAGAAACATCTACAAAAATATTGTAAATCGGATTTTTTTTTCCATTTTAAATGTTTGACATTGATACAAGGACTCTAAAGCATTTTTTGTTTCGGCTTTATCCTAAGAAATGGCTGAGACATAGCAGTTAGAATTTCTAGGGTGGTTGATATTTTGAAACAATCTGATATATGTCATCCGACAGCAATCGAATATTTTAATAGATTTGTATGTGATTGAACATGTGTACAGGACATACCAAGGTCTCGACAAAGTTCATTAGCCAACTTCCTTTGCAATGATGTTTCGCTTTGGCGGCCGCTACAAAATTTCAAAAAAAAAAAAAAAAAAAAAGAAATTAAAAATCCTTGATATAAGGATTCCGGATCGTCTTTTGTTTTGCCTCTATTTTTTTTTTTTGAGACCGGCGACCAGGCCCCTACCTGCCAGGTTTCCCTAGCTTAAACGGGTTTAGTGCCTGGTACCGGGGCGCGTAGCGCCACTGAAGAGATGCCGCGTAGCGGCTGTCCGTTGCTGACAGGACGGCTATGTGGAGGACTTAGTTTTGTTTCCATTTTGTTTTGCTGCTAATTGATGTTATTCTTTTTATATGGACCTGTCATCGTTATGCGAGTTGGTCTCGTAATTTAGAGCCTTGATCAGGTGACGAGACCTTCTTAAAAAATGACTGAGATATAGAAGTTGGAAATTCTATGTTGACTAATTTTTCCATAATCAGTTTATTTATGAAATTTAGTAAACGTGGTTTACGATAATTGTTTTTACTCTCATATGTTTAAAACTACATAGGCATATCCGCCTTGTCAAATTCTCGCCAAAAATGGCGGAACTTGGCGATCTATCGGCAAATTTGACGACCAAAACAAAATCATTGTAAATCAGGCCAACATGGATTAATAGTTGATTAATTTGGTGAAATTCTCATCCAAATTCAGTATTGACGAAAACTGTGATTAAATCTTCTATAATCGGGTTCCTCGCATTTTAGCTTCGTGTGTTTGAGTAAAATTAGCCGAACTTAAAAAAATGTAATATAGAAGCTACATTTTCCTTCCGGTACAGGTCGGAAGGACTTTTTTCCGTTTGTATCTCTGCCTTAGCAAACTGATATGCAAGCTGTTTCTGTGTTCCATTTATTTAGATACAGTGCATAGTTTGTTTTTTGCAGGACAAACTATCATTAAAATTGTTTTCCGGTATAAAAATTAATACTAATATTATAAACTTGTAGTAGTATTTTCATTATATAATTACAAAAGATAACAATTGAAAAATCAACTGGAAATTGATATCATCTTAGAAAATAATCTGTAACTCTTTTATTGTTCAAACATTTATTATAAAAACGTCATTCTAGTAAAGACATTTCCAACACAATCTTACGAAAACTATTTCGAAGAATATATTGTTAATCTTGATTTGATATATTTTCAAAATATTGCATTACTACAAATTATAAAATCACTATAATCTAAATATTTGTTTAAAATTTTAATTGAACTCCTAGCTTGAGCTGCTGTGAAAACAATGCGACGAACTTAATCCTGAAAGGAAAATCTGGTTACTTTTGGAAACATAGTGAAAATACTTATTTAATTAAAGTTTTCGTTGCATTTTCTTTCGATAGTAAGTCTTATGCAATCTAAATATTTGTAACTTTATTTTTATTGCCTAGAAAATTTCTTAACATATTCGAATGGAGAATAAAAGAAAACCAGAATCTATAGATAGCATATATTATTAATAACAACAATATTTTTAACGAACAACATTTTTATAACTCTGAGAAAATGAATCATCAAGTTGCCCGAAGTTAATTTAGCTAAATTCTTTAAATGGATAATTTCAGTTTTCCCTGTTGAAAACAATTGAATTACTTTGTGAAAACATTTTCATAGATTATGTATTCTTGTGGTCGGTGATGTCATGGCAGAAAATTACTATTTGTAGAATATTTTTAGTACTTTTTTTCTCAGTTTAATAAATTTTCTACGTCGATTTAAAATTTATACTTTGCATCAGTTTAGTCACGTCATTTTATTATACACAAACATAAACTTTAATTGTAATGAAAAAAAGTTTATTTAAAATATTCCAGGAATAAAAAAAGATTTCTTTAGAATATTTTGAATAAAATGTTTTTTTTTTTTTTTTTTTTTGTCTGTGACAGAGTATAATAATTCATCCTTTGAATTCTTCTTCAATTTTTCGCTGACTAATTTTATCGTCTGATCCAGACGATCCATTTCCGATTACCCAGTTAAAGATGCCCAATATACTGCCCTGTAAACAGAATGGAAGTAAAAAAAGTTTTTAGTTAAAAACTCTAATGAGTTTTTTACGTTTAGTATATTTTTTAGATAACCCACCAACTACATCAAAACGCATTTTTGATACTTTCCTATTAGCCGCATGCCAGCGATTAATCGCTAAAGATTTCACCATTTATTATCACCATTATCCATTTTTTTTAAATATTATTTCAGTATTTAAGCGCGTAGTTTGATTCTATGTCTGTTAAAAACGTGTTTTATTTATTTATATATTTATTTGTAAAGTTTTTATTTCATTGTGAAATTATTTATGAATATTACACAGAAACAAACAAATCCTGTATTATTTACAATGTATTAATTGAAACTTGTTAATCTTCCGTAATATGATATTCATTTGTGAGATAGATTTTAAAAATGCATAGTTGAAAATTATTTTAAAAATTCATGACAAATCTCTAAATTGAGATACAGTTTTCAAAGACATTGCATTCAAAAGTACATTTTGTTTCTATATTCGACAGTGCAAAAAAAAATGAAATTGTTCGAAATTTCGAAGTTAAATAATTTGCGATTAAAGAAAATATATATTATTCCAGTTGTTGTCAACATTGGTATGGCACATGCGTTTCTCACGGGCATGTTTCTATTTTATAATATAGATTATTTAATATAGAAATAATAAGTATTGGATTATTTTTGATATTTTAATACTTCCAATTCGTTTAAGCATTTTATATTTCGAATTCTACTACCACACGATTATTATTATTTTTTTAAATAAAGCTTGGACGAAATTATTTGTCTGTAGCATATTTACTTCAGACATAATTATTTATACCAAACAACTCAAAATACCTATCAAATCAATCCTACATTCTTTTATACGTTTTTCGCGTGTTGCTATTATGAATAGGAGTATCCCATAGTTTTTGAGTCAATGTCCTTACTCATATGGTTAAAAACAATTTTAAGGTACCTAGGAAAATAACTTTTAAGTACTATTTTTAAAAGACATAAAGAAATGTTCATCATGAAATCGTTAAGGGGACCGTGGACCTTTATTTGATCAAAAATCGACCCAAAAATCGAAATTTATTTTTGTGTGTATTATTATTCTTCAGTTTGTATTCAACCATTTGAGACAAACTCCATGCAGATGCGATGACTTTTCGCAAACTTACAAGCGTTTGAATTATGTACACAATCAATTTTTCGGTGCTTTAGTAAACTTTATACCTGTTTTTCTCAATAAAGATTTTACACTTTTTTTAAATTTTCGGAATGCTACATCCGTCTTAATTTTTGTTCAAAATTCATGAAATTGATAAGAAAGAATCCTGATAATGTTTACAAAGAAATTGTGTATGCATTTTAAAATTAGGCTTCGTTAAGATAATTAAATTTGTTTTATAACTTATTAAAATGCTAAGTTTTGATGTAAATCTGAATTCAATTTAGAAAAAAATGTCTCAAAAATGTACTATTCAAGAGATTAAATAACTGATACACAAATTTGTTTGCAATATAGTTTTAAGCAACTCGAATGCCAAATCGAGGAAATATCTTTAAAATTAAGACGCAAGGAGCATTTTAAAATTTGGTTTATAAATTTTAAATTTTTTTTAAATCTTAAAGTTATATTACGATTAGAAAACATTTTTAAGGTGTTTTATATACATATGGTGAACTGTATATTTGCACACTATTTCATATAGCTATGATGATAAATAAAAAAAAATTCAATTTTAACGTCCACCATCCCCTTAAATTGGGTATGAAACTAAAAAGAAGTCTGCCTCTGTCAGTAGTATAGCATGTGGGAAGAAAGAGAATTAATATTATTTGTTTACATACAAACTTTTTATACCTCAAAAGAAGAAATGGAAACTGAAGTAAAACGTGACTCTACACTTTAGCTATAATAAATAAAGAAATTTGTAACCATTTTGAACCATTTTGAAACCTTTTTGACACCATTTTGAAGGTGTTCTTTGGATTATTATCCTGCTGAAGCATCCATCCACAAAGCATCTTTTTGCGAGCATAAGGCAGCATATGATCTTCTAAAATCTTTTTATAAACATTTGTGTTCATAATCCCATTGATGTGCACGCAGGGGACGACGCCATCATGATGTAAAGCTCACTAGACCATTATTGATCCGTTTTCGTGCTTCACTGTTGGACGTTGGTACCGGGGATCCATTCTGTTGTCTTTTGGACGACGAATATAATGTCGGCCATCGCTTCCAAACAATCTGAATTTGGATTCATCTCTCCAAAGCACCTTCTTCCAATCTTTGGTTGTCCACATTTCTTGCACCATAGCAAATTTCAATCGGATTTTCCTATTCTTTTCCCAAATGAGAAGGGTTTTTTTTTTTTTTGCAGGGACCCGTGCACACAATCCAGCGGCATCCAGACGATGTCTTCTGGTGCCCTTACTCACTGTGAGTCCATGTTCATTGGGCATCTCCTTACATATTTCCACCTCCAAAATGATGACAAATTGGTTTACAGCTAAGAAACTTAAAGTATTGGATTGGTCGAGTGAGTTACCTGACCTCAGTCCAATTGAACATGTTTTGGGAACACATCAGTCGAAAGGTCGGACACGGAAGCATTTTTTAAAGCCAGAACTCCTTCAGGATCTTCAATCGGAAACTGCAAAAATCCCTAGGTCCACCTTAGAAAGCCTTGCTAATTCCATGCTCAGACGATGTGCCGCAGTCCTCAAAGCAAAAGAAAATGCAACTAAATATTACATATTGCCTGTATTTCGTTACATTAAGACGTTCAATTTCAATGAAAGTTTAGAAAAACTGAATCGTCTCAAAACTTTTGCTTAAGCAATTTTGCGAATTTCCTAATTATTTTTAATTCATGCATATGTCTCAATTTTTCTAATGTTGCATTTTGTTGAGCTTTAAAGGGGGTACAAATTAGTAATTTACATCATTAAGAAACTTTGCTTACAAAAAAAAGTTAGGACAGAAAAACATATCGTCTCAAAACTTTTGCCAGTTACTGTAAATATTTTTAACAGAGGAAAATGCAAACTCCTAAATTTATCCATTTGAATGATGTTTTCATTTTATAAAAATAGTGACTTGTATCGAATGAAGTATATCTGTTACTTTCAATTATCAATTAAATGTTTCCCAATTTGTCAATTTATTTACATATAGAACGTTAAAATATTTTAAAATTATGATAATACTAATAGAAAAAGAATGACGAACATTATACATGCGTAGTTTATTCAAATTTGTATTAAATTTGAGTTTATACGTAACATTTATGTAGACTTTACTAATTAATTGAATACATTAGGAAATCTAATGAATAGGACCTGTATTTGGAAAGGCATAATTAAGTTCAAATTTCCATAAACAATAATTGGCAGATGTTGTTCTCTTGAAAAACAAACAAAATATAATTAATTTACAATTTAGATTCGCCAATCAAGTACTTTTTCATATGTATTAATGTAAAAAATAATAATTACAGTAATGCATAATTAAATATTTCTGCTTTTTTTACTTCGCATATTTTAAATGGAAATAGAAAACAAATAAACAAAGCATAAATAAATAATAAGGAAACAATTCATCTACAATTATTTTATAATTAATTATAATTTGATACTAAGATGCACATACTAATTTCTAAACGAAACACTTCGTTTTACTAATTAAACGTGAAATTGTATGTTTATTACATGGTTTGCATTCGTGAATAAAATTTACATTTATTAAAAGTTTTAAATTATTTGCTAATTTTATTTGACAAATTAATTTAACATAAGTTTTCAAAGAAATCATTTTAAATGAGGTTCCACTTATTGTTGAATTGAACATTTATATTATTTTTTCTCCTGTGATAACGTAGTTAGATTTCTTCAAGATGAAAATCTTTTATGTACGATGGCTTAATAAATTGTATAAATTGAAGAAGAAAAAAAAATACTACATGTAAAAAATAAACAACTAGTATTTTGTTATTCAAATGTTTGTACATGTGCTTGCATATAAACCAGATGACGAAAAATAACCCGGAAGAAGTTCAAATTGAAATTAAAAAACACTATTAAATTTTTATTGTCTCCACATGAGAAATAAACATAATGAGGTTGTTTACATAACTAATAAAGATTGCTTAATATTTTGAGATAATGGTGTCTTAAAAATAAATGCGATTATCACATGGCAACTTGAAGACATAAGGCAATAGGAATTTTTTTAGGTGCTGAAAGTTTCAACATGGGCAATATTGGATACCACAAAACGGCCGAGGGCGGAATGCCCTCCATGGGAGTCTTTCTAAGGGAGCCTAAACAGACCGTCAAGCACCTGGCGCATTTCAAACGTTGAGTCGCGATAACGATGATAATCAACCGAAAACTTTTGAAACACTTTCTTGGATACCAGCCTAAGAAAATTAAGCAATACTCTAAATTATTATGTTATCCTACGAAATATAATAATTCCAAAATTTCACAGCACAAATAAACTGGACTGTTCGAGATCAAAAATAACAAAAAGTTATTTTTTTTTTCAAAATTTTCATAATAAAACTTGTTCACAATCGACACATCAATAAAATTCAATCAAAGTCTGCTTGTAATACAACAGCCGTCATCGAAACATGGCACAAGTTCTAATCGGTTAGGATTTGGGATGGGATTTATTCAGGTGGGAAAAAAAATCGCCGTGTTTTGTCGAAGCAGGCGTCAAAATTAACTATCAAATGTATCATTAAAACATATTAGAAAGTATTTTGATTCCGTGGCCCAAGAACAAATTATACTTTCGAAAGGAAAGATGGACTATACGGCAATATTATCACTTAGCATACAAAACAAGTATAAAACAAGAACGTCGAAAGTCACATCTCATAGTCGTCTTGTGAGAATATAACTAGCCTCTACACTTTCTAGATATGAATCCAAATTAATCACTCTGTATTTTTATTTTACAGAGAAGAATTTCTGCTTAGCTTGACAGACGTTTGGATAATATCTAAAAATATCTCCAAGAGGAATAACAAAATCAAGAGGACAGCAATTAGATGAACTTTGGCCCTTTGCTGAAGATTTTGTCAAACGTTTGCACTTCTACATAAAAGAGAAGGCGAAGATTTTGGAAACTTGAAGTTTATTCAGTGATTTGCGTATCAATAGTTTGTCTACCAATTTGATTTGGATTTCTGTGGTTATTAAAATACTTTGAAGGTAAAAAGTCAGCCCGAGTTATTTTTTGTCACCTTGTATATAATATATATATATATATAAATATTCATACCTGTGTAAGTACCTGTGTATCTGTATTCAAATTAACATGTGCGTTCGGTAGCAAATAACGACACATTTTCGTAACAAAATGTAATATAATTTTTTTAAACAGTAAAATTTCTTATTACATAATAAGAACTATAAACATCTGCAATCGTACATTATGGAAAATTAATGTTTTTGTATTATCGCGAATAAAAAGGGATATGCTAACTTACATGTATCGAAGCCCCGAATATATAAATATGAAAAATCTTTTTATTTTGTAATAAGCATAAAAAGTATGTATACCGTAAATTTCGTAAGTATTTTAGTGGCAGTTATTTATTTATAACTTTATATCTGGCATAACTGTAAATACTTAATTATAATATTTTTAAAATATCTTTTATTTGAGCTTGAATGTCCAAAGAACTCGGGTAAATATTTTAAGGAACTTTTCACAACGTATGGGAAAGTGCGTCTCAGACAAATGTGCCTAAATTCAGGATTAAGACTACTAATATAAACTCACTTGAAGTTTATTATTTTGGCGTTTATCGAGTCCAGTTCGACACTGAATTTATTCCAGTATCGAAGTCAATTAAGTCGAGTTTAATATTGAAGGACAAGGAAATAATTTGTATTTAATAAAAATTAATAAAAAAAAATGTGTATTGACATTTTGAAAAATTATCTTAAATTTATAACACATAAAAAAGCAGATAATTAATTTATTTTTGAAAGACTCTCTTTAGAATTTAAGAATTCAAGAAATATATAGATAAAAAATAGGTAAATATAAAAAATAGGTAAGGGCATATTATCTTAAATTTAAATTTAAAAACCTTTAACTACTACTGAAGTAAATATTGACCTACTATTGAAAAGGTGATAAATATTAATACTCCTTAGTGCCCGTGTTTGAAATAAAGTTAGTAAGTAAAAAAAAAATAATTATCGCTTGTAGAAACAGCACACATATAGCACGAAAAGAACTTTTAAAATCCTTTGTAGAACATGTATACCTGGTAGACCGAGCGTCACTTGGAACCATTGTAAAAAACACACACAGCAATTAGAGTTCGCTATTGGAAATTATTATATTAATCAATTTTACTGGTTGTATTTTGACATATAATCTACTCGTATTTCAGCGATTTATACTTATTGCCTGTTACACTGATCTACAAAATAACACTTTTTTGTGTTACCTTTTGAATAAGCGATATTTTTTTTACTAATTTAGTGTCACAGAATAAGAATTAACCATTAAAATCTTAATGTAATGTTTCGGTGTAAAAGTTGCCAACATTTCGTTTTTTTTTTTAAATCGAAGAAACTTACTTTGAACCGTCAAAATTTTTTAGCTATTTATATCTTCCTTCCATGCAGTAGTCATATGATTTCATTGATTCATCTACTTGATTTGATTCATTAAATAAAATTTTCGGTTGGAATATGTTTATTTGAACGGGAGATTCCCTTCTTTTTTGCTTGTCTTTTGTGTTCAGTTTCAGGGGCCTCTCTCATCAAGTTCCAGCAATAGGTTACTTACATTGGCAAAATATTTATATCTGTCCAACGAAATATAGTGCGGGTAAATCACTAAATATTTTGAAGTCTCAAAACAAGATGATATCGAATACACGCATATTATTGTAAATATGCTATATTTAAACATCAAGAGCTAACTATTACTTTTAAATTTCTATAGTAGATTCAGCGTGCTGAAAACGTTATAGGTATAGTATAGGTAAGTATATTCAGATAGTGATGAAGGATCATGAAAATAAAATTCAAGAATCCATCTAAATTACAGCTTTTATTATAATTTTTTAAAAAGAAATTTCTTTGCTGCTTTTCAATAAAGATATACAATCTAAATTGTACAAAACCTTTTAATATTAGTGTACTTTTAGGAAATTCCATCTTAATCGAAAAGCCATTGTCTGCTATTGTACGACTAAATACTGAAATTGCTCCTTTTATAGTCCATATCTAACTAAAAAAATAGATAAATGCAAATATCATGCTGTCGGCATTTTCCATTTTGAAACATCAAAAGACGAATATTCCCGAATATGGTCCGAATATATGTAGGGGAAATTCGGGTAGCCACGGACATTTCAATTTCTAAGAAATTCAAAGTGTTGCGTAAATAAAGAGTTATTGTAAATGAACGCCCTCTAGAGTCGAAACAAATCATATATTCTAATACGAGCAAATCTTGTGGGTGGTTATATATATATATATATTAAAAACGGCTCTAACGATTTTGACGAAATTTCGTATCCTACCGTTTTGGGGCACCAGAAAACCAATGGGCTAGGTCACATGCTCGAGAAAATTCGATTAGTGGGTCATTTTGGGTCATGGTCTACCTAATTGTATCTAAAAAACGGTTCAAACGATTTTGACGAAATTTTGTATCCGACCATTTTCGGGCATGAGAAGTCAATTGGGCTGGGTCACATGTTCGAGAACTTTTGATTAGTGTGTCATTTTTGGGTCAACGCGGGTCAAATTAATTTTATCTAAAATACGGCTCTAACGATTTTGATTAAATTTTGTGTCCTACGAGTTTCGAGCACGATAAAAGCATTGGGCTAGGTCGCATGTCTGAGAAAATTCGATTAGTGGGTCATTTCTGGGTCATTTTGGGTCATGGTCAAGCTAATTGTATCTAAAAAACGGTTCAAACGATTTTGACGAAATTTTGTATCCGACCATTTTCGGGCATGAGAAGTCAATTGGGCTGGGTCACATGTTCGAGAACTTTCGATTAGTGGGTCATTTTTGGGTCAACGCGGGTCAAATTAATTTTATCTAAAAAACGGCTCTAACGATTTTGATTAAATTTTGTGTCCTACGAGTTTCGAGCACGATAAAAGCATTGGGCTAGGTCGCATGTCCGAGAAAATTCGATTAGTGGGTCATTTCTGGGTCATTGTATGTCAAGATTTAAAAAGCGGCTCAATTTACACTATATTTTGCATCCAATGGTTTCCGGGCACGAGAAGACTGTTGGGCTAGGTCACATGTTCGAGAAAATTCAATTAGTGGGTCATTTTGGGTCATTTTGGGTCATGGTCAAGCTAATTGTATCTAAAAAACGGTCCAAACGATTTTGACGAAATTTTGTATCCGACTATTTTCGGGCACGAGAAGACTATTGGGCTGGGTCACATGTTCAAGAACTTTCGATTAGGGGGTCATTTTTGGGTCAAAGCGGATCAAATTAATTTTATCTAAAAAACGGCTCTAACGATTTTGATTAAATTTTGTACTTTACGAGTTTCGGGCACGCGAAAATCATTAGACTAGGTCACATGTTCGAGAAAATTCGATTAGTGGGTCATTTCTGGGTCATTGTGGGTCAATATCTAAAAAGCGGCTCAATTTACACTAAATTTTGCATCCTATGGTTTTCCGGCACGAGAAGACTGTTGGGCTAAGTCACATGTTCGAGAAAATTCAATTAATGGGTCATTTTGGTCATGGGTCATGATATGGACACGCTAACTTCAATAATTCTGCACAAATCTTCTTACAAACTGATACATAAAATAAAGGGGCATAAAATCTCAGTCAAGTTCGTTAATGGGCAAAATCAAACCAAGGGAGGGGGGTGTAATGAGGGGACTTTTCGTGAAAACAGAAAAACCCCATAACTTTTTAATTATGATACGTATCGAATCCATTTAAGGATATTATTACTTCTAGGAAAAGGGCCGAAAATTTATGTATGAAGGATTTTTTATATAATTAAAAATGGCTCCAAGGGGGGAGGGGGGAAAGGGGGGGTTAGAAAAAAAAATTCATAACTTCGTCAATTCACAAGATATCAAATCCGTTTAAATTTATTATAAATCCTCCTAATATTATCTAAAACTTTTATACTGACACGTTTTTTATAGGACCAACCCTTATAGCAAAAAAAAAAAAAAAATCCCTGCCGGTTCCGTCTGCAAACAAGTTAGATTTCGAAGTGGGCTGTCCCAACTGCGGCATCATGGCAAAAATGTCATTTCTACCGCAATTCCCAGTAAACAGGCGCCCTACTGTCTGCATCTTCGAATCTACCTGTGCCTGTAGACCGAGCCGTCAGGGATTTTTTACTCTAAATTATGCTGAACTTTTATCGAAAATTGGCGCCATAAAATTTATACTTTTAAAATAAAGTATGAAAAAAAATTGTTTTAAAATGATGTTAAATTTTTTTCAAAATATTCATAGAATGAAAAGAAAGTAAAAGTATATTAATGCAAAAAATATGAATCCTAGATTTTTTTATTCATAAAAAAGCTTTTCCAAAACTAAATTTGTGCATATAAATAACATGCTTTCGTAGTTTAAGTGGAAAATGAGAAACATGTTACGATAAAGGGATATGAAATGGATATTTTCTATCAAGTGCAGGTCTGCTGTTGCAAAATTGAACTGGATGAAATATGAATTTCGTGAATATTATCGAACAAGGAGATTAAATTCGATAATATAAAGGATATATTTAAAACAAGTAACATAAAAAAATTTTTAAAGTCAATTCCTACTTTTTAATCATAAATATATAAAATAAACCCATGCAGCATTAATGTCCCACGTTATCTTTATTGAACATTATTTTATAATCATAGTTGCGGTATTTTATTTTTTGTTGGCATCACTAATTTGAGATAAATCTTTCATTTTATTTATGAAAACAATGGGAGGAATTTTTTTCTCCCATTTAAAACTGAAATTAATTAATTTAATTTAATTAATAGATTAATATTTGAAAAAACTGTTTTAACATAAAGTGTCATCCACTACAAGTTTTAAAAAATTTATTTGAACTTGAGTGGATGAATAGAAAATATTTTATTAACGATTGAAAATTTGAATACGATATATTTAGAGAGAGTGTGAGCTAATAGTAGGAATTTAAAAATACTTTAAATACTTTGGAATAACACTTTCATTAAAAGTCTGTATAAGTACCAAATATTGTATATTTTTTGTATTGTCTAAATATCAGCAAAATTATACTTTTTCTAACAGAAATTGCATTCATTTTAAATTTATTTTATTTCATTTAATGATTTGTTATTATTCCACTTAGTTTTTCTTGGATGTATCCTAAAAGAGCCGAATTAAAATTTTTATAATACGGCTAAGGAAAAAAAAAAAAAAAAAAAAAAAAAAAAAACTTAATTTGTATTATAAATGAAATACAGTCAAAATACCATATAACAAAATCGAAAGTGCTCCGAAGATTTTCTCGTGATAACGTGCTTTCGTTAAAACGTTATAACGAATTATTTCGTTATACAGTAACTCCAGTTATCCGGAATAATGGGGTCTAAACTTAATCTGAGTATGTAGAAGTCCGGATAAGGGAGACAATCATATTAAAGGCAGTTTATTACATAAAAATATCTCTAAAAATCGGTTTTGTTTAATAATAATAATAATAAAAGCTAGGCCTTATGTATTACTAAATTCATATTAAGCCTTCATAGGATGGATAACGTTTATTACAAACAGTAAAAAGAAGAAAAGCGTTGATTTAAAAAGAAATTTCAAGATAATTATATTTTTATGAATATATACACTTACAATTCACATCACAAAATTTTTAATTTGTGATTATAGATCTGGATGACTGTATTTCAGATAATTTAGAGCTTTAATGTATTATTTTAACGGTATATATATAATATATATTACTATGCTACATATGAAAAAAAACGGACAAATTTAAATGTAACAAAAGAATATTCCTTGTTAAGTAAAAAAAAGAAAAGAAAAAAAAGTGAAAAATTCGCTATATCGTTTTTTTTCTCACTTTTCATGCTCGAATTCTTTTCGTTATATCGTGCTTTTCGTTATAAATATTTCGTAATATCGTTTAGAATTCAGTATTCTTTAACATACAGACCAATTAAATGGTTATGAGAATTTCGTTATATAGTGCTTTCCGTTATATCGTATTTTGTTATAAAGTGCTTCAATTGTATACTGTATTTAACACCTTTGCTACATAAAAAAAAGTATAAAAATAGACTTCATTTTGTTTGAAATCTTTACTTAAATCACACTTTTATGCAGAATAATATTGGCAGGTTTAGGGGTAAGTAAAGACAATGAGAGCCACAGCAGGAGAAAGTACTTATTTAAATCTGTTTGAAAAAAGTTAAAATTTTATTTAATAAGCCTCGATACCCTTTAATTTTTTTTTTATATTTATCAATACTTTTTTGGCATAATATTACTAAATGGAGAAATTAAGTGAATGGAGAAAAATCAAGAAAAATGCAATTCCAGTGTTAAAATTTGAAAAATGTAAGCAAATTTTAAAATTTTACATCTTTTAGAATTTTTAACTTTTTGAAACATTTTTTGCATATTTTTCTTAAAATTCTGTTTTTTAACAGTACGGATAAGATTTCCAAATAGTTAATTAATTCAAGAAAATAAATAAATAACATGTCAAGACATATGTAAAAATTGTGCCATGTAAAATTACTATATAGTTAACAATTTTATAAAAAAAAAACTATTTATATTACTGCAAGTTCGATCCCTTTTGTTATGTAATGCACCTTAGGGATAGTCCGAAAATATAGCGAATCAATTGCAAAATATACGTTACAGTTTTAGCATTTTGATCTGACTCGTGTATTGGAGAAACACAAATCGAAGAAAAAATGAATTTAAAGATTGCAACTATGAATTATTTAAAGGGAAATTGAAGCAGCGAAACGCATTTTTTACATATTTAAAATTATCGGATTTTTACTTAACTTCGACAGATTAAACTAGTGATATCCAAATGCACTTTACCCACCAGTGGCTGAGAGGTTCTGCTCTCGAAGCTGGTAGACGGGAGGTGCTGGGTTCAAACCCCTGTCGCGCTCGTCGACCTAACCGTTCGGAGTTTGCCGTGGTTTTCTTCTAACCTTGCCGTAAATACGGGTTAGGATCCCTTAAAAAGACCCACACGGAGGGCATTCCCCCCTAGGGCCTATATCCCTCGAGTTGATCATTGGCCGTAATAAATCAATCCAATCCAAATGCACTTTAAACAAAATATATTTAAAATTGATATTTTTACCATTTTTCTAAAATGAAAGATGCCATGTCCCTTTAAAATTAAACATACGAAAAAATTGAAAATTAAATTAAATTTATAATACTTAACTGAATAAGAGATAAACAAGATAACCAGGAGTTTAAATGTATTCTACTTCGAAATATCATATTTATAAATCACAACCCTGGTTCGAAATAACCACGGGTGTCAGATACAGGAGAGATAAGTTTTCTGCATATATACCTGAATGAAGTCTACCGACTGGTTTGTCGGTAATGTGACTTTTGAGGCCAATATAATCGATCTAAATGATTAATGTTACGCTTTGTCAGAAAATGATAGCTTATCATTAATGAGTAAAAAAAGTGATACAGAAATGAGAACTAAAAATCCTGAATTTCCATCTGGAAGACACATTTTCTATACTAATAATAGGAAGTTTCGCTCTGTGTGTGTATATGTCTGTCTGTTAGCGATGACTAGTAAAATCTAATGCGCACAGAGTTCTGAAAATTAGTATGATGAGTCCAAGGCAGGTCCTGATGCACCTGAGCTCAGATTTTTAATTTTGTTTTATTGTTAGACGATATATTAATTAAAAACTCATGAAAAAACAATTTTTTTTTTGTTTTCAAGTCGGCGGAGGCGTGCTTGCGCATGCTGCCATGCTTTTCCGAACGCGTAGAGAGAAGAAAAAAAGCTCTTGCTTTAACTATCTCTTGCTCTTCCTTCCTATCAGCTGAAACGTTTGCGATACAGAAAAAAGGAAGACATATTCTTAAATTTTGTGCTTTTACCCCTTAAACACCGCAATTAGTTCGACAAACTATTGTTGTTAACCCTTTCAAAAAAATCAAAGGGTCATTTTCGCGATTGACCTTTTCTTCGAAACGGGAATGCTCCGCTAGGGCTCGATTTCAGAGGTACCAATTCATAAAACATACTTATTTAAAGCTGAAACGTTCTTCTTTTAGACGGTGCAATCGGTGTAAAATATACGAATTTTAACTCTCCAAGAAAATCTCGACCGCAGGTCACTTCACGCCTCCCAGAGGCGATAATTTTTCTACGTTAAAAGTAACTAAATATCAGTATTTTGACACAATCTATTTAGAGTGTCTAGACAGACCAGATTTACATAATCTACAAAAATTTCGAAATGTTCGAGTGAGAAGCAGTATTTAAAAAAAATAAAAATTTGAGAAATTTCCAATGAAAACGGTACAACGCGAGCTGTTTCTGCGCGGTCTCTGCTCATGTTTTCTCTACTAAATATGCATATTTTTCAACAAATTTTTAAACAAAACTTGGATACAGTTATATTTATAAACAATTAAATTTTCAGAGAGCTCGAACGACTTTTTTATTTTGCTGTTGTTATGTTAAAAGACCCGACCCGAAGACAAAAAAAAAAGCGAGTAGAAAATAATTTTTTTTACAAATAGATAACATTATTTTTTCACGAAATTTGTACACGGGCTGCAAAACTGTTATTTTTATAACCGATACAAATTTCAAAGAAATCGGACAACAAGAACTATTTTTTTAAAACTATTAAATGACCCTAAGTAAAAAAAAAAAAAACAAAAAAATATCATCTTACCAGCGTTTTTACCACTAAATATCAATATTTTTTCGCAATTTTTCATATAAATTTACATTGTTAAAAATTTGCAGAAAACTGCCCAGTCATTTGACCGTTTTTATAAAAAAATAACCATATTGTAACTGTATTCTCACCATAATATGGGCAATAATATGGTCAGAATAGAGATAAATTACGATTATGTAATCATTTTCTATGAAAAAGGTCAAATGGTTGGACAGTTTGCTGCAAATTTTTAACAGTGTATATACATTTATACAAAATCGGGTTCATGATATAAAATATCAGAAATTTGGGGTTTACTTAAGATTATTATCACGGGTCCGGGCAACGCCGGATGGTTCAGATAGTGAAAAATAAATAATAGGTTTAGAGAATGAATATCATATATTCTAATACGAGGAAATCTTATGCGTGGTTATATATATATGCAAATTTTATCTTAAAAACGGCTCTAACGATTTTGTCGAAATTTTGTATCCTCCCGTTTTGGGGCACCAGAAAACCATTGGGCTAGGACACATGTTCGAGAACTTTTGATTAGTGTGTCATTTTTGGGTAAACGAGAATCAAGTTAATTTTATCTAAAAAAACGGCTCGAACGATTTTGATTAAATTTTGTATCCTACGACTTTCGGGCCCGAGAAGACTATTGGGCTGGGTCACATGTTCGAGAACTTTTGATTAGTGGGTCATTTTTGGGTAAACGCTAATCAAGTTAATTTTATCTAAAAAACGGCTCGAACGATTTTGATTAAATTTTGTATCCTACGAGTTTCGGGCACGAGAAAATCATTGGACTAGGTCACATGTCCAAGAAAATTCGATTAGTCGGTCATTTTGGGTCACTGTGGGCCAAGCTAATTTTATCTAAAAAACGGCTCAGACTATTTAGACTAAATTTTGCATCCTATTGTTTTCGGGCACGAGAAGACTGGTGGGCTAGGTCACATGCTCGAGAAAATTTGATTAGTGGGTCATTTTGGTCATGGGTCATGATATTTGAACTCAAAGCTAATTTTGACCGAGCATAGCTTCCCTGCTCATGAATTAGTGAAGTACGATGGATGTCTTGGTGGTTACAAGCAGTGCTAACACACACCACACACCCCTGGATGTGCTGAAAAAGCCTACTCCTTCCTTTTGGCTGTCGATTTAATTTTTTGATTAGATTACGATCAAAGGTTTGGGAAAAATATGTATATTGTAGTATTTATCTTGAGACTGATCTGTTTAAAATTGAACTATTCTGGTAAGTGCCTGGTAGGCCTTAAAATAACTGTAATACAGATGACACCAAAATTGATGAATGAAAATAGTGAAAAAGATAGAATTATAAGACAAAGTGGTTTATTTAGGCTATTGAGACCTACGGAAGTGACGATTTTGCACTTTGAGTGTATTATTCACCCCAAATAAAGTTTTTTTTCTAATTTAGTTTATAAAGTAGTACAACCTAAAGTGTTGATCAGTTTTAGAAACAAATGCATAAAAAAATCATTTCAGATTATAAATTGTTTTATAACCTAAATTTATATGTTAGTGAAAAATGACATCCAACATATTACATAAGGACACAAGTTCCTATAAGAATAATTAAGAAGAGTATTCTCTTTCACTGCCCCAAATAGAATATTTGATACAGGACAAAAGTTACATTTTTCACCAAATGCATATTTACAATGATAAAATTCAAGAAATTTATTTTATTTTCACTCCTAAATTTTATAAATAGATTAGATATTTTTTACCAATTTTTGTGTGTTTTATATTTGATATTCGTTGATAAAAAATTTACATTTTCTTATGCACAAATAAAAACATTTTAGCTTCAATTTTGGGTAAACTTATTTAAATGCACTATCGGATCATTTAAAGTAATATCATACTTTAGTCTGCTAATGTACTTTTGCTGATATATAAAAATAGTATATTATATCATTGAATAGGGATAAAAAAAAAGATAAAATACTTGAAATATATTGATGATATATTGAATTTGTTTAATCACGGCTGTATTTTTTTAACAAGCATATAAGCATTTTAATCATTTCATATATTTATGTCTTGATAATAGTTAAAATGTCACTATGATGAGTATATATGAGAATTCCTGTTGTCTTTTATTCATATAAATGATTGCGCCTGTTTACATAATTTAAATTATTAATTTTCTGCATTTAAATATTATTTAATTGTTTTTAATTCTTAAATTGTCTTCTAAATATTACTCCAGAGGTATTTAAAGATTCAAAATAATCTTGCAATACTGCCTAGAAAGCCCTCTAAAATTAATATCCATAAAAGCATTATTGTCAATTGATATAAGGAGGAAAAGGCAGTATGTCAATAACTCTTAAGGTATAAAAGAAAATATTACATTGTACCAGAAACAAACAAAGAGACATCCTTATTTCACATTTATAATTAAATTAAAATATTTAATACTCTTAAGAGTTAGATAAAGAATTAATTAAGACTATTTTCAAGTAAGATTGTTTGTTACTGAGAATTGTTTCTTACTGAATACTGTTAAGAATACTTACTACTCTGAGAAGACAATACTCGTATGAATGCTAATTGTATTCACGGATTTCTTTTCAGTATTCGAACTTTATCTGCTAAAGAATTTAAGGAATAGTTTATTTGATATTCAGAAAGAACGACAGGACTGTAAGATTTTAGTGTAGCATTTTTAAGTTTCGCAAATTTGTCAAATGTCGTGTTATTTATTCACTGTAAAATTTTAATTAAAAAATAAAAATTAAAACCTAAAGAATTTTGCTATATTAAGTATCTGTATGATCGTGAATCTGAGATTTTTCCTGGGACACTATTTCAAAACAAAATGATAGAAATTTATGGAAGTTATATAAACCTGTAATATCACAAATTCTATGTCTAAACAATAGAATAAATTGGCATTTGGTGTATGGATCTTTTGTGTACACATACTAATTATTCAGAAATGTAATATTGGCATTTTTCAGTAATAATAATCCTCTTAGTAACGTATTTATTCCATAATTAAAGGAGATAACTATCGAAAAAATAGGCCATTAGCAGAAAATAACCATAGGAATTAATCTGTAACTCTTTTGAAATTCAAACATTTATTTTAATAAGGATGTTCTGTCAGTGCCATTTCCGATATGATCTTAGGAAATTTTTTCTAAAGAATATAATATTTATTCTTATATTGATTTATTTACGAAATGTTGCATTACAACAAAATATAAAATCCTCATAATTAAAAAAAAACTTTTTATTGAGCTTCTAGATTTTTTATTTTTAAACTGATAAGAAAACAAAGCGAGGAATATAAACCTGAAAAAAAGACTTGTTACTTTTAGTAACATAGTTAAAATACTTATAAGATTAAAATTTCGAAAGAATATAATATTTATTCTTATTTTGATTTATTTACGAAATGTTGCACTACAACAAAATATAAAATCATCATAATTAAAAGAAAACTTTTTATTGAGCTTCTAGATTTTTTTGTTTTTAAACTGATAAGAAAACAAAGCGAGGAACTTAATCCTGAAAAAAACTCTTGTTACTTTTAGTAACATAGTTAAAATACTTATAAGATTAGAATTTCGAAAGAATATAATATTTATTCTTATTTCGATTTATTTACGAAATGTTGCACTACAACAAAATATAAAATCATCATAATTAAAAGAAAACTTTTTATTGAGCTTCTAGATTTTTTTGTTTTTAAACTGATAAGAAAACAAAGCGAGGAACTTAAACCTGAAAAAAAACTCTTGTTACTTTTAGTAACATAGTTAAAATACTTATAAGATTAGAATTTCGAAAGAATATAATATTTATTCTTATTTAGATTTATTTACGAAATGTTGCACTACAACAAAATATAAAATCATCATAATTAAAAAAAAAAGCAATATTTTAACTTTTTATTGAGCTTCCAGATTTTTTATTTTAAAACTGATAAGAAAACAAAGCGAGGAACTTAAACCTGAAAAAAAGTCTTGTTACTTTTAGTAACATAGTTAAAATACTTATAAGATTAAAATGGCTACGGAGCGTTCATTTAATAATATTAAAATATTTTGAAATAAATGTATTTTAACTTTTGGTCTTCTTAGGAAATTGTTGAATATGTTCATATGGATATATAAAAGAAAATCATTGTTTAGTGACTATGTATTATTAAAAACAAAAATTATTTTAACAATTAACAGTTATATTTTTCCGAAAAAATTAATCATCTAATTTTCTCAGTAAATTAAGTTAAATCTCTAAAAACGACAGTTTTGCTTTTACGACGGCAGTTTCGCCAAACGACGTTCCACAGTTTAAAATGCTGGAGTTAAATTGTAGCAACATTTTCATGCATTAAATCTTCCCTTGATCTTAGAGAAGTCGCGGCAGGAATTGCAAGTTGTACCGTTTTTCTGTTTTTGTTTTCTTAGTTTATAAAAGTTTTTTATACTTACACTATTTTTATTTATTTTATCGAGTTTCTCACACAATTAACTTATACGAGATATTAAGTTTTATTGTTTTTATTTGGAAAGGTTACTTAAAATTTATCTTAGAAAAAAAGTCCTCTTTTTTCAGAAAAAAATGGAATTAAATGTAGATATTTTTTGTAGATTTTCAGTGTATAACAATTCAACTTTTAAATTATTATTTTTTTTAATTCTGAGAATCAATAATATATGGATTAATTTTTAGCTTTTCAAAACTTCTGTTTCATATAAACCATATTCTATATTTATCATTTCAGTACCACTGGATCACACAGATGTAAAAGAAAATCATGTTAGAGGAAAATTAATTGTGTATAGCTTTTTTACTTCGCACACGAGTAATTCTTTAATATAAAAAATTGCTGTAGGACTAATGGCCGGTATATTTGTCTTCTTCAGATTTGGTTTACTTGCTGTCTGTTCAATGCCCTCCACCGGTTAACTCACATTGTTACCTGCTAAAACTGTATAGATCAAATTACATTAATTTTTTCTTTGTATCAATATGTCCATATTCTAACTGATTTCGAAAATACCATATTTTGTTTTTAAACATTGACTACTTTGTTGAAATTGTCGCTTGAATATTAACCTATACCACAGTGGAATCACAATAATTCCAACTCGGATGATTCCAATTGACCATCAAATACTTAATCATCAAATATTAAGGCTTTAGCCTTAGATTAAAACTCATATTAAAACAGGTTCTTTAATTCGAACTTTTTTTCCTCACATCGGTTAATTCAAACTAAAAGATAATTATCTTCGCTATATTATGTATATTACCTATATTATGTATTAAAAAAAAGCTGTAATGAAGAAGGTTACTGAATTGAGAAGTCATGAATATTGATAATTTGAAATGCAGTGATGGCTGACTTGCTCAATTTAAATCGAGAAACAGCATTTCTTATCAAACTACATGTGGTCAAAGTTCTAATGTAAGTGAAGACTTTTGATCTACGTACATCAAAAATTCGTCACAGCTTATCTTTTCTGATCTGCCAAACGATTACTTTAATACAAACGGAGGGAATCTGCACTTTTTTATAAACATTTACCAAATATTCAATTTGAAAAAAAATTCACACACACACACAAAGAATTAAAAAAAAAAAAAAAAAAAAAAAAAAATGCAAAACGGGAGTTACTCCTTTAGTTACTTTTAACATGGATGTTAATGAAAATTTAAATAATTACTCATTAATAAAACACTACCAGTTACTTATGTATCAAATATTAAAAATCAAGATGATTAGGATATTTCTGTATCTATTAATATAACTTGCATAAATGAAACCTTATTACTACAATAAACATTTCATCATATGTATAATTTTAATTTTGTGTTTAAATATGTTGTGAAAACTGTAAGATTTTCAACATACACATGTTCAGAATTATATAGAAATATAATGTTTCTAATAATTTAATTTAAAAAGATAGCAAAGTTTTTTTCAATAATTTAGTACGGAATATAGATAATATATCTCTCTCTACTTTTAGATAAGTATTTTTAATCTAAAATTTGAGAAAGATACTCCTTCCAGTCCCCCGAATATTTGAAAGCCAGATGATTTCTCAGAATATTCATGAGTTCAAGGAAAATATAAATATTTATGAGGAAATAAGAAATGCGTATGAAAATGTTACATCGCCCAAAACTGAAGTTGAGACCGTTTCTAAACTTATGTCTAAACGTAAAAATATGTTTTAAAATATGTTGCAATTAATAACATTTTGTTGCTGTTTGTTTTTATTATATTTTTAGATTACCAGTCCGCAATTTCTGCTGTTCGTGTCGACGGTCGTCTGTGGATAGTCGAGATTATCAGGATGCCGAAGCTGAGGAGAGGCTTCCAATACCCCCTCATACATGTCATCGGCTTTCGGTGTCGTCACATAAAGACGTAAGAACAAGACGACGTGAGATCCTGTCAGAAGGAGTGATGTAATCGAAGAGAAAATCGTTATTTTTGATGATCTTATCTGTTTTGGCAGTTAATATTTATTGTTATAAGCTATTAAAGATGTTAAATTTTTATTATGTATTTAATACGTCTTTGTATATAATTTTTAATATGATTCCTTATTAAACCTTAAGAGCCTACATCAGTCACGCGAAGAAACGCTCAAGCTAATGTTAAGTGTATGGGAAGGATCTTGCGCGATTTCTCGCTCGCATTTTAATATTTTTAAATGATTTTTTTTTTTTTTTTGCATAGGATAGCAGAGGTCGGTCTCTATCGTTGTTAGTTTTCATTTTTTCGATTTTGGTTCCAGTTTTTTTTATGTAAGGGTACTTTCACTTTCAGAACCGGTTCCAACCGGTTTCAAAATCGAAAATGTACGCTTATAAAAAAACTGTAACCAAAATCAAAAAAAGTAAAAACTAACAACGATAGAGATTGACCTCAGCTATCCTATGCAAAAAAAATCATTTACAAATATTAAAATGCGAGCGAGAAATCGCTCAAGAACCTTCCCATAGACTTAACATTAGCTTGAGCGTTTCGTCCCGTGACTAGTGTAGGCTCTTAACCACACAGGTAAAAAAAATACGGAGTTCATAGGTGGAGTGCATGCGGACCCCCCCCCCCCCCCCCAAAAAAAAAAAAAAATATATTTATTAAATATTTATAGAAATTAACAAAGCCAATTTTACGTATTTTATTTTAATCTATATTTATAAGTATAAATAGACGTGTGTGTCCCTATATTTCAGCAGCCACAACTACACACTGCAGACCACTTGTGTTTGTGTATGGTAGTGGATCGAGTCTCCCATCGTGCACTATGGTGGTTGCATGTCGATATCTGTGGTGGTGTGGGAGATAGGGTGGTTGAAATTCTTCGACTTAGGACATTTTCATATTTCGACCAAAGTGTTCTAAAAAATGTTTCGAATCTTCTTCAACTCAAATTAGTTCATTCAACTTAACATGAACTAATTAATATATAGATAACTAAGTAAGATGATTTCGCGCCCCCTAGTGGTTGAAATTGAAACTAAATGATTTTGCAGCGCTTACGTAGAACGCCTACTATACAATGCCGTAAGCAGCGGGGACGAGTGCTGGAGTTTCGTTCGGAAAGAGGTTTGTTTAGATCAGAATGCGCACCGAAAATTACTATTTTTATCGAAATCGCAAAAGAAAGTTACCGATTTCCGGGCAACACCGAACGGATCAGCTAGTTTTAATATATTTATTTTTTTTCTTGGTGATGGATGTCAGAGGACATCTGAGATTATCAGGTTGGCTATTGGTTGGCGGAACAGAGACCCCCAGTCTCCCGGAAGGAACATATACTTAATTAAGCCATTTAATCAGTATAATTTTGAATTTATTATGTTGTAAAGAATAATAACTTATGTGCATGGGTATCTATAAATTTCATTTTTAATAATAATATTTAAAATATATAATATTTTATTGTAATATAAATGTATTACAGAATGTAAGTTTTTGTAATTAATATCCCAACGCATAGCTATTAACGAAACATCGGTTCTCACCAGGGGTAATAAATAATAAATGCTGTCTGTAGATAAAGGCTGGTGCCAATTCAGGTAGTTAGTTCAATAGAGGATTTATTACAAGTCAACCAAATTTATGAGGTTTTCAACAAAATTTACGAGAATGCGGGCTTTTCTTTCTTTACTCCATGATTATTTCGCCTCTTTAAACAATTAATTAGGCATTTTTGATTAAATTATTCGAAATACATAATATGTGTAAAAATCCTCTATGATATGAATGATATATTGCGCTTTTTGTTTAATCAATGCATATTTGCCTCGAGTGTTTATCTGCCGTGATGTGATGTTAGATTAACTTAATATTTACATCATTAATATTTTGGAATACATAAAAAAGTATATGTAATTATAAAGATAAATAAAATAAAAATAAAAATATCCTTATCAATTAAGGATGAGGGTTATAAAATAAATTTTTGCAATTTTTTTTTAAGTGTCTCTTTTCTTTCTCCTTTTTACTTGATTTTTATGTTTTTTCAGGTGCGCAACTTGGTATTTTGTATTTAAAATTTTAGCTCTAGTCTTTTTGTCTCTAAAATTAATCATAACTAAATTACTATATTTATTTTAAGTTAAACTTTATTGCGATATCTATGGCATTCGAGATTGCGGAAACAATAATTACAGTCGAATCGGGACCTTGTCCATTTATCTAGCGTTTCACACGTTAGACAAATTATAGATCCTTTTTGTACTACCACTGTACCATAATTCAGAGACAGTGTGTGTGAGGAGAAATCTTCAAAACACTCAGTCGTTATTTTTAATAAATAAAGTATATACTCTGATACCTCAGCTAATGTAGATAATTCTTTCCGGAATCACATACATTAGCCAAAATCTTCATTAGCTGGAACATGACTTCTCGTCAAATTAAAATGCAACGTGGCAGAGTTCTGTTAGCACGCGAATCCATTAAAACACTAGTTAGTTGAATCTACAGCGTTAATTAAACGATCCTATTTTAAAGTTGTCTAAAGACGAAACGATTGTTCAAAATATTTTGAAATTTTGTGGAGGCCATAATGAAGTGATGAGAATTTGTGTGAACGAAAAGAGATTATTTCAAAATTTTGCCACCAGAGGGTGTTTTTTAATGAATTACACATTTAGCATACATTTACGATAGATTTCAAAATTTATTACAACAGAACGTGTTCCACATGACGGCCATAATTTTCAGTTACTATCTGAACTTTTAAGATACCATGTTCCACAGCTGATTGCAGTGTGTTCTGGGAAATGCTAAGAACTTGTCGTGAAATGCTGTTTTAAAGATAATGTAGATTATCATGACTTACCAGATGTTTCAAATGCCTTCAAAAGCAAACGTCACATGGATTAAAACGCCCTCTGGTGGCGAATTTTTGAACTATTTTTTCGTTCAAACTACTTCTCATTCATTTATTATGTCTTCCACAAAATTTCACAACTTTCTGAACAATAGTTTCGTTTGTAGACAACTTTAAAATAGGGTTGTTTCATTATAGACACTATGTATATTCGTTAGGCGAATTAAAAAAATTAGTGAACAATATCTGTTAAGTAGAAACATTCATTATCAGAGGCATTCGTTTGTATCGCTGCATTTAAAGCTTAGTTACATGCGTTGCTTTCAAAGAAAATATACTTAGTAAAATTTTAAAACATTCAAAATACAAGCAAATATTATCCGCTGGTACTATTTCAACACGCAAAAGGTAGGTTTTCAAGATTCAGAAGTTTTGACTATGGAAATAGCAACAATGATACTTCTTTATTCAAGTGTAAAGGCATAAAGATGTTTAGGATTATATCGCGCATGCGCAGAAGTATTTTCTCTATATAGTTTATTATTTTTTATTTCAATGAATTAAATTTAAATGCTTTTTTAATAAACTAATTTTAAAAGTGATACTCTTCGATATTTCCATTAAGAAATCATGTAATTTGGCAACAGATAGCTTAAATTTAAGGTAATATTTTAGGCGATTGTGAAGTAAATTATACATGTGTTGATATGTTTATAGATAAATTTCTACCAAAGTTTCCAACGTTTCTTTAAGCCAAAATTGATACGATCAGAATGCAGTATGGATTTGCTTTTGAATTTCAGTTTTTATTAAAATTGATGTATAATTCTTAAAGGAAGTTAGACTTAAATCTTTTTAGACGTATAATTTAATGCATTCAAAAATTGTTGCATGATAAGACAGGTATTGTGTAACACCAGTAAATATGTTATAAACACAAACAAAATTCTACTTAGATTATGCCATAATAAATATTTTAAAGGGATATAAATAATCCTGTAATATCGACATCGATATCTTAACATTAAGTTAATTAAGGGAAAATATTATAATTAAAAGATATGAAACATAAATTCAGAATTAAATTTATATCACATTGTAATATTTCTTACTTCTGATGGTACTTCTTTAATTAAGTGTTTCACATTTGACTATTATATGTCATGAGAGATTTGATAACGTATAGTCGTAGAATTTAATTAATCCAGATTAAGTAATCAGTGGGTGTTGTTTTGATGCCCTTTGCATTAGTTAGAAAATACGGCTGCCTAATATATGCAAACTACAAATACATTGATGCATACGCTGTCGCTAAAAATACTACATATATGACGATAAATCTGCTAAAAATGAAAGAAACAATATATACAGCGAATCGTATTTTTTAAATAATGCATGACTTCGTTTTCTTCATTTTTTTATAACTTTGGGCATGCCGTTTAATGTTTCTCATAATAAGAAACGCATATATTTTAGTTTCCTCTTGAAATATGATCATTGTAACATAGTCATCGGTAAAAAAATATTAAGAATGTGAAGGATCAACATTATTACAGTAAAATATTTGTTACTACATAATAAGCAACAAATTTTGCATCATGTAAGAATATTGATATAACAATGAACACATAATATGAAATCACATACTTATTTAAAAATTGCTTCTAACTAGAAGATTTGGCCTGTTTAGCCTTTGTCTGCAAAAATTAAGCATATCATCCTAAAACTAACTTTTCTTTTTATTTATCTAAAGCATACATAAAGTATTCTCGTAAACTTTGTTTAGTGTGTTAGTTTTGCAAATCAATTTAAAATCCCTTGTGTCATAGTTTATAATCCTAACGTTGCTTACTGAGATTTGTCCGGAAAACTGTTATCTCCTAACATGTGTTTGGTAGACTATAAGCAGATGTCGAATTTATTGTATTTTATTGAAATTCAGTGTAGAAAAGATACTATCCCGTTTACTTGAAATGTCTGTATGAATAGTTTAAATTAAAAGAAAATCCCCAAAATAAATTTTAACACATTCAAATTTACGAGTTCAATACATTTTAGATGAGATTAGAAGTGAACCACACAATTTCCTCCAAAGTACATCTTTCATGAAATTTACTATTAAAAAAATTCTAATCTTAAATGTTACTTCTTTTTATGTTTGCTAAAATAAATTACTTTCTTTTATATTTACTAAAATATGTTAAATAAAAATGTATACAAGACTTTATATATATATATATATATATATATATATCCATAAGACATCATAAATGAAGTTTTTTACTACATAAATATAAAGGGAAGGTACTTAATTTACTTGATGTTATATGTTAAATGATGTTTTATGTGCTGTAATATGTAAAGTTTACTAAATTGAGAAGCATTTGCACAGTGGAAGTTTCCATCAAAAACACTTTAAACGCACATACAAAAATAATACAGAAACAAATCTTCTTTATGAAAAGTTAATATTTACAAATATATACATAGAAAAAATCCATTTAAATTATTTAAAGTTATAAGCATAATTGAAGTGAGGTAAAGGAGTGTATATAATGCAGAAAATCATTAATCTATCTCATTTGCATTCGCAAATAATTAACTAGTCGGATGTGTCAATCCCAAAACTTTCTTCTATCTCACACAGGTTTCTCATACACAAAAAGAAACAGCACCCATTTATATCACGGTCTAACTGAATCTAAAGTTTTATTAAATTCCGTGCATTAGTTCTTGAGATATGACTGTTGCTAAAATCGTGTAAATCCTGCAAAATGCAGCATAGCAGCGCCACTTTTTGAGAGATTTAGATCAAAACCTAATCAATAACAACTTATGTCAACGTCTAACTGAATCTGAAGTTTGGTGAAAATCCGTGCATTAGTTCTTGAGATATAGTTATCGTGATAATAATGAAAAAAGTAGCATAGCAGTGCCCCCTGTTGGGAGATTTAGACCAAAACCTAATCAACAACAACTTACTTCAACTTGTAACTGAATCTGAAGTTTGATGAAATTCCGTGCATTAGTTCTTAAGATATAGCTATCGTAAAAATCATGAAAAAAGTGTCATAGCAGCGCCACCTGTTGGGATATCTACATCCAAACATAATCAGCGTCTATTCATGTCAAGATCTAACTGAATCTGAAGTTTGATGAAAATGAGTACATTAGTTCTTGAGATATAGCTATTGCGAAAATTGCGAAAAATGCAGCACAGCAGAGCCACCTGTTGGGATATCTACACCCAAACATAATCAGCGTCTATTCATGTCAAGGTCTAACTGAATCTGAAGTTTGATGAAATTCCGTGCATTAGTTCTTAAGATATAGCTATTGCGGAAATTCCGAAAAATGCAGCACAGCAGCGCCACCTGCCGGGCGATTTTTACCAAAAACTAATCAGCACCAATTTTTATCATGGACTAACTGAATCTAAAGTTTTATTAAATTCCGAGCATTAGTTCTTGAGATAGAGCGCCCACAAAATTTGTGTCACATACAGACAGACAGACAGACAGACTCACAGACAGACATTTTCTAAAAATGGTCAAATCGTGTTCAGGACCTTCTAAAACGCATAAATCCGTCGAAAACCGGAAGTCGAAAATTTTCATGAATCCAATACTTTTTTCTTGTAAAGATAGAAGAAAGTAAAAATGTACTAATAATGCCTTGCTGTTCACTGTGGTTTGATACAACACCGAACATTTCTAAACGGAGAGCAGATTTTTTTTTACACATGTGTCATTCTGTAGTGCAATTTAAATTATATAGAATCATTGTATGTACATATTAAAAATTTTATTACACACACACATACACATATAACATATACCAACAATATTACATATTAAAAATGTCAATATTTGAATGAATTTTCGGAGTACTTTGTCCCCTATAATGAAATTCCAAACTAGTAACAATTAAACACATAGCACACATAAATCAATTAAAATAATATAAATAGTTTCTATTCAAAATTAATGTTACACGTTTGATTTTATCAGATGCGACAAAGCCTTAATAGCGTGCATGTATGTATTATGTGAAAGTTTAAATAAATTAAAACACAAATGGACGTTTACTAGAATTTATATGCGCTATTACTTAACTTGTCCAGGTACATCGTATAGATTTGAAATGAGGAACATAATACATTTTGGTCTTAAATTTGAAACATTTAGGTCTTTGATAGTAAGAGGATTTATGTAAACATACGGCAAATTTTATTGCGAATCTAGTCATGATATTTTAAACTACATTTAATATTTTTATTACACTGAAAAATTAAAGTTTGTTGCGGTATTATCTAAACTATAAATTACATAAAATTCGGAAATTATCAAACAAATTTTGACACTTATTTGTTATAGGGGTCTTAGCATGATAGAAACAACGGTGCTGTTTAAATTGGCAAAAAAAAAAAAAAAAAAAAAAAAAAAAAAAAAAAAAACTATCGAAAGCATTTTCTAGCAACCTTTATTTACATTTTAAAATCTCATCAGATTGTTATATCTCTTTATGAAATAACTGTTAATATGTTAAACATACAATCAATTTGACTTTTTTACACCATTTAATGCATACTTTGATAAGCAGTTTATTTAATATATACGGAACAAGCTATATAATAATGTAATACGAAATGTATAATATATGTCAACAAAAAAAACCCATATAAAATTGAAAAAATAATTTTTTTCGTTATTCGCCGTTTCACTTTCGTGACGGTTTGTAATATCAGGTTGAGTAAAAAGTTTTCCGCCAAAAAATGTTTTATTGTAAAATGATAAATACATACGAAATCATCAAACCTAACGAGGATAGTAATCTCCGTTTAAATCTACAATCGTTTACCGACAATTTGGCAACATTTCAATCCCTTCTGCAAAAAATTGTGGCCTGCGCGAGTCCAGAAAGAGATCGACCTCATTTATGACCCCCTCATTTGAATGGAAGATTGTGCCATCAAGATGCAGCTACAGATGTGAAAAGAGTTAGAACTCTGTAGGGGCCATGTCGAGGCTGTATGGTGGATGTTGCATCAAATCTCACTCCAGCTTGTAGAGCGTCCAGCTGGTTATCGTACTAACGTGTGGCTGGGCATTATCTTGATGAAAGAGAACCACCTTCCCTCTGAACTCGTTTCTTCGTTATTCGCGAATGGTATCGCAAACTTTGATTAGCATGTTGCGGTATATTGCACTGTTGATAGTTTTTCCGCTTTTCAGACACTCTTTGTACAGAATTCCACGACAATCCCACTAGATGCTGAGGAGCACCTTCTTGTTAGTTAAGACACGTCTTGCAACCGAACCAGCTGATTCCCCAGTTTCTAACTTCCTTCCTTTATGGCTTGTATTGTTGTAGTACACCCATTTTTCATCACAGGTCAAAATTCTGTCTAGAAGGTTCTCTTTCCTTTGATCTCTGAGCAGAGCCAAACAATAGTTTTTCCTTCTGCGCTTGATCTTCAGCAGTCAATTCGTGAGGCATCCAGCGGTTGAACTTAAACTTTAGGTTTATGCGATTTAGAGCGTGAAATATTGTTTTTGGTAAATGTTAAGCTCTAACGCAATAGTTTGTGTTGAAACATTTCTGTCTTGATCAATGATTTGCTTTAACTGCTCACAATCAACTTCAATAGGGCGGTCGGAACTTGGTTCATCTTCACTGTCGAAATTTCCAGCTTTAAACTACCGAAACCAAACTTTGACTGTATTATAAGAAACAGTATTGATTCCTAAACTTTCACACATCTTTCTGTGGCTTTCAGTCGCACTGAGTTTTTTACGGAACTCATAGTAAATAATCGTTCTGATCTGCTGACTTGATAGCTCCATTTTAAATACTTTTATGAAGCACAAGATAATAAATTTTTAACAAACAAATTACACAGTCATATAGGCCATGCGCTCTGCTTTCGAATGCAAAAATTGGTTGGCTGAAAAGTTAACAACCGCACAAATGACAGCTGTTTGCGCGAAGGTATCTCCCCTTGGCGGAAAACTTTTTACTCAACGTAATATTTTGCGCGACATTGCACTTTCTTAAAACTGAGTTATGCGAAGGGTCGTCTAACAAAGAAGTATCGAAATTTTATTATTTTATTCTACATACTTCTTCAAAATTTAAATATTTGTTATTTTTAAAACCCCATGAAGGTTTTTATAATATTAATCTGACAAATCCATCGGTATATCATAAAGATATTTGCATTTAGATTTTGTATATTTTAGCTTTGTAAACACTTTTCAACGTAGTTTAAAAAGTTTTAAGAAATCAATTTGTCTGTCCATCTGTCCATTTGTTTATATGTCTGTTAAACCTTCGATCCGTCTGTCTGGGCGTCTGTCTGTCCCTCTGTCTGGCCGTGCTCTCACTCGCGTAAATATAATCAGATTGCCAAGTAATTGATATATATTATTGAGGTTTAACATGACATGTCCGGTATTGAAAATAAAGTGGTTACCTTTTATGATTAGTTTACAGGGAGACTCAAAAGTATTACCGTCAATAGAGAAAAACCGTTTTCAGTACAGTTTAATAATGTTACACAATTTCAAACATAATAAAATCGATATGCGTCGATGAGGTGGACGACAACGTGTTTTATAAAAGATGTTGAATAAGTAGCATTTATAATTTGTTTACAGGGACACTCAAGAGTATTCCTTTGCATCATTATCTATGGGTTAACGCGTTTGCAATGTATTTTAATGATGTTACACTATTTCAATTAATCTGATATACATTACTGAGGTGCACTACACCATGTTTTCTATAGATTATTGAGTACATCAAATTTACCGTTTATTTACAGAGACATACAAAAAAATTTGGTTACAAGACTAACTATGAGATCTATGATATGCATTTAAAAACTATGAGGTGTGTAAACCATATAAGAGTTGCACAAAAGAATTCTGATACTACATTACCGACTACGCACTCTAAAAACGATATTTTCAAAATTGAGAAAAAAATACTCAAATCTGAGTAAGGTAAAGCTAGGAGAGTCTGCGCACAATTCAAAAGAATAGCAATAAAAAATCTAAATATTCATTTTTTGCTAAACTATCCATGAATAATTTTTACTTCATTTGTTTTTATGCATTTTCATTGCTATTTTATTGTTATATTGCAATTTAATAGAACAGCTGTAATAAAACCAAGAAAATTATTTTGCGCAATTTCTCCTTACAGGGTTTGTGTGATTGCGCACATGCATAAGAGAGATTGTTACTAATAATAACTACAATTAAATTGTTAACAATAATAATTACACTTAAATGACATTGCTGTAAGGTTTTTGTGAACAAATTTTATTGTATTGGGAGTGAATATTTCAACCTAATGCTTAAAGAATCAGAAAAAGGAAATAATTTTAAAAACGACTAAAAAGATTTAATTAAAGGAAAAAAATAAAGAATCAGAAAAAGGAAATAATTTTAAAAACGATTAAAAAATTTTAATTAAAGGGAAAGAAATTAAAGAATCAGAAAAAGCAAATCCAGATAAGATTACAAAATAAAATTATGTGACATAATAACACGTTTAACTTAAAATTAGTCCATTTTCATTTTTCATTTTTTATGGAAATTTACCAATACGCTGCGTAATCTCTCCTAGCATTGAAACTATAGGGAACAATGCGCCATCTCTCCTAAGTAGCAGATGCGCAAACTCTCCAATTTCGGTAGGAAAGATTGCGCGGCCTTTAATTTAAACATGGCCGCTACTAAAACTAACCGTTGATGTTCACATTGTTAGTCTAGATTAGCAGCCTATAAGAAATCGTTTAAGTTTAAAATATTTTGTACTATTGACATTGTATAGAAATTCCGATGAATAGCTATGAAAATTCAAGCACTTACTTTGGGAAAACAAAACGAAATATCAATACTTTATCTTAGACGCTCAAAGCAATCAACGTGCACTTTCAAGTAGACACTCCACTACCGTTGTTGTACAACTACGTGGAGTCGCTACGCTCTCACTTTACTCCTTCCCCGCGAACCTCTATGTGCGCAATCTCTCCGACCGCGCCATCTCTCCTGGCTTTACCTTATGTCGCATAGTCCAAATGGCTCCAAATCAAAATGACTCAAGTTTGAAACATGTATATACTAATTTCTGAAAACATGCACACACTCAAGAATAAAATATTATGTGCCCATATTTGAGTATGTCCATGTTTCAAAAATTAGTATGAACGGACTTCTATGTGCTCATTTTTGAGTATTTCCATGTTTCAAAAATGAGTTTGAACTGTTTCTAATCATTTTTGATTATGCCCATGTTTTAAAAATTAGTATGAACCGGCCTTCATGTGCTAGGTTTTGAGTATTCTATGTTTCAATATTCTGAGTATTTCTGGTATTTCAGAATTGAAAGCATTGTGTCGTCATATTTGAAACAAAAAGTTTCCTAACAAAATAAAAACATCGATTTACTCAGATTTGAAAGTGTGATTTTTCTCGGTGTGAGCAGCAACTTCTGAAAATAAATTTTACTGCGTTGTGTTTTTTTTAATGTTTAATTAGATGTCTCATTTCATTCTATGAAGAAAAATAAAATTCCTTAGCCGATAGTGTTGGAAAGTACATCATAGTCTATGCCGTGGTGCATGATTTTTTGTTCTTGTTTTGAAATATTTATAGATTGACTATCAGTATTCAGCGTGACCAAAATTAAAAACTTTAATTAATTATTTTTTGCTGTTATTTTAATATTATCCTTTTATCGAAGAAAATAAAATAAAAAAAACACGATATTGAATCTATAATTGTTTATATCCCAATCTGTCCGTTTATTTACTCTAGGGGATCCAACCCCGGTTTCTCGATTTACGGAATATACACTAGTGTACAAAACTTAAGCAACAAACACAAAATGCTAATTTCTGAAAACGTGAGTACTCAAAATAAAATTGTATAAAGAGCAAGTGTAGAAAATAAGTATTACCCTAACAGCACAGTCAGTCGATGTGACCTTGACGTCACACTTGGTTACAAAGGTTACAAATGTCACAGTCACTACGGTGAATCAAAATATGTGATCTTGCACTCGTCTCATTATTTCTTTCAAATGATTGTTATCACTGATAAGTCACTGTGATTGTTGCTTTGTGATGGGTCACCAAGTCACAGTACAATTAATTCACCTTGTGATTCTCACGTGACAGTCATTTAAAAACTCAACTTTGAAGTTATTGTGAGCATTGTTTGTGATGAGTCACCAATTAATATCGCAATGAAGTCGCATGATGATTTTCAGGTGACCGACACTCAACTGTAAAGTCACCATTGCGCTCCTTTGTGAAAAGTTACCAGGTGATTTCATTTTCTGTCAATTGGGTCATCACAGAATAGCTATCATGATGACTTTACAATGGAATCTCCAAATGACAGTCACATGAGAGTCACAAGGTGATTTCATTGTAAAGTCACCTGGTGACTAGTCAAAAAGCAGCAGTCATGGTGATTTCTCAGTGGAGTGAACAAATGAAAGTGTAAATGAGACGAATGAAAGATATTACATTTCAGTTCATTTTAGTGACTATGACATTTGTGACCATTTGTGATGTCAAGGAGACGTCACATCGACTGACTGTGCTGTTAGGGTACTACCTATTTTCTACACTTGCTGTTTACAGAATTTCCTTTTGAGTACTCACGTGTTCAGAAATTAACATTTTGTGTTTGTTGCTTAAGTTTTGCACACTAGTGTAGTTGAAAACTATTGTTTCAGATTGACCTCTAACAACACATAAATAATTTTTATAAGTAAATTATTAAATATGTGTTCAAAGGAAGTTTTGAATTATTTTATAATCCATTTTAAACAAGGACATTTTAAAAGCCTAAATTTTAGCCGAATACCAGGGGTTAAGAGCTGAAGAAATCGCCAAAGATATTGCTACCTACAGGAGTCTTTTGCATTCTGATAATTTCAGTTGTTTAACCAGGTATTTCGATTTTCATGTCTGCTAAATTTTTGTAGTATTTATATTCCTGCATTATTTAATTTATGATTTAATGAAGGCTTCATTTCGTTACGGAATTTTAGCCGGAAATAAACGCTGAAGTATTTATATTGTTTTAAATGCAAAAGGTTTAATCGTTCCTAATTGTGTCGCAAGCGATAGAAATAGAATTAAAAAAAAACTCCAATAAAAAAGAATCCAGTTTAAATAAAGTTCTAGTAAAACCGAAATTTATTGTCCAGGTGTTGCTGCCATGAATGTGACGTTAGTGTTACTCACGGACGTGTTTTTTATTTGTAATATAGATTTAGACCAGAAGGACCCGTGCGAAGCTTTCGCACTGCAATCTTTGAGATTATTTCTTTGTACGGTTTAGCACTAATTTTTAATTAACTGATTTTTTTTAATCAAACAACGCGTTTTAACGAAATGTGGGTGTACTATCTCAGAAACTTTTTCAAAAACCCCATTATTATACCTCATTTATCGTTGCATGTTTTGTATGTGCATAGAAAAAATGATGTTGACAACAGAAATAATATATATGATAATTGCTTGTGTATAAGAAAATGGGAATAGATTGCCAGAAAGTTTTTTGCCAAATTTTCTTCTTTTGCCAAGATCATTTATCTAGGTTGCCAAGACCCCTACACTCTCAGAAAAAACTGTAAATCTATGAGCGTTAGCCATTCAATTTTCACGGGCAACAGCCTTATTTGATGAAAAACGGTCTGATCCACTAAATAAGCGGCCTTATCCCTTAGATACTTAGAAAATTAAGAGCAATCTCCATATTCTTACAGTTCTAGCCCATATGTTAGCAAAAATACGGTACGACCCCATACATTGTCCTCCGCTAGGGTGTAACCCTTCATTTTACTGGTGTTTCGAAAATTTTAACCCGCCAAAACAGCGATTCTGTGATGATTATCTAACGTGCTACGTGCTAAGGAACAGTAAGTAAAGTGTTATTTTGTTTTAAAGTGCATTATAATGCTGTATTACTTTGCCCCGTAAAATTACGTGCTGCACAAAATGATAGGCATGGATTTTTTTTTTTTTTTTTTTTTTTTTTGTACGGGGTATGATTGGAATTTCTGCTGCCGGCCTCTGCCCGTAACTTTACTGCAATTTTTTTAACAGTGTATACTGAAAAACAAAACGAATTATATAAAAAAAAAATCATGCCCTGAATCAGAAGTTTAGTAAATTCATATGAAAGCATTTCCTCGGATTTTCCAAAAATGTTCCAGAAATGTCTTAAATACATAAATCAATATTTGGTACACCACATTTTTGCAAGCCTATGGTACAGCGCCTAGAATACATACTGTGGAAACCGGCTATCGTTGTAATGCTTTAAAAAGTGCTAAAATGTTGTAGCCTATGAGTGTGCAACGGTGCTCCTACGATAATAAGGGGATTATTCCAGCCGAAACATTCACACTGTTTCCGTTCACATACAATGTTTACGTTGAGAAGAGGTAGCAGATGGCGCTGCGATCCCATCGTTACTTTTTCAGCAACGTTGTACATTTATTGGATTCAATTTTTTAGTACTATTTTGTAGCAGATTTTCACACTATGTATTCTAGGCGCTGTACATATGGGAACTTAAACATGAGATGTTAAAATTTTGTGGTCCAGCAGTCATTTAAGTGTCGTCAGACTTCGCTGACGTATTAACAGCTTAATGAAATATTAAAAAATAAATACTTACAATTTTTGTGAATCCTCATGGACTGTATATTTAAATGGGAGATAATCCTTAAATTACGTATTCTACTGGTGCTCCGAGAGAGTACGCATATACACAGCCATGATTAAACAAAGAAAACAAATAAACAATAGGTGACGCACGCGTAAAAATTAAATAAAAACACTATTAAAAGCTCGATATTTTTTCAAGAAGTACGCGCAAGGAATAAATTAACAATTGTATTTTAATTGTATTATAGGATGACGTCATCTCATAATGCAGTATTTATTTTTGTGGCAACACTGATTTGAGGAAAAACTTTCGTTTCATTTATGAAAACAATGCCGATTTAATTTTTAATTAACTACAATTTTAAATTAAAAACATGTTTTAATGAAATGATAAGTGTGCTATGTCAGAAGGCTGTTCAAAATCCTTTCGTATGGCATCTCATTCATTGTTCTGCGTTTTGTATTTTCTTAGAAAAAGGGATGATGACAACAGAAATAATATATACGATTTTTGAAAAGAACATCTTATTAATGAAAATTTTGAAAGAGGAACCGACGAAGATTATAATATGATGTTTTGCTTAAATTTACATTAGGATTGTTCAACATTTACAAATGTATGGTTATGCGTAACGTTTATGCAAATATTACTAATTATCCGAATAATTTAGAAAAATCAAAGTACACAATTCACATTTCGAAAAGGATAATTAAGTTCCACTGAGGATAAAAATGATCTAACTGATGTTATTATGTTGCAACGGAAACAAAATTTAATTCATTTACTTATTCATTTCGTCAAATAAATGTTTTTATATGCATACATGCAAAAAAATAAAAAAAATAAAAATCAATGCATAATTAAAGATTTCGGAATATTTCGTATATTTTAAGTCGAAATTAAAATGAAAGAAATAAAGTAGAAAGAAATAATGAGAACACAATTTATTTTCCGCAATTTTTATGATTCATTATAATTTGATAGTAAGATACAGCAATAATTTCTAACCGATACACTTCAATGTATTAATTAAAAGTGAAACTAGAAGTTTAATACATAGTTTGCATTCTTTAATAACATTTACATTTTACAAAAGTATTCAATTATATAAGGCAACTAATTGGTAAATTAATTTAACATAGTTCATTAGAAAATGTTTTAGAATGAGGTTCCACTTATATCTTAATTTAAATAAAGTAATCCATTTTGTTGTGTATCGTCAATATGGGTTTATATTTATTTATTCCAGACGAAAACTAGTCGTTGGGCGCCACCGTAATACTTACCCATCATGGATATGCATAATGTAAAATATTAAAATAAAAAATGTGTAAACTACTTATAAAATGCATTGCAATTCAAATAAAATCGTGGCTTGATGACGTCACAAACTTTAAAGGCTCGATTACTGAATTGATTGAAAGAAACATCCTTAAAACTCCAAAAATAATAATCCTATTAACTAGCGGTTTATTGCATTTGATTAAGCGTCAGATTTCCAATTAAAATATATCTTTGAAGTGAAATTTGGATGAAATACAGGGTCATGAAAAATCGAAGAGAGTGGAAAATAGGATTCCAAATATTTCGGCAACTAATTATCCGATCGACTTCATGCTGTATGCAAAATTTATGTTTTTTATTGTCTTTTATATTCATTTCTTAAAATTTTTATATACCTTTTATCAGAACGAATATTTCGAGAGTCCAAAAAAATAGTTCCGGTTAATCGAGGTTATTAAAATGAAATAGGCTTCTTCCCATTATTAAATACTAAGTACATTCCAAACTGCAAGTCTCTATCTCAATTTTTTCGGGAGATAGAGCGTTTACAGACACACAGACACACACACAGACGGACGGCAAATTTTTTTTTCTAAAAATATGTTTTTCGGAATCTCCAGTGTCTGAAACGTGTAAATACGTCAAAAAAATTTTTTCGATTTTCAAAACGATTACAAGACTTATAATGATGTCCTGTATAATGATGACTTATGTCCTGTAAAATGATTTTAAAAATTCAGAATAAATTCGAGATGAAAATATATATTATTTTAAATAAATAAATAAGTATTATTGTAATTTTTGAAAAAATTGTGATTTTAAAAATATTTTTGTTTGAAAACACTACATACTATGAAAAAAAAACTGCAAAGTTAAACACACAGATTAAAGTGCCCAAATGAATGATTTTAACAAAATAGCTATTTTTTACGTCATATATCTATACTATTAAAAGTATACTAATAAAATAAAGTTGTTTGTCTGTATGTGTCTGTGTGTTTGTGTATGTCAGTGTGCGATGGCTGGAGAAATCTACCGCACGTAGAAGTCTGAAAATTTGGGTGCGGATAGTCCAAGGCGGGTCCAGATGCATCTGAGTTTTTTTTTTACTTAGATTTTTATTTTTTTTAAATCTGGGTCCCCTGGGCCCCTTTACGTTTTTGTGCTCTAAATTGTTAATAACTTGCCCGTTTTCATTTGATCGTCTTCGTTTCGGGGGGGGGGTTCTCAATTTAGTTATCATTTAGTTATCATTCCATACATTTTAGTTATCATCCCTCATTTCTACATCCCAGTTAAGACCCTGGCCCCATGGGGCCCGGTACTGGGCCCTTTGAAGTTATTATTCTTTAAATTGTTAATAACTTGCCCCCTCTTAATCCGATCTTCTTCGTTTTTAGGGACTTTTCTCCACTTAGTTATTCTCCATTTCTACAATCCAGTTAAGAACTTGGCCCACTGAACTTTTGTGCGCCCTACATTTTTCACCCCACCTCCCTAATTGTGTCACCCTCTCAACGCATAACTTTAAAGTTGAGTCTTGTACTGCTCTCCCCGGGCCACCAGTCTGATAATTTTATTGGGGCCCTAGGGCCCTTTTTTAATCATTTCCCCCCATTTTTGGTGCATTTCTTTAAAATTTTATTCTAATGATTAATTCATAACTTTTACTTAATTGAAGATCTAAAGTGCTAACAACTAGGAACCTTTAACATGTTTACATCTTAAAGCTCTGCCCAAAACTATCAATTCGCCCCTTTTAGATCCCCTACTATAGCTCTCTTAAAAATCGGCTGATTAACTAACTTTTTGCGCATAGACGAAGGCGGTCCCGAGGATAAGATTTTAATTTTTTAAGACCCTCGCCCCTTCGATCCCTTTAACTTTTTGTGCACTAAAGTGTTAATAGATGACCCCCTTTTAATCTAATTTTCTTCGTTTTTGGGGCCTTTTCTTTATTTAGTTATTCCCCCATTTCTATATTCAAATTAATTCTCTGGCCCTTTTGAGATCGGTCCGGGGTCCCTTGAACGTTTTGTACGCCGTGGTTTTTTACCCCCCCCCTAATTGTATGACCCTCTGAATACATAACTTTAAAATTGAGTCTTGGACTCCTCTCCTCTGGCCACCGCCCTCATATTTTTATTGGGGCCCTAGGGCCTATTTTGAGCTTTCCCCCCATTTGTGGTACATTTTTAAAAATTTTTATTCTAATGAATGATTCATACCCTATACTTAATTTCGCCTAATTGAATATTTTAAGAGCTATGCACTAGGATCTTTTAACATGTTTTCATCTTAGGGCCCTGCACAAAACTATCAATTCGCCATGCTTGGGCCCCCTACTATAGACCCCTTAAAAATTGTCCGATTCCCTAGCTTTTTTCCCTTAACAACTTCTTAGGTCCTCCAGCTACTAAATAAATGACAAAAGCATTTCTCCAACCTTAGCTACCACCAATTTTCCTCTTCCAAACTCTTCTTTTCGGAATCAACATACGTTTACTCAGTACAGCCGTAAATTAACAATTGCGTTTCTGTTAAAGGTAAATGTTGAAGTTTAGAGGTGTGGTGGGTATTTTATACGTAAATTAAATATCGCATTACTGTGAAAGGTAATTCGTTAAATTTACAAGGGGGGGGGAGAGAAGCTTCCACTGCCTGGGGGCGCTTTTTTTTCTCGAATTCTATGGGTCGTATTTCAACGGGAATTCGTTCATTGAACTTAGCTTACGATTGTTTTACTGATTTTAGTACCACCAGGGGACGCATCTCCGGTTCTATGGGTCAATTACTACACGATTTGGCTCATTCTACTTGGTTTTCGATCACCTTCGGCGAGTGCGGAGGACACCTGATAGTTTTGTTTAAGGTAATCATGGTCCCGGGCAACGCTGGGCGTGTCAGCTAATATATATATATATATATATATATATATATATATATATATATATATATATATATATATATATATATATATATAACTCTGTGGACCCGTTCGGGACATTGCCTGTGCAATCTTTGAATTTTTTTTGCTGATACATCTTTTATTAATTTTTAATTAACAGGTTTTTTTTTATTTTTTTTTATCAAGCAACATGTTTTAATGAAATATGAGAGTAATATGTAAAAAAAAACCTGTTAAAAACCTTGTCGTATGATACATCATTCATCGTTTTGCGTTTTGCATGTGCATGAAAATGTTGGTAGTTTACATCGGAAATAAAATATATATTAGTGTGCCTGTGCGAGAGCTTCGCATTTCAGTCTAATATTTTTTAGCAATATCTAATATTCTTTAGAAGCAGGTTTAAACTTTTAAAGAAAAATTAGTGATAAAAATATCTGCAATCAGATTTAGTCAAGACAGAATATCATTTCATTTATTCCATCAAAGTTACAGTAGAAATGGATGTTGACAACACAATTTATTTATACATGATTTTTAATTTAAGTGCATTTTCAAACAAAGATTTTTACCGAAAATTCAATTCAGTATGCAATGTCAGATGTGGGCAAAAAATCCTACCCAATATTACCTCATTTATCCTTGTACGCGGCATATTAGTTCAGAAAAGTGATATCGACAACAGAAATAAAATATATGAAAGCTTTGCAAATAAATAACATTAGTAGAGCATTAAGATAATCTGTTAAAGATGAAATTTTGTAAGCTGTTTCATTTACAATACACAGTTCAGAAAACAAATATAAATTGTTGAGATAGATACTGAATTACACTATTATAATCACATTAAAGTAGAAAGGTACAATAAATGGTCTCAAAATAATTTATGTATAAATTTTATAAAATAATTTACAGATTGTTTTTTCCTAAATATTACCTTTGTTTTTAGAGTACATATTCTCTAAAGCTCATACACTAAATATTTAGAGTATATGTTTTGATAGATTATTTACTTTTTTTGCATACATCTATACCTATAATCTATAATATGTATATCAGAAAATAGTATGTATATCAGAGACTACTTCCAAAGGCATTTTTTTCAATTGCATTTGCTTTTTTTAATAAATATTCTGTGATCTCGTTTTGTACTATATTTCTAGGAAATGATCCATATGCGTTGATGTTCTTTAATTTGTCTTTTCCTACCCTTTTATTTCAGAGTTCATCGAAATTAAAGTTTAAAACTATTAATATGTATTCCTCCAATAGTAGCTGAGAGGTTCTGCTCTAAAAGTTGGTAGACGAAGAAACTGCGTTCGAACCCATGTCGCACTCGTCGGCTTAAGCGTTTGAAGTTTTCTTTAGTTTCTTTGAACCTTGTCATAGATCAAAGGATAAGGCTCTCTTAGAAAGACCTCCACGTAATGCAACGCCTCTTCGGTATAGATCCCTCGCGAAGACAGCCAGTATGTTACAAAGTTAAAACAATTAGAACCCGTGCGATCGTGTGTATTTGGTCTTAAAAGAATAACAAATCAGCGCCACATATTACCCAAATATATCGCAGAATGGTTATGCCAACATTAGCTAATTTTTGAAAAATTTCTGTCTCAAGTGTGCCCACAGTTAAAAATGTCAGCATTGCCGTACTATTGGGCAAAGAACCATTTGTAAACAAAGGCCTAACAGTGGTGGAACCGTTATCTTCTCAGAATCCAGCTCATATATTCTCTAAATTAGAGGAATCCCTTTAGCTACAATTTCCCAACCGATTCATAAAATAACCATTCCCAACCATACCACTTCTCAACGGTTTCCACAAACCGAATATAAAAAAACAAATTGACAACTTTAACAATTTTAGATTAAAGTGCGTAAATAAGTTAATTTAATTCAAACGCTGTTTTTTAGGGTTTTGTTCATCTCTCGAAACAATATTACTTCCGCTCCGTTGTCTGTCCGTAACAGAGCCGTTCGCAGAAACTATATAACTTACAGGCATGACAATTTGTAAACGTATAGCTAAATACCTACTGTGAAGCTCAAAATATTAAAATTTGAAAAAGTCGTATTATTTTAATATATAGGGATAAAAAAACAAAAATCTAACAGCCTTTGCCTATTAAATTTATACATTTTTCGTTATAGCAGTTGCCAAAAATTAAAAATCCACAATGAAATTCTTTCTACAATAATTAATTTTCTACTGAAAGATTTCCACGTGAAAAATGAAAATGAAATAGAAAGTTTCACCAACTGAAAAAAAAAATTAATATGAAGTCATATTGGTAATAAAATGGAAATTTTCAAACATTTCTCAATAATACAAGGAGTATGAGTATATGTAAATACAGAAAACAGCTTAATATAACGTCATTAGAGAATTAAAAAGAAAATTTATCTGACGTCATAACGGATTTTTCAAAAGTTTGAGAATAATACAAAGAGAGTATCAGTATGAGTAATAGAGAATAGTAAATATATAAGTTTGAGGAACGTATTGAATCATGATAAAAACCTGATTATGGAAATATTGGCATATTTTAACATTTTGAAGGTCTCTATACAACATGGTTTAATTTTGAAATTGATTTTTTTTAAATATTGCATTTAGTTCACATGACAGATATTATTATGACAGAGGGGATAACGAGATTCGCCCGCTATCGCAGCGAAAAAACGAGAAAAATATACCGGTAAATTTTTCCTTTATAAAAAACATGACTTTTTTATTGGAAAATGAAATTCATTTGGATTTATTAAAGAAAGGATAAAGTGTTCTGAAAGGAATATAAAACGAAACCCTTTGGGCGATCTTCCATCACACTTACCCACTTGTTTATTAAATGTTTCAAAGAATAGCTTTAGAAAAAAATAATTTGCAATAGCATGTTCTTAAAAGGAAAACTTCGAAAGTTCTTCTATTTCCTTTAAAAATCTCAGAAATTTTAAAAGGATATAAATTCATAAACATTAAATTACGGCATTATAGTGACTTGAAAGCACAAAGTTACGATAAATAGTCCCTAAAGATTATGTGTATAAATTTTATAGGTAAAATAACAGTTTTGTTTTCCTAAAGACTATGTTTTCTGAGTGTCAACTCTCTGAAAATCTCAGCCATACATTATTTCCATACATTGTTCTGCATGTCAAAAAGAAATATCTAACTGATTTTGTATCGATATTAAAAAAATAATAAGTTGAAAATATTCTGTTTTACAGCACACGGACAATATTCTGACAATTTTTATTTTTTAACATTGACATTATTCAAAATTTTGAAAGCATAAAAAGTCTATCCCTATTATTAGGCTTTAGCATAAACTTTTATGTACTCATGAATTTAAAAATTTAATGCAATGCTTTACAAAAGTGTCTTTTTAGATTATCTTAAATTGTGTCCGTACAAATATAAATTTAAATGTATGCATACACATAAGAAAAGAAAGCCTAATAATGCAAGTTAAATTCAAAGATATTTGTATTTACCCTTTCAATTTAGAAATCAAATGAATGCATCAAAACGAATTGTTGAATTTGTTTTGGTTTTCGAAATTTGTGTGACATTTCAAAGCTACAAGAAAAGAATATACAATAAATGTCGTTATTTTAAATAAGATAATTAAAAACGTTAGACAATTAAAGATAATAATAAGATAAATAAATAATTAACTTGTAAGATGATGAAAAGCGTTAAGCTGATTTTTATGAATTTTAAAATGACAATTACAAATTAATTTAACAAATTTACAGTTTTTTAACACTAACAAAGAAAAATACAAATTTCTTGTTTAAACATATACAGGGTGAATCTAAACTCTCGGGCAAAATTTTAAGGGGTGATAGTACGCATCATGACAAACCATATTAAATAGGAAACTAAGGGTCCCAAACGTCTTCCGAAGGAGATAGGCGCCATTAAAGTTTAGGGTCCAAAATTTCAAATGATTATAAAAAACGGAAAAATTGGTCGATTCGTTTGCGGTTTTCTCTAAAACTATTCTTTATGTCAGTATTTTCTTAAAAATAAATTTTAAAGATAAAGTTCAAAAAGTGTTGATAGAAGGCGCTTTAGATTTTGGAGTAACGAAAAACTATTTTTTACCGTTATTTTTTGTATCTCATTAAATGCTTTCTAAAGCTTAGAGTTAAACTTAAATTTTGAGCTCAAAATCTGAATCGCTGGGAGTGATTAAGTAGCGCAAACAGAACTGAGTTCAGGAGTTGAAATTTGAAACACCTCCTCCCCCCCTTCCCCACTCCTGAACACAGTTCAGTTATTCCCTTATCTTGGTGTCGTAGACCAGGCAGAAAAAATATGAGTTGTCATTTTCCAACTGGACGAAAAATGTCCGGGCCAGGATTTGAACCTGGGATCTCTTGAAGCTGCCATGCTCTACCAACTGAGCTATCTCGGTTGAATCTGGAGGGCATAATTCATCCAGATTCAACCGGGATAGCTCAGTTGGTAGAGCATGGCAGCTTCAGCCAAGAGATCGCAGGTTCAAACCCTGGCCCGGACATTTTTTGTGCAGTTAGAAAATTACAACTCATATGATTTCTTTGCCAATTTGAATAATTGTGTTAAAATTAATCCAGACAGAAACTACTACCCCCTACACGTAAAATAAACGATAGTGTAATGACAAAATTAAATAGAAAATTTATTCATAACAGACATGAGCAATTTCTCCGCGCAAAATAAAAAGAGACAATTTGATGTATGCATGTAGTGCGCAATATGAATGAAGGTTGACAAGTAGAAAGGAATTACAAAAACTGCTTGAAAGAGTACCCACCAGCAACGATGCAGGCCTCACGCAGCCGGCGCACAGTGTAAGATTTTGCGAATCTAGCGGGTCAAAATTCAATTTATGAAAATTACTGATATTAATTAAATAAAATTGCACTTACTATAGATAAAATGGCTCTATATTATGGAAAAATACATATTTACTCGTTACATTGTACATTTTACGTCATCATTATTACATTATCATAATCATAATAGAAAGAGTTTTCGTCATTTTCATTTATTGACTTCTATGCAGTGTTATTTTATTCAGTGCAGATATTTAAAATATACAATACCTAACTTTTACAACAAGAAGAGTTTTTTTAATAAATAGTAATTAAGTTATTAGGTACTGCCATAGCTGCCAGAGTCATCATTAATGTTTTCGGCACTGCCTTTTTTTACATCCAATCTATAACCAATATGTCAAAGGCATTCCATAAATCTTATCTGTGCATGTAGTGTCGATAAGCCCCAAGAAAATGTGTGGGCATTACTCGTATATGTTCAAATACATTTCAAATTATTCATAACCTTGGAAGTTGCGTTAAAGATATAGCATTTTTGGGTTGCTTTATTTAAAGATAGAATATTGCACACTTTGCCATTTAAAATTGTTTCTTCAAATCTGTGCTCTATTTCATTATGTTTGATCATCTATTTCTACTATTGTTGGCAAAAGAGCAGTAATTTGATTTCTGACATTTTCAAATTCTTCCGTTATTGACTAATCAGTTTCCTTGGTGAACTGAAATTTTATGGGTCTACAGTAGGAAGTAGATGAGGGGTGTGCATTTTGACATAATATAAAGTTTTGATTTTCTTCATTACAACCATACAGTTTTAAAGGAACCACAGATCGGATTAGAATATTTGCATCTTCAAAGTTGTTTTCATTTGTTTTTTGGTTGTATCTACTTTGTCCACCCCCCCCCCCCATTTAAAAATCATTGTTATACTTTTTAATACAGACCCTTTTTCTTTAGTAAGAATATTTAATATTTGTTTTTGTATAATACAAAGTCTTTTTATCGTTAAATCAATAGATTGTAATTTAACTTCTGCAAATGATTAAGAAAATAAGCAGTTTTCTTGGGATGAATAGCACATTTTTTTTGCATATTTTACCTTCTCATAGGGTGGATACTGGTAGGGTTCAAAACTTTTTGTAACGCAGAGTTTCTCATAATCCCGTATTTTCGGCAGCTTAATTTCATAGTGGTTATTAAAACCAACGCTTCTTCAAGAGAATATTTAAATATCGTGTATCCGGCTTTTTGAACGATTTTTTAAAAATTAGTTGCTTTTTTAGGGTTTACAGATATTAACATACCCGCGGCATCCTTTCGTCCAAATTGTCTTAATTTTAAACACGTGGGATGTGTGAGTTCATTTAGTGAGTGTTCTGAGAAGAATGGATAAACCTTTTTTTTTTTTCGATTTCGGTCCACTTGAACAAAATTTTCTTTGGACGTCCAACTCTTTTCGCGTAGTCATTATTACTTCTGTCTGGTATATATTTGAGATTACTTATTGTTATATTCGAATCTAGCCATCTCTTATTTTTCCTTAAAAAACGTTCTTTATGGGATGGCAAATTCTCCATCTTCGATTAATATCAATCATAAACGAAATCATAACTTAATGTGGTCTAACATAATATATGAGCAATGTTGAAGTTTATATTTGCGTAATACATTATCTATCAAGATATTTTTAGAATTCACTGGCAATGATTTATGTCCAGTAACATAATTTATAAATATCTCATAGAATTCTCTTTTCGAAATTAACACTTCAATACCTGTAAAAAATTACTTATATTCAAAAGTTGCAAATAGTTGCAGCTGAAATTGATTTATTTTATATGTATATGCATAGATAATTACAAAAAAAATTACCTTACAATGTACCAGAGTGTACAAAATTTTTGGCAGCTTTTTTAATTTATCATATGCTATTAAATTTTCAAATAATTTACATATTAACTCACAAGTTTAATTTTAAGAAGTAACACTTTTAAATAACTGTCGTAATTGTAAAATACAAAGTAAATACTTTGTTGTAACGATTCCATACAATCATAAAACAATATTTACAAAATAAGTATCTTTTTAGCCATAAATATCATTTGCAATTACATCTACAACAATCGCCGCTCTAAAAAGGTTTACAAAAACCTTGGTTTTGAGTCGACTTTTGATGGTGTTAAACTGCTTTCACTTTATCTCTTTCTTCTTCAATGTGTTAGATGTAATTTAAAATGTCTAAAACTGACATTATTTAAAATCGATTTTCTGAATTTTTTCCCGCTAGATTTGCGAAATCTTACACTGTGCGGCGGAGGGAGTTGCGAACATTAGTGAATACCCCGGGGAATCTCCCGGATATAGCCTGCTACAACGGCAATCCTCGTAACCAGGTCCTCGTCGGAGTCGACGGAAAAAAATAGTTGTTCATTGCTCCAAAGTCTAAAACGCCCTCTATCGGCATTTTTGAACTTTATCTTCAAAATTTATTTTTTAAATAATTTTTTTATTTAATTTTGTCATCACTGTATCGTTTATTTTACGTGTAGGGGTAGTAGTTTGTGGCTGGTCTACGACACCAAGATCGGTAATAACTGAATTGTGTTCAGGGGGGGTTCAAATTTCAACTCCTGAGCACAATTCAGTTTGAGCTACTTAACCACTCCCAACGATTCAGATTTTGAGCTCAAAATTTAAGTTTAAGTCTAAGCTTTTGAAAGCATTTAATCAGATACAAAAAATAACGGTAAAAAATAGTTGTTCGTTACTCCAAAGTCTAAAGCGCTCTCTATCGACTTTTTTTTTAACTTTTTCTTTGAAATTTATTTTTAAGAAAATACTGACATAAAGAATAGTTTTAGCGAAAACCGCAAATGAATCGACCAATTTTTCCGTTTTTTATAATTATTTGAAATTTTGGACCTTAAACTTTAATGGCACCTATCTCCTTCGGAAGACGTATGGGACTCTTAGTTTCCTATTTAATATTGTTTGTCTTGATGTGTACTATCACCCCTTAAAGTTTTGCCCAAGAGTTTAGATTCACTCTGTATATTAACATTTTATTAACATTTTGTGAAGCTTTCACACAGTGAATCAATTTTTGACCAGAAAACAGGTACACAAACTTTAAATTAATGTTCTGTAGTAGGACATCAAGAGTCTAATCTAGTAACGCGAAATAAACTCTCAAGCTAATGTTAATCCTATAGGAACAATATTTTCAGATTTCTAGCTTGTATTTTAATATTTTTAAATGGTTAGGATATCTGAGATCAATATCTAATGTTGCACGTTTGTACATTTTCGATTTTTGTTGAAGTATTAGGTAGCTTTCAATACAAAAAGCTACCTATTGCAGCCGTTCAGAGGAAAGCAACACTAGAAAATTTTGGTATATTTTGCATGACCCCAGACCCCCAAACCACCTTTCGTTCAAATGTTTATTTATGTATATATATATATATATATATATATATATATATATATATATATATATATCTGATATATGTCATGCCGTAACTCTCTTATTTATGAACCGATTTGGATGTGACGGAGTATGTGTATAGGTAAGGACATACCAAGGTCTCAACTGATTTCGTTGGCCAGCTTCATCCCCCATCTTGTTTCAAAATGGCGGCCAGTTAAATATTTTATAAAATGTTAAAATTCAAAAAGTTATAAATTGAAAAAGATGTTTCCATTAAGTGTTAGATCGTGATACAAGGATTCCAGAGCATTTTTTGTTCTGTCTTTATCTTAAAAAATGGCTGAGATATGGCAGTTTGAAAATCTAGGGTATTTGACATTTTGAAACAATCCGATTTTTGTTATGCTGTAACTATCTTATTTATGAACCGATATGAATGTAACTGATCATGTGTACAGTACATACCAAGGTCTCGACCGCGATCTTTGTCCAGCTTCATCCGTCATCTTTTTTCAAAAGGGCGGCCAGTTAAAAAAATTTTTAATTTTTAAAAATGCAAAAAGGTGTACAAAAAAATTATAAATTGAAAAAGTTGTTTCCGTTAAGTATTAGATCGTGATACAAGGATTCTGGAGCATATCTTGTTTTGGCTTTATCTTAAAAAATGGCTGAGATATGGCTGTTTAAACTTCGAGGTTTTCTGATATTTTGAAGTAATCTGATTTTTGTTATGCTGTACTCTCATGCTGAAATTCGCTTTCAAATTCAGTTAAACAAAAACCGGGAATGAATCTTCTATAATCGGGTTCCAAGCATTTTAGCTTCGGATGTTTGAGTAAAATGAGTTGCATTTTTAAAAATATGCTAATATGGAAGCTACCTTTTCCTCCCGGAACAGGCCGAAAGAACTTTTTTAATGAGGTTACTTTACTGTCGATACCGGCTCCGAAAGTAAAAGTAACTTTATAAAACAAATCTGAAAAAAAAATTGAAAAAAATACAAACGCACAACGGAAGACATTGACTTCACTTATTCTATGCAAAAGAATAATTTAAAAATATTAAAATATAAGCGAGAAATATGAAAAGAACGCTCTCATGTACTTATAATAAAGTCCGAAGGCAAGAATTACGTCGTCGTGAACGTTTAAAATATTAAACCATGAAGGCAACTTTTCGGAAAGCGATCGCAAACGGAAGAAGTGACTTTCCTCCGTGATACTCGCTAAACTACTTCGTTCATTCGTTGTGAGCCTTTATCGCCATCTATCGGAGATTAATATAAACTAAATTTTGAATTGAATACAGTGACCTCTCACTTATACGCGATACACTGTAATTATTTTTCAACACGAGTTATTCTTTAAAGTAATTTTCCCCTTATTTAATCGCAAAATTTATAAATCGAATTTTACTGTTTTAAAATAGTGGTACAAAAAGTAATTACTGAACATCGCGTATAAGTGAGAGGTCACTGTATTTCTTATAAAATGTAATTAGAATATAAGGAACATGTAATTGTAATACCGTGTACTACATATATTAATTATATCAATGAAATAAAATTTTGTATTTTAGCATAATAGAAACTTTGTAGTCAAAATAAATTTGTAATTTAATAAGATAATTAAAAAAATTCTTATTTAATAAAAGATGATCTTTAATGATCAAAATTTATCACAGATTTCTTTAGGCATGTTTATAGAAAATCAGAATTTAATTTGAGATAAACTTTTTAAAATTTATTTAATTATTATTTTGGCAAATAAATTTTCTGTTGAAATTGCACTTTGTTCTGTATTTTATCAATTTTGCTTGCATTGTAAATAAAATGAATATTTTATATCAAATATAATTAAAATATAAGGAATATAATGTAATACTGTGGTACAACAAGTATTAGATATATCAATGCAGATAAAATTTTGAATATTAACATAGTAACTTTTTAGTGAAAAAATGATCAGTGATATTAATACAATTAAGAGATTCGATTTAATTAAGAAATAAAATAAAATGAATTATTTTAATGATCGAAATTTATTACAGTTGTATACAGTTGTGAAATCGAAATTTGAATAATGAAATGTTTACTCTGATATAGCAGTGCAGTTTAAAAGGTCAAAATGACGCAGATTGCCTAAATTAATGGAAATTTTTAATGTCGCTTAAAAATATGCATTGCAGCGCTACCTGGTGAAGTATTAGAGCAGTTTTTTACGAGGTTTGTATGCAAGGCCCCGCCCGATGTAATTAGGGTTCCGCTAGCGAGGCAAGCGCGTCCGGAGATGTGTTAACATAGCAATGGGTATTTAAACAACTTTGTTGATCTAAACAATGTTTTGAAGATTTTATAGTTTTTAATCTTTACAGAATCTTTTTTAGTGAAACTATTGAAGTTCAATCAAAACAGTTTATTTCCTTCGGGAATGTCGTTGTTTATATCAAAGGATTGAATATTATTTCATAACATCTTAGTGCTGTTTGTTTGTATGAAGTCTTATGAAAATGAAACGTAACCTTCCGTCATTTTTGACGAGGGTTATACACTAGTGGGATTAATATTAGCGTACAATCGTTTTCGAGTGACTAGTCTAGGCTCTTAAATTAAACGCTGCATCCAGTTATTTACATAGAAAAACCTTATTACATTTTGAGTAGGACTTTTAAATATATTGGGCGTATGAAGGATTTTAACTAAGTATATTTTCCGAATTTATAGAAATAGTTGTGAGCAAGTAGTCGTGAGCATGAGAAACTGACCGCAACATTACCGCAACATTAGAGATGTGTTTCGTACGAAACACATTTTTTATTTTTATCTGGCATCTTATCTAATTTTAATTAAAATCGGAAACTTCTTTTTTTTTTGTCAAAATTTCTGGTAGTTATTTGAATTAAAAAAATTTGAAGTTTGACAGATAGGCTTCTGCGCATGCCCGTATGATTCATTCGAAGAATCAAAATAATCGTTATGCCCATCACTTTAAAAAAAAAAAAAAAAAAAATATGACAACTAATTTCACCGATTTTGGTCTGAAAAATATCAACTGAAAAAAGAAACATGTATGTAATACCACCTTCAAAAATTGTGTTTTTGTAATTTATACCTTTTAAAATATAAAATGACAGAAATAGTCATTTTTTTTTCACTTTTCGAAGTTTTAAAAATCCTATGACCCCTTAAGAAAGCGTCTACTGTATAAACATCCTCTTTCTAACAGTATTTGGGGTCAATCAATTATATTTTGCACCTATCCTTAACACTCATCAATTTTTGTAAATTTATTTTATTTTTTACACTATTTCATTTAAATTAAATTGGTTTTTGATGTAAAGGTGGCATTTTTTAACCGATTTTTCACTCACTTCCTGATATAATAAAATAATACAAAAAAAATGTGCACAGACGGGCTGGACAAATGTGGTCGCAAGGTCGCCACTGGCGACCGTATTTGTCGCCGTTGTCTGCAAACCACATTTGCCGCCACATTTGTAGCAACTGACGACTATCCCACCCTTCGCGCATGGCAAGTAGTGATTTTCGTCTTCTATTGGTACTTTTAATGGAAGAGCAAATTTTTTAAAATAATGTCCCATCCCATGCACAGAAAACGTCATTCTTTTACGCTACAGCCATGCCACGTGATTAGAATGTGGGAGGAGAAAGAAATTTCAATAAAACAGTAAGAAATCGTGACAATCTAGCCTCTGTGCCGGAAACTAAAATTGGATATTTGTCTTCATCAGATTTTTGTCTTCAGAATTAAAACTGATTAATCTATCACATTCATTTTAAAGAATAATAACATATAAGTGATTATAAGTAATTAATTTGAAGTAAATCTATAAAATTTAATTTAAATTTAAATAATAGCTAATTTTAATAAAATTAAATAATATGTATTTTTCTAAATATTCCTCCCTCGCTTAAAATGTTTGGCGCCTTTAATATTATGGCTGGGAAATTTAGCGGAACAGCGGTATACTGGACATCATCTTTATCAATACATTGTAGTTTGTAAAACATATAGTCAGTAACACTAAAACGTATTTACTTAGATTAAGCACAAGAAATTGAGACGATCTTTTGATAAACCAATTGATGTAGGGTAGAGGGTTTGACAGTTTTATTACGATCTGTCTCCGCATAAGGCTTGCTATAACTGAAATGTTTATTACTAATGTTTGGTGAATTTTTTTGCTTTTCTTTACATCATATTTTCCCTTGTGTGCTCCGAATGCATTGCACAGTTGGCTGGTACCACGCTGGTTTGTAGACGGTTGTCTAGTCTATGTCTTGATGATATTGAGTACTCCTTTGCAGAGAATGACCTTTTAAAAAGAGGAAAAATAATTGAAATAAAATTCAATTTTCGTTTGGTAACACTGTATTTCGCTAGTGAAATATCTTGTGCTGTGTCGCCCCATGGATTCCTAGAATCTTTTTGTGAATTTGAATCTTCCTTTTTAAAAATTTCTCTCATCAGAAATAGATTTTGTAGCACTCACCTATTCAGACATTGCATTCGACAATCAGCATTTTCCGAACTTATTGGTAATTCAGCCTTTACTGTATTTCTTTTTTTTTTCAGAGATATATAATTTTGTTAAGTTTTATTAGAAAACGGGTACTTCTCTATTATCCCGTCGACCACTTTTCATAACAAAAAACTATCGCCAAACTGTAACGCCAAATAGACTGGAGATCGCTCTCATTGGAATATCAAAATAAATAAATAAATAAAATATAAGATTTTAAGGACACAATTGTTATTTCAATTAATGAAAAATATAATATATCAGTAAAATATAATGAAAAATACGCGCAAATGTAGAATTAAAAATCACTTGATGACATAACAAACATGTATAATGCTTCTGACATCAAGTAAATGGGACTGCATTTTTTGGCGTTTAATCTTACAGTTTGGCGATAGTTTTTTGTTATGAAAAGTGGTCGACGGATAATAGAGAAGTACCAGAAAACGTAGTTTATATTACCTTTCTAAATTATGTGACTAATAATTCTAAACACTGCTTGTTATTTTTTTTTTCAATTCATTCGTAAAAAAACTTTTGTGCTTTTTGAAAATCAATGACAAGGAAAGGAGGATAAATATTTTTTAGTGGCGAGTAAAATTTTTTGCTGGTAACCAGATTTTATCAAATGTGTAAAGCCCTGTGCACAGGTGTGTTTCAGATGGCAATACATTATTTTTATATTTTTAGAACTTAATTATATATTTATAAATTAAGTTTAAGGCTTTTTTCCGTTAACAGGTTGCAGGTGATAAATCACCAAATATCCTTAATGGTTACAACTGTGAACAAAATACAACGCCAAACTACTTTTGCTAAACTGTGCCAACTCGCTGTGAAACTGCAACGATGAAACTTTTTAAACACTAAAAGTAGAAAACAAAACATAAATAGTGTAATATATATAATTTTTAATGTACGTTTTTATCAATTAATAGTTTAATATTAATTAAATTATGATTATACATTGAGAAAGCAATTTAGAAATCCTGAATAAATAGTTTACATAATGTTTTCTTTTCTTGTTTGTAACCAAATATTAAAAAAGAAACAGAGAAAAAATATTTTTTTTAATCATTTTACTAGTTTGAGTTTTTTGCCAAGTAGCAAATTTTCCATAAGCGGGATTCACGCCATATTAACGTAATGTAAAAGGGGTATGTTTTCTGACTACATGAAATACAGTCATGAAATTAGAGATGATTTTCAAGACAAACATTGAATTCTTATAAATAGCTTTTTTAAAACTATTCTTGCATTTATGCGTGTTTTTGAACATTAATTGTATTTTTCTTTCTTCAAAGAATAGCTACACGATTAATTTATACTTTGGTGGTGCAAAATTTCGAAATAATAGTTAATATATTTGTTTCTTCGTGGTAACGTACGTGACAAAAAAAAATTTCGACGCCTAGGAGACAAATATACACTCACAAGGAGCACTCAGAAAGTAGTACACACTGATTTTAGCAAAATTTAACAACAATAAAAATAATCTAGCTGTTTTTTCATAAGTTTTACTAAAATATTACATAACCTCTTTGAATTCCTCGGGATACGAAAAGAGTTACCTTTATCTTTAGAAGCGTGTGAAACTAGTAGATTTTCAATATTTAAAGATGCAGTTCTGTAAGATAAAATTTCTTTTGCTTAACGTAATTTTTGGAAACGTTTCCGAGTACATTTTACAATGTATTACTCAGTTTTCTCTCCCTGGAATATCGTTTTTCCGTATGCTATCAATACTCAACATTTCAGCTACGCAAAAGAATTTATACATGCAAAAAAAAAAAAAAAAAAAAAAAAGAAGAATTAAAAAAAAAAGTAGAATTAAAAAAAAAAGTTAATTTTAATGTAAATATCAATGTAATTAATTTGAATGCTGCTATCATATTTGTGGAACATAAAAATGTTTACATGAGAATCGATAGTATCAAAAAGCGATATTTTCAGTTATAAAAACTGATTAATACACTGTAAAAACTACTGGGAATCGTTTCCGAAAACCACGGGCAGAAAAAATATATTTGTTTCAGATTATATTCTTATTTAAATCTTACAAATTTATTCGCATCTAAGATTCCTGAAGATAAAGGAACGCTTTTTCGAATCGTTGGTAACTGGGAAGAGGTTATAATATAACTTCATAAAGGAAATATCCTTTTTTTTTTCAGTACAAGATATACAAACTGCACCAAATTTTATTGGCAATCATTATTTTCGGGCACAGATATTGAGATTAAAAAATTCCATACAAAATCAGTTTGAATGAAGATATGCTCCTCACGGTTAACATTCCTCTATGCCATTTTGTTATAATAAGTTATTGTGTCGTTTGCGTTAGAAGCAAACAGAATTTAACAGCTGTTTAATATAATTATATAATGTATAATATAAGGACAGAACTCTCGCTCCGGGACTAGAATCGCTAGCTCTGCGCCACGGAGACCTTGTTCAGAACTTCAAACTAATGGGCATTTGAAACGCATGCTGAACTTTAACTCCAAATTTCTCAAAAACTAAGGTCATTTGAAGGAAACCTTTGACCTGGATAGTTGGGGGTATGACTTCTACAATATACTTTAAAATCATCAAAATCCGTGCAATTCATGTTTGGCGGTCCGCTTGTGAGTCTGAATTTTGAATTAATTTCGTGTATATGGGATTGAAATAGAATGTGCCCACAAAATACTAACAGTGTGACACAGACTAACAGGCAGTCAGACAGATATTTTTCAAAAATAGTCATAGTGTTCAGGGCATCCCAAAACATGTAAATTCATTCAAAAATGGAAGTAGAAAATTTTGCTATTCCAATAATTTATTCTTATGTATATACAAGAAAGTAAAAACAATTTATTGACATATATTTTTATTCTTACTGCCATTTTACGCATAATTTTAAATGGCATTACAAAAATTATGTACATATTGCAAAGTCCTATTGTATTTTGTAATTTATTAATTACAGGTAAGTCGTCAAAAAATAGGATGACTAATTACTAATCCTGCCACAAATCATCGTATAAAAATGTGTCTGGTAGCAGTCGATTAATAATAACGTCTACTATAATAAATGCTATACTTAAATTTTACTTACGTGATCGTGTACACATAGAAATGGTCAAAACCTGAATAAGAATATATTTCAATGATAACTAATTTCCTTATATTTGGATTCATGAATAAATTACATATTAGGATACCACACGGCAATCACTAGGTCAAATAATTTGGAATTATGCATGTTTAAAATTGTAAAAATAACAATAATTTTTACGAAAAAGGAATTTGAAATTATTTTACTAAATTATTTATCGAAAAAAATAGGAATTACCAACTATGAATGTTTTAATTGAAACGTTTTTAGAAGCTTAAAATAACTACGATCTAAAATTGCAGCTCATCACGCTACTAGATTTTGAGTTATTCTATAAAAACTATTCGCATTGCAATGCGTTTTGCAACGATTAAAAATTAATTTAACAGTAAAAGTTCCAAACTTCAAACCTGTATAATTTCTAATCTACTTGACCTAATGACAAAACTAGATGTCAGTATTGAAACTTTTTAATTTTGGTATACTTTCTGTATGCAGATTACCAGGGCTTGACAAATGCGGTGGCCAGGTCACCACTGGCGTCCAAGTTTTAGTATCTGGGGACCAAGGTATTTAATATGGCGGGTTTTCTTTTCTTGGTACAAAAATTAACCCAAAAAAATGAGAACAACGGCATTCTTCTCTCCCCTACTCCTACTCGTGATCTTCTTCTTATGTCGTACTTTTCAGAAGACTATCTTCTATCTAAGTCATCGATACTTATATATATTCGCCATCAATCATGGCCCTTTCCCGGCTTATTCAATTAAATTTAATAAAGTTTTGTCTTCAAGATGCACTTGTGGCGCAAGAGGGGATTCGCTAAATTACGTTCTCACATGCCCATTGACGGGTACTCTACATTTGAGGAAAACAGATACCATTTCTTTGTCGCATTGGTTCAAATCAATCTCGGCGAATTCCTCATCATTTCAAAAGATCATTAGCTTCATGTCCTTAATAGAATAAGACCAATTGTTATTCCAAATGCCACCAGTGCACATCATTGGTGACGATGATTATGATGATGATGCTTTTCCTGAGGATGAAGAAGTGTATTTAGAATAAATATTTAAAAATTTTAAAATATTTTACACTAACAATCTGTAAATTTCAAATAACTTTTAAACTCCAATTAATTGTGACTTTTCTGCAAAATAAGCTCTCACAATGATGGTGACTGTTTTAATAGTGTCCAATACTGTAGGTGTCATCAAATTCAGAACTTTTGAACTTTAGTTAGAAATCAGACTTTTGCACTCAAAGAGTTATGTATTATTTTACATTAATCCAATATGCATTAGAATACAGTCGGACCTCGTTAACACGAAATCGCTTAACGCGAAATTTCGCTTAACACGAAATAATTTTCAGGTCCCATCAGACGAGTCTGAAAATCAATGTTAATTGTTTAACACGAAATAGAATTTCGAAAAATCCCACTTAGGCGAAAAATTTTTTTTCGCTTCAAAGACAAAACATGATTCTTTATGCAATGTTTTCGATATTTCAAATTTAAATGTCACATACTCTTATTAAAAGTGGAATTTTATCATGGTTTGAAAACGATTTAAAGTGAAAAAGGGTTTAAAAAAATTCTTAAATACTGAATTCCTGAATAATCCCTGCTTTTCTTTGATCTCTGATATGCGCAAGTGTTTCCACATTAACCATATGAGCAATAGATTAGTCACAATGAAAGTTTGGGGAAGGAATTTCTTTTTTTTTAAAGTGATTGTTCCATTACTCGGTTGACTGTATTGAAAGTAACATAAACTATAAACCGGGGCTCTGAATTCTCCTATCTGTGAGTGAAATAAGTGACTATCTCTACTTCACTACCTAATTAACAGAATGGAAACGCTGTTCACAGTTGCTCTGTAGAATTCTGTGAAAGGTGAGTCGAAAACAGCAAGCAGTATCTTAAGAAACCAAGCAAAAAAATTAAACAAAGTTAGCGATAAAGTGCTGAAAAAATCACAAAATGCGGCGAGAAGTATGGGATACCTACAATTCTTCTACAATTTTAAAGAATCGCGAAAAGATTGAAGCGGTTTATGCTGTGAGTTAATTCAAACCAGTAAGAAAACAAATGTGTAGAAGAAAGAATGAATAATTTGGAATTGCTCTCTTGTGGTGGATAAAAGAGGCAATAAGCCAGGACATTGTTTTAACTTTTGCAGTTTTCCAAGATGAAGCAGAGGCTTTTGCTGATGCTCTCGGTGAGAGCGATTTCATATTTTCTAACGGATGACTGACAAGATTTAAATAGCGTCATAGACTTGTCTGCAGAAAGATATGTAGCCAAAATTGGTAAATTCTTTCTTAGACATTGTTTTTTCCAAGTACATTTGCATAGATGAAGATGTGCTGACTTCGGATGTGACGACAGATGAAGAAATAATTCCTGAAAAATAAAGATGACAACATTGAAGTGTCAGACAAGGAAGAAGAAATTGACAAAGAATGGAAAAGTTTACTGTCAATAAATGAATCTACCACAGCATTGAAAACTGTACAACGTTTCCTTATGGTTCAAGAGGATACTTCCCGAGCTTTGGACAAATTAGATTAGGTCCATACGTTCCTAAAAAAAGTAGTCTACAAAAATTGAATCCAAAGTCAATAACGGACTATTTAAAAATATGATTAGCATGTAAATAAAATTATTATTGCCTAAAAAACGATAATTAATTTGTTAATGAAATTTACTATTTCTTATTAATTTATGATTTTTTGAGCAGGGATATATTTGTAGTTTAATTTATTTAGTTTTTATATCTAACATAGATGGCACCACTATTATGACGGTTAACACGAAATTTCGGATAACACAAAAAAAAAAATCCCAGTCCCTTCAATTTCGTGTTAACGAGGTTCAACTGTATATAAAAAAGGTTTGGCCTGCACTCAAAGAGATGTATTATTATTTTTTTTTTATTTTATTATAATTTATTCTGTTTGTATTTAATAACATATACTTAGTGTTAGCACTCAAAGAATTTATAATATTCTGAAAAATCTGTTAGCATTTAAAAAATTGTACATACAGTTATTTATTCAGTTAGCGTCCAAAGATAAATCTCTATATCCTTATTATTATTATTATTATTATTATCTTTATTATTATTTCTCATTAATGATGATTTTTCTACAAATCAAACTCTCACAATAATTGACTGACACCGTAGATGTCATCAATTTCTGAACTTTAGAACTTTTGCTGGAAATTAGACAGTAATTAGTCCAATAGATATTGCAAGCTAAATATTTCAACCCAATATTAATTATGACTATAGAACTTATTGTATTAATTTTTTTCTAAAAAACCTGTTTGAATTTTAAAATTGTACATATAGTCATTTATCCAGTAATCAAAATGTTAGCACTCAAAAAGTTTATAGCACTATATAAAATTTGTTAGCATTCAAAAAATATAAATACAGTTAGCACTCTAAGTGAAATTAATATATCTAGATTTATTTTAAGCTTGCACTGAAACAATAATATACTACTTTATTATTTTCATTCTTATTCTTTGCATTCAAATATTATGAATGTGGTCCTTTTTCTACCAGTACTCAAAGAGAAATTTATATCATATTCATACTTATTGTAGATCGTAATCAAAGAGTTATATCTTTATCATATCCTGTTCTGCTAGCATTTAAAAGTGTAAAGAGTCATTTATTTAATTAGCACTCGAAAAGAAATTATTATATCGATACTTAAATTAACTTTGTTTGCATTTTTGCACTCCAAGAGCTACATACTATTTCATATCTATACTGCTTGTATTTGAATTTATAGATGAAGTTCTGATGACCTATATACAATAAGTTAAATAATAATTTAACATATACTTAAAATGTCAGTACTTCAAGAATTTGTATATAAATAAAGCATATTATTCTTACATAAAAAAAAACAATGGCATTCCATCTGTTGCTTCTGGGAAAAAATGTTTATTCTGTTATGACTCGTTTAATCTTTTATTTTTCAAATATTTTCATCCAAAGTTTAATTGTTATCTCAAATTTCATTGCTTACTTGTACTCAAAAATTATACTTAATTTGTAATTTCATCTACGACTAATGAAATGTCAAATCTCGGGCTTTTATAAAGCCTAGAGGTGTAATAATTTCAGCATGCCCGCATGAGGGCTGCTTTGTCAAATATGTATTTTTTTAATAAGCTTTCCAAGCAGTGTTTGCAGAGGCTAAAGCCATATAGTAGGCCTCCGAGCTTGGTTGAATCTGAATCTGAATCTTATGTCGTACTTTCATAGAATCAAGTTTAAAAGGCATTTTTCATCTCAAGCACAGAAAACGCCACCCTTTTCCTCTTTAACCGACTAGCATGTCACGTGATTATTTTGTGATTGGGGGGGGGGGAGCGGGAAAGTGTTAATTAAACTGTAAGAAACAGCCTCACTCCATACTCTGTGTTATCTAAAATTGGATATAATGCTAAAAAATGTCCAAGTTTGTCTGTAAGTTTCAAGTCAGATTTCTGTTTTCAGGATTAAAATTGATTAATCCATCACATTCAATTTAAATAATAATAATATATAACTGATTAATAATTCATTTGAAGGAAATATATAAAACTTAATAAAAATTGAGACTCTTCAGTTTCAATAGAAAACTTCGTTCATGTTATCTTTTTAAATTATGTCTATTCTAAATTATGGAACAAATAATTCTAAACTATGCTCATTAATATTTTTTTTTCAATTACTTCATAAACAACTTTTGTGCTTTTTGAAAATCAGTGTCAGGAACAGGAGACGGGGGTGGATAAATATTTTTTTACAGGCGACTAGAATTTTTTGCTGGATACCAGATTTTATGAAATTTGTAAAGCCCTGTAGATGACTGCCAAAGCAAAATTTAACAATTAAAGCAATAATTAATAGACGTTCTTACTAATCGATGCATACCAGTCACATATTCATACGATGATTTGCGGTACGGGGTGTACTTTTTGTTGTTGTTATTGTTGTTTGTTTGTTTGTTTGTTTTTGTTTATTTAAGAATGTACAGTAGGGTGGAGTGAAAATGACCATGAAAAAAAATTTTTTGGAATTTTTTCTTTGGGTAGGTCTCAAAATTTGTCTTTTGGCACACTGAATATTAGATTAAATTTTCATTTAATTTGGAATTCATTTTTAGGGCTCTACCAGCTCTTTAAAATTATGCTCTTTATATGTGAAAATCCAAGATACGCACTATGTAGTGTAAAATATTCATTTTTCTTTTTCTTTTTCTTTTTTTTTTACCGAATTTCTTTGATTTTAGTAAAATAACCCATAAAACATGACTGATTAATGTATTATTTGTGATCAATCCAAATGTCGTCATGTTTTGACACCTTGAAGGCAAAGGTCACACTAAAATGTGAGTTGTTCGCAAAGATAAAGAAAAGTAAAATAATTAGATATACAGTTCACTTTTATATTTTGAATATACATGAAAGATAGTTCTCTGAATGTATAGGAAAGAAAAATTTCTGAATATATAGTAATACAATAAAAGGGAAATATGCGATGTACTGTAAAACGACCTGACATTTCACACTAATTTATATTGGCCTTTGTATGAAAACTAGTAATTATGTTTCGTGATTTGATTTTTGCTCGTATATATCCGTCCCTTGCTTCTACTCCTACAAATGCCAATGATGCTTCTGTAACTAATTCCACGCATCTTTCAATCTTTTGGCAATTTTTGTTTCAAAAAATCTAATAGCACCATTCTTTCTCACAGTGTTTACAGTTGTGTGTTTACACAGTGTTCCGTCACTACCTGGAGCCATAAGTTTGTCAAGGTTTAAGTTGTTTTCAGTGCAGTATTTTAAAATGCTTTCTGTAATATGCTTTCTGGATCCAGAAGATGGTGTAAAGTGCCCCTGATACAGTGAATTTGGCTCTTTAACCTGAGATAAGTCTTCTTCACTTATAGTTATTCGATGTAATCTATCTCCAATTTTCTCTTGATGTAGTGTTTTATGTTTTCTTCCATCAAAATATATACTTTCGATTCCTGCTTCTAAAGCTTTCAAATCATCTTTTTTAGCATATTCTCTAGTTTTCTTTTTTTCTCTGTGTACTTTGCTTCTGTCATTTATATGTGATGAATAGTTTTCTGTTATAATGTCAATATTTTGTAGAGTTGCAGAAGCTATTGCTGCCATGCATCTATCAGAATCCTCATACTGATCTGAGACCCTTGAAACCGTAGGATATGTGTTCTCATTTGTCTTTGTGGCTCTTCTGTAGAAGTAGATGCTTGTGATACGGATATTAATTCTTCACACCATGATGAACAGCTGCAACTTATTTTTTCATCACTACTATCAGAATACATAACAACTGTACTGCCCTGATTAACTGCAGACTTGAAACTTGGCTTTTCAGCCCTCATCGAGTCCCTTGTTTTCCTGTCTTCTCTTTGTCTCAATTTACTTGTCTCGGCTATATCGAATGTACCATTAACCCTCCTTCTTGTTGACCTTTGGTCAAGAAGAAAGGAGGAGGGGTATTTCGGAGGCACCTTCTTTGATTTTTCACAAGTACACTTAGGAATTGGCTTGTATTTGCACTCTGAAATGTCTAGAAGTTTACTTACAGCTTCAGATTTGAAAAACTGAACATTCTTCTTGTAAATATTATTTCTTTTGGATTTGACGAATCGAATAAGATTCTGGTATTCAGAAAAATCGTTGTGTATCATTTGATCAATACCCCTCTGGGAAACTATAAAAATTGATGCTTTCTTCCAAATTTCTTCGATCTTCTCTCTTAGGATTTGAATTACCTATGACTTTGATGGATCTTTACCACTCCTACTCACTTTTAATTCTTGTCTTATATATAAGTAACATTTTATAACGTCTGTTATTGTTCGCAAAACAACTTCATTTACTTTTGAAGGCGCACCAAATATGAAAGATTCCACTGCACTTCTAGTAATGGTAAACTTCGGTTTTCCTCCACTCGCACTCATTTTTGCGCTAAAAATGAAACAAATATTTTGTAAACCTCAATAAAACGTTTAAAAATTTTTAAAATAAAGATTTAAAATTTAAAAATTACAAAGGAAGTTACACTAAAATTTTTAAATATAAAAATGTCAAACGAGATTAACCAACGAACACTGTTAATGTACAATTTATGGTAAAAACCTATTGTGTGAAACAATGAAAATATAAAGGTCCTAGTAGAGCCCTGAAAGAGTTTTTCAAAATTCATGAAATTTTGCACGTATATTATAGGTACTAAAAGGCAACTTTTGGCTGCTATCCGAAATCAAAATTCCAACTTTCGTTTTTTCACTCCACCCTAATGTACAGTCGCCAGCAGAAAAGAGTAAACCCCTTTACATTTTATCCTCCGAATTGTCACAGAGAAAACGTAAGTAGACATTCAACTGTAAATTAGTTCTTTTAGGTAGCTTTCATTACAAAAAGCTACCTATTGCAGCCGTTCGGGGAAAAGTAATTCCAAAACATTTTGGTATATTTTCACCGACCATGACACCCAGACCCCCAAACCACCCTCCGTTCTCATTTTTGTTATGCTGTAACTCTCATGCTGAAATTTGCATTCAAATTCAGTATTAATGAAAACCGGTATTGAATCTTCTATAATCGGATTCCAAGCATTTTAGCTTCAGGTGTTTGAGTAAAATGAGATGAATTGTTAAAAACATGACTATCAAAGCTACCTTTTCCTTCCGGTACAGGTCGGAAGGATTTTTTTCAATTTACGTTAAAAATAATATTAGGAGGGCGTTTTCATACTTAAATTGAACCAAATGCTGAAATTTTCAAATCTAACACCTAATTTTGGCAGAATATTAGGCTTTTTTGGTATTTTTTAAATTTGGATACCAAAAGATGAAGTGTTTAGCTTCTAATGTTAAATGAATTTGCAATCTTTGAAAAAGGGTTTGCAATCCGCGTAGTATTTTAAGTACAACTCAAAAACTACTTGGCGGAATCAGCTGTAATATCGGATTTGCATATTTAAGCTTCTAGAATTCGATTTGTTCCAAAATTAATAATTTACAATTCATATTTTTTACGAAAATTAATTACAAAATTATAATTTTTTGAAATAAATTCCGGAAAAATTATAAAGTGTAACCTATATATAATTTTTTTGGAAAACAGAAATCAATTTCTAGAAGCTCCAAATATAGCGAATCAAAAACTACAGCCCATTCCGCTAAATAGTTTCTGTGTTATACTTTTAAAACTATCCACATTGTAATCTGCTTTGTGTCTAGGGGATACTAATAATTACAAAGTGATATAACCAGGGCTTCTCGGGTAACATGGAATATGTAAAAACCATTTCTTTAATTAAAACTCAAATACTATGTTACGTTTAATATATTCTTATTAATTGGCCACTAACAAAACCAAAATGCATTTTGTAGGAAAGATATCAATAATGTATTTCGATAAAGTTCTGAAATTTATTAAAAGACATATTTTCCTATTAACCGCATGTCAAGAGTTAATAGCCGAAGATTTCGCTTCTTAGAACAGCCTTTGGATTCTAACTATTTCAGTGGTTTAGGCTTGTAGTTCAATTATATGTCTGTTAAATTTTGTTTGTTATGTATATTACTTTGTGTATTTATTTATGGAATATAAGCCAGAAACAAATTCTGGAATATTTATATTGTTTTAAGTGCAAACGGGTTAATGTTTCATGGTCAAAAAACTTATTAAAATCCCCAAAAAACCCAGAAAATTGAGACGTAGTTTTGAAACAAATCGCATTTCAGACAAAATTCCTTTTCTATCTGACGTAGTAAAAATTGAAATTGTATGATGTTTAGAATTTAAGAAAACTGCAGTATAAACGAAAATTATTGGTCAATTGTTGCCACCGTCAATATGACGTCTGCGTTACTCATGGACCTGTTTTTGCTTTATAATATAGATTTCTTTTCTCTGATTCATATCGATGCAAATACTTTGGGAGAACTTGCAGATCAATTTATCTTCCTAGATGAAGAAAATTTGCACCTCTTCGCATTCAAGTGAAAGGAAATCGAGGATCGATTTACTATTTTTCCAATAAACGTGACTAATGTTCTAATTATTGTGAATATGTGTTTTTTGTCATTTTTATTGACATATGTCTTAATAACAGGTTTATGCTGTCAGAAAGTGATGAATTTATTCCTGGGGACAACCAGGAGTTTGTTATTATAATTTTGTTACTTTTTAACATTTTCCAACATAGTTGAAAAGTGTTCAGTTTGTCTGTCTGTCCACATGCTTATCTGTCTGTCTGCCATCTGTCCGTGCCCTAACTCGCGTAGATATACTCGGTATACTGCCGTGCAATTGATATATATTATTGATGTTCATTATGATATGTTCGGTATTTAAATCGAAATGTGTAGCATTTATAATTTGTTTACAGGGACACTAAAAAAGAATACCGTTGCATTGCGGACTACAGGTAAAAATCGCTTTTTATTTATTTTAGTGATACTACACTATTTCAAACATATTGGAATTTATATATATCACTGAAGTGCACTACAAAAAGCTTACTACTGAATATAGTGTGCATAGCATTAATCGTTCATTTACAGAGACACACAAAAGAATTCAGTGACTACTCTATATTAACAATAACTGTAGGAATTTCGTTTGCAGTTGTGATATGCGTTTTTAAATTCAACTAATATTTTGCCTGTTACTTCGTATGTATAAATTCTATAGATCATATACAGTGCAGCATAAAAGATCTCGAATATATATCTGTTTACCCACTGAAATTGCTGAAGGGATATGTTCAACTGTGATATGCATTCCCTAACTGAAATAACTTTTAGCATATTATGTAATATATATATATATATATAATGTTAAAAAACGCTGAAGTCGATGAGATGGAATATTGAGATTGGATGGAAGCAGCATTATACCAGTCGTATAATACTATTCAGTAGTGTAATACTATTAATACAGCCGTATCGTGGCGGGACAAGGCAATGAGTGTTTCTCCAAGATGAAACAAAAACAAGGCGACTTTTATTTTATTAAACCATCTTCGAGGAAGCAATTCACACATGATTAAAGGGGCAGTGCCATCTCTAAAAAGTTAGTTGTTATAATCTGTTCTTAAAAGATGTATAACATGACTCTCCATCAACGTATTAGTTTAAATAATTTGGAATAAATGGTCAGTCAAACTCACAGCTAGGGAACTGTTTACAGTTGAAAATTCGGTCAAAATCTGATTGAAGATCGAACGCCCCTGCTTTTTGTGAATAAGCGGAAAGATACCACATCATGATGTAACGCGCGCTCTAGCCAATTCGAGAATACGGAATACGCGTACAATCTACGTCATTTCGAATGAGAATGATAAAGTAACGGGTTCTGACACATTCTAATCGGACGCATTTTATAGTAAAATGAATCCAAGGAGCGAAAAAACTCGGAAAGAGAAAAAGAAAAAAAAACGGCTTTCGAAAAAACATTCGAATTTACAGAAATGATCAGAAATCATGATATAATTTAGGGATAACTAAAAGCTTTACATTTAAGTAAATCGGGCAAAATAATAATGAATTTAAGGGGAATTTATAGGAATTAACGATAGATATTATTAAGGAATAAGGAATTAGTGAAATTGTGGTTGTAATTTAGCATAAAACAGAGAAACATCGCGAAGGAAGATTTAATAATTTAACATATATATGCTATATATACAAATCTATATAACAAATCTATATAGGTCTGCAGAAAATAATTCGTATACCTTTCCGACTATTGGTGGTAATTGATCAAATTGGGTTTTTGAAATGCATTGTGCGTTTTCCAATTTGCTTACTTAGATATCTTCCTTTACCATATTAAAAAGTGAAGTTTTGTTAAAGTATTGGAAATTATTTCATAATCTATGTTGGACGCATGCTTTTCATTCTTGTTTAATTGATCCATAATATTATATTACTGATGTATCTTCAGATATAATTGCACTTATCACCAACATATGTTATTGAAAATACCAAAATGTATAAAAAATGACTTCATAAGAAAAATTTTTTTTAAAAGAGTTACATACAAAATGCACAAATATAAAAAAGTTAAGTTATTTTAAAAACATAACTAAGTTATTTATCTAAGTTATTTTATAAACGTAACAACATTTCATTAAATGCGATTTCTCATGATAAAAGTATAAAATGATATCATCAGTTTAAATTCATTTAGTTTTGCATTTTATACAAAGGTAATTATTACAAAAGAATATAAATTAGCACTTACTTTAATTCTATTGAATGCACTGGATTCATTAAAGTTTTTTACCTAAAGAAAATATAAAATCTAATTAGCCAGAGAAAATATAAGGTTCTGAAACTAAGCAGAAATTAAAGAAAGTCAAGAGAAAAATATTCTCCTGTTTATATTTTTAAAACTGTTATGAAGGAGAAATTATTTAAATATGAAATAGCTACATCATATCCATATATATCTCTCTCTCTTTAATCTATCAATTTCTGTCTTTTTTATCAACATAACCTGTTTATTAGAATTAAAGTATACCTATTCAAAACTCTGTTGAGAAACAAAATCAGAAGATGGATTAAAGAATCCTACGTGTGCTTGGTATGCATTTCACAACAGGTAAAAATGCATGACGTAAAATATATATTTCAAAATATGACCTGTAGAAGAGAAAATGTCTCAGCAAACAACCTCTACACTCTATAGTATTCCTTCACTGGAATCTTTATGACAGACTCGGTCTGAAGCTACAAACTAAACCTGTTCTTATATGAAAAGTGTTGTGCAAATGTTGTGTCTTATATGAAAAGTGTGCAGATCATTTATCACCAATCCAATTGCACTGCACCCAGAAAAAAGTTTTGTTGAATCAACAAAAATTTGGTTGACCCAACAAAACTTTTTGTTTAAATATAGGTCAATGGAAATTCTGTTTAAATCAACAATTTATTTATTTATTTTTTTTTTTTTTTTTTTTCAATTCCAAAAAACAAATTTGTATCGTCAGCAAAAAATGTTTTGTTAATTCAAGTAAAATGGTTCAATTTTACTTTAATTTTGCTAAAACAACCAAAATGTACTCAACAAAACATATTTTATAATTTTAATCAATTCCTTTTTCTGGGTGCGGCCCAAATAACTTATATTTGTGCACAAAGGAGGACACATCAAGTATTGATTTCCTTTAATTGAAATGTTTGGAAATATTTTACATTGGTACTTTAATACTAATGCTAAAATAAACGAGTTAAAAAAAATTAACTGCAGTTATACGGAAAATTATTTTTGTTTGTATTACCAAAATATTATATTTTGTTATTGTCGACACTTATTCTATCTTTTCAGCATTAGCTATATACCGGGTGTCCAAAAATGGACTGACTGATTTTAAAATTTAATAACTTGCAAACGGTGACAGATATTTAAAAAAATTCTTGCGGGAGAGTAATGTTTGATGTCAGGAGTTTTTTTACTGTGATTCCTGATTTTAGTTCAAATTGCCAGCAATAGATGTCGCTGAGAGCACTATACCTTCAACATCAATCACCCAGCATTGATGCGAAGGAAGGCGGTTAAATACATGGAGTGGGTCTCATTCCCTAACACAATCGTGTTTTTAGGACCCGATTCTAAATAAGGTTTTAATGTCTTACACAGCAGTTTGTCTTATTCATATTATATTATCCAGCAAAATTTCTTTTAAGTTTATTTTATGCAATTCGGAAACAATTCTACCATGCATAAAAGCAAGCTCTTTTTGAGGTTTTTCATACATCAATGTATCGAAATGTTCACAAATTCACATTCCTTCTTAACCCTTTATGGGTCAAAGTACTTCTGTAGCTAAAATCTAGAAATGATTGATTGACACCAGATATTACGAACAAAGCTATTTAAAAATAAGTAAAAGCTTTTTTTTTCATATACATTTAAAATCAAAATTTTTTTTCATATTTCTGGTGTAATTGTGATATTTGAGGATTAAAATTAAGTGGGATATATAATATCCCACTCCCGCAAGGGGTTAAAAGGCAATAAAGCAGATAATTACCACTTTAAATATCATGAAACATCGTTATCATACGATTATGCTAATTTCAATGAATTGACTTCATTTGCTCTAGAAATGTACAAAACTATGTCATGAAATAATTATGAAGGAAATTATTAAATCTTAAAATGTGGAATAAAAGGAATTTGGTATAGTACGATAATTAATCAATATTAAAGAATGAATTCAGTATTATAATAAAATATATTAATTTTTTTGTCGAAAGAGTATGTTGAATCTTGTCAAGAGTTTGACAAATATTGGATCGTCACTGTCCAGATTTTTATCACTTATTGAATGTAAAGATTTTTTTCCATTATAAAAAAAGAATATATTTTCATTCATTTTTAAAGCTAATCTTAAATTAAATTCCAATGCATAATATTGAATATTTAGAGTTTATAGTAGATAAATAGCCACTGTCACAATAAACCGAATTATAGCAATGAATAGAAAAATAATAGCTTCCAAGTATCTCAAATTTTTGTAAAAAAGTAACATGTTAGCTATTTTGATTGTAGCAATTTACAAATCTAGTCTGCGTAGGTTTAATCAATCATATCAATCGATAAATGAATAAGCATAGATCACAAAAACACAGAAGATATAAATCCATCGTATAAATGAATGCATGATACCGAATTACAAATTTAAATTAAACTCAGAAAACATTTGGTTGTGTTTATTGCCAATGTTGTAAGAATGTTAAAACAAAAGTGAATTGTTTCAGATGTCCACCGTAGGGCATAATGTTTTCAAAATTTAGTTATCATTGCTGAATATCAGGTAAAATATTAATGAAGATTACCGCTAAAACCATGTACCTTATTGCAGAATTGGCATGCAGGCAGCCTAGCTACATGGAGGCTTTATGTTAGTAAGTTCTTCCCACAACTATAAATCATAATCCCTTTCATAATCAGTACTAATATCCTGCATTTATTTCCTCTATTTCCTCCCCAGAACCTCATTAATAATTAATAATTCTCCCCTGTCGATTCCTGTATAAATTTCGAGGTTCTTGTCGTGTTGTTTTGTATATAAATATTCAATGCCCAAGTACTTCATAGTGAAGTATAAAAAAGGATATGGTTCAACAGAAAGTATTTACTTTGAGTTGAACCTTACATTTTTTCTTTATTTTTTATGTTCAGGTTTTATTTGTGCTATATAAAACTAAAACGCGTTAAAGTAACTTTTACATATCATATAATTCAAAAAATTGTTTATATTTAATGTGAATCCGAATGTTTCTAAACCAGTTTCTTTTAAGAAAGTGTAAGTAAATTAATTGGATTCAGTTACGGTAATAATGATGAAATAATGCAGAAACACATTGACATATTTTTATTTTTATTGTCTGATATTGATACTGATAATACTAACATAAGAATGCTCAACAATATTGATAAATATGTGTTTTCTTTCTGTTCTTTGCTAAATCTGTGAAAACAAATCCGCTAATTAATTGTTCCTCAAACTATAAAAGTGATCAATATTTGAAGAATAAATAATTTCCAATTCTATATCTAAACTTTTAAAACATTTCAAAGCCTTTATATAAAATATCTATTTTAAAAAATCAAATGAAAACTGTCTTGAATGTACCTAGCACTTAATGTAAGAAGTACCTTTAGAAAAAACATTTTTGTTTTTTATACTGCTTTTTAAAATATTCTATTGTACAATTCATTCGATTTTGAAAATTAATGCTAACATTGTTTATTCTGTTTCTAATATCTATACACATTCAAATATTTATTTCTGTCTTCACAAGCGAGATTTCATGCTGAAAAATAATTTAAACATTCATATAAACTTAAGTTAGAAGTCAAAAGAAAGTTCATAAATTAAGATCATCAAGATCTTTATTTATAATCTATATTATAATCTATATTATAAATCTATAAATAGATTTATAACATTTATGACTTTCCCACTGAATTAGAAAACGTAAGTAATTAAACTTAAGTTAGAAATCAAAAGAATGTTCATAAATTAAGATCATCAAGATCTTTATTTATAATCTATATTATAATCTATATTATAATCTATATTATAAATCTATAAATAGATTTATAACATTTATGACTTTCCCACTGAATTAGAAAACGTAAGTAATTAAACTTAAAAAAGAATTTTTCCGTTTTTGAAAAAGACTCACGACATTTCCTCATTAATTATATACTATATCAAAATATTTAACGTTTTAGTGTATCAGCAAGAATCTGTAAAAAGCCTAGTTTTATTGATAATCCTTTAGAAGAAAATTATCCGATCGATCCCATGTAGTACTGTCTCAGTATACGTCTTGTGTTGTTGATAACACATGATTTTGAGATTATTTGCAAACCAAACTATATAAAACATGTCAAAAAATCATATGAATATTATTTGAAGAATTTACTAGAGGTAGCGGAAATATATACAATTGGATATTTTCCAGCAAATTCGAAAAATTTATGTTCCTTACATTTCACAGAATTTTGCTACAGATTTCTTTTTAGGTGCGTTCGTAATTATATAAATACGTAGCACCTATAGTCGTCGTCTGGTCCGTCCATCTATCTGTCCGTCCGTCTGTCCGTCCGTTTGTCTGTCCGTCTGTCCGCATATAACAGCGCTAAAACTACCCAACCAAATGGTTTGAAATTTATAAATTATCTTTGCAGAATTTTGTCGAGACATTTCAAATTTTAGAAAATCGAATCAAAACTTTAAACGATATTAATAAAAATATTTATTAAGAAATTTGATTAAAAAAAAATCGGAGCTTTCTTGTTATAGGAGCTTCCGGGGTTTAATCGTCAAGCGATCGAGATAGTTATTTTATAACAGAAATTAATCTGCAGACGATATAATTCATTTCACAGAATTACAAATCATCAAGAACTGAATATTTATATAACTAGCTACAGTACGAACGCACCTCGTTTGTCACGTTTGACGTACAATTTCCAACTTGTTTATTTTAAGTGTGTTACACTTAGATAAATTAAATATTTATCACATATAGTGATCTACAAAAAATAATTTTAGCTAATCAAAAACATATATTTATCTTTATTTAATCTGAAATGGGCATTTGCTTACATCTTATTTTTTTGTTACATTTTTATGTTTTACATTTGATTTGCAGTAGATAAATTAAATATTTATCACACATAGTATTCTATAAAAATTAATTTTAGATTAATCAAAAACGCATTTGTTTTTCTTTCTTCTGAACTGGACAATTATTTACATCTTATTTTTTTATTACATTTTTATTTTTACATTGTATTTTGGAATTTAAGAAACACATTACAATATCCATTGTACGAAATTATAATATACAAATATTCTAAATTCGCCTCTTAATTTAAGTATAAATTAATTACACCAAGTAAAAGTAAAAGAAACACTGCGTTAAATAATTAAAAATCTCAATTATACCAATATTTAAGTACAATAATTGCTCAGGAAAAAAGATGTTTGACTGGTTTGAGAAATAACCAAAACATAATTCTGCCATTCTTGCAACTATGTATACTTAAACAAGATATTTTCTTTTAGAAATAGTAGTATAGTAAAATATATATATATATTTATTTAAATTATATGTAATCTTCAATTATCAGAGAGAAAGTTGATTATCTTGAGGCGGAATGACTTAGTATTTTAAACATGGCATAATTTTTAAGTTTCTGTGAGACAATAGCTTCCAAATCGAAGAAATATGTCATGATACACTATGAGAGCTGTGAAATTGATTTTTTTTTCTTTCAAAAGGAAAAACATGTTCCAAAATATCTCGAAAACATTTTAGAAATTAATGTAAAAATAAGTACATAAGAAGGTACTTAAAACTTACAGATACATTAACTGATACATTAAAGTTGTTTTCTGTGAATAAGTTTCAGTTTCAATATGTCCACCTTTCATTGGACGTAGAGCATCTGACACAGGGGTTACCAACAATGCATTTACAAAGATTACATAATATATATATAAAAAAAAGGACATATATTTTGAACTCATGGCTAGTAAGTCTTGATTTTTAATGAAAGAAAGAAACGTTTTTGTATCTGTGCATTTTTTTATCATGATAAGTATTACTCACAGACTAGTACATCTACTAACTAGGAGCCTCAACGTCAGCTCTGAAAATCGTTGCTTTTTAATATCACTTTTCATTTATTTAGCATCTTACAATTCGCAATTTAGTTTTTTTTTTATATTATATACATATTTATAAGCATATAAAACACTTCGAAGGCTTTCAGAAATTAGAAGCGTTAAATTAAACTCGGTTTACGCAATGATATTCTAAAATTGTTATAAACTTCTTATTCATGTAATTTTTAGATCAAAAGTACATTTTTTCACGGAGCCTCTGCCCCCCCCCTTCCCCCCTCTGAACGTCCGTAAACTTATTATATTTATATTCGTGAATTCCTATTGATTGTGTGAATGATTATAGTATATCTTGGATTTCATTTTACACTGTGGTTTTATTAGGATAAGCAACAGTTTGGAAAATAAATCAATGTTATCCTAATACCTTCATAGCAATATTTACTGACCTTTCAACCAGTAAACACCTGCATCTGACGGATAAGTTGAATAATATCTCTTGTACGAAAGCAACTTATGTAAATGTAAACTGAAGCTCCTACATTTCACTCATATCTATTTTAGAAATCTAGTGTAATTACAATTTTCACAAAAAACGTGTTTTGATGGTCATTCTAAAATATTTAGATGTAAGATCTCATTTAAGTACATCCTGATCTACTCGATGGCAATAGCATACTAAACCCACCCGCATCCCACCCCCTACAAAAAAAGGCATATTTGGAAATTTTAAACCTATTGGGTAATCATTCATAATCGTGTCCACTGCCAATTCGCTGAATAGCAAACTTGATTTGGCGTAATAAAGTATTTTTTGTGATAGCTTCTTATGATCTCAATTTCCAGTAATTGTGCTATTTCAGGATGTATGGATGCGTTTTACGACGCTTACGAGAGATTTTATCCTATTTTTAAAATAATACTAATTTTCAACCACGAAACATCGGCATCTCTTCCAGAAAATGAATAATATATCATGTAAGAAATTACTTATACAAGAAAGAAATTCTTATACAAATGTAAACTCATACTACAAGACTTGAATCCAAATTTCACGTTCAATAATTTGGTAATTGTCGTTTGGAAAAAATGTTTCAGTAATCATTCTATAGTAGTTAAAAAGTAACTTGTTTCAAAATAAATTCTTATTTATTTCAATAAAATACTAAAATCACCCGAAAATATTTTATTTTGAGAATAAAATATTGCAGCAAAATAGTGAGAGTTATTTGAATTTTATTATTTTGATATTCTTTGAAATATAGTTGCTAGGTTATGGTTAAATTAAAGAGGAAAATAAAAATAAATGCATTTTAAATTTTGTAAAAAATTATACAATCAAATGTATTATATTATTCGAACAGATGTATAAAATTTCACCAAAAATTATACACCCAATTTAAAAAATCTGACAAATGTATTATCAAAATTTCCAATTCATTTCAATAATTTAAGACCTGACTTGATAAATTTTAGCCTTCATAATGTACCGTTTAAATACATTAATCAAATGCGACATTTTATTTTCAACGAATGGAAAATTTCAAAATCGTCTGGGTTCCCATTGAAAAGTTTTGTGACCTAAAAAGAAAAGTTTTATATTTTCCGAACGAATGAACCAAATGTAATTAAAAACTATACAGCTCACCCCAGGTACTTCACCAACATACCTACGAAAGATCAACTTAATAGGATCATTTTTTGCGGTAGTTATCGCGGAACAGACAGACAGACAGAAACCAAAAACTTTTCGGCTCTCCACAGTGATGCTCAACTGACGTTTCGGCAAATATTGAAACACTCGTTTGCACTGCAAAAGACATTTTTGTACTTTGTTCCATTTTTGCAGCCTTGGTGTTTGTAAAGTACATACATAAATTTATGTCCAAGTCCATCCACAAGTGAGAGTTTGTATGTTTATGTTAAGTGCATTCTATACATAAACTGTAAACATGGAAGTGTATATATAGCCGAGCGCGTTCTTTAAATCCTTTTAATCTTTTTTTTTTTTTGTCACTGATGAAGGGATTTGAGTTATCCTTGAAACGGCCGTATGTGGTTGTAATGTTTGGATAGTTTGAATTTGTGCGTTTTAATGTTGTAAAGCTTTAGCTTATGTCTCTGAACCCACACAAAGTTTTCATTTTCTGCCTATGAGAGTGTGTGTTGGAGAGATGCGCCAACGAAGATGTTTAGAAATTTAAAATTAAAATACAAGGATTGGTGACCCCTGACATAATCGATAATAAATGTCACGCTCCTTAAGAACCTGCGTTAGTCATCCGAAGAAACTCGAACGCTATTGTTAAGTATAACCTCTTGCGTCCTGGGTACCCAAATGGGTACCTAGATTATTTTCCTCATAAAAACTAAAGTTATTGACATTTTTACATTTTAACTTCACTTTTATATACTTGAATGCTTTTGTTTTAAAATGAAACCAATAAATGACAGCGCCGATGTTGATGTCCTTGTAAAATAAATTTGATTTTAACCTGAGTTTGCGTAGTGCCTCCCAGACAGTGCAACCAAGAAAGTAGGTAATTTTCACAATTCTTTAACTTAAAAACTTTATAATAAATTTTTAAAGAATTTGCAGATTATTATTATTAAAGCTCTTATTTTTTTTTATTGTGTAAATTTAGGTTATTGGTAATTAAATTGATATGTGGTGGTGCTAGTAATTTTAGATTAAAATTTGTGAACCTAAATTACAAGCCCCCTAAAACAGTACATTTCAGAAAATTATATTTTTTGTCATCTATTATGTCATTTTGTTTGTTTAAAAGCAAAGAATGAGTATTTGTACTATTATTTTAACTTCGGGTCGCAAGAGGCTATGGGAAGGTTTTTAACACAGATTTTAGTATTTTTAAAGATTTTTTTTTTGCATAGGATAGCTGAGGGCAATCTCTAATGTTATTAGTTGTTACTTTTTCGCTTTTGGTTCCGGTTTTCTTATATAAGTGTACTTTCACTTTCAGAACCGGTTCCAACCGGTTCTGAAATTGAAAATGTCCGCTTATAAAAAACTGTACTAAAATCAATATATATTTATATATATTATTGTTAATTGGGTTAATTTGTGTTTACTTTATTTATTGGGTTAATTACGAAAACTTAATTAAATTATAGTATGTTAATAATCAAAGGACATGTAAAATAAAATTTTATTATTCCGCTTGAGAAATAAATATTCAAAAAGTAATATTAACAAGGAATTTATATTAATCTTCATGTCAAATACTTATATTTCCTTTGCAAAAATAAAACTGCACATTTATGCTTGAATGCTTTTTAGTAATGTAAATATTTTGATAAATCCGCATATCGTTGGTGCTAAGAGCTTATATTTTAAATATATACATATTGTGTTAAGCGTACATTGTTCGAAATATGTTTACGTTAATTATATTTATATGCTGTATGATTATTTATGTCTTCATTTGTTTTTACGTGGATCGTTACTAATTTGGTTATTAAAAAGATTTTTAATTTGAAGTGTACATGCTTAAAATTTTTTGCTGAATCGTTAAGTAAATAGCGTAAGCAAATTTTCATCACATTGTAGCTCACAAAGTCAAAATGCCGTAGAATCTTACATATTTTACAATACCCGGATGTTAAAAGCATTTATCACGTTCACGTTTCTCTCTTGAATTAAAGGGTAACATTTTAATGGTTTGAAATTTAAGGCTTTTCCGAGAATTCTTTCTTTAAATACGAAGTATTTATAAAACTTCATTTATAGTTTTCTATTACACTTATATTAAATTGGAAAATTTTATTTTTATTTTTCATTGATATATTAAAAAATGGCGACTTGGCAACTGATGATCGATAGTGCTTCAAAAGAGGTGGTCAAAAGGGGGGCACGATAAATCATCGTCGACTTGGTTGACATCGCAAACAGTAATATATACTGGTGGTAATTCAGTGTGGTGATTTTTAAAGATTTTAGGATAATCGTTGTAAGTGATATATTATATATTTCTTAATGGTTTTTTATTTACATTTTACATATTTCCAATTTAAAATTTTTCCAATTGTTGTCTGGTAATAATTCAGTATACTTGGCTGATTCTACTGTTCTTAGCATCATGCCAGTAGAATTATGAAATACTGAATTATTTTTAAAACACATGTGGGTGCAGCCAAGCTGACGAGTACATCCACATATGTTTTTTCATATCCAATTCTTGATTGGTTCTCTTGTGGTGCAGTTTTTCCATTGAATAATGTTCATAATTAATTTGTTAATCCATTTGTGTTTACTTAATAGCAACTCCAATTTATAATTTTTTTCCCCTTTCTCTCTCTTTCTTTTTAAATGTTCTTCAGGTATGTGTAAATTTGGCTAATTACCATTGAAGCACATGCTATGGTAATTTTATGATTGCACAAGTTAATTATTAGCTATGTGGTATTCTGATTACACACTATCATTAATTATATCTTTGTAGATTTTAGTAGAATGATATTAGAACTTGATATGTTTTTGAAATTCATAGATATTATATATATATATATATATATATATTCCAAAATCTAGTGTAAAAAGTATCTGATAAAAAAATATATTTTCAGTGAAATGGCTTTTATTAAAATTAAAATGTACATTTTAAATCAAAATTGCGTTACCTATTGTTACATCGAGAAGGGATATATCAATGTTTTGAATAAATCCAACGAATTTCTCTGCAAAATGACGTGCTGATTAATTTTCGAAAAGGTCTAAATTGGTTGATTAAAATATATTGATTCTACAGCGCCAAATGGTTTAGAAAATGCGGTTCTGAGAAAAAAAAAACTATTTAAAGTTTTTTGATACCGTTTCGTTGTCATGGCCTGCTCCACTTCTACAGCTCCGCTTTACTTTCGATAAAGATTTTTAACTATTAAAATGTGATTTTCATGTGTAATGCTCTTATCCCAACGTACATAAATTTTTGCTTAGACTTTTTTTCTTTTCTTTTAATGCTAATTTTTGATTATATATTTTTGTTTCAAGAAGTTTATTTTCTTTCTGATGCATACTGCGAAACTTGCTTTAAAAAATTATATAATAGATGTTATCTACAAAGAAGGTATTTCTATAATTCTTGTTTTGCTGCTTGTTACTTACCCTTCATACGTAGTATAGGGTAAGTCTTGTAATTGTTTAGAAAATCGAAATTTTTTTTTTAACGGATTTACACGTTTCAGACACTGGAGATTCCGAAAAACATATTTTTAGAAGAAAGAAACTTGCCGTCCGTCTGTCTGCGTGTCTATGAGTCTGTAAACGCTCTATCTCCCGAACAAATCAAGGTAGAGACTTGGAATTTGGTGTGTACTTAGTATGTAATAATGGGAAGACGCTTATTGAATTTCAGTAAAATCGATTATCCGGAACTATTCTTTTCGGACTCTCGAAATATTCGTTCTGATAAAAGGTATATAAACATTTTCGAAATTGTTTATTTTAAGGAGTGAATATAAAAGACAATAAAAAATCATAAATTTTTCATAAAGAATGAAGTCGGTCGGATAATAAGTTGCCGAGATATTTGTAATCTTATTTACCACACTCTTCGATTTTTCCTGACCCTGTATTTCAATAAAATTTCAATTCAAAGATATATTTTAATTGAAAATTAGACGCTTAATCCGATGCAGTAAATCGTTAGTTAATATGATTATGAATTTTGGAGTAATAGAGCATTTAATGTTTATGACGTCATCAAGCCACGATTTTATTCGAATTGCAATGCATTTTATAAATAGTTTACATATGTTTCATTTTCATATTTTATATTATGCATATCCTTGGTGGGTAAGTATTACGGTGGCCCTCAACGACTAGTTTTTTAATGCAACAGTATTTATTTAAGAAAACGTTAAGTAAAATTAATTATTATTATTTTTTTTTTAACATGTTTCTCTTGAGTGCAGTAAAAGTCTTCGACTTTTCGTGTATTTTTCTTATATGTATAACATATATATTTTTTTCTATTTTAGAAAGAATAAATTGAACTTTAATTAGGATTGTGCATTGAATTTAAAATTTATTTTACAGACATACCTAAATTCTTTTGGAGTTATTCTTTAGTTTTTAAGTTTATGTATTATAGATTGAATTTAAATCGTGGTTAAATTATAATTTTTTCATTTAAAAAACTTTGATTTTTATTCTGCTTCGTTTTGTCATTTTATTTTTACTTTTTCGTTTATATATCTATATCTATCTATCTATCTATCTACTTATCTATCTATCTATATATCTATATCTATCTATCTATCTATCTATCTATATCTCTAAATTACATTATAAGCCTACATTTGTGTTTTTACTTATGCTTCACTTTTTGAATAAATAATACTTCATTTTTTAGGACTATGTTTTATAATGTGTAATTTGTCAGTGCTACATGGGGTAATAATTTCATTGCATATGGTCAGTTGCTTCTGTTTCAATGGTTAATTTTTGCAATAAGTTTATATATATATATATATATATATATATATATATATATATATATATATATATATATATATATATATATATATATATATGCATATATATATATATATATATATATGCATATATATATATATATATGCATATATATATATATATATATATATATATATATATATATATATATATATATATATATGCATATATATATATATATATATATGCATATATATATATATATATATATATATATATATATATATATATATATATATATATATATGCATATATAAAACTTTAAGTAAAATTTAACCATTGAAACATAAGAAACTGACCACATACACTGAAATCCCGATACCAAAGAGCCCTGTCAATTTACAAATTAAAATTGTAGTCCTAATAAAAGTAACATTATTAATTCAAATTAAGAAGAAGAAAAAAAAAATTAAATAAATAGAAAATATGGAATGAAATATAAACCACACGAGTATATACACAAATAAAAGCTTATAAAGTAATTTACTTTTTCAAGGGCAAGAAAATCACATTTATAAGCAAAGAACGATTGTTTTCTGTATATGACACGAGCTTTTGCTAAATATAGTGCCATATCTTGCCCGAACAATCGCTGAAACAATATTGAATAACAAGACCTTTACAATGGAATATTATAAATTATACATACAATTTGAAAAGGAGTGTGAAAAAGAATTAAAAAAAATTAAAAAATATATATATTACTTATATTAATAATATCCCAAGATATTTAGTATATTGTGAGCACATGTACAAAGTTGTATCCAAAAGAAGAGGTTAAATTCACAGTTAAATAGAGAATCCTTCAGATCATAAATTGTAACCTACAGTTACAGTTATTTTTATTTAACTAAATAGATTACAACATTTTAAAAAATGTAGAAAAAAAATTATGATATACATATAAATAAAAACCATTAATTATTTTAATTTAATTTTAATTTAATAAATTAAAATATATAATATTACTTGATAATTTGAAAGTATTTCATAGATATTATTACCTCCATACTAAATTTCCAAGTTTTAATATTTTAAATAAGCTATACTACTGCTATCTATTGTAAAAATATTAGACTATTTTAGCATACTATCAAATACATTGCTGCTGACATCTGGTGTACAGATATTCTACTAAAACTTTAATATTGTATGTATAATTACTTATATGCAGCTGTAATGTAGTGTAAATATATCAATTTTACTAGTTAATATTAATGATATATATAGAGAATAAGAGTTACTAGTATAATATAATTTATATTTTAACTAACCCATTTAAAATATATCTTAATTTAACCCAAACATTAATGTAGAATCCATATGATGCTTTCATTTTATAAATTAGTATTATACTTAGAAATAACATAGATTATTCAATATGGTAATGCACTTATTATAATTTAAATCCAGCTATTTAAATAATATCTACCATGAAAAAAATATATAAAAAACATAAATATTAATTAAATTAAATGATCTAATAATAAAATAAAATAAATAATATAAAACTAAGAGATATGTTTATTAGTGTACTATATTTAATAAATATTTAATATTTACTAAAATTAAATATGTTTAACATATTAATATTATATTGTATTGATTAACCCATTGTAACATCCTTGATAATTTTAACTTTTGTTACAACCCCAATAATATTAACTCCATATAATCATAACAACAATTATAGAATTTGCCCACATGTAAATTTTAATTTATGAATGACTTTTAACTAAGATGATCCTATGCAGCACATGCTCTTAATATGAGTTATAATTTAGCGAAATATATCAACAGTCAAAAGTTGAAAATTAACGTTAAATTTTAAAATATGAATGACATTAAACTAGGATAATCCTATGCAGCAACGCACACAATAGGATTCATAGTTTAGCCAAATATATCAACAATCAAAAGTTGATTATCATTTTTATCAAGGAGATTTTAACAAAAAAAAAAAAAAAATACAGACATTTAACCCAAATTAAATCTATATTTATATGTGTAAAATTGATTTAACTAAATAGTAAGGATATCCATAAACTTGTGCAATTTGAAGGATATGTTTTAAATTTTGATTTTTAAAGTTATTTGAACAAAGATTATTAATTCTATGTGCGAAATTTAGTAAAATATTTACAAATACTGATTTATGTATACATGACAAATAGTTAGTAAATAAGTTAACCTTAAAAGTAAAATCATTTCGCTTGTCATAAATGTCAAACAAAAGTTTATTATCTTTAAGAATTATCTTAAGATCAAGAAAATTAATTTCATTATTTGCCATAACATTGAAACTATAAGTTAAATTTTTATGATATTTTATAGGTAATAAATAATTTGAATTACTATTAAAATAGAAGACAATAATGTCATCTATATAACGGTATATTTTACAATTAGCAATATTAGAGTTACGTTCATAATAATATAAATACAATTCTGCAAGAATTGAAGAAACAATGCCACCTTGAGGGAGTCCACAGCTTTGTATAGATATAGTATCATTAAAAACAATATAATTATAATGGAGAATAAATTTAGTTAATGTTTTAAAGTAATTTAACGAAATTTTATTTTTTAATTTAATAGAATCCTTGTATTCCTTATATAATAAATTTACTATCTTGAACATATCGTTAATATCAATGTTATTAAATAAGTCATTAAAATAAAACGTCTTCATGTATTTTATGTTATTTAAATTTTTAATATTATTGACAAGTTGAAAACTATTTTTTATGCTATACAAATTATCTTTTTGTTTTGTAAGTTCAAACAATTTAGTGAGAATACTTAATACAAATTTGCTTGCATTATTGTTATAAGTATTACAACCGATTGTTACAGTTCTAAATTTTAAAGGAGTTTTGTGGAATTTAGGTATAACAACTATGTATGGATAATTAAAGTTATAGTTTTTAATTTTTAGTAATTTATAAAATTGAAATATATGTCGATTATTAATGATTTTATCTAGATTAGTTATTTTAAAGTTTAAATTTGTATTTATAGCTTTAGTTATTAACTGCGAATAATAATATTTGCAGATGAAAGCATAATTGTTTGGTGATTTATCAACATATGTAATAATAAATTTGCTTTGTAAATTCGTTATTTCACTATTTAGTTGTTTAAAATTAAAATTATATATGTCCAAATTCCTATGAAGTTCAGCATTTAAAATATATATATATAAAGTAAGTACTGGAATCGTGAAAATTTTCTTCTTCTGATTACAGAATTTGCACTGTTTTTATATATAAAATTATAATAAATTAAACAGTTTTTGTAAAAACTTCTAAAATAATTTTTAATTGCATCTTCTAAATTAAAAGGCTCTATTCACGTAATTTTTAAACTGAATTCATCGCATTTAATTATACTTAATGCATCATGAATTAACTTATACTTAACAGCTGCTGCATTTTCAATTTACCGAGTTTAAAATCAATGAGAGTAAGTAAAGTTCTGAAAGTAAATGTAAAGTATCTTAAAAGCAACTTAAAAGTAACTTTAAATCCTTTAAAGTAGCTACTGTTTTTTTTTTTCAACTGCAGATTCCAATGATTTGCTATATCGTTATAGCATCACGAAGAATTTCGTACTCGTATTTTAATATATTAAGTTATACGTGTTTTCAATAGCTAAAAACATTATTCATTCACATTAAAACATTTGAATGCAACTGAACTAAATAAAAGTGATTTCGTTTCAAAAATACATAGAGATAAAACATTTTAAATAATAAGATAAAAAATAACAACTTATGTAATTAAATCGTATAAAAACAGACTGTAAGTTTCAAACAATGCTAAAAAGGCTTTTAATCAAATATGTGATTGGTTCAAATAAAAACTATCGGAGTATTTTTTTTTTAAACAAACATATAATCTTTTATATGTTAATATCATTCAAATTATTTAGTTTTTAAACATTAAATAAATTTGGCAAAGAGTCGGCATACAAGCATTAGTACAACATACCCTACTATGAATGTCTTCATAACAGAAATCTTTGTAAAAAAAATCCTCGTAAAAAGCAGACAGAAAAAAGCAGCATTGAAGGATTTGTACTAATATTTACATTGAAACGATTATAATGTTTATATAGAATACATTTTAAAAGTATTTTTTAATTATTTTACATTATTTTTTTGCATAACAATATTCCGAAACACAATAGATTTATATAATTTGTCATAGCTTGTAAAACTCGAAAAAACCTGTAAAAAAATATACAGTTGTTTAAAAATAACCCGTTTAGAATTTGAAAAAAAAAAATGTTTCAGATAACTTATCAATGAGGTAATAAATGATAGAACATTCAAGATATAATTAGGTAAAACTTGTTGGAGATTTTAGATAAAATTACTAGAGTGCATGTTTTAGGAAACAAATAGTTTTTCAAAATGTTGAAGACCCATTCATCATGAAAATGAGCTTTGTTGTTTTATTTTAATTCAAGTAATCGTGCCTAAATGTGACGACCCTTAATTGAGACAATGCTCTTGTACCTAAACTCTTAACACGAGAATATTATGTAGATGCTGTATAATGAAACATCCAAACTTCGGGAACAAGATGCGAAACATTTCACTGCATTTAAAACGTTGTATTTAAGGGGTCTCAGGACTCCTAATCCTTCAAAATTTTCGAAATTTTAATTTTTTTATATGTTAAAATCCCATTTTTCCTGAACATTTTAGTGTAAATGTTTTCTTGAAATTCCCATTAGAACAGACGTTATGGCTTTTAGAATTATACCCACTCAAAGCTGAAGCATACTCAAAGCTGAAGCAAAACATCATTTTTCTAAAAATGATGTTTTTGGGCACAACGCGCATGATATCTCAAAAACTTATCAATATTTTTTCATGAAATTTTCCAAAAATATGTGTCATGTTAGTCTACATAAATGGAACCTAAAATTTCATTTTTATTATTAAAAAGAATATTTTTTTAATTGGTTATAATGTTGAAAAATTTTTAAAATTGTATTAGCTCCATACAACTTTGCATTAAAAATATAAAAATGCTTTAAATATAAATTTTTTTGAGGTTCAGTGTAATTATTACAATATGAAGTATAATTAGACTCCAAAATTTTTCGTTCGCGTAAGCTGTCATGTTAATTTTCTGCTCGACAAATGTCTGACAGTTTGAAGCCCCCTATAAATATTAATTCTGCATCTTGTAACTTTTTAAATATGTGATATGAAAGAAAACGCTTATATCTTTTCATCCCAATAAAAATTGCGTTTTTAAATCATATACATTTGAAGATATTAAATGTTAAAAATGGTCATTTTTTTTCTTTTTTTCCAATTTTGAGAGTCCTGAGACCCTTTAAGAAGAAATTCGAATTACAGTTACACATCGTTCGTTATCAAGTGCCTCCCGTATTCCCTAAAAGCAAAGAATAATCTCGATGCAGGGATCATGGTTTCGTTTTTTAACTTTGAAGATCCAATAATCCTATCGACATCAACATCTCGAATTTCTATCTCATCTACCTGAAGTGAAAATGGGAGGAGACAACACGTGTTTAATTTATAATTTTTTTTCGAATATTCCACGCATTATTGACTGACTTTTTTCAGAGATCTATTAGCGTCGAATTGAAACAGTCAAATGTGGAGAAGCTTTTAGGAGATTTATTGAGTTATGTTTATTTGGTGCTTTTATATAATGCATTAAAATTATGTTTAAAAAATTGAGATTAATTAGGCTGTTTTTAATTAATAAATTTGAAATTTAAGCCTAAACATGCACTAGTGGTTTTTTTTTTTGAAAGATACTTAAATATAAGTTTCAAATGATAAAAAAAAAAACCTGATTTAAAAAATCTTAATGAATTATACGACGTATTAATATGTTTACCATATATTAAAGCAAAGAAGAAATACATAGTATGATCAATGGATTGTTCAATACACGATTGCAGCTGTGAAAAGTCTTGTGTAGATTGAAATCACATTCATATAAAATGGATTTCAAAAATCTGGCATTTTCCCATTCAGTCGGTGTGCTGGTCCAGAATCATCTTTCTATCTTAATGGTCTTCAGTGCTATACAAAATTACAAATCTAGACAGATGAATTAAATGAACTAAATACTTCTAGACGAGACATACGTACAAATGATATGGCTAATGACAGTTTAGCTATTTCCGATGATTTGTCTTTTGACATGTTTCCTTTCAATAAATAGATTTTTACTGATGATTTCCGTGTTAATGATGCAACTATTACAATTTAACTAAGGACCAGAATATATACGTTGCGGTGGACTATTTGTTTTATTCTAATCGTACCACTTTTTTGAAAAATAATCTCTGTAATATACTTATATTAGAGTATTTTCAAGAGAAATGTACCACAAAGATTTTTTTTTGTAAATTGGGATGCGATTGAATATAAAAGTATTTTCCAATCCTGTCTTGTAATCAAAGGGGTAATGATTATACTGCTAAGGAGTCAATATTTCTCCTAATTTTGACGTTCTCGATGATTTCATAACGATAGCTAATGCGGAAACAACAATTAATGCTGACTTTTCTGCCAGCAGAAGTTTTTTTAAATCGAGCACCATAAATATAGTAATACAACTTCTCCAATAATGTGAGATATGTCTGTCGAAAAAAAATTAACATTGGATAAGAATATAAGTGATGAAGATTTCGATGTTTTGCAAACAATTATTGCATGTTTTAAAAAATCTAACAAGCAAAATGACATAGGATTCTATTCAAGAACAGTATGTGGTACAAACAGAATCACACTCACTAATAACTCTTCCTGAAGCTTATCCATCTTATGCTTTTGAAAACTATTTGTTAAGAAAGAGTTTCTTAAGTAAATCAAAAGAGAAAGAACAATTAAATCTTTAAAAAAAAAAAACGAAAAAAAAGATTGTTAAAAAACTGATTTCAGCAAAAAACGAATTCAAAACAATCTGAAAGTAAAGGTACAGCAGAAACAGAAGATATGAAGAAGCCTAAACCTCAAGATTATGTAAATCCATACCTTTCAGAAACTAAAATCTACAATTAATGAGATCTACACGGAAGATAAAAAGCAAAAATGAGTTAGGCAAACCGAAAAATAAAATATGTGTTTTGAAATATGTAGTAATAAATATTGCTTTAGTAAAATTTACGTTTTAATACGTCTTAATTATATGTTACATCTTGCTTTACACATGGTCAAAGTTGAAATTGATAAAATTTAATTATTCAGATTGTTATCCAGAAAGTTAATTATCCTAATCTTATCTAGTTAGGTTTTAGCTATTGTAATTGCGACGAAATTCACATAAATGCGGCAATCGTATATTGTTTGCTTATATCACAGATAATGATTTAGTTTCTGCAAAACAAGTTAGTTTTGAATTAAAAGCACTCTATTCAATCTTTTCTTGGTTAATAAAATACATATCAACTAAATAGAATGCCAAATATATCCTAAATGTGACAACATAATAGGGAATCGCGTCTCATTTAGACACAATGCCCTTTTTTAATCATTCATATTTTTCTGTTTTCCCGTGAAAAATATTTTTTATAATGATTTAACTGTTTTAATAACTTACATAATAATTAACAGTATTGTAAAACGAATAGAACAAACTTTCAAGTGTTTCAGAATTTCTAAATACCATTATTAGCATTTATTTGCACAAAACGTGAGGTAGAAACTGAAGTATAAATGTATGAAAGGGTTATCTTGTAATATGTAAAAGACACGTTTATTTTACAATATCCTACAAACGATACGTGATTACATTTTAAACCAAGCCATTAGATAAAGTACGAAAATAAAGAAAAATATCACCAGAAAAAAAAACACAAAAACAAAAATTAAATTAACGTTTTTTAAAAACAATTATAAGAGTCACTCATATTAATGACTGAATGTATCTCTAAATGTAACAAAAATGAAAAAAAAAAGTGAAGTTGAGTATCTTTAAATCATTTCCGACTTGAGAAGATTTGTTACTTAATAAATAAAGGTTATTTTGTAATTAATTAGTAATAAATATAATTAATTAGTAATAATCTATGAAAATAAGAACAAACTCAGCAAGAATTTTGATACTATTGAAAAATAAATTCGACTTTTTCAGCAATCACAATCATCTAGTAAACTGTAGAAAAATACAAATGTTTCGTAAGATAGATAAAAAGTTAACCCCGAACGAAAAAATAAATTAACCTCTTCCGAATTACCCACGATTCGGAAAAGCATTATATATCTTCAGATACACGAGAAACCGATATATTTTCGAGATTTAAAAACAGGTTTTTAAAAACAATGTGTCTTTTGCTGCCATTGGGTTTTGGAAACGTTTCCGAGTAGTTTCTGTAGCGTATTAATCCGTTTTTACAACAAGAAATATAGATTTTCCGAATGCTATCAATTCTGAAGTAAAGATTTTCATTTTCAACAAACATGTTTTATAGACAAACATGATAAATTAGATAAATTAAATGAATTATAATGAATAGAGGAAAGTATATTCAACTAGGTAAATTATATCCAATGGTTGGAGTATCATATTTGAGAATTTTTCCAAGAGTGAAAATATGCCGGGACCAGGTCTCGAACCTGTGTACTTTGGCTTGCCGTACCAACGCTCTCCCTTCTGAGCTATCCCGACGATATCCTGAGCTGGCATATTTCACTCTTATTTGTTGGACAACTATGATACACCAACCATTGGATATAAATGAATTAAAATTAAAATTAATATTAATATTATTTTGTTTACTATTGTATGTATGTATAAATTCAATTACACAGCTGAAAATGTTTAATTGAGAATTGACAGCATCATAAAAATCGATATTCCGGTTTATTAGAAAACTGATTAATACACTGAAAAAACCACTCCGAAATGTTTCCTAAAATCCGCGGCAGCAAAATAAATTTTGATTGGATAAATGCTTCTTTAAATCTCGAAAATATATTGGTTTCAACGGTTTCTAAAGATAAAAGACGCTTTTTGCAATCATGGGTAACTCGGTAGAAGTTATTGTACACTTTCTTAGAGTAAGAAAAAATTGACATTTTTTACAGTGTATATAATCACTTCACCAGGCATTATGTGATGAAAAGTGTCTTTATACTCGTACATGACATAATTCACTCTTGATAATTCATTATCCCATCAAAAACGTCACATGTAAAAAATGCAGCCAAGTCTCGTGACTATTTTACCGTAAAAAGTTCTGAGATCATGTACAGCCAAGTTTAGCTATATTATTAATTCTGAAAGTTTCATTCACAAATCACTCCTAGTCTCTACATCTTTAGTGAATGATTATTTTGTGACTTGGCAATTACATAGCACAGGGAAGTTATTACACTTTACTATGTTATGGGAACAGTGTATTTATTTATGCGACAACAAACGATCTCCAAAATATGCCAAAGAGCTGCCATAAACTGCAACAATGAAATATTTTAACGGCTAAAAAATTAAAAATTCATTATAAATAGAAAATTAAGAATGTGATATTTAAAAAAATACGCTTTTATCAAAGCATTTATTGTACTTGGCAGCGCACGAAAGGGTTATCAGAGGAACGGTTTCGTAGAACGATTTTTTGTGTGTTTTTGCGTTTAGTACTAATTTATTTAACAAGACCCGTGAACGCCGGGAGGATCAGCTACTTTAATATATAACACACGCAATCTGCTCTACAGGTTTGCCAGACGAAGCAAAATTTCGTGAAAATCGGGATTCTCCATGTATAAAATCGCTATTTTGCAGTCAAAAGTTACCTTGGTGCGTCTGTGACATCTCTACCATTAATTAATATTAAACTGTTAGTTGATAAAAGCGTATTTTTTAAATATCACATTCTTAATTTTCTATTTATAATGATTTTTCTATTTTTTACACGTTAAAATAGTTGATTGTTGCAGTTTATGGCAGCACTTTGGCATATTTTGGCGATCGTTTTCTGACGCATAATTAAATCCATTGTTTTTTCAACTCCCATATGATTGCACGCCTTCCAGAAAATATTGGTGATCGATTAATCTAAACATTTAGTATGAGACTGGGGCGTATATAAATAGCCTTAATGACTTAATCCCATCCCATTCCATAACATAGTAAGATGTAATAACTTCCCTGTGCTGCGTAATTGCCAAGTCACAAAATAATCATTAAATAGAGATGAACAGATTAGGAGTGATTTGTGAATGAACATTTCAGTATTAATAAGGTAGCGAAACTTGGCTGTACGATCTCAGAACTTTTTACGGCTAAAGAGTCACGAGACTTGGCTAAATTTTTTACATGTGACGTTTTTGACGGGATTTCACTTCTTTTCGTAAGTAATCCTCCTTTTCTTAATTTTGGGCCTCTTTTTTGGAAATCATCCACTAGTTTTCAGCAAGCCCACACCCTGTCCATATTGTTTGAAGGCACCAATAATTTAAAGATTTAGTTCCGTTTGCAAAGTCCTCTAGATAAAAAGAAGTTTCAGGTTTCTAGGCAAGCTTTAAGTTATGTGGGGGGGGGGGGGATCAAAAGTACTCTCGATTGCTTTCAGGAAACCGGTTCCGACTTGAGGCATTACTCGCAGCCCTAAATACTGGGTGATTTTTTTTAAAGTTGTGAAAGTAAAACCCTATAACAAAAGAACCACTGATCCAAATGACCTGAAATTTCACCAGTATGCCCCCAAAGCAATGGGAATTTCTTAGGGGTGGTTAAAAAAAACTTAAAATCGCACCGACAGATGGCGCTGTACATGCAGTAAAATAGGGAGACGAACTTGCACCCGACACACGCACATTGGCAATAAAAACGTGAAGTATGCACACCTCGTGTTCATTATTCTACGTATATCCTCGCAATGACTGTTCCATTGACGTACCGTGCGTTGTTAGTGAAACTGTATTATCAGAATAATGACAGCGCAACAACTGCTCTTAGGAGATTTGGGACACTTAAGAATTTAAGAAAAGATCCAATGACGACAGGGGAACTACGGAAGATGATTTCTCAAAGTACCGTCCATTGTTTTCCTCCCACTGACGGTATTCTTTGTTTCTGCTAACTTACAGCGCCATCTGTCGGTGCGATTTTAAGTTTTTTTTAACCACGCCTAAAAAATACCCATTGCTTTGGGAGTATACTGGTGAAATTTCAAGTAATTTGGATCAGTAGTTCTTTTATTATAGGGTTTTACTTTCACAACTTTTAAAAAAAATCACCCTGTACTTCATATTCGGCATAAAAGTACTAGTTAGACTACAAAGAAAAAAAAATTAAAAATCTGGAAAATTCCAACAAATCGAACTATTTTCGCTTCGATTGTTTTAAAATTTTTGGATATTTCTATTCGTTTTTTCAAAATTTCCGGATTTTTAAATGTTTTTTTTTTATTTTTTTCTATCCTAAAGGCCACCTTTATGTCAAATTTAAAGTTTCTTAGACTACAAAATCAAATTATTTTTAAACTTTTGATATTTTACACATTTTTCGGTTTTTCTATTTTATTTTCGAATTTTCGAATTTTTCCATTTTTTTTCCTTTTCATGAATTCTAAACACTACCTTTACACCAAATTGTAAATTTCTAAGACTACGAGATCAAATTATATTCAAAGTAAAAAAATTCCAAATACTTTATTCCAAATTTCAAGTTTCTAGAGTTACGGGATGTACCTTATATAGCCGTAAGCATACTTTTCTGAAAGCAACTCAGGGCACTTTTAACCCCCCCCCCTCCTCCTCCCCACCAATATCTTTGCACTGAAATTTCCAAAAAAACCTGAAACTTCGTTTATCTACACTGTTAAAAATACAGGTTCAACCATTCACCAAAATATTCGTTCAAGCAAAGAACTTCGAACGATTGAACCATTATAATAGTTATAGTAAAATGCCATGGAAAAGAGAAACGGAAGTTGAACGACGATGTCGGTTCAACCACGTTTGTTATTTTCATGTGGCAACAGTTCAGAGCAGGCGTAGAGTTTTTAATGGCGTCGTAAACACACCGGAGATCCCGCCCGCGAATAACGTGCTGAAGTATCATCTATATTTCTTCTTCTTGCAATCCCGGAAATAATCAAGGTAAGTGTACAAGTGATTATTTTTTATTTTTTTGTTATACGCATTCTAATGCATTAATGTTTCTCTCAAATATAAAATTTGTATTTAAACTTGAAAAAATTATGGGTAGTAGTATCTTGCGTAAGCCTAAAAATGTTGTTTCCGCTTCAAATATTTAGCGATGTATCGGAAACAAATGGCTATTTCAAAGCTATTACTATAGATGTAATAACTTAAATATAATAACGTAGTTCATTTCTAACAAACGAAATTAGTTTTCGATTTTAATTATTTTTTGTTGACATGTTTACTTCATTAATGAGATGCCTACACAAGTCATATTCTTACTATCGCGAGATCTTGATATAAATCCGCATAACTGAATTTTTTATATTGCTTAAGCATGATTAAAACATTTTATTCAGATAAATTAAATAAATAAAAAAAAGGTTTGTATGATTTTCTGAACTATTCATTTTTCAAAAGTAAATTAAAGTCGAAAAAAAAGTTGTTTAAATTATAAGATAACTTTACATTTATCAAAAGCCTCATTTTGTAAGTAAGCAATAGAAACCTCCAACTCTATTTCAAGGAACAATTTTGTTTTTAAAACTTAAGATTTCATAAAAACTAAAAATAGTGAAATATATACTTTGATTTTTGTTACTAAAGCTATATATTATCACAAAATCCTGATATATGTGTGGTAATTTTATATCTTGCACTAAAGCATGTTTTAGGCATTTTAAGTAGCTAAATTTATTTAAAAAATGGTCGTGAAGTTTTTAAACCATGAATTTTTCAAAAAGAAATGAAGTTGAGACTGAATGTTGAAAATAGCTTAAGCTTTAAAAAAAATCAGGGGATGCTTTACTTCTCTGTAACCATTCGCCAAGCCAGTCCCGATAACTTCTGCTGTGTGGTTTGGCGAATGTGAATGTGACAGTTTGTCTTTATTATTATTATTATTATTGTAAGATTTCTTTACATTCATATAATAGCTTTATTTCGAATGTAAAGTATTAGATACATTGAAGCATCAGAAACTTCCAATTCTATTGGAAGGAGCATTTTGATATTTTTGTTTATTTCATAAAAATTAAAAATTGTGGTATGTAGATTTTGGTTTTTGTAAAAATGCAGCAAAGTAAATCCGCATATATGTATGTATAAATGTATATTTTAAATCATTTAAGGCGAAGGTGGACTTAATTTTTTTTTTAAACCGATTTGCTTGAAAATTAAATATGTGATTGAAAATGTAGTTACGTAAAAATAACTAAAATTTTAAGGTAAAATATTAATTATTTTGGTAATTATTAATTATTGAAATAATTAATTAATTGAAAATGCTCTATGCGCAGTTCTTTTACATATAATACAGTTATTTTTATTTATGAGATACCTTTCATATCTAAGATTAAAACTTAGTTGGAATCGTAAACATGAATAGAAAATATAATTAATAAAAATAATAAGTGTAAAAACCAATTTTTAGCATGCAAAAATACTGTTAATTATTCTTTCAATAAAGAATTTACAGCCTATGAGTTCTAAAGTACCATTTATTTATCTAATATCCATTTTATGTACCATAAGGTACATACATAACAAATTTTGAAGAACTCGGAAAATTAGGAAGGCGCATGGAACATTTTGAAAATTGACGTTATTCGAAAATTTTCATTTTGAAAAAATCAACTTTTAAGTTAGAAACATTAGTATTTCAATATTAATGAACATTAAATACCATAAAATAAATGAATATTACTTATAATATATATACATATATGCATACAATAAAATTTTAACAATAAATATGTAAAAACCTACATTTTTACTAAAATAATATCCACCGTTTTGTGAGATACTTTCGCAGTAACGCTGCGCTTTGGCTGATCAAAAAGCAAAAATGCTCCATGCGTATTTCTTTCACATATAATATGGTAATTTTTATTCATGAGATACCTTTCAGACCTAATTGTAAAACTTAGTTGAAATCGCAAACATAATAGAAAATAAAAATTAATAAAAATTAATAAAAATATGCATAAAAACTAATTTTTATCATGCAAAAACACTGTTAATTATTCTTTCAATCAAGAATTTAGTCTATGAGTTCTAAAATACCATTTATTTATCTAATATCCATTTGGTGTACCATAAGGTAAATACATAACAAATTTTGAAGAACTTCGAATATTAGGAAGGCGCATGGAACATTTTGAAAATTGACATTATTTGAAAATTTTAAATATATAACAAGAAATATATATATATGTCCAAATATATCAATGCAATTTCTAATAGAACACAACAGCTACATCAAGATGTTAGTAATATCCCAGAAAAATTTCATTTTGGTAAAATCATTTCTATTACCGCCTCAGAGGCAGTCAAAGTTTCGTAAAAATGGCAAAAATTTCCTTTCCCCCCCCCCTTTTTTTTAATTATATGTTTAAAATAAGAAAATTGGCATTCTATCTAGTAATAAGTTATAAATGTCTAGTAATTTTCATCATGGGCATAGCCAACCAAGGGCGAGAAGGTTCCCCCCCCCCCTAAATTTGAGAAAAAGGGGCTTTTTAAAGGAATTTTGGAAATTTTCCGGGCGGGGACGAGCCCCTCTCGCCGGTAGTTGGCTACGCCCATGATCAAAAGTACTCTAGGCATTTATAAGTTATTACTAGATATAATGTAAATTTATTTAATTCTAAACATATAGTAAAAATAGTGAAAATTGAAAAAAAAAAAAAAAACAGAACTTAAATTTTTGCCGTTTTTACAAAATTTTGGCCGCCTTTGCGGCAGTATAATAGAAATGATTTCAGCATAATGAAATTTTACTGGGACATTACTAACACCTAGATGTAGCTGTTGCATTCCATTAGAAATTGTATTGCTATGGTTGGGTAACTATATATATATAAATATATAATTTTTTTTTTTCTGCAAAAAACATGTTTTTGTGATTTTTTTTTCTTACCCCCCCCCCCCCATGCAGAGGTAAAGGATATTAATCAATTGGTGTAATATTTTGCGAATTTATTCCTTATTACCAATGGCTACTTTCCTGCACTATTGTGTTTTGATTATATAAATTTCGCTTTTTTCGACCCACGCGCATGAAATATTTTGAAAATTGACATTATTCGGAAATTTTCATTTTGAGAAAACCGACTTGTTAGAACTATTAGTATTTCAATATTAATGAACTTTAAATACTATATAATAAATGAATATTACTTATATTATGTATGCATACAATAAAATTTTAATAATAAATAAGTAAAAAAAAACCCACCTTGTTGATCAAAAACTAAAAATGCTCAATGCACATTTCTTTGAAATATAAAAAGGTATTTTTGTTTATACCTGTCACACCTTAGAACAAGACTTAGTTGAAAATTGTACACATAAATTAAAAATATAAATAATAAGTAAAACGTTTCTTAAAATCTGTTCTAAAGTACCATTAGCTATATATTTCAGTTTTGCATGACTAAAACAGTCCTGCACCATAGGTCACACCTTCACTCTTTTCATTTTTTGCATTTAGTGCTAATTTTTTTAATTTCTTTTGAACTGCAGGTTTCTGATAAGATTCTAAGGATCTTAGTTCCTAAATAGTCCTCCTAGGGCCCTAAATAGGCCCCAAATTTTTCCTGGATCGACCCCTGGAAAGTAATAGATATTTTATATTATGATTGTATTTAAAACTAGAATTTAAAGAAAGCATATTAATGAAATAAAAAAAGCTGAATTTTTATTGGTTATTTTTTTATAAATCAAAAACGTTGAAGCCGGCCCATTACTGGAAGGCGGTCCATTACTGCCACATCTACCCTATGACTTTTTACACCATAAATTTTTCAAAAAATAAATAGTCGAGAAAAAGTTTCTCTTTTTTTTCCTTTTATATATATATGTATAATTGTTAGATTTCTTTACGTTCATAAATAACTTTATGTAACTAAAGTAATAGATATATGAATATTCTGAATATTCAATAGAACTCTAATTGAAATGCAAAAAACTTTTTAATATGTTGAATAATTGACACTTAAACACATTATTTTTTAACCCCCCCCCCCCACCCCCCACCCCCTGAGTGCTCTGGGACCAAAAAAAACAGCCAAAATTGTAAGATGTTGACTTCCTTGCCAAATTTTGTCTTCTTTTGAGTTCATTGTATCCAAAATAATGGCAAAAATGTCAATTTATTGCTTTTTTTTGGTACTTTCTTTTCCGTTATACAGACACCATGCCAAAATGTATGCTAATTCATAATGTATGTATTAAATGTATGCTTGGTGACAATGGTGTCCATATAGCGGAAAAGTACCCCTTTTTTTTGTTTCTTTATAGTTTATGGGACATGAAATAGTAAAATTTTCGCTTTAATTCTTCATTCCTCTGAGTAACTCCAAAATGGTGGTAGATCAATTATGACATAGTGTAATAGTAGTAATTTATACATGTGCGTGTCATTAGTCAGGGCTCGACCCAGACAAAATTTGGGGCCTATTTAGGGCCCCTTCACAAAAATCAATTTAATAAAATGGGCCCCTTCACAAAAATCAATCTGATAAAATGGGCCCCTTCACAAAATTCCTTTTACTAAAATTGTTTCTTTCACAAAATTCTATTCCATAAAAACTTACTATTTATTATTTTGTGATGTTTTAAAATGTGTAATTTGTAAACAAACAAGTTCAAAAGAGAGGAAAACTTCTGCAAAAGAATTTTAAAAAGTTTTTGTTTATAAATGCTTGGTTCGAATTTGATTAGCTGGATTTCAACTTTCGTTACAAAATGTTATTTTTCACAAAAATATAATAAATTTCACAAAAATAACCTTTATTTTTCACAAAATGGGCCCCAAGATAAAAAACCTGCATCGACCCCTGTTAGTAAAAGCAAGAAAGTTAGTTAGGTAAAACATGATTCCATTTAACAATATTTCATTTTTTTTTTAGGATGAAGCCTTCCTTCCTGTGACTGTATATATTCAAGACATTAATAATCATGCTCCAGAATTCGCCTTACCATTTGATGATGAGGTAACGTTATTTTTGCTTTTTATGAATAGTTTTTATCTTTATTAAAGCTTTTAAGGGAATTATTTATGACACGGCAATTTGTAGAAGCTTGCAACTATTACGTTTTGTGAATAAAAAAGAGCTTGATAAATATCCAGATACTGTTTCACATGCATTAAATAGTTTAAAATGGATCTATTAAAAACGCTTTTTTCACTCGGATGCATTTATTGCATATCGACTATTTCAACATATTTCAGTAACTTTTGAAAAGTTCCAAACTTTGTTTTTATTACTAAAATTCGTAAAGATACAACTAAATGTAAATATATTGCTTGAAGATGCGTAAAAACATATATAAAACATTTAAAAGCACATTAAAGTCCTTTTAAAAATTCAAAACGTTTTCAACCGAACTACTCAGTCATCATCAGTGGAATAATAATTATCATATTAGTTTTTCACTGATGATGACACAGTATACTAAAAATATCAACGTTTGACACACAATAACATCGTGTAATAAACAGACGCACGTTTCATGAGTATCCTGGACTCATTTCCTCAGTGTAAATAAACTAAACCCTATTGTATCCCCCCAAAGACATGAAAATGAATCTAAAAACCCAAATGAAAAACAACAACACACCGAGAAACTCCTCCAATCTGATTAAGTCGGTTGGTTGGTTGTAGAGGATTCACTATGACAAAGTAACTCAACCCAGAAAGGTGAGATGTACGGTACACTTGAAAAATCATTAACCAGGGAGTTACCAAATTTATTAATATAAACTGCCTCAAAGAAGTCTAAATCTAATGGAGTGTTACATTTCTTAATAATAGTGGCTGAGTCGAAGTTAAAATTATGTCCCTCACTCCAACAGTGACAGGCAATAGAGGACTTTTGTAATTCTTTTTTCTTAATGTAATTTCTGTGTTCATTGAGTCTGAAACGGAGTTGTCGTTTAGTCTGTCCTATATAGGACAAACCACATTGACATTGGATATTGTAAATGCCCCAAAAGTTTTGATGTAAAATTTTATCCTTTAACTGTGAAAAATTTAGTTTATTAACTGGCTTAAAAACAACCTTAAAATCATATTGCCTTAAAATATTAGCTATTTTATAGCTAATGCTATTGTGAAATGGTAAAATAATGAGGTTAGAAAAAGATTCTGGGACATCAGAAGGAACAAGATTACTATTTTTATTTAGACAACGAAAAATTAAACGGTTGATATAAGTCAAACTAAAACCACGATTAATAGCAACAGATCTAATATAATTCAATTCTGTACCAAGGGAAACATTATCAGAACAAATGGAAATTGCTCTATTAATAAAGAAATGAAAAGCCGAGGCTTTCTGAGAAGGGGGGTGACACGAATTAAAATGAGGGGGGAGTGAGACTGCAAAAGGTTTCCGGTATACACAGGTATCAAATGTATTAGGCTGACGTGTGACTAACACATCAAGAAAGGACAATTTATTTTCAACTTCAACTTCATATGTAAACTGAATAACAGGATCTATTGAGTTTAGAATAGTTAAGACGTTATCAATGGATGAAATAGACAGGTCCAAGAGTGCAAAAGAATCATCAACATATCTGCAATAAAATGGAAAATTTATAACATTAAATAATTTATCCTCAAAATAATGCATATACAAATCTGCTAGGAAAGGACTTAAAGGATTACCCATCGCCAAACCATCTGACATAGAATAAAATTGATTTAAAAACTGGAATGCATTTTGCGTTAAACAAATACTGAATAACTCAATAATGTGGTTTATCTCATAATCTGGGTAATGGAATTCTTTTAATCTTAAAGTGAGACATTGAAGTGCCCCTTGGACAGGAACATGGGTAAACAGTGAAATAACATCAAAGGACACCATGCGTAATGAGGGGGAGGGGGGGAAGTTCCTAATACGGTTCACAAAAGCACTTGAATTATGAATAGTATATAAATTGGAAACTGAAAGAAAAGAAAACCGTTTAACCAAATATTTAGCGAGTGGGTAAGAAGCAGTACCAATATTTGATACAATAGGACGGAGGGGGACACCAATTTTGTGTACTTTTGGAAGAGCATAAAAACGACTGCAGTTAGCTATGGAAGGAGTTAAAGAATTTATAGTATTTTCATCAATACATGGAGAAGTTTTAATGAGTTTTCTAGTACTCAGAAGATAACTGTTAGATGGATCCCGGTGTAATTTAACATATGGACCAGATTGTAAGAGATCGTGTACTTTATTAAAATAATCTGATTTATCCTGCAACACTATTTGACCCCCTTTATCCGCTTTAGAAATAACAATGTCTTCGTTGGACTTTATTGTAAGTAATGCATTACTGAGATCCTTGTTAACATTCGGTGTAAAATTCACTGCGTTATGCTCAATAGTATTTTTAATCAGAACTCTAATAGAATCCTTTTGAGAAACAGATAATTTGCTAAATTTAAAGCTTCTCTCTACTGGAGCAATAAGGTTAGGTAAATCCGGGCGTTTAGCAAAAGAAAAATTATAATTAAGCTTAAGTGCTTCCTCTTGTGATGGTGTCAATTGGTGAGAGGAAAGGTTAACAATAGCATTATTATTAACCATTGGAAGCCCCGAAGGGGGTGTAGGAGAATGAGGGAGTAAATTTGACAGTTTTTTAACCAACGAAAGTTTATGAAAAGCAGACATTTTAATGGCACGAAACCATGATGAACGATCCAGTGTGTCGAAATTTATCATTGTGTTTCCAAGTGAAATATGTAAATGGCAGAGTTCTCTCTCAACAAAAGCCAGTTTCCCACGAGTATCCTGAATAATGGCACGAAGCAAAAGTAATTTACAGTTGTGTATAGACCTAGAGAGACGTTTAGTTAAAGGAAGATTAAACTTCAAACAAATAAAATCAGGAACAACACCAAGACGTTTACAACTACACAAAAAATGCAAATGATTTAAAAGCCTTTCACGCTTTAATCTAAGTTTGTAAAAACGGTTAAAATCAGACATGATAAAAAATCCCCAAAAGGTCCGTTGAAACCAACGATAATGAAAAAATCTTGTGTGGATAAATATACTAAAAATATCAACGTTTGACACACAATAACATCGTGTAATAAACAGACGCACGTTTCATGAGTATCCTGGACTCATTTCCTCAGTGTAAATAAACTAAACCCTATTGTATCCCCCCAAAGACATGAAAATGAATCTAAAAACCCAAATGAAAAACAACAACACACCGAGAAACTCCTCCAATCTGATTAAGTCGGTTGGTTGGTTGTAGAGGATTCACTATGACAAAGTAACTCAACCCAGAAAGGTGAGATGTACGGTACACTTGAAAAATCATTAACCAGGGAGTTACCAAATTTATTAATATAAACTGCCTCAAAGAAGTCTAAATCTAATGGAGTGTTACATTTCTTAATAATAGTGGCTGAGTCGAAGTTAAAATTATGTCCCTCACTCCAACAGTGACAGGCAATAGAGGACTTTTGTAATTCTTTTTTCTTAATGTAATTTCTGTGTTCATTGAGTCTGAAACGGAGTTGTCGTTTAGTCTGTCCTATATAGGACAAACCACATTGACATTGGATATTGTAAATGCCCCAAAAGTTTTGATGTAAAATTTTATCCTTTAACTGTGAAAAATTTAGTTTATTAACTGGCTTAAAAACAACCTTAAAATCATATTGCCTTAAAATATTAGCTATTTTATAGCTAATGCTATTGTGAAATGGTAAAATAATGAGGTTAGAAAAAGATTCTGGGACATCAGAAGGAACAAGATTACTATTTTTATTTAGACAACGAAAAATTAAACGGTTGATATAAGTCAAACTAAAACCACGATTAATAGCAACAGATCTAATATAATTCAATTCTGTACCAAGGGAAACATTATCAGAACAAATGGAAATTGCTCTATTAATAAAGAAATGAAAAGCCGAGGCTTTCTGAGAAGGGGGGTGACACGAATTAAAATGAGGGGGGAGTGAGACTGCAAAAGGTTTCCGGTATACACAGGTATCAAATGTATTAGGCTGACGTGTGACTAACACATCAAGAAAGGACAATTTATTTTCAACTTCAACTTCATATGTAAACTGAATAACAGGATCTATTGAGTTTAGAATAGTTAAGACGTTATCAATGGATGAAATAGACAGGTCCAAGAGTGCAAAAGAATCATCAACATATCTGCAATAAAATGGAAAATTTATAACATTAAATAATTTATCCTCAAAATAATGCATATACAAATCTGCTAGGAAAGGACTTAAAGGATTACCCATCGCCAAACCATCTGACATAGAATAAAATTGATTTAAAAACTGGAATGCATTTTGCGTTAAACAAATACTGAATAACTCAATAATGTGGTTTATCTCATAATCTGGGTAATGGAATTCTTTTAATCTTAAAGTGAGACATTGAAGTGCCCCTTGGACAGGAACATGGGTAAACAGTGAAATAACATCAAAGGACACCATGCGTAATGAGGGGGAGGGGGGGAAGTTCCTAATACGGTTCACAAAAGCACTTGAATTATGAATAGTATATAAATTGGAAACTGAAAGAAAAGAAAACCGTTTAACCAAATATTTAGCGAGTGGGTAAGAAGCAGTACCAATATTTGATACAATAGGACGGAGGGGGACACCAATTTTGTGTACTTTTGGAAGAGCATAAAAACGACTGCAGTTAGCTATGGAAGGAGTTAAAGAATTTATAGTATTTTCATCAATACATGGAGAAGTTTTAATGAGTTTTCTAGTACTCAGAAGATAACTGTTAGATGGATCCCGGTGTAATTTAACATATGGACCAGATTGTAAGAGATCGTGTACTTTATTAAAATAATCTGATTTATCCTGCAACACTATTTGACCCCCTTTATCCGCTTTAGAAATAACAATGTCTTCGTTGGACTTTATTGTAAGTAATGCATTACTGAGATCCTTGTTAACATTCGGTGTAAAATTCACTGCGTTATGCTCAATAGTATTTTTAATCAGAACTCTAATAGAATCCTTTTGAGAAACAGATAATTTGCTAAATTTAAAGCTTCTCTCTACTGGAGCAATAAGGTTAGGTAAATCCGGGCGTTTAGCAAAAGAAAAATTATAATTAAGCTTAAGTGCTTCCTCTTGTGATGGTGTCAATTGGTGAGAGGAAAGGTTAACAATAGCATTATTATTAACCATTGGAAGCCCCGAAGGGGGTGTAGGAGAATGAGGGAGTAAATTTGACAGTTTTTTAACCAACGAAAGTTTATGAAAAGCAGACATTTTAATGGCACGAAACCATGATGAACGATCCAGTGTGTCGAAATTTATCATTGTGTTTCCAAGTGAAATATGTAAATGGCAGAGTTCTCTCTCAACAAAAGCCAGTTTCCCACGAGTATCCTGAATAATGGCACGAAGCAAAAGTAATTTACAGTTGTGTATAGACCTAGAGAGACGTTTAGTTAAAGGAAGATTAAACTTCAAACAAATAAAATCAGGAACAACACCAAGACGTTTACAACTACACAAAAAATGCAAATGATTTAAAAGCCTTTCACGCTTTAATCTAAGTTTGTAAAAACGGTTAAAATCAGACATGATAAAAAATCCCCAAAAGGTCCGTTGAAACCAACGATAATGAAAAAATCTTGTGTGGATAAATATACTAAAAATATCAACGTTTGACACACAATAACATCGTGTAATAAACAGACGCACGTTTCATGAGTATCCTGGACTCATTTCCTCAGTGTAAATAAACTAAACCCTATTGTATCCCCCCAAAGACATGAAAATGAATCTAAAAACCCAAATGAAAAACAACAACACACCGAGAAACTCCTCCAATCTGATTAAGTCGGTTGGTTGGTTGTAGAGGATTCACTATGACAAAGTAACTCAACCCAGAAAGGTGAGATGTACGGTACACTTGAAAAATCATTAACCAGGGAGTTACCAAATTTATTAATATAAACTGCCTCAAAGAAGTCTAAATCTAATGGACAACAATGGACTATACACAACTGTAAATTACTTTTGCTTCGTGCCATTATTCAGGATACTCGTGGGAAACTGGCTTTTGTTGAGAGAGAACTCTGCCATTTACATATTTCACTTGGAAACACAATGATAAATTTCGACACACTGGATCGTTCATCATGGTTTCGTGCCATTAAAATGTCTGCTTTTCATAAACTTTCGTTGGTTAAAAAACTGTCAAATTTACTCCCTCATTCTCCTACACCCCCTTCGGGGCTTCCAATGGTTAATAATAATGCTATTGTTAACCTTTCCTCTCACCAATTGACACCATCACAAGAGGAAGCACTTAAGCTTAATTATAATTTTTCTTTTGCTAAACGCCCGGATTTACCTAACCTTATTGCTCCAGTAGAGAGAAGCTTTAAATTTAGCAAATTATCTGTTTCTCAAAAGGATTCTATTAGAGTTCTGATTAAAAATACTATTGAGCATAACGCAGTGAATTTTACACCGAATGTTAACAAGGATCTCAGTAATGCATTACTTACAATAAAGTCCAACGAAGACATTGTTATTTCTAAAGCGGATAAAGGGGGTCAAATAGTGTTGCAGGATAAATCAGATTATTTTAATAAAGTACACGATCTCTTACAATCTGGTCCATATGTTAAATTACACCGGGATCCATCTAACAGTTATCTTCTGAGTACTAGAAAACTCATTAAAACTTCTCCATGTATTGATGAAAATACTATAAATTCTTTAACTCCTTCCATAGCTAACTGCAGTCGTTTTTATGCTCTTCCAAAAGTACACAAAATTGGTGTCCCCCTCCGTCCTATTGTATCAAATATTGGTACTGCTTCTTACCCACTCGCTAAATATTTGGTTAAACGGTTTTCTTTTCTTTCAGTTTCCAATTTATATACTATTCATAATTCAAGTGCTTTTGTGAACCGTATTAGGAACTTCCCCCCCTCCCCCTCATTACGCATGGTGTCCTTTGATGTTATTTCACTGTTTACCCATGTTCCTGTCCAAGGGGCACTTCAATGTCTCACTTTAAGATTAAAAGAATTCCATTACCCAGATTATGAGATAAACCACATTATTGAGTTATTCAGTATTTGTTTAACGCAAAATGCATTCCAGTTTTTAAATCAATTTTATTCTATGTCAGATGGTTTGGCGATGGGTAATCCTTTAAGTCCTTTCCTAGCAGATTTGTATATGCATTATTTTGAGGATAAATTATTTAATGTTATAAATTTTCCATTTTATTGCAGATATGTTGATGATTCTTTTGCACTCTTGGACCTGTCTATTTCATCCATTGATAACGTCTTAACTATTCTAAACTCAATAGATCCTGTTATTCAGTTTACATATGAAGTTGAAGTTGAAAATAAATTGTCCTTTCTTGATGTGTTAGTCACACGTCAGCCTAATACATTTGATACCTGTGTATACCGGAAACCTTTTGCAGTCTCACTCCCCCCTCATTTTAATTCGTGTCACCCCCCTTCTCAGAAAGCCTCGGCTTTTCATTTCTTTATTAATAGAGCAATTTCCATTTGTTCTGATAATGTTTCCCTTGGTACAGAATTGAATTATATTAGATCTGTTGCTATTAATCGTGGTTTTAGTTTGACTTATATCAACCGTTTAATTTTTCGTTGTCTAAATAAAAATAGTAATCTTGTTCCTTCTGATGTCCCAGAATCTTTTTCTAACCTCATTATTTTACCATTTCACAATAGCATTAGCTATAAAATAGCTAATATTTTAAGGCAATATGATTTTAAGGTTGTTTTTAAGCCAGTTAATAAACTAAATTTTTCACAGTTAAAGGATAAAATTTTACATCAAAACTTTTGGGGCATTTACAATATCCAATGTCAATGTGGTTTGTCCTATATAGGACAGACTAAACGACAACTCCGTTTCAGACTCAATGAACACAGAAATTACATTAAGAAAAAAGAATTACAAAAGTCCTCTATTGCCTGTCACTGTTGGAGTGAGGGACATAATTTTAACTTCGACTCAGCCACTATTATTAAGAAATGTAACACTCCATTAGATTTAGACTTCTTTGAGGCAGTTTATATTAATAAATTTGGTAACTCCCTGGTTAATGATTTTTCAAGTGTACCGTACATCTCACCTTTCTGGGTTGAGTTACTTTGTCATAGTGAATCCTCTACAACCAACCAACCGACTTAATCAGATTGGAGGAGTTTCTCGGTGTGTTGTTGTTTTTCATTTGGGTTTTTAGATTCATTTTCATGTCTTTGGGGGGATACAATAGGGTTTAGTTTATTTACACTGAGGAAATGAGTCCAGGATACTCATGAAACGTGCGTCTGTTTATTACACGATGTTATTGTGTGTCAAACGTTGATATTTTTAGTATATTTATCCACACAAGATTTTTTCATTATCGTTGGTTTCAACGGACCTTTTGGGGATTTTTTATCATGTCTGATTTTAACCGTTTTTACAAACTTAGATTAAAGCGTGAAAGGCTTTTAAATCATTTGCATTTTTTGTGTAGTTGTAAACGTCTTGGTGTTGTTCCTGATTTTATTTGTTTGAAGTTTAATCTTCCTTTAACTAAACGTCTCTCTAGGTCTATACACAACTGTAAATTACTTTTGCTTCGTGCCATTATTCAGGATACTCGTGGGAAACTGGCTTTTGTTGAGAGAGAACTCTGCCATTTACATATTTCACTTGGAAACACAATGATAAATTTCGACACACTGGATCGTTCATCATGGTTTCGTGCCATTAAAATGTCTGCTTTTCATAAACTTTCGTTGGTTAAAAAACTGTCAAATTTACTCCCTCATTCTCCTACACCCCCTTCGGGGCTTCCAATGGTTAATAATAATGCTATTGTTAACCTTTCCTCTCACCAATTGACACCATCACAAGAGGAAGCACTTAAGCTTAATTATAATTTTTCTTTTGCTAAACGCCCGGATTTACCTAACCTTATTGCTCCAGTAGAGAGAAGCTTTAAATTTAGCAAATTATCTGTTTCTCAAAAGGATTCTATTAGAGTTCTGATTAAAAATACTATTGAGCATAACGCAGTGAATTTTACACCGAATGTTAACAAGGATCTCAGTAATGCATTACTTACAATAAAGTCCAACGAAGACATTGTTATTTCTAAAGCGGATAAAGGGGGTCAAATAGTGTTGCAGGATAAATCAGATTATTTTAATAAAGTACACGATCTCTTACAATCTGGTCCATATGTTAAATTACACCGGGATCCATCTAACAGTTATCTTCTGAGTACTAGAAAACTCATTAAAACTTCTCCATGTATTGATGAAAATACTATAAATTCTTTAACTCCTTCCATAGCTAACTGCAGTCGTTTTTATGCTCTTCCAAAAGTACACAAAATTGGTGTCCCCCTCCGTCCTATTGTATCAAATATTGGTACTGCTTCTTACCCACTCGCTAAATATTTGGTTAAACGGTTTTCTTTTCTTTCAGTTTCCAATTTATATACTATTCATAATTCAAGTGCTTTTGTGAACCGTATTAGGAACTTCCCCCCCTCCCCCTCATTACGCATGGTGTCCTTTGATGTTATTTCACTGTTTACCCATGTTCCTGTCCAAGGGGCACTTCAATGTCTCACTTTAAGATTAAAAGAATTCCATTACCCAGATTATGAGATAAACCACATTATTGAGTTATTCAGTATTTGTTTAACGCAAAATGCATTCCAGTTTTTAAATCAATTTTATTCTATGTCAGATGGTTTGGCGATGGGTAATCCTTTAAGTCCTTTCCTAGCAGATTTGTATATGCATTATTTTGAGGATAAATTATTTAATGTTATAAATTTTCCATTTTATTGCAGATATGTTGATGATTCTTTTGCACTCTTGGACCTGTCTATTTCATCCATTGATAACGTCTTAACTATTCTAAACTCAATAGATCCTGTTATTCAGTTTACATATGAAGTTGAAGTTGAAAATAAATTGTCCTTTCTTGATGTGTTAGTCACACGTCAGCCTAATACATTTGATACCTGTGTATACCGGAAACCTTTTGCAGTCTCACTCCCCCCTCATTTTAATTCGTGTCACCCCCCTTCTCAGAAAGCCTCGGCTTTTCATTTCTTTATTAATAGAGCAATTTCCATTTGTTCTGATAATGTTTCCCTTGGTACAGAATTGAATTATATTAGATCTGTTGCTATTAATCGTGGTTTTAGTTTGACTTATATCAACCGTTTAATTTTTCGTTGTCTAAATAAAAATAGTAATCTTGTTCCTTCTGATGTCCCAGAATCTTTTTCTAACCTCATTATTTTACCATTTCACAATAGCATTAGCTATAAAATAGCTAATATTTTAAGGCAATATGATTTTAAGGTTGTTTTTAAGCCAGTTAATAAACTAAATTTTTCACAGTTAAAGGATAAAATTTTACATCAAAACTTTTGGGGCATTTACAATATCCAATGTCAATGTGGTTTGTCCTATATAGGACAGACTAAACGACAACTCCGTTTCAGACTCAATGAACACAGAAATTACATTAAGAAAAAAAAAAAAAAAAGAATTACAAAAGTCCTCTATTGCCTGTCACTGTTGGAGTGAGGGACATAATTTTAACTTCGACTCAGCCACTATTATTAAGAAATGTAACACTCCATTAGATTTAGACTTCTTTGAGGCAGTTTATATTAATAAATTTGGTAACTCCCTGGTTAATGATTTTTCAAGTGTACCGTACATCTCACCTTTCTGGGTTGAGTTACTTTGTCATAGTGAATCCTCTACAACCAACCAACCGACTTAATCAGATTGGAGGAGTTTCTCGGTGTGTTGTTGTTTTTCATTTGGGTTTTTAGATTCATTTTCATGTCTTTGGGGGGATACAATAGGGTTTAGTTTATTTACACTGAGGAAATGAGTCCAGGATACTCATGAAACGTGCGTCTGTTTATTACACGATGTTATTGTGTGTCAAACGTTGATATTTTTAGTATATTTATCCACACAAGATTTTTTCATTATCGATGACACAGTAGTTCGGTTGAAAACGTTTTGAATTTTTAACTTGAAGCTAATTTTTAACGAGCATAGCTCTGTCTTCCCTGCTCGTGTATTTATATATGTACATATATCCCTGGCGCCCGGCTAACCAAAAAGGTATCCATATATTTAAAACAGTTTGGTAATTCCGTCAAATATTTTCCATCGAAATTCGACCAAATACGCATGCATCAAAAAATCTTCCGCCAATGAGGTGAGGGCTATTTCCTGTCTACAGACGTATTTGGGACTGTTTACGAAGCGATCGATCGTTCAGGCAAGAAGCTTAGATTACATTATCAGATATTTTTTCATTTTATCTTTATTTATTTTGTTTTATTTAGTTGATGAACATAGAAACATAATCATGATTGAGTTCCTTGGATGCTGTTTGTATAGCATGGAAAATCATTTCTCTCGCTTTCATGAACACAAAATTAGATATATACATTCTGGTGTATTTTTTTCTTCTTTTTATGTCGTATGTATATTGCAAATTAAAATGTTTTAAACCTAAAAGTAATGGTCGAGATTTTATTAGGATTTTTTTTTTTTTTGAAGGGGTTTATTTTTACTTTGAAAAGCTGAATGTTTTAATAGTTACATTCGGCAGTAAAATATTGAAAAATTTTGATTATATAAAACAGTTTGAAAATGATTGCCACGTTTTTGTTGTTGTTTATTGATTTTTGCTTACATCATGTGCTAATTTCCAAAATAATTTACAGAGCCAGTGTGTAAGTGGCCATATGAATTAGTTAAAATACAGCAGAATGTAAATGATTTTCTGTACGATACAAACAACATCCAAAAGATTCAATCATGAACACATGTTCATCAACTCAATAAACCAAACTGAAAAAATACCTGATAATAGTTATCCAAGCTAAAAAAAAACTATTTTTGACTTCAGGAGAAATAAAAAAGGTTATTTAGTTTTTTTTTTTTTCATTAATCTTTTTTGCCACTTCCCCATATACTATCCGTTTCATAAGAAATCCCTATGAAAACATATATTTTACACTTTACTGAATGTTTTCATTTCTTAATTGAAACATCAAACTCAGTTTAAAGTTATAGTAGAGTGTAAAATGTATATTTTCATTAAGATTTGTTATTGAATTAATTTTGCTTCATAAACAATTCTTGAATGTTTTGATTTATTATTGGTTTCATCATTGGACGATAACGATTTCATTTTATACCAGATTGCATCTCCGTTCTTGGGCGATACTTATGAAACTCATAATTTGTCTCAAAATGGTGATTTTATTGACTTTGTGCTTACAAATTAAAATGGTATCATGATAATATACATCTTTGCCCAAGAATGCGACAAAAAAAAAATGTTAAATGTGTATTTTCATTAAGATTTGTTATTGAATTTTGCTTCATAAACAATTCTTGAATGTTTTGATTTATTATTGCTTTCATCATTGGGCAATGACGATTTCATTTTATACCAGATTGCATCTCAGTTCTTGGGCGATACTTATGAAACTCATAATTTGTCTCAAAATGATGATTTTATTGACTTTGTGGTTACAAATTAAAATGGTATCATGATAATATACATCTTTGCCCGAGAATGCGACAAAAAATAAATGTTAAATGTGTATTTTCATTTAGATTTGTTATTGAATTTTGCTTCATAAACAATTCTTGAATGTTTTGATTTATTATTGCTTTCATCATTGGGCAATGACGATTTCATTTTATACCAGATTGCATCTCAGTTCTTGGGCGATACTTATGAAACTCATAATTTGTCTCAAAATGATGATTTTATTGACTTTGTGGTTACAAATTAAAATGGTATCATGATAATATACATCTTTGCCCGAGAATGCGACAAAAAAAAATGTTAAATGTGTATTTTCATTTAGATTTGTTATTGAATTTTGCTTCATAAACAATTCTTGAATGTTTTGATTTATTATTGCTTTCATCATTGGGCGATGACGATTTCATTTTATACCAGATTGCATCTCCGTTGGACGATACTTATGAAACTCATAATTTGTCTCAAATTGGTGATTTTTTTGACTTTGTGCTTACAAATTAAAATGATATCATGATAATATACATCTTTGCCCAAAAATGCGACAAAAAAAAAAAAAAAAACTATTTTTGATTTTAGGAGAACTTAAAGAGGTTATTTAGTTTTTTGTTCGGTTTTCAAATAAATAAAACACCCACCTTGAGTTAAAGCTAGGTTGGGGACCTAAAAATACTACCTATTACATTTTCCCTCAAGTTGGAATTTTTGAAAAAATTTTGCAGATCTATGCCAATTATGACTCCCAGAACCCAACCCTCCTCCCCATAATTCTGCACAAATCTCTTCCAAACTGATACATAAAATCCAGGGGCATAAAATCTCGGTCAAGTTCGTTAATGGGCAAATTCGAATAAGGGGGGGGGCTTTTTGTGAAAACAGAAAAAACCCATAACGTCTTAATTATGATACATATCGAATCCGTTTAAAGTTATTACTTCTAGGAAAAGGGCCGATAATTTATGCATAACAGATTTTTGATATAATTAAAAATGGCCCCAAGGGGGGGGGGGGTTGTAAGAAAAAACTCATAACTTCGTCAATTCACAAGATATCAAATCCGCTTAAATTTATTATAAATCATCTTAATATTATCTAAAACTTTTATATTGGCAAGTTTTTTATAGGACCAACCTTTATAGAAAGAAAAAAAATCCCTGCCACCTCCGCTTGCAAACAAGTTAGATTTCGAAGTGGACGGTCCCAACTGCTTCATTATGGCAAAAGGTTATTTCTTTCGCAATTCTTAACAAACAGGCACCCCACGGTCTGTGTCTTCAAAATCTACCTGTGCCTGTAGGCCGAACCGTCGGGGATATTTTCTATTGTATAAAGTAAAATCAGAAAACGTGAAAATTCCTCATTGTTCCACTATAATTTGTTCCACTTATTTAAGTAAAATTATGTTTTCTGAAAAAATAACAATTTTATATCTTAATAATTTCTTCCTTTTATTATTAAAACAGGTGGAGAAATTAACCAGATGCTGGGATCTATTCCATTTAACCCGACTGTTGGATGACCATTTTACCTTACTTTTTGACGACCATTTTACTCGACTTTTGGATGACCATTTTACCCAACTGTTTGACGACCATTTTACCCGACTGTTTGAACACCATTTTATCAGACTTTTTGTTAGACAGAATGCTGCATTCTCCTGAAACTGTCTAGGGAAAACTGTACTGTAATTACTTTGGTTAATTAATCTGAATTTTTATATATATTTTTAATAAATATATAATTTGTAATTTTCAATAAACGGAGCGGCTTACCGCAACCCAACTGAATTTTTTTGCTATTTTATTGTGTCTATGACCATTTTTCCTTTTAGCTATTGTAGAGCTGCCATTGACGACACAGAACTATAGGCTGAAATGTAATATAACTTGGTAAGATAAATGATATATCTATATGTATATTACATGGATTTCTAGGAAAATAAACCAGCAATAGCTGAAAAATTAAGTTTTTATTTAATGCTAATTTTTAAATAAATTAAGTAATAATAATTTTTCAGAATTGAGGTTTTGGGCAGTACATGTGAATTTTACTGTCCAAAAGTTTTAAAAATTCTATTAAAAGTATAAAACCTAAAATAGTGAAAATATAAATTTCCATATGTGTAACCATTGCACCTTTATTTATAGTAATATTTTTTACTAATTATTAAGTAGTGGAGTACCGAGTAATTGTGTGCAAGAAAGAATCACTGATGTGAAAATAAAGTGTGCTTAGGGTTAATACTTCTGTGTGTGTGTATCTATATATATGTTCATAAACATGCATCTTGATCATATAATCATATTTTTTGAAATTTTATTTATTGTGCCCCTTTTAAAGACAATTTTCTTAAATTTAAAAAAAAATTAAAACTGATTCTTGAACCCAACATTACTCATTTGATAAGTGAAATCTGTATCAAAGCTGGTTTTTGCATGTTGTAACAAATACCTTATTTTCTTTTAATTAAAAAATTAGGTACTTTTGTGTTATAGTAACCACCGAAGATGAATCGCTGAGCGACCAAGATTATCACAGCGAATACATTTTTTTTTTCTGAAGCAGGTCAAATTTACAATAATAAAAGGAATGCATCTGATCTCCTGAAAATGTAGAACAATATAAGGGTTTTTGCACTGTAATCTACAATATAACAAAGTTAATTATTATTTTTTTAATTGCATTTATTGTATTTTCTGTTTCTACACACTGCTTTTTTATCCAAAATCATAGTACTTTCTTACAGATTTAAAAATGTCTTTTATAAGTACCAAGTAAATAGTTTTTACGAATTATTGCATATATTATACATATATTCAAATAACTTTTTACAGATCAGTTATGAATTCATTTGTCGACAAATATGCTTAAAAACAAATTCTTAACTACTCGATATTGGCTGAGTACCAAGTACTCTGTACGGCTCTATTATTAAAATATTACTTTTTTTTTTAAAATCTTATGAAAAGAAAGTAACAATTCTACAACTATGATATCAAATTTTTAGCATCTATAGAAATAGAAAAAATTCACAACAATTTTAGAAAAATATTTCAAGTCTATTTACAGATTATAAAAGATGTACAAGTGCAATATGGAAAAAACTTTTCTCAAGACTTGTGCTTTTATTTATAATATTTCTGTGCAAAACTTTACATTGTTTAAAGAAATTCCATGTAAGTAATGTTGAGTAAAACTATATTTTATTTCCTAGATTTTAAATTAAAAGATAATAAAAACAGGGTATGTATTTAAATCTAAAAAAATTATTTTACAAAATTATGTTTTATTATGAATGTTTGTGAATAAACAAATACTAAAGTAATTATAAGTAACTAATTAAAAAGTGTGGAGAAATGTTTTATAATTTACAAGTGCAGAATGGTAATAATATCATTGGTGAAAAAAAATGCAATTATTTTGTGTATTTAAATTTGAACCAGCTGTTTACATTTTCTTTCTAAAATATATTTCAAAGACGATAATTTAAAATTAAAACTCTAATAATAATTTTCAGTTTAATGTTAATAAGAAAATTAGTAAGCTTCGCTAGAGCAATATAATCTCACAGAATCTGAATCTTAGTTCATTAACTGCATCATAAAATGATAAATTAAACACCAAAATCCTGGTTTAATCTGGTATAACCTTTCCCCATAAAATACGTTTAGAGAAAAACCTGGATCATGGTTCAACAATTCACCATAAAATGGATTAGAAAAAAAATCCTGAATCATGGTTATACCTTTTACCATTAGATTAGATAAAACCCTATCATCGATCAACTTCTCACCATAAAATTGGATTAGAAAAAACCTTGAATTATGGTTCAACCTTTCACCATTAAATTGGATTTGAAAAAATCCTGAAATGTGGTTCAACCTTTCACCATTACATTGGATTAGAAAAAATCTTGAATTATGGTTCAACCTTTCACCATTAAATTGGATTTGAAAAAATCCTGAATCATGGTTCAACCTTCCACCATTAAATTGGATTTGAAAAAATCCTGAATTGTGGTTCAACCTTTCACCATTAAATTGGATTAGAAGAAACCTTGAATTATGGTTCAACCTTTCACCATTAAATTGGATTTGAAAAAATCCTGAATCATGGTTCAACCTTTCACCATAAAATTAGTTCAACATTTCACCAATATAGTGATATTTTCAAAAGCACCATAAAAATGGTGAAACGTTTCACCAAGATTGTAGTTGCAGCTAAATTTCAGCTACTTTTCACCAGTTTTTTGGTGAAACGTCGAACTTTATTTTTAACAGTGTAGAGTATATGGCGCACGGGAACAAAATTAAAAATTTCACGTTTCTATCTTTTCTAGTTCAGACGATACATGAACTGAAAGTTTCGATTTTTTGACACTAACTCACTCACTCACTCACCGATCATCAATCAGATATGGTACATACCATAGCCCTAGAAACTTAAAATTTGGAATAAAGGTAGTGTTTAGGATACAAAAAAAAAGAAAAAAATTAAAAATCCGAAAAATTTGTAAAAAAGTGTCAAAATTCCAAAAATTTCAAAAACATTGAAAAATTGAAAATAATTCGATCTCGTAGTCTTAACATTTCGTGTAACGACAGTGTTTAGGATTAACAAAAAAAAAAAAAAAAAAAAAAAAAAAAAAGGATAAAATAAAAAAAATTAACAATTTCGAAAATAAAATCGAAAAATCGAAATATTTATAAAAAATCGAACATTCGAAAATAATTTGATTTTGTAGTCCTAGAAACTTGAAACTTGGCATAAAGGATATAAAAAAAGAAAAAGAACATCCGGAAAAATCGAAGAAAAGAATCGAAAGATTCGTAAAAAAAAATCCGGAAAATTTCCGGAATTTTTAATTTTTTTTTCTTTGTATCCTAAACAGTACTTTTATGGCGAATATCAAGTATCTAAGGTTGCGGGTAATATTTCAGACTCCACCCTCCCTTTAACTTAGGCCTAGGAACCTGAAACTTCTTTTTATCTACAAGACTTTGCAAACAGAACTAAAGCTCCAAATTTTTCGTACCTACAAATAATAGGGACAGAGTGGGGACTTAGCGAAAACTTTGGATACGGTCCAAAAAGATCCCTAAGTCAAGAAAAGGGGAATTACTTACAAAAAGAAATGAAATCTCACCAAAAACGTCACATGTAAAAAATTGAAGCTAACGAAAAAGACAGGCTACCGCGGTGCATTCCACTTATCTTTTTTTACAGACCGCTAGAGTGACGTGATGTTCTTTTCGTACACCTACATTTCTGCATTCGAGCATCACGTGACTCCCGCGATCTGTAAAAAAAGGTACGCGTAATGCACCGCGGTAGCCTTTCTTTTTCGTTAGCCTCGTAAAAAATGCAGCCAAGTCTAGTGACCCTTTTACCATAAAAAGTTCTGAGATCGTCTAAAGCCAAGTTTAGCTATCTTATTAATTCTGAAATTTTTATTCACAAATCACTCCTAGTCTCTACATCTTTAGTTAATGATTATTTTGTGATTTGGCAATTACGCAGCACAGGGAAGTTATTACACCTTACTCTGTTGTGGGAACAACGGATTTATTTATGCCTCAACAAACGATCGCCAAAATACTCCAAAGGACTGCCATAAACTACAATACTGAAATAGTTTGACTGCTAAAAAAAATCATTATAAATAGAAAATTCATTATAAATAGAAAAATTATGAATATTTATTTTTTTTATTTATTTAATTGTGATATTAAAAAAAAAACGCTTTTATCAACCAACAGTTTAATATTAATTAATGGTGCAGATGTCGTAGGCCCAAGGTATATTTTTGACGCCGAAATGCTGATTTTATACATGGGCAACACTGCGATTTGCAAAAGATTTTGCTTCGTCTGGCAATACAGTAGAGCATATTGTGTGCGCTTTATATTAAAATAGCTGATTCGCCCGGGATTTCCCGGTCCCGTCAAAAAAATAGTACGAAACGTGAAAACACTCTAAATATCGCTGCACGAATACACGATGTACAATAAATGCGATATTTAATAAAAAGTCGTTCCCCCCACTCCGACCTCTCCCAGCAAATATAAAATCACAGCAAATATATATAAAAAAATCTGTTTAATGCAATTTTCTTTATTAATTTCGTCCATTGTTAGATAGCTATTTATTTCTTTTTCCATAGAAAAAAAAATCAAGATTTACGTTGTTACACCTTACTATGTTATGAGATGGGATGGTATTATTTGATTAAGGCTAAATATATACAGCTGTCACATTCTCGTGCTGCGTAATTCCCAAGTCACAAAATAATCATTAACTAAAGATGTAGAGAGTAGGAGTGATTTCTGAATGACAATTTCAGAGTTAATAAGATAGCTAAACTTGGCTTACGATCTCGGAACTTTTTACGGTAAAAGAGTAATTAGACTTGGCGGAATTTTTTACATGTGACGTTTTTGAAGAGATCTTATTTTCCATCGCTATTGTTAGAAAGAAATTGTATGCACAGAATGTTTATCAAATGAACCAATTTTTGTATGTTTTGTTTTAAATTGCATGAAATGTCTTAAAATACATATGTGTAGTATGTAGCATTATTTGTTCCTAAAAATAAACTCTTAAAACTTAATAACATTTTTTATTTTTCCAAGGATGCTAAAAGATTATATTTATTATACTTGTATTACTTGTTTCTGAAACAAAATTATTTCAGCAAAACACTTTATTGGAGAGCAGATGCGAAATCTGGAGAAATCTGAAATTCTAAATTTATAATAACATAAATATATTACTTTTCATAAAAATTAAAAATAAAATTATGTTTCGTGTTACTAAAAATTATGTAAATCTTTGAGTAATAAAAAGAGTATTTGAAGCACTTCTTTTGTAAAATTGTATGTCATAATCTAACTTTTAACTATAACAAGTAAAATAATGCTTCTCCTGCGAAAGTGCAACTAACTTATTCAAACTGTATTTGTATAAAAATCATTTTCATGTTTTGTATATTTAAAGTTTCAAGAATTAATTTTCTGCACACAAAGCACTACATCTGTTCCACTTTGTATTGTATATGAGATACAAACATCACGTATTGAAACAGAAAAATCTCCTTTGAAGGTACATTTAGAAAAGGAATGTTCAGAAAAGGACTTGAAAGCACATTTAAATAAAGATGATTTCAATAAATGTTACGACCAAATATTTTCTCATAGGGAAATGTATTGGAAATGAATTATTCTTATAGGAAATGTTTTATTACAACAGAAACTTAAAAAAAACTTTTTTGTCGATACTTTTTGTTACATATGTAAATGTTCTATTTACATTTACTATTACATGCACTATTTTTATTAATTAAAGTTAAACAAAAGGAGAATTATACAAACTAAATACAAAAATGCTACTTTTCTTGAATGATATTTAAGTTAATTGAATGACATTTATGTTACATGACAAGTTACATGAATGACATTTTTATATTTTAGTGTATTAAATGAAGTATGTTTGAAAAATTTATTTTTCTAATAGCAATTTTGTAACAAAATTTTTAAAAATTGATACTGTAAAGCAGCGCTTCCCAACCTTTTTTCTTTCACGTACCTCTTTCTTAGGCTTTTCATTTTGGCGTACCCCCATTTCTCATAAACACCCCACTTCCCCTTCACTTAACCATATAACGCAAACATGCTTTTTTTTCATTAGTACTCTGCTTATCACAACGAAATAATAAATCAACACAAATTAAATACACATTTCTAACCTTTTAATTTTTATCTTGCATTTTAAAATTAACATTGCTTTTTATATTAGCTAAACATAAAAAAAATCAATATAGCATTAATTTTTTTTTAACTATCTTACGATCTTATCTTATTACGATGTTTATTGATAACAACTTTGTCTCATTATATACAAATAACCAAAATGACTTTTCATATTCTTAATGGGATCCTTGAGTTTGTTTCATGGAACTGAATTTCCTAAAATCGGGTTCAAACGAAGACAGATACAATCTCAAGCGCAACCTACGTTATACACGGCTAAGCCTCCTATGTAGGAGCTCTAAACACGGCCGGTGCATGACGTTTAAAACGTCACATGGACTGGATCATTTTTACACGTCGATTGGTGCAAATCGGCGCGCCCCCCGTTTTGCACCAATCGGCGTGTAAAAATGATCCACTCCATGTGACGTTTTAAACGTCATGCACCTGCCGTGTATAACGTAGGTCGCGTCTCAAGTCAGGAGCAGCGTCAAAGTTATTGCGATATTTTTTTTAATATACGCATAAGACGAAAATGCTCTTTCGACATGCTCGGTATTTGTGAAAGGCAACAAGTGTTTTATAGCCTTATCACTTAGTTCTTGGTACTTTTCTTTTACTGCTATCCAAAAATCAATAATATTTCTCTGGTTGAAATCAGATTACAAAGAAGAATCAGTCAAAAGTTCGATCAAATTTTCTTTTTCAGAAACTGATAAATTTTTGGTTTGTTGCAAGAACAAATCGTTAAATGGGTTTGAAATCCAGTTATTTTCACAACTCTGCTTCAGAAAACATTGTCTGAACAACATATTAAGTTCCGTTAAGTGAGCCATTATACTAGATTTTACTTATTGTAGTAATTTTAGTTTCAGATAAAAAAAAGTGTTTGAAAAACTTCCTGTTGGTGTTTTCTGATGCACGATTCCCAAAAATTTAATTTTTTAATCATAGTCTCGATCTTGTCAGATATCTTAAAAATGGTTATGGAACTGTTCTGTAATCCGAAAATAAGTTTATTTATTTATGAAAAAATGTCAGATAAGTATGCAAGCATATGAAGCCATTTTTTTTCATGAAATTTAGAGCTGAGCTCAAAAGGATGCTCTTAAAAAAAACTTGAACTTCGTGTCTCAATTCAAATAATCTTTCAAGTACTTTTCCTCGTGAAAGCCACCTCCGCTCTGTGTGCAAAAGCAATATAGCATGGAGGTGGTCCATATTTTTACACAAATATTTGAATAGTCTGAAGTTTGTTGAATTAGACTTAATAAAATTAACAACTTTGATAGCGTGGTGTAGTATATCCTTCAATGAGTCTGGCAGGGGTTTGGTCGCTAGACTGTGTCTGTGTGTACAACAATGGCTTCATGCTACAAGTGATGCAATTTCTTTGATTAGACCGCATAAGCCTATATAACACACAGGCATAGATTTTCCACCATCAGTGGAAACTCCACAGCAATTGGCCCAATCAATTTCTTTTTCACAGATATAACTGTGAATGGCATTAAATATATCCTTTCCTGTACTTCTTTCTGTAAGAGGATGGCAGAGTAGCAGATTTTCTTCAAGTATATTATCATTCAAATATCTTGCAATAACGAGCAAAACTGACAGATTGGAGATATTCGTACTCTCATCCACCTAAATTGAAAGACTATCTTTTTATTCCTTGAATTACTGAAGATTCAATATCAGCAAACATGTCACTAATTCTTCGACAACTGTATTGTTTGAAAAAGGAATATTTTTAATTTTTTTTCACATTTTCCTCACCAAACATACATTCGAGAGCCTCTGATACAATGATATATCAAAATTTCAGCATTTGTATGATTTTTATCACTTTTAGCAATATGATAGCATATTATGTACAATGCTTCAACAGCGTTTGTAGAAAACACATAAGATGCTACATTAGGGCCGCTTGATAGTCACTGAAAGAAACTGACATCGCTTTATTTTTATTAATTGGATGTTTTGTCTCTAAATGGTGCAGTAATAAAGATGGTTTCATGCTAGCATTAGACAATATATTTCCATAAAAAACGCATAGTGGTTTTAAAAAATCTTTCTCTCTCGTGAATGAAAATCCATATTTTAAGTATTCATTTTTATATTTTCTTTTCTTTAATGGGGCACTAATGCTTTGAGTTTTATTTAACGTATTAGGTTTATCACTTACCAGAGTAAGCCGATTAACAGCTGCTTTGAGGTTGTCTTGCGCTTCTAAATAATTAGATTGTTTCGAATTGCTTGCAGTTGCGAACTCACCAGGTTCAATTTCAATCGCAGTTTCAGTTCTCCTAAGACTTCCGATTTTCAACAAAATATCCATTTTAAACACAAAACAAAATCACTCATATAATAAATAAACACAATTGAATCCATTTGGACATTACACTGTTAACTAGTTATTTTAAAAACACAAATTGCACAAATTGTGCCTATTAGTTGCTAAAATCAGTGTAAAAATTGTTTTAAACTCATAAAAGAGTTTAACTACTGGTGTTGCTTGGTTGTCCACTGCACTCTCCCGGTTTTGCGCTAAAAATAATGATACTGTAATTAATTTCGATAAAGCAAGAATTATCTATAGGTTCAATAACCCATTTAAAGCCACCATTAAGGAATCATTGGAAATTAAAATTAGGAAGGATTGTATTTGTAATGATAACTTTTCTTTCAAGATACCTAGTTTATGGAATACATTTTTAACCCCTTGTTAATTCATAGTTTAGTTTTTCGCTCTTTGGCAACAGAGCGAGCGCCCGCTTATTTTATTTAAATTTTTCCAAGCTGTTGATTTCAATTTTCTCGTGTCGAAAATTAAAAGGACCGTAATCGTTTGTGTTGTTCTTCTTCCCCGATGATGGCTTTAAGTCTAAAGCCGAAACATGTAGGATTTTAGCTCTTTTATGAGTTTAAAACAATTTAATTTTTACACTGATTTTAGCAGCTAATAGGCACAATTTGTGCAATTTGTGTTTTTAAAATAAATAAACACTTCAAATTAAATACTTGTTAAAATGAGGGAAGCTTTTCTATCAAAATATGTTAGTGATATAACTCCGCCTATTCGAAAACGAAAATAACGGTCAGCTTTTCAACACGTTTAAACAAAAGACATTAAAGCTAGAAGCTTTGACGTAATTTAGGCATTCTGTAATTATTATTAATAACAGAGCAGTAAGAAAAAAGTGATGAGAAAAGAATTTTGCATAATTATTAATTGAAGTTTTCGGGAAAATGGGGAGAAATGTGCTTATGCAATATGCTTAGCAGTGGACGGAGCTAGTGACATTGCATTATGGATGAATTATTAGGTCTGTGGGCCTTTTCTTTTATTTTGGATGTAACATATTGGATTTACACATGAGAATAACTTTGTAATCCCAAACTATCAATTTTCTTTATATGTTTTCAGTTAAACCATTTTCGTGATTTCCGCCATTACCGATATTATTTTCACGTACCCCCAGCAGCCCCGCCACGTACCCCAGGTTGGGAACCGCTGCTGTAAAGGGAAACAAGAATATTAAAGTTGAATTTTTATTGAGTGTTTGTGTTCGAATGAAAGTTTTCTTTTCCTCGTTTAGTGTGATAACACAAAACAGCAAATATTAATTAGGATTCTTTTATTAACGTAATAACAATATTTTAACTTAAATGCCTTAATTTAACCAAATTCAAGGTATTTAAAGAAATAATTTTATCAGACCAGGTTCTTTTTACAAAGTTCTTTTATTCTAAATTTTCATTACTGACAGAAATTTAAAACGAAATGCAAAATTTAATTTTCCTCTCGAAAATGACAGCAAAATGTTGACTTTGGAAGAACAGATTGCTTTTATTACAATAATTTCCTTTATCGTCTTTAATTGTTTTCACATTACAATTTACCGATTACCACTAATCCTTCTGTTCATTTTTCTTTCTGTCTGAGAAGATCTAAAAACAAGAAATTCTATATTAAGGTATGTAAATATGCAATTTTCTATATAAAAAAATTAAAAAATGTATATGCATGAATTTAATTTAAATGCATTCCTGAATGGAAATCAAATTATTACTCTACATGTACATTTAACTGTTTTTCTTGTATCTTTCATGTGTACCAAAATCTTTATTAATGCATAAAATGTTTTTTCTATATAACACATAACTTATAAATAAAATAAAATTTAATGCATTTTACATGTTTAAAGGCTAATGAAAACCCTTTATAGGTTCCTTACGATTTCAGATCCAGTAGGGCGGTCTCTCTGCCAGGCCAAGCTTTAAAAAATAATAATAAAGCCAACAAACGAAAAAACACCCTGAATCAAACGTCAGACCACTTGCTGCGAACATACAAAGGAGAACTCCTCCATACAAATTCTACTAAACATGCCAAAGTAAAATACCAGATATCAAACGAATCAAACATCGCAAAAAGAATCTAATGAAGTAATACTTAAATTTCAGGCTAAACATTTCTATATGGTTTTTTATCTACGACCATCCATAATGTCATTTATTAATATAATAATTATATGTACTACCTATTAAAACATACATTATTTTATTTCAAAACACATAACAGAGCAGTGAACATGTCCAGAAGCTTAAAGAAGACACCGAATAAACACAATATGAGTAACTGAAAATGCTTCGGGAACAAGAGGTGAAAATATTTTTAAAACTTTTAAATATATTGACTAGTTTTAGTGCATATACTAAAAATACCAACGTTTGACACACAATATAATCGTACAATAAACAGACGCACGTTTCATGAGTAACTTGGACTCACTTCCTCAGTGTAAATAAAATTAAACCCTATTGTATCCCACCAAAGACATGAAAATGAATCTAAAAACCCAAATGAAAAACAACAATACACCGAGAAACTCCTCACGCATGAGCCACCAATCAGATTAAGCCGGAAGTGATTCACTATGACAAAGTAACTCAACCCAGAAAGGTGAGATGTAAGGTTCACTTGAAAAATCTTTGACTAGGGAGTTACCAAATTTATGAATATAAACTGCCTCAAAGAAGTCTAAATCTAATGGAGTGTTACTTTTCTTGATAATAGTGGCTGAGTCGAAGTTAAAATTATGTCCCTCACTCCAAGAGTGACAAGCAATAGAGGATTTTTGTAATTATTTTTTCTTAATGTAATTTCTGTGTTCATTGAGTCTGAAACGGAGTTGTCGTTTAGTCTGTCCTATATAGGACAAACCACATTGACATTGGATATTGTAAATGTCCCAAAAGTTTTGATGTGAAATTTTATCCTTTAACTGTGAAAAATTTAGTTTATTAACTGGCCTAAAAACAACCTTAAAACCATATTGTCTTAAAATATTAGCTATTTTATAGCTAATGCTATTGTGAAATGGTAAAATAATGAGGTTAGAAAAAAATACTGGGACATCAGAAGTATCAAGATTACTATTTTTATTTAGACAACGAAAAATTAAACGGTTGATATAAGCCAAACTAAAACCACTATTAATAGCAACTGATCTGATATAATTCAATTCAGTAACAAGGGAAACATTATCAGAACAAATAGGAAATTACTCTATTAATAAAGAAATGAAAAGCCGATGCTTTCTGAGAAGGGGGGTGACACGAATTAAAATGAGGGGGGAGTGAGACTGCAAAGGGTTTCCGGTATGCGTGAGGAGTTCCTCGGTGTGTTGTTGTTTTTCATTTGGGTTTTTAGATTCATTTTCATGTCTTTGGGGGGATACAATAGGGTTTAATTTTATTTACACTGAGGAAGTGAGTCCAAGTTACTCATGAAACGTGCGTCTGTTTATTGTACGATGATATTGTGTGTCAAACGTTGGTATTTTTAGTATATTTATCCACACAAGATTTTATTCATAATAGTTTTAGTGCAATTTGAAAGTGTTTTTTTAAGCTTTTGGATATGTGCACTGCTCTTTGATGTTTTTAAAAAATAAATTAATGTCTGCTTTAATAGGTAGTATAGATAATTATTACATATCTATACATGGCTGAATTATAAACAAGTTGACCGAATTTAACAAAAATCTGTAAAGATACTGAAAATTAGCTTTTCGGCTTTTTTGTCTGTTAATTTTTTAAAACAACATAGCGACTTAAATAATCGACAGAAAAACATAAGGTGAGTTGAAGTTCAGTTATAAAAAAGTAACATTTCTATCTTTAATTAGAAAAAAAAAACTGTTTATCAACTCTAAAGTAAAAAAAAAAAAAAAAAAAAAAAAAAAAAAAAAAAAAAAAAAACACCAAAAGCGATAAAGCCTCTAAATAATTGCGTAACATGGAAATAACTTTTTAATAACAATCGAGTGGTTATTTTTGTTATCTCAGAATAACTAGTACCATATCGCGTTTTCTTCATCTAGCAGTCAGGTTTAATTATTTATATTGTTTTCCATATCATAGAAACTCAACACTTTCTCGCCAAGCAAAAGAAACAACAATGCAATGAACAGCTAACAAAAGGAATTTCCGCCAATTGATGCCTAACGATTTTAAAAGATTAATTTATTGCTCTATCTAGTTTATATTTTCCGAATTGAAGAAAATGGGTTTGCGGGACCTCTATAGCTTGCGTTCTATTTTTTTAAAAATTATATTTAAAAAAAATTATAGCACCATGTTTTGAATTATTTTTTAACCTTTGTCATATATCATTTTTTTTTCTGAATTAAGTTGGATGTTCAGTGCAAATACAAAACCTTGCAAGAAGAAGTGATATTTCATGAAAAACAACTCGTTCTAAATTGTACCGCCAAGCCACAAATCTAAAACGTCAGTTGTAATAAAGGAAAAAATGTCACATAAAAAGAAGTGATATAGAAGTGCATACTTCGAGTACCGTGTAAAACTCTATCACTATTCATAATGTTTCCAAAGGAATCGGAATGAGTTACGGTATGAGAAAACTGCTTGGCAAATTGCAGGCGTATATGCAGTGTAATAAATTTGTAAATTTGAACAAAAAAAAAAAACCTTTTATAAATAATTGTATGAGAAAGATCTGTAATAAACCAGAAAAAGTTGTAAAACATACACAAAATAGTATATAAGCGTGGTAATCAATCATTATCACAATTATACTACTTTCCAATATTTCTTAATATAATCTTCAGTTACATAAATAAGTTTAATCTACTCTTCCGTAATCTCTATAATAAAAGCCTAAGTCATCTGACTGTCATCAACAGTTCCGGGATGCCCGCTTCACTTTTTCATGCAGGCGGCCATTTTTATTCAAAATTATTTTTTCTAATAAAACTGCATGAAAGTTGCATTTTTAGAAAGATCGTTCAAAATAAATTAATATTTGAGAGATGACTTACGTTCAATTATGTATAAATTCTGCAATAATTTCAGTTAAAATTAGGTTCGCAGTTCAAATTCTCTATCCATGAAAGTAAACAACAACAAACAAAAAAGAAAAAAAAAACATTCATTCGCCGTGAATGTTTAAAATATTAAATCATGGAGGTAACCGTTCGTAAAGCAAGTTCTCCGTGAATGATTTTTTGGACCGCTGTCTGGTGTCAAAAAATAATTCGCACCAGGGAGACAATCAAAGTTTACCATAATTATGTGCTGTACAACTCAACTTCCTTCGGTATCTTTTCTTGACGTATGCTGGATGTAAACAAATAAAACTCATGTAATAATATTTAATGAATCAAATTTCGAAACGAATTATCAGTTATTTTGGTATTTTTGTATTATACTTGCCAGGAAGAGAGATCACCGAAAATGATTGTTAATCACCAATCATATTTATCATTGTTAATGACCAATCGCGTTCAAAACAGCAATTTAATATACATTTATAAAATACATAACATCATTAAACACTTTTATGTTATTTGGGCGCAAATCTCGCCAATAGCCTTTTTAAAATCGCCAATACCAGCTTTTATTTTTCGCGTGTGCAAATTAGAAACGATGCTTTGGTTTTGAAATCAAATGTTTTGATGGAATAGTTGTCGCAGATGCACCGGGGTTGGCACGATTTTTGTTTTGCGCCATTTTGGCGAGAAAATCCCATTTTCAAGTACCGGTTAGAGATTGCTAAAACAGCATATTACTTTTATTTTATTATGAAATAGTTTATTTTATATTAAAAAACACACACTGTTATTATAAAACATACACAATGATTAATATATTATAAAACACACAATAGTTAATTTATTATAAAACATACGGAATATGCTCTACCGGGTTAACATAAGAAAAATCTAGCCGAAACAGCCAGGTTTCTCAGGCATAAAATCGCCGTTTTGGAGCCAAAATGATACCCAGGTTTGTCTGCGACAGCTATACCTAAAAGCATTCATCATTAAAAGTGGTAAATAATATAGAAACAAAGTAAAATAATACAAAAATAATTTAGTATCCATTTATTAAACACATAAAATCATATCGACGGCTTTTAGCATAAAATCATATCGATGGCTTTTTCTACATATTTAGGATGGTAGTTTTATTGGCGGTATGTTATATCCATGGAAATGAATATGAGATATATATTCTAATCACATACTATATACCTATGAATATAATGTATATATATCTATATCTACTGTAGCAATAAAAGCGTCTTTAATTGTCTTTTATATTTCTACTACATAATATTAACTATAGAGTTACAAAATAGAGAGAAAAAACGGGTTTTTTGTAATTAGAATTATAGGCGCCAATGTTGGCGCGGCTTATTTACCTGTTACAGACCTTAATAGTCAGTAGACATTAAGCAGAAATACCAAAATAAGAGAATTACGCAATTATGAAAACTCCTAAACTATATCAAGAAAGGAGAGAGAGAAAAACAGAGATCGGCATCTAGAAGGATGTTCGTTAATTTTAATCAGATTGTACGTCACGGGTCAAAAGTTCTGACAGCAAATAGAGTTTAAAGTGAATGTGATTAAAACTTAGGCACATGAACCGCCTTACCCAAGACCTGAGGGACTTTTAGCGCGCACGACCAGGAGAGTTCCTGTATGCGCTACGTTGGGGGGAGCGCCGCCACCTGCTGACCACTTCCATTCTCTTCAAAAAGTTCAATGTTTCACCAAACCATACTCGAAAATTACGTGTAATAATATGCAGCCTGATTATGGCGCATTATTCAAGACGTTTTAGATGAGAATAATGTTAGATTTTCTAATCTTCCGTAATAGAGTCTACAGCCAAAGTTAGCTAGAAACAAAAAAAATATTAGCAACAATATGGTTCAGTGTAAATATGGATATCATTAAATACTTTCACAAAACAGACTTCATTGCATCAAATCGTATTAACTGAAATACGCCAATTGGTAATGGATTCAAGTACGGAAAATTACGTAATATGTTTAAGAATCTCCACATTAGCGAACATATTGCAACTGATAAGCAAACGTACATGAAGCATAAATGCTTAAGTTGGTTAAGGGATTTTTGTCAAGAAATATGCAGGGCCTGATTAACGCACAGGCCAACTATGCCGCGGCCTTGGGCCCACTGCTGATGGGGCCCCAAAAATGAATAAAATGATTAAAAAAAGTTTCTTAAAAATGAAGTTTTCTGCAATTATTTCTCAAAAACAGAACAAAAAGATTTTGCTTAACTTGGCAACTGTATCATAATATCTAATAATAATTCTCGAAAAAATCTCTAGCTACTATTTCAATTTGAAGGGCCCCAAAAAGTTGCTGGGCCTTGGGCCCCAGGTGAGCGTAATCGAGCTCTGGAAAGATGAAATACATAACAACAAAAAATATGTGAAATGCTACCATGATCGCAAAAGTTCTTGATTTGTCTATTCGAATCTTCGGGTTTGGCGAAGGATTAAGGAAAAAAAATTAAATTATGAATAAAAGTAACGTGTTACAATACTTAAAATACATTTAAGGCAGACCAAACTGGTCGCCAGTGGCGGCTAGTACAGTAATATTTACGAAAATGGAACGTGTTTATAACGTAATCCTTTCTTAAACGGAAAATGTCACGTTCATAACAGATTACGATATACCATACAATTTTACTATTAATATGGGGACATGTATAGAGGGAATTTTTTATCGGTGTCGGGATTTCGTTTACACAAGCTACACTGTGAAAGATTTTCGTAAAATTTCAGTAGATGTACCGTAAATTAACGGTACTTGTACCGTTTTCACTCTTTCCGGTATGAGTACCGCACTTCTAAGATATATTAAGCTTAAAAAAAAACAGTATATGTGCCTTTTCGATTATAAATGGTATTTATAACGTAAAAGGGTTGTTTTTCAGTAAAAAATTGTATTTATACCGCATAATAATTATGTTTCAGTAAGGAAAAAGGTAGCCCCTCCACGGTGTACGGCAACCCCTGAAGTGATGCTCTTTCTCTTGTTACGTAATGCGTGCAGGCCTCAGGGGAGGGGGCAGTGCAGCCAGTACATATATTTTAAATATTTTACGGTACATATACCGTCTAGTTAAATTATGGTATATATACTGATCACAAAGTTGCCAGTATATGTACCGTAATTTTTGACCAAAGTTTTTTACAGCGTATACTGTAGTATGTCTCAGACAGTTAACGTCTATTATTAGGTGCATTGATGCTAATATGCATCTAATCTTAAATTTTTGTTATTTTTACCAACTCAAAATGCCCACTTAAAAAATCCTTCCTTTTCAGGTGGTGTTTCTCGTTTAAATATTGGTATTAAAATCAAAAAATCGGTTTTTCAAACTAATAAATAAGAATAGGTATTCAAACAAGACGTTTCAACATTTTACAGATTCTTGTGAGCAGGTATGCAAAAAGTAACTGGTCATACGGGTTTCACATACATTATAAAGACCTGCAGGTCGGCAAACAATTTTCCCATACTGCATCTCACTCACAGACCATTGGAGACATTATGAATAGTGATAGATATTTACACAGCACTCAGATTATGCACTTCTACATCACTTCGTTTGATGAGATATCACTTCTTTTTGCAAGGTAATTTACATTATACATCCAATTTAATTCAGAAAAGGAAAAGAAGCAATATGACAACGCTATATATAAAAAAATAAGTGAGGCAATAAACTTTTTATATATGAAATACGTCTTACAAAGCATAATATTTGATATATTTAAAATTATTCAAAACCATTTTATTGATTCCACTGATCTCAAAAGGATTTATGTATTCTTTAGAAATGATAAAATGTGACGAACGAAATATCCATAAATGTTTGTTCTATATAAGGTATAGGATGGCTCATGATTAACTTACCAAGGTTTTTTTTTTTCTTATAACTCTTAAAACTCTCTCTTTAACTCTCTCTTTCTTATAACTCTTTACATTTTCAAAATTTCGTTCGAATTATACAAAATATGTACATGCATAAAATTATTTGTTTTTTTTTAGTGGATACGTTTGAAGAATTTGCGTAATTTCAAAATAAAATATATTGAGCTTTTATTCTGGAAATATAACATTCTTGCGATAGACGCGGCTGAGACACAGATTATCTGATTCTATAGTCATTTTTTTTTTTACTTTTTATAATATTTGCTTAAACTCTAAGACTTGATGACTTTTCCAAATTTCCCATGTTATCTCTTTTATAAATATTTGTAAATCTGGAAGTAAGCCAAACAAAACTTGTAAAACATGCACGAAATTTTATGTAAGCGTGATAATCAAGTATTATCACAATTATACTTTCTAATATTTCTTAATATAAACTTCAATTACATACATAAATGCATTTAATCTACTATTTTAAAATAAATGATCAACGTAAAAATAGCACAAATAAAGATATATAAAATGGCAAAGAGCTGTTTCGGAGCCCCTAAAGCTCCATCATCAGTGCCAAATTTAAAAGATTAAAAACTGATCCAAAAGTTTAAGCCATGTTTAAGCTACATGGCTTAAACTTTTGGATGAGTTTTTAATCTTTTAAATTAGCTTTAGGTGCTCCGAAGCAGCTCTTTGCCATTTTATATATTTTTATTTGTGCTATTTTTGCGTTGATCATTTATTTTACTATAACGGCACACAGTTCAATCCACCTATTTTACATTTAATCGACTATTTTACAATTACAGTGAAACTTTCGAAAATGGATCTTTTTCATAAAGTAATCCTTTCTCAAAAGGAAAATGTCATATTCCTACCGGTATGAATACCATGCAATTATACAATGAAGATGGAAACGTTTATAAAACGGATTTTTTCCCAGTCTTTTGAAATTCCGTTTACACAAGCTTTACAGGTATGTCTCAGTTTAATTAACGTCTAGTTGCATTGATGCTAATGTGTATCTGATCTTATTTTTTGTTATTTTGACCTACTCAAAATGCCCTCTTAAAAAATCCTCCCCATACAAGGGTGCTTATATTACAAATCTATACTAATAAAAGAAAGTTTCGCTCTGTGTGTCTGTGTGTGTGTGTGTCTGTTGGCGATGGCTAGGAAAATCTAGCCCACCTAGGCGGAAATTTGGGTGTCGATAGTTCAAGGTCTGGCCATGTGCACCTGAGCCTCAGAATTTTAATATTTTGATAATTAGCCTAGATATTAATTAGATTATCATTAACCATCGCTTCTAAAATGTCAACTTTTAAATCAAAATGGCGAAAGAAACGGACTGGCGCATTGGATTTGCGACCGGAAATGAACGAATTCGAAATTATTTAACTAATTAGCGAATTTTAAGAAAACTGATTGAGATATCAATTTGAAAATTTCTGAGCATATGTAAAAAAATCTTCTGTATATGACTATGTGATTTTTGAAAAATTCGGTTGGTAATTTTTTTTTTAATTTACGCAAAAAACTGCCAAAAATCTGCAGGCGCCAGTGAAAACGATCCCAGAAAGTTTCAGACAGGGATCTGCTTTCATTAAAAACTGAACTACAAAGAGATCTGTTTCTCGGGAAAATCCCTCCATTTAGTTTGCGAAAATGAAAGGAAATAATTGCCAATTTTTACTAATGAACAAAAATTTATGTAACTAATTAAGATATAGATTTGAAATTGAGGTCGGGAAGGGGGTTATCTGCCGGCTATTTTAGCGTAGCGTCTTCGTTATGTTCTAATTATCAGAAAAATGTAATTCTTTTTTTAATGATCGCGTTACTGTAAGTGACGGTGGTTCTCTTGAACAAATTATTCATTATATTTGCGGGTATGGGGAGGGAGGGGGTTAACGCCTATCTCTGAGATTGTAATTATCTCGGGCCCAGGCAACGCCGGGCGGGTTAGCTAGTAAAGGTAATAAAATAAACAGATAGGTTCAAGAAGCTACTAAAAAATAATGGCCATGCAAACATAGAAGCTTCAACTTTTTAATGTTTCAAATGAACAGGAATACAAAAGTAACTAGTCATATGGGTTCACACAAACAGTTCAAAGGCCTGCAGGTCGCCAAGGAGTTTTCACATACCGTACCTCACTCCCATTCCTTTGGAAACATTATGTGTAGTGATAGATTTTTACACGGTACTCGGAGCATGCACTTCTATATCACTTCTTTTTATGTGATATCACTTCTCTTTATGAATGACGTTTTAGACTAGTGGTTTGGCGGGACCATTTACAACGAGTTGTTTTTCATAAATATTATACTTTTATTATCATAATAACTGCACCAAAGATAAAAATCATTTCATCAATGCAAAAGTTGATGCTTAAAACTTGAGAAATTTTATTTAGTGTAGATTTCAGCGTGAAAATATGTGATTATAATTTATTTCATATGGGTATATATGGTTTTGTAGACAGATCAAAATACGCATTATGATATTTAAATTGTTTATAATAAAGTGAAAAATTCTGATTTATTGAAATATTGAATTGAAAATGTATGAAGAGTTGTTATGTGTTTATCTACAAACTAATGCAAATATAAAGTTTAACAACTTTTTAGTATAAAAACATCAAATTATATTAAGCCTATTAAAAGTGTATGTAGGACATAAAATATGATCCGACAAGTGATGTGCGAAATTTAGTATGCATTCTTTAAATTTTAAATAGTGTAATTAGAAAAGTTAAAATAGTTTCATCTAAGTTCTTAAAAGAATATATTTTTTTAAACTCTTAATATGGATTACAAGTACGCTTTATACTAATTGAGTTTTATTTAATAAAGTGGAATATTCTTAAGTATTGAAATGATTAATTATAAATGTATTAAAAGTTAGGCATTAATGTACAAACTTATGTAAATAACAATTTTAACCGATTCTAAGTCCGTATAACATTTAATAATAGTCACAATAAGCATATATAACTCTATGTAGGACCTGAATAAAGTGTATGCTGACAAAAAGAGGAAGTGATGTACCAAATTATGTATACATTTTTAAAAAAATACAATAGTTTAATTTTTTTTAGTTTGCAGGTTTTACTGGTTAAGGTTTGAAATATTTTTCGTGAAACGGCTACTTCTAAAAAACAAATGATAACATTCATAAAGTGGTTATGTCACGCAATACATATTCTAATGCACTGATCTTCTATTTCTCATTTACTTTTGGCATGACTAAATTGATATTTCCTTTATAGTAAAAATGCATGCCAATAACATTCAAAATCGGTAAAATAATAACTGCTTAACTGAAGTTGTAACATCTGTTTGTGCCTAACATTCAGAAAAATATTGAAAATGCTTAACTTATTGCGACAGCATAAGAAGGGACCCCCCCCCCCACCCACCATTAAAGGGATCTGGTACCTGTATACCTTGATTGGGACATCACTTTATGTATGCATTACAGAATAATTGTTTCAAGATTCTACGAGAGCTCTGTTAATGTCAGTGAATAGATTATCTAAATTATATAAACTGTTTTTAAAATAAATACAGATATTTGTGGTAAAATGACTTATATAAACTGCTACAATGATCCACTATGATATCCACAAAAAATACTTTTTAAAAAAGCCAAGTTTAGAAAAAAAGTTTGAAAGATGCGTCTAAAAATGGATGTGATATCAATTTTCCCATCTTATATTGTAGCACTTATTAGACATTTTCTATTAACTCAGTTTTCATATGTAAATTAATCAAGTGCCTATGATATGTTGATAGAAACCTTCGCGCTTGTATTAAATATACTATTACCTGTTTCTGAAAATTTATATATGATGGGCTTGGAGCCATCCTAAAAAAATATACAAAATCGTAGAATATTACTTTGAATAAGGACAATCTTAATTTTTACTACGGACTTGGGTGCTTAGAAAGTTATGTAAAATATAGAAATATGGTAACAAAGACCATGAAAAATTAACTTTAAAAAAATTTAAATTTCAGATACATGTTATGGTGTATTTAGTTCAGGAGAAAATGATATCTATCAATATATAAACATATCTACCAACATGTACACACTTGACTTATTTATATTTGAAAACTAAGTTATTAGAAAAAGTTAGTAAAAACTACTAGAATTTAAGCTGCAAAAATTGTTTTAACCCCATTTTTTAGACAATTTTCAACAGTTTTTTTAAGTTATTTTTTGTGGATGGTGGATTAATAAAATAATAAAAGACATGCTGACATTCGTCGCATTTTAACTTATACATGTATCATACATACTCATACATACATCAATGCACTATTTTTGTCGTGCAAATTACTTTTCTATAGACACGGATACTTAACATATGTGCTGAAAGTTCCCGGTCTGGCACACAGATGGCGTTGCAATCGCCAAACCGATGCTTTTTTTAGTAAATACTAACCTTTAAAAGGTAGCAGAAAAAATGTTATGACGATTCGCCGTGTGGATAAAACGTTACAGTGGTTTTAGTTGAACGACTTTGTTGATAAACAAAAAATGGATAAACAAGAATTTCAAGAATTGTTATTTGATGGGGAAAAAACACCGTTCAAACAAAAGCTTGGCTTGATAAGCGTTATCCGGACACTGCACCAGGTAAATCAACCATTATTGACTGGTTTTCTGAATTTAAACGTCGTCGTACGGACACCAGTGATGCACCACGCAAAAGAGGTGAATACTCCGGAAAACATAAAAAAAGTCCACAAAATCGTTTGGGGAACCGCAAAGTGAAGTTGTAGGAGATAGCTCAGACTCTGAAAATATCCAAGGAACGTGTAGGTTTTATTTTGAATGAACATTTGTCTATGAAAAGATGTTGTCAAAGTGGGTGCCGCGCATGTTGACTTTTAACCAAAAACAACAACGAGTCGATGATTCTGAGCACTGTTTGGAGCTTTTTCGTTATGAAATTCTGTTATTTATTATTAAATTATTATTTTTATTTATTTAGTAAATTATTATTATTAAATTATTATTATTATTATTATTATTATTATTATTATTATTATTTATTAAAGTTATAAAGTTATAAAGTTATGTTAAAAAGTTGTGTTTTCTTTATTAGACCGGGAACTTATCAGCCCATGTGTTATCATTATTCACGAAATAATGTATCTATTCGTAAACTTGTAGAAAATTGCCATTCTGGTCACTTTACTTAACCTACTACAATAATAATAGTCCCTAATAATTCATTATATATTACATATTTGTAAAGTTTATTTTATTAGATACCAAATTCATTGAAATAATCCTATGCCAGTATTTTATCATATTTTGCAGTCTATCGTTTAAAACTATTTTTAATAAAAAATAAATTAATAAAGTGAAAATATATCATATACACGCATAAGTATAAATACTTGCATACGTAGGGACATTAAAATAATACATGAATAACAAAATAAAAAACAAAAATGCAAAAATATATATAGATCTTCTCTTTATTTTAATGTGCGTTTAAACAATGGTCTGTCATGTATAAGTGCAAATTTATTCATCATATATATATATATATATATATATATATATATATATATATATATATATATATATATATATATATATTCAATCTATGAGAGAATACTGCTATATGTAAATACATAAGGATTGGTTTGTTGTATGAAGGATAACGAATTGAAGTATTTGGATACATTTTGATCGTCACATTCACACCAGCAACACAATCTACACGGTATCATTAGATAAAACCATTTAAGGGTGTACTCAAATCCAAACTGCTTATTTTGAGACTTATTTTTAAATTCATTTTTGCTCTAAAATGCATCCATTTGGCAGGTTCGCTTATTCAAAAACTTTATAATGTCCGTATTGGTCGATTTTTTGATAAAGGCAGTATATATTTCAAAAATTGCTGTCAAAGTGGACATTTTGAACCGAATTTCCCGAAGCGATAGCGCTGGAAACAAAAGAAAATTATCGTACTGTGAAAATAATTGTTTGTATATCAATTTCTAATTAATTGAACGAAAAATAAAAACACATGTCACTTATAAATCTCTTCATGAACCACGTTGCCAAGTATCCTGTTTCTACTTTTAAAAATGAGTCTGACTTTTTGAGTTGCTGAGCGTGGAAAAATATTTCTTAGGAATACCGTCTTAACGAAGAATATTAACGAATCTCTTCAAATATTGCAGTAGTTTGTATCATTTATTATAACAGCATTTTATGTTAACAAGCAAATGGCAGACGTTCAGTGGTTTGTATGCTTTTCATGATGCTCAAACTACAGAAAATAGACTGACAGCTCATTTGCTTGCAAAAACCTTGTTAGACGACACAAGGAATCTGAAAATGTGCCTTTTTACACAATTTATTTTGAAAAAGTTTTTGCAATGGAATGAAAATACTATAAAACTGTTTCGTTTTCAAAGGAAGCAAAAAAGTTTTAATAATTTAAAACGTCTTAATTTTGTTACAAGAAAACTTACAAAATTATGGAACAAACAAGACTATTTAAAAATTTCTTATATCATTATGGCACATTTCAAAGAAATGCATTGTCATTTTCAGATATGTGGAAACCAAAATTGAAACTGATATACCTATTTAGAAAATCTACAAAGTCCATATTAATTTATATCTATATTTGTATTCATATATTAAGAAATTAAATTTTATTTCTAGCACCATTATTGAGAAATAAAATGTGTTGTACTTTGTTTTTTCAAGCGTATTGTTTGTAAGGCATTTTTTTATTTTATATAAAAGTATAAAACTATAATATCTTAAAAAATAATTCCAAATTGTTTAATAATAATTTATAGTGCTATATTATTAGTTCAATGAACCCTTTTCTGTTATAAGATATATTTAAAATGAAGCACAATTCATCTTCGTGAATTATTTTTTAAATACTTTTACATAAATGTTTAGAACATACTTTTAAATGAATAAAAGAGGCATAATTAACATAAATAAAAAATTGGAATCGTTACAAATGAATAAGTATTGAAAATAGAATTGAATAAGAACATATAAATACTTAAACAAGCAGACAAAAAATGTTATATAATATCGAAAGAAAATTTATAAAAATCAATCTGTCAATGTATAATTGTTAATGATGTAGTTTACTACTAATAAAACATTTCAAAGCTATGACCCACTTTCATGGATCTAAAAAAACGAAACTATTACAATAAATCCAACACTTTGAGGGTAATTTACTGTATAAAATAAATCCTGCATTGTACATTAAACGCTGTTTTCTATTGATCATTTTATAAAGATGTTGATAGTTGTGTCTGAATGATTCTCGCTTATTCTGGTAATCGAAAAATAATCCCATTTAAAAAAACAAAACAAAACAAAACACTTTTGGTATTTTATATGTTGATAAATGTGTTTTAATGTTATCACATTAAAACTGAAATTTTTACGTTTTTATTGAATACTACTATAAAAAGTTCCTTGCAAGAATGACAACAAGAAGCAAATTATTTCTTATTTTCCTTCCATAACACGGTGCATTTCTCCAGTGATTAAAATATTATATTAAGTGTTTCTAAATATATTTCTTAAATTTATGCAGCAACTTTATAAGTAATAATAATACATTTAAATTCAATAAATAATAATAAAAAAGTTAAATTTTATTTATAAATTATTATTTTATTGAATAATGAAAATAGAATATATTTTACAGATTTTTTTTTTTGCTCAGATTTTTTTTTTTAAAGGTTGACTCAGTGATATCACTCTATCCGCTCAACTAAAATATTTATGAGTCAAAATAAATTTAAATATTTTTTTTAAGTTTTATAATATTTTCTCAAATGCTTAAAATATTCAGTACATCGTCAATTTGACTAGATTAGTATTTGCATTTTTTATAGTATGTATATTTCCCCTGACAAACATTTTGTATAACTATTTATTACAACTATTTTTTCCTCAAAATAAACTTGTAATTCAACTAGTTTTTTTTTTCAGTTTTTTTTCCTTTTTTTTCTTTCAGAAGCTTCGAATACCTTCTTTTATAGGTAGCTTTTGTTTGATTTGGGTAATAATGTACAGTCCTGGAATTAAAATAAAAAGAAAAGTGCCCAGTTAAATTGATGGCATTGAGCTCACAGGCTATTCACACTAATTGTATATTATACTCGTATTTCAAAGAATAATGCCCCTCTAAAAAGAAAGAGATCGACAATAAATTAAGGTGGGATTAGCCCCCCCCCCGTTTCCCCCCTTTATACTTAACAAATGAACCCTCAGAACTAATCAGGGAAGCACCTTACCTCAATGAATCTATATACAAAATTTGAAGCAAATTGGGTAATTCTGCATGAAAAACCCAACTATCTAAACTAAGGGGGATTAATCCCTCCGTTCCCCTCTATACTTAACCAATGAACCCCCAAAACTAATCAGGGAAGCGCCTTATAACAATGAACGTATAAACAAAATGTTAATCAAATCGGATAATTTGGCATGAAAAACACATCTATCTAAAGTAAGGGGGGTTAACCCCCGTTTCCCCCTTTATACTTATTCAATGAACCCCCAAAACTAATCAGGAAAGCGTCTTATCACAATGAGCCTATAAACAAAATTTGAATCAAATCGGATAATTCTGCATGAAAAACACATTTATATAATTAAGGGGGGAATTAGTCCCCCGCTCCCCCGTTTATACTTAACCAATAAACCCCGAAAACTAATCAGGGAAGCGCCTTATAACAATGGATCTATAAACAAAATTTTAATCAAATCGGATAATTCGGCATGAAAAACACATTTATCTAAATTAAGGGGGGATTAACTCCCCCCCTTCCTCCTTTACACGTAACCAATGGAACCCCAAAACTAATCAGGGAAGCGCCTTATCCCAATGTATCTATAACAAAAATTTGAAGCAAAACGGATAATTCTGCATGAAAAACCCACTTATATAAATTAAGGGGGGAAATAATCCCCCGTTCCCCCATTATACTTAACCAATGAATCCCAAAACTAATCAGGGAAGCGCCTTATCACTATAAACCTATAACCAACATTTGAAGCAAAACGGATATTTCTATCAAGAGTTATCGCGTAACGTACATACGTACATACAGAAAAGGGGGGCACATTAGCTCTTAGGCTTTGATAGCCTGTGAGCTAAAGAAAAACTTTATTATTTTAATGGTGACTCAAAAACATACAGAAAACGTATACCGATTGAAAATAATGTATGGTTCTATCACTTAATAATTTAAAAAATAGATTATGATTATGTAATAGTTATAATAATTATTAATAGTTATGATATGAAGTTAATCGATCTTCACATTGAAATAAACCCAAGCTAAAATACTTTATTAGAAATAATAAAATTTACAAAATAAAGATATATACACTTAAATATGAAATGTCACGATATTCAAAAAATTACTTAAACAATCATTAATTACTTTATTGAAAATTCGCTTTCCGTAATTATCTCCAAATTTAAATTCGATAATTACACAGTTTGATATTCTGCTAAATAATCATAAATGACAAACAAAACACAAATATTACCCACTTAAATATAAACCTATTATCATCGTTATAATGTGATGCTGTATTATAAATTGTAAATACACTTTTTATCAAATTATATAACTTTATTAATTGTTATTAATACATAACTCTTACATGCATGAGAAATAGTATTACCATGTAAGACTTAAATGTTACATAACATGCATATATTTCATGTTGGAATATAATTATGGTAATTTATAACAATACTTAAGACTACATTGAAAAAGTTGCTTGAAACGTTTCTGATTATAGTAAACTTGAAATTCTTAAAAATGAGTAGTAAGTGATTTAAGTGTAAGATAACAATTTATCATTTTGTATAAAAACTCAACCATCTGAAAAATAAACACACTAAGGAATTAAAACTGAACGAAGTGTTGCAGAACGTAGGCTAATCGATTTTTTAGATTTTATATTGTATGTCTAACGAAGAAAAATTATCTTACACTTGTTGCAAAAAAGGAAGCTTTTACAATTAAATCATGTGTTATTAGCAGATAAAAATGTTCTTCTTGCGAATGAAGTACTCCAATTTTAATATTTTCTTGTTCGTTTCTAAAAAATCACAAAATGATCTAAGCCACGTTTTAGCAGAAAACATTTCAAACACTCTAACAAAGTATAATAAAACAGAGAATTTAAAGGAATGTAAACCGGTCGTCCGAAATATTATAGCTATCAGTGCTGCATTGAGCATAATATTTGTAAACATGATCTATTCGTATTCCATGAGTGATCCATAATCTATTTGTAAACATGATTCATCGTTATTCAGGTCTTAATAAAATCGCAAAATCTAACCAAAAAAGAACCCGCCGGAAAACGCGATAGGGTGCGATGTATAAAGGTACATACTATGGTGAACTCCCTTAAATTAGACATCAGTTTCGAGTTTTCTGCCAGATACATACATTCCATGTGACACTGGGTGGTGAAGACGGTACTTGATGAATGATAATTGTTTCTAACCAGGAGTCGAATCCGTAGCTCAAGAGCGGGTGAGGTTAGAGAGATCCGTTACGAACAAAAATATATTTTTAAGTTTGTTAAAAAGTGCTGGGGGTTAGAGGATATTATCCAGCCAACCAATAGCGGGAGAAGAAGGGTGACGGATATGCCAGCAAGATGTTAGGGGGTATAATGTATGTGTGTTGCAAATGCCTTGCGCTACACGCACAGGTGGGTGTGCAGACCCTTTTAAATTTCGTCAGGTATGTTCCGAAAATGCACTGTCTCGTTAAGAAGGCTTTGGTTGAGGGCGTTAATGTTAGGAGAGTGCGAGTTATCACTGAGACCAAGTCCTTTCACGGGCAGCCAATGAAATATCAATGGCTAATGATCATAAACTCAACTCATAAGATGAATTATAAATTAAAGCCCAGCCGAAATATTTCATAGAGGTGTCCTCAATAAAAGATGAGATGGATAAAATATGGATGAAATCAACGCACATTACAAATGATATGTCTGTGTATTGATACGTTTGCAATTATATCGGGAAATGTAATAGTTTGTATCGGATTTTATGGTATTTTTTATCAAGCAGTTTATACCTGAAAAATATGATAATAATCAGCAGGTGTCAGAAAAACGTAATGTCGAAAGAAGAAACAAAATAATATATATCTGGGAGAGCTGTGTCGATCATGATTTCACATTAAAAGTCTTGTAGTCATTTCTTCTTTTTATTAACAATAAACTTAACACAACAGTAAATTAATAAACTTAATTAGACTGAGAAGAATAATAAATTTCAGGAGAGCTGCCTAGAAGCTCCTTATTCAAGATACAAAATTATTCCAACTAACAAAAACAAGTTTTCTAATCAGTCCAGGAAAGTATTACGTCACATTACGTAACGCGTGAGCTTAACTCCGCCCACAGAACATGTGATCAATGATTTCTCAATAATACCAGGCTCTGTTCTAAAAGACAACAATATGTCGACACATCGTTTTTGATGAGATCAATTACTCGCTTACTAAATATGAATACTGTGATTTTGAGTCAGAATATAAAATGGAAAATGAAACTCTCTTAAAAATTTTGGTCAGAATTAGACATATTGTGTCAAATCAGCATTTCTCGATAAACCGTTAAAGAGTAGTCTTTGATTCAACTGTGAAAAATAATAGTGGCTTAAAACTGAATTGGAGGAAAGAAAACACGTCGATCATGGGCGCAATACTGACGGAATGGCTTGTCTACTATGGTTCGACAAACGCTTTCAAAATGTTAGATAGGGAAAATAAACTCTTTGATATTTTTTTAAAATCTAAATCAAAAGGTTTCCATTATAAATATTTTCTTTTTTGTTAAAAAGGTATATGATGCAAATGATTATTTAGTTTCTGGATATTTGCGATGATTATTTTAAAACACTTTGTCAAATTTAATTTTTAATTGTTCTATTCTTCTTAAAAATAGATTAAATTTAGATTAGAAATAGAAATATTGTGAGAAATCAGTATTTTTTGATAAACTGTGGAAGACTAGTGGCTTTGATTCAAATGTGAAAAATAATAGTAGCTTAAAACGGAATTGGAGGAAAGACAACACGTCGATCATGGACGTAATAATGATGGAATGGCTTGCCTACCATGGTTCGACAAACGCTTTCAAAATGTTAGATTGGGGAAATAAGCTCTTAGATATTATAATTTTTTTAATTAAAAATTTAAATAAAAAAGTTTCCATTATAATATTTTTTTTTGTTAAAAAAGTAAAAAAAAAAAATTATTCTGATTTGTACCTAATTTGAAATTTACAGGAACATTTTCGAATCTGCAGAAAATGATGCAAATGAATATTTAGTTTCTGGATATTTGCGATGATTATTTTAAAACACTCTGTCAGATTTATATTTTAAATGTTCTATTCTTTTTCAAAATAGATAAAATTTAGGTCAGAAGTAGACATATTGTGTCAAATCAGTATCTCTCGATGAACTGCTGAAGACTAGGGGCTTTGATTCAAAGCTGAAAAATAATAGTAGCTTAAAACGGAATTGAAGGAAAGACAACACGTCGATCATGGACGTAATAATGACGGAATGGCTTGCCTACCATGGCTCGACAAACCCTTTCAAAATGTTAGATTGGGGAAATAAGCCCTTTGATATTATAATTTTTTAAATAAAAAATTTAAATAAAAAAGTTTCCAGTATAATATTTTTTTTGTTAAAAATGTATTAAAAAAATTTAGTCGTATTTGTAACTAATTTGAAATTTACAGGAACATTTTCGAATCTGCAGAAAATGATGCAAATAATTATTATTAGTTTATTGATATTTGCAATGATTATTTAAAAAAAAAAAATTAGATTTAATTTTTAGTTGTTCTATTCTTCTTGAAATAATGAAATCTGAATTTTAATTATGTATTTAATTTCTTATTTGAAAGATGCAATCTCAAAAGCTGCATTCAACAATGATTAAAAAGTGGAAATGAACAGTAGGGGAGATCTGCATGGGATGAATGGGACAAGGGATGGATGAGACGTTCTCAATATTTCAGGCAATAAACTTTTTTTTTAGTTGCTTTTTGACGGGTTCCATTCAGTTTGTGTATTTTTTTTATCAATACATCCTTCAGTCATTAGATTTACAAAATTTACTGGTTTCATAAGAAAAAAAAATTACAATCTCTTCCTTATTTCCCACAAACAAGCGTTTCACATTGGATAGAAGTAATTTATTGACAGCTTGTTTCGAATAAAAAAATAAAATAGTTTTGATGATTAAAAATATGGTTAATCGCTTTCGAATAGCAGTTCTGATTTGCAATAAAAAAGCAGCTATTTTATGGCATATATATATATATATATTCGAGCCATATTCGGGAATATTCGTCTTTTGATGTTTCAAAATGGAAAATGCCGACAGCATGATATCTGCATTTATTTATATAGGGGAGATGGGGGATGAATGGGACAAGGGATGGATGGGACGTTCTCAATATTTCAGGCAATAAACTTTATTTTTAGTTGCTTCCTATCCTCATAGATTTCACTACCATAGTGGGCTTCAGAACCAAAAGCAAGAGCACATGGCTGTTTTCAGTTTTCTTCAAATTTACATTTCCTGAAAACTCTGCTTAAAAGTTTTTTTTTTTTTTTTTACATTTGAAGTTACTTAAATATCTTATGCAATATAAACAATTAAGATATATAATAGTTTTTTTATTTCAAGGCTCAATATTGATAATTGAAATGAATGCATATTAACCATTGTGACAAAATTATTTTTGAGACAAAATGGCTGACAATTGAATATATGCATCATGGGAATGATTGGGACATTTCAAATGGGATAAATGGAACCGTCTTATTCAGCCCTAGAGAATGCTGAAAAATGTATTTATTAACTAAATAATATTATATACGTTGATAAATTAATACTTTATGGTAATTATTCTTTTAACATTTCATCCTCATTGTAGCTATCATCTTCAGCCATTGAATGCTTCCGTTTATGGGCCTTTTAAGGCAAAGCTGGGATGACCCCAAGATGATTGGCTAACAAATAATCCTGGAGATCATATTACAATTTATAATCTCCCAGCTTTTACCAAGGAGACATTTTTGTGAGCTTTTAGTCCTTAACATTGAATACGGGGAGGAAAATGTTTGTGTCCCATTCATCCCTTCGGTGGGGATGATTGAGACATAGAAGAACTTTTTTTTAAATTTCATTTATATTTCTGTATAATAATCATTTTGATCAAATATTGTTCATAAGATGTAGTCAAACACTTAATGTATGACATGTGATATATAATATTGATAATAACTTAAATAAAATATTTAAAATAAATATTTTTGTGAAAATGTCCCATTCATCCCCCTTCTCCCCTACTTATGTTTCTTATAAATTAATTTTGTAATGTTCTAGGAAACAACTTTTAATTCTAAAAAAGTCAATCAAAACTTTTTGCATAATAATGAATTTGAATAATATGTTTGTCAAAATGTAATTAACTTTAAAAGTTTAAAATCTTATTATAGTAGTTGAGATGAAGACTTCAAAAGTAAATTTCGTTATTTGAGAATAACGGAGTTAAAGTACCACAGACGTCTGAACCATTGTGTATAATTTCGTAATTCCGCTACAAAACATTACATAGTTCAAGTAGTAATGCGTCCTGCAAACCATTATAAATTATTCTGACAGAAAATCACTTTAATAATACGACTTTAAGCATTTATGGATTTCGATAATTACTTTCACTCCAATGAGCAAGATATCTGGGTTCTTAGTGTATGTTTTGGAGAATACTTTAATTATTGCAGATATAAAGTATAAGTAAATGAGGTTTCATTGCACAGAACACATAAAGACGACATTATTGTGAATTTTAATTATTCAATAATAAACTAATAAGCTTAATGTGTTACAATTTATATTTATTTAAATACTAATTTATATTAGGACAAATGCAAAGAAAAAAATAATAAAAATCATTTTAATTATATTCAGTTGTTTTTCTCTCTATTCTAAAAAAAGTTAACCACTTATGACGATGAATTTTTTGTGTCCGGAAGTCTTTCTAGGCTAATATGAAGAAAACTATTGCATACAAAAATATAAAAATTGGTGGTTTTATAGAAAATTATTTGATAAACACGCTGAAGCCAACAGTTTTTAAATCGAAGAATTGTTTAAAAAGATATTTAATATTGAAGTCGGCCAGAATAGTTCTTTTAAAAACACGTTTTATAGGAACAAAAACTATGCGTAGTAATTTAACAATAATTTGAAGGAATAGAGTTGGCAAACTCGTGGTCTGCAGTGTACAATAACTTTTTTAATTTGACTATTTTTTACGGTTTTTTAAAATTTTATTTAAAATTTTCATTATTGTGATGGATCTTTATTTCATATTTCGAAAAGGCTTGTTGCCAATTTGTAAAATAGCGCAGATAATAATATTCTATTTCTATTAACATATGTATTTACAAGAGACTATTAAAAACAGAAATAAAACTTTAAAATAATTGACTGATCGCGTGTTAAAAGCAATAAATTGGGAAAATTATGTCATAAAAATGTACTTGGTGCGGGAATATTAAAAATAGAAATAAAACTTGAAAATAATAGCTCAATTATTTCTCGTTAAAAGCAGTAAATGGGAAAATTATGCCATTTTTAAAATTCTCAAATATTTCCAAATAGTTTCAATTTAAAAGTTCATTTAGACGAGAGATTCATTTATTTCAACAAAGTCTCTTACCTAATGTTGCAAATTGATATTGTTTACCTACCCGTTTTATACAAGTTCATTCTCAAATGTTTAATTGACCTTATTTAATCAATCACGGAAACAGTTATTAGCTGTTTCGATAGTAGTTAATTCGGCCTTAAAATTCCTCAGTCAAAATGTAATAAATGGAAACCCGATTGCAGGATATCCCAATGGTCGTTCAACTATAATTCAATCTTCCGTATTCGTTTTAGAGCAGATCAAATTGGTGAAGTTTTTGAGTTTGCGGTGTCAGAAAGAAGGTTGGTGAGCGTAGCTTGTCCCCTAGTAAGTTTCAAGAAAAATAAATACAGTAAATTTGAAAATACAACGATCGCCTTTTCCGCTTTAGAGATCTTCTTTATATAAGAGTAAGAACTGAAATAAAGAAATACTTTCCATATTAGATATGCAGTCTTTCTTATTATTTTTTCCTACATGTATAGTGAAATTCACATTTTGAGGTGGAGAGAATAAACAGAATTAAAAAATCATTATTTTTACGAAACATTTCTTATCCTAAAATTATTATATATTTATGTATTGTACCGGCAAAATATCGTAACAACTGTTTGCTGACACATGGTATTGAATTTTTTGAATGCATATATTCAAAAGACAGCCAATTTAAATTTTGAAATTCTGATTAAGTTTAATAATATTTTAATAATTATTGTAACTTTTTTTAGATAAAAATTCTAATTTGAATCCATGGAGTTTAAAATTTTCAAATCTCCTCCGTCCGCAGCCTATTACGCACAATATAAAGGCCTATTTATACGTGCATATTACAGGGTAAAGCCGTAAACAACATAACAAAATATAAACAATAACACACAGTAAAACACATAGCAAAATATAAACAATAACACACAGTAAAATATAACACACATTATTCAAAAGGTATCTGAATTATTTTGTGGTGCGTGTCTTTATTACGCCAAGAGCACATTGAAAGGATAAATCTTTAAAAAATTATCAATACCCTTAAATGATATGTTTTACCAATAATTTGTTTATCAGTAAAAATTCTTTCATTGTTTTCATGCACAAAATGATGTAAAATGTGAAATACGTATGCTTTTCTTATTGGATAATATTCATGCTTTATATACACTGTTGTATTCTACGGCACGCTTTATGAATATTATTTGTTCTAAAAATATATGAATTTAATTTCGTGTAAGCATATTCTTTATGAAATGCATTTTGTAAAATACTGATATTCTAAAAAATAATGTCAACGTTAATACGTCTATGGGGTTATCACCAGGCTATCAATATCTCCAAAAATTAAAAATTCCCGACGCTCCTCTTATTATCTTTACTATATTGATACTAATCACAAAAAAAAAAAAAATAAAGCAAGAAGTTGAACAATGCCAGCATACTTATGAAAATATTTTGGTATTTTAAACTTTCGCTAGGATATAATTCTCTAAAGGACCTTGCTCTAATGTTCTTTCCCCAGATCATAAACCGACATATTCCTTTTTCACAAAATGATAGATCGAAAAACATGCATTGTAGTGGTGCGGTATTTATGTTTATAAATGATTTTTTTTTTTATCTTTACATTACCACTTTTTGGAAAAAAAATATTTATTTACAATTAAATAATATATTTTACGCTATTTCGCTAATTTGCGAACAATACGAATTTCTATATTCTGATGAAATTGCTTTAAATTGTGGCAACCAATCCCACATTAGTTAACAACTTCATTTAATCTACATTGCACATTATCTATTAATGGAAATTTGAATTCTGTTTTAATGTAAATCGTCTGAGAAATCCCGATTCAAAGCTCTCAGCGTCCGTAGACGTCCCAATACACACATAACTACATTATAGAGAAATATATAGTATTCCGTGCTTTGAAAACTACTCTTTCAAAGCGATGCATCTCATTTATCTATATAACTGTTTATGTAATATACCTGTCACATGTAAATTAGAGAGTGTTTTATAATTGTGTGTTTCCCTTTAACAGTTTAAACGTTGTATGGATCTCATATTACTGATTTGTGTTATAAATCAACAGTTTATTTAATAAGCAATGTTCAAATTATAGGATTAATATTTGACAAATTCTACATATTTGTCTCTTTGACCGTTTTGTGGCATAATCACGCGAGTCAAATGATTTTTAAGCAATTAATTATTTACTAAAACATTTAAATATAAATGCAATTATAATAACATACATATTTTTTTCATAATGTTATTTTATTTTAACTAGTAATTGGATCTATATAGATCAAATATTCGGTTTTTATGATTAAAAGTAATATTAATTTACTGTCTTCAATGCAAAAAAACTAAATTTGTATTGGTACATCATATCAGACGAACCATTAAAAAATAATAATTTTGAAATTAAAAATCACGCGAGTCAAATGATTTTTAAGCAATTAATTCTTTACTAAAACATTTAAATATAAATGCAATTATAATAACATACATCTTTTTTTCATAATGTTATTTTATTTTAACTAGTAATTGGATCTATGTAGATCAAATATTCGGTTTTTATGATTAAAAGTAATATTAATTTACTGTCTTCAATGCAAAAAAAACTAAATTTGTATAGGTACATCATATCAGACGAACCATTAAAAAATAATAATTTTGAAATTAAAAATCTTCTTAAATTTTAATATTTGTCTGTGGGTCTTCACTATATTCTTTCACTGACGTGCAGATGGAGGTCTAAAAAAACTTAGACTCTGCCAATTGTTATTATTCTTATTTTTTTAATGGAAGAACACTTTAGTCTTTACTACTTCTCAAGATAAAAATTAGAGAACAAATGGATTTTGGGGTTACAAATGCAATCAAAATACGAAATTCGCACTCTCTTTTCCAAAACTTTATTAGCCCAGATCGCCACACCATTTTATGTTACTCTCTCTGTTATCATCCACCAAATTTTAACTCCACATACTTCACACCTATGGTAACGCTTTTCACCAGCAGAGTTAAATTTTAGAAAGATTAGCTGGTATCAAGATAAATTTTTAGATAAAGGGCGTTTTTTATTTAACTGACGCTATTCAGAGGCCACATTAGCTCTATCTAATAACCGGAATGACAGTAAACTTGGTAAGGGGACTAATGACACCAATGGGGGAAATAGTTCAAACACCGCCGATAGGGGGAAATGTGGAGCTGTGAAATTAAAAAAAAAATCTTCAAAAACAGTCAAAATTAATGACCTACGTCAAACGTCACGATTTATTCACTACATTCACTTCCCCGGCGAGGAATTCAAACACATCCTATGTGACCGCCGTTTTCTTGGACTACACCCTGCAGTCTTTGCTCAACATTATCTACGGCCGAACGTAACATGTCACGAAAAATATTCCTCACTGTCTGTGTTCTGTTGTCTTTTAAGGTACTCAGTTTCTGACTTCACCAAGATAGACCTTCGAATTCAAATAACTCCAGAGCCAAAAGTCACATGGAGCTAGATTTGGGGACAGGCATCTTGAAAACTAGGACTGGTGAACCTTTAGTCAGTAAAGTGATGGCGCAACAACTGCTGTGTCTTTACACCAATGTGTGGTGGTGCATGATACTGTACATTGATTGTCTGATTCAGACATTGGGTTTTCGGAAGTTTTGCAATAACAAAACTAATCAGCATGTCGTTATACCGCTGTGCGTTAACCTTACACGTTACTGGTTCTGTCTCAATAATGTTTTCAACGAAAAATGGTCCAAAGATGAATTCGGGTATGCAGCCAAACCAAACAGTTACTCTTGGTGAAGGCATCGGAGTTTCTAGAACCGTTTGGGGTTGTTCAGTGGCCCAAATTCGACAACAACAGGTGTTAACAGACCCATTCAGATAAAAATGGGCCACATATCCCCATAGAATTCTCCACGGGAAAACATCATCGATCTCCATTCTGCCAAGAAACGTCAGAGCAAATAGCAACCGTTTATCAAAATCGTTGGGCTAAAATTGTTTCAAGCAGCTGATCTTGTATATGGATACTGTACAAGAATGGTGAATGTGGAGAATTTACCGCAAGACTTTCCATACCGTCGAATCATTCAAATCTTGTTCTCGTGCAAACCCCCGGGCGCTGCTACAACTTTCTGCAATGATTCTCTCTGACCTGTCGACGATCGCAGTTGCAACATCTGTTATTAACTCTTCTGGCATCGGAAAACTTATGGATGCATTGCACTGGTTACAATAGTACAACTTCACAAGTAACGCGCGCTGCAGAACGAGGGACGTATATTCAACCTGAAAAGTTTTCTCGGAGCTTTTCACATGCGTTTATAGCTCAAATTACTGGCGCTGTTGTCGTATACGTAGATATAAATTTGCGTTTTCATTTGTTACCCTGTGTTTTATGCTAATTCTCGGCTGCGTAGAATACAACAGCGCCATATTCCCCCCTATAACTAATCTTTTTTTCTCGGAATCTTTTTTCCTATGGCGTCATTAGTCACCTTACCAAGTTTACTGCCATTCCGGTTATAAAAACGAGCTACATATGGCTCTGAATAGCGTCAGTTAAAAAAACAACACCCTTTATGTGCCCCACATTTCTTTTTATCTGAACCTCCTCCTAAAAATAAAACTGCCCGCCAAGCGGGAAGATAGTATTTTTCAGAATAGCTAAAGGTACGTGTTAGTAGAGGAATTTTGGGTATTATGGAATACAATTTGCATTTGGAGCAATACAATATCCCGATATTGTTTAAAAGCCGAAAACCGAATACTGTTACAAACTACAACTATCTACGAATAGTTTTTACAGACAAAATATATTTTACGAAATATGTCTAATATGCGTTGCGTTTTAAGAAATGAAATTGCAGGTAACAATATTTATTGTCTTACGACATTCATTAAAAAAAAAAAAAAAAGGGTTTTTTTTTTTTTTTTTTTTTTTTTTTTAATAGAAATATTGCAAATGTATTAATGTTCTATTTCAAAATTATAATAATATAATATCATGGTAACTAATTTTATTATACGTACCTAATTATCACATTTTAATGTATCTAGATTAAAAGTAAGATAACAAAAACTGCAAGATAATTCTTTCAAACGATAATCTTATTACAACAGAAATGCACTATGTATTTTAATTTAATTTATGTGATACTGAAAACAGTAAAAAAAATGGATTTTTTTAATTACTTTTTATTGTAAATTAACTTAATATTCTTCAAATGCTTTTTATTGCCAGTCTAACAATTTGCTTATAAGGCAAAAATACTTCTCGGCAGTAATATGAAATTAAGTTATTTTAGAAACAGAAAAAAGAGTGATGCAAGAAAATTCATTTAAAATACACTTTTTAATTATTATTTAAGCCATTTTCTTTTAGTTTTAAATTATAAAAAATGCTAAATCTGCTTTAAGAGGAATATAGTATGAAATTTTTAGAATATAATTTTAAGTTAAAAGTGGACTTTCAAATGAATAAAAACGGAGTAAAAATACTATTTTTTTGTGTTTGTGTTAATTAGATGGAAGTATTATAAAAACAGATAGTCGAGTGAAACCGAATATGTCAGTTTTGACTTGTATTATTTTGAGCGGGTAATGGTTGAAATATAACCAAGAAAATGAAGCGGTCATTATGGTACATCCGTAATCATATTTGTGCAGTTTCTGTGTTGGACAGCTTATTTTAACATTTTTTTTTAATGTTAGCTAGTTTTCAAAATTAATAAATATGAACGCATTTTAAGTTACTGAAACTTTTTAAAATTATTGCGCGTAATATATTTAATAAAGAATATTTTTAACCAACGAGACTGTTGCTAGTTTTATATACTAATTTTTACCGCTTGATTTCCAATACAGATATTTTTCTTTCTCTTGTGGTAAAACTTGGTATCATTTGTGGGATAAATCCAGATATTGGAAAACAATGGCTAAACAGCCTGTAAAAAATGAAGTAAGTCCAGTAAAAACTAGAAGGAAACGAGTGAATATGATATTTTTTAAGGTTTTAAAATGTCTAACATATTTTATACAATTTCTCAATTTATAATGAAGATAATTATCACAAATCATAAAGAATACATTCAATTACATTTTTCTCATTAGGATTGATTTCATACATTGTATTAATTGAATTTTTTTTTCAAATATGCACTTAATTTAGTTCTATCCTCATTAACCCCCATCATGAGGAATATGGTGGTATTGGCACTTACGCGATTAAAGGTAACTCTGTAAAGAAGACATTTCAAGAAAATATTAAAATAATGCTACGTATTACGAGTATAAGTCAAATGTATATAACATGTTTAAAATATATTATCATAATAAAATATTTAGTATGATTTTTTGGCAATTTTCAATAAATCTCTTTTAACCATATTTTACACTCATATGACACTATTATGCAGATGATTTTTTTTTTTGTTCCAATTATTTTTCTTTCGTGATTATTTGAATAAGTTGATGAGAATCGATTTTCTTTCCTATTGTAATTTAACCAAAAATTCTGTTTACATCTAGGACGATTTTTTGTAAAACTTTCAAACTCATTCTTTTAATGCATTATTTCGCAAAATGCTCTCTTTAACTTTCATTTAAAAATATAAAAAAATATAATTTATTATTTGATTTATAAAAAGTATTTCTTATTGTAAAACGACATGTTAAAAATATTTTATTTCTGAAAAAAACTAAAAATTTGTCTATTAATAATGAATTAAAAAGACATTTTGTTTCAAAATTAAACATGTATTTCAGTCAAAATCTTTGTCATTAATTTCCTTATTATTACACATACGGCATAATTTTTAACTTCTACCACTTCTTGGAGAATATATTGATAAAATTTACACATACATCTAAAATGTTATTTATAAATCTGTAATTCCACTATAAAGTATTGTTGAGTTAAAGTAATATGCGTCCTGCAAATCATTATTTATTTTTGCAACAGGAAATCTCTATTACATTTCTTTTTAATTACCTTATTAGCAGATAACATTGGAATCTTTATTATACGTTTACAGTTATACATCAATTATTGTATATGCAAATTCCGAATAAATAACATTTCAAACCATTCAAAAATTGAAGATGATATTGATGTTAATCTTAAATAATTAGGTTGATAAAATTTAAACATGTTATAATATATTTCTTAGAATCGGGCAAAAAATTATGAAATACATTATAAACTCAAGATTACACAATAGCTTAAATATAACGAATATATCAAAAATTGAAAAAAAAAAGTTACGTTTTTATTTTTAAATACTAGCGACATGTTTTTTCTTATTTTATCATTTGAAATTTAACATTTTTCTCTGGTAATGATGAAATTAGCAAATAGTATGAGAATGCAGCACTAAATATGCACTCTTTAAGAATTACTTAAAACAGCATCATATACAACTTAAAAAAAAAAAAAAAAAAAAAAACATTATTTTGTAAATTTTAATACAAATTTTCTTCTCTCATAAAGTCAAAATTTTAAAATATGATTATATAGGAACTTTTAATTATATTTTGTATCCTTGTGGCAAACATATTTGACTTACCAGGTTATTTACTCTTACGTGTTTAAATAGCTTTATCATAAATTTGAAAGTGAAAACTTGGTAATCTGTAAAAGTTTTGTTTGAAATATTGTATTGTTTAAGTATGGTATATTGTTTAAAATTAGACTTAAGAAAATATTTTCCTAAATTTTGCCTTAAAATAAAAAAGTATGAAAGATAGTATCTGAAAAACTGAAAACGGTTTTCTATTTTATAGCATTTCAAAATTATGGACAGATCGAAAAGTCAGTTAAAATATGGCAAATCAGTAATTCACAAGACCATTGGCCCCGTGAGTAGATTTCGCACAGCAATCTAATATTTTTTTACGAATATCTAATATTTTTTAGATGCAGTTTTAAACTTCTAAAAAAAATAAATAAAATATTAAAATATCTGCAAACAACATTAGTCAAGACAAAATATCATCTCATTTGTTCCATGAAAGTTACAGTAAAAACTGATCGAAGATAGCAAAAGGCACATGTGAAAAAAATAATTAACAATCGTATTTTAACTGCATCAGACGATGACGTCATCCGCTTCGAGAAAAACACGGGACCAAAAAAAATGCAGCATAGCAGCGCCACATGTCGGGCGAGTTTCTCCAAAAAGTAATCAGCACCAGTTTATATCAGGGACTAACTGAATATAAAGTTTTATTAAATTTCGTGCATTAGTTCTTGAGATATAGGGCTCACAAAATTTTTGTCACATACAGACAGAAAGAGTCACAGACAGACATTTTCTAAAAATGGTCAAATTGTGTTCAGGATCTTCTAAAACGTATAAATCTATCGAAAACAGGAAGTCGAAAATTTTCAGGAATCCAATACTTTCGTCTTGTAAAGATAGAAGAAAGTAAAAATGGAATACATATAAAATACATTTTAATTGAACATTACAAAGCATACATTTTAGGCTACACATGAAATAACACTGTGTCGATCGATTGAAGGGGTCTTTTTCTTTTAACCATTTGACTTTGAATTTTGCTTTTAATCATAAATATAAAATAAGACCATGGAGAGACGTTCCACTTTATCATTTTATTACTATTTATTTTGTTTTTCATAATCATTGTTGAACACGATACAATGCGGTATTTTATTTTTGTTTCAACAATGATTTGAGAAAAACCTTTCATATTATTTATGAAATGAATGCTGATTTAATTTTTAATTAAATGCAAATTTTAATCCAAATCATGTTTTAACGAAATGTGTGTGTACTATGTCGAATGATGATACCTCATTCATTTGTGCGTTTTTTTAATTAATAGAAAACGATATGTTGATTACAGAAATAACATATATGATAGAAATGTGCTGACTGCACATAAAGCGTGAGGTTAAGCGGTATTGTTTTCTAAATGTAAAATAATAATACTAGAACAGTTTCTATTCTCCAGTAGATACCAGGATTGAGACGAGATGCCTGTCAGAAGAGAAACAGCATATCATTCTTGAAATATACAGTAATCCTCATTCTGTCTCGTAGTCATCAAATAGTATACATACAAATGTTATCCATAAACAAGCATAAGCAACGAACCTGTAGAATGAATGCTACAACATGACACATTCTGAAGAACTGTATCCTCAGTCAATCCTTTCTCAATGCCTGGTTATTCAGATGTCCAAATCTGGCACCTCGTCTCAACTATACAGTGATCGTTATTCTGTATCGTTGTTATCAAACAGTATGCATGCAAATGTTGTCTATAAACAAGCATAAGCAACGAACATGTAGAATGAATGCTACATGACACATTCTGAAGAACTGTGTCTTCAGTGAATCATTTCTCAATGCCTAGGTATTCATATGTCCAAATATCGGATCTAGTCTCAAATATACAGTGATCGTCATTTTGTCTCGTAATTATCAAATAGTATGCAAACAAGTGTTATCCATAAACAAGCATAAGCAATGCATGTGTACAATGAATGCTACCTTGCGCATGCTGGAGAGCTGTTTCCACAGTCAATCCTTTCGCAATTCATGAGTATTCAGATGTTCAAATCTCACATGTCGTCTGAAATATACAGTGATCGTCATTCTGCCCCATAATTATCAAATATTATGCATAAAAGTGTTATACATAAACAAGCATAAGCAATGCACGTGTGCAATGAATGTTACCTTGCACATGCTGGAGAGCTGTGTCCTCAGTCAATCCTTTCGCAATTCATGGGTATTTAGATGTCCAAATATCGCATCTCGTCGTATACATATAAATGTTATCATCCATAAACAAGCATAGGCAACGAACCTGCACAATGAATCCTACATTGAACATTCAGGGAACTGTGTCCTCAGTCAATCCTTTCTCAATGCATGAGTATTCAGATATCCATATCTCGCATCTCGTATCAAATATACAGAATTCGTCATTCTGTCTCGTAATTATCAAATATTATGCATAAAAATGTTATCCCTGAACAAGCCTAAGCAATTCACTTGTAAAATTAATGTTACATTGCACATTTTGGATAACTGTGTCCTCAGTCAATCTTTCCTCAATGCATGTGTATTCAGATGTCCAAATCTCGCATCCCGTCTCAAATATACAGTGATCGTCATATGCTTTCATGTCATTGTCAGACTAAACTTCCAGTTAGATTTAATGGATCTAATTTAAAAAAAATATTTTTTTTAATTTACCTTGGTTTTAATTTGCTATTTTACCATAGGGAAAAATACTTAATTCCTAAACTAAGAGAAAATGATAAATATGATAAAAAACGTGCTATACTTTTTTTTATCAGTTTTCTAATTTTTTATTTAAAACAAAATCCTTTTTTTTGTTCGATTATATAATTAATAATGTAATTTATATATACTTATCATATATCTTTTCATTATTCCCTTTCATTAATTTTCATGCTGCATGAGTATTTATATTTATATACGACTAGTCGTGAATATACAGTGATCGTCATATGTCTTCATGTCATTGTCAGACTAAGCTTCCAGTTAGATTTAATTGATCGAATTAAAAAATATACATTTTTTTTAAATTTTACCCTAGTTTTAATTTGCTATTTTACTATAGGGAAAAATACTTAATTCTTAAACTAAGAGAAAATGATAAATATGATCAAAAACGTGCTATACTTTTAAAATCAGTTTTTTTTATCTTTTTTTTGTTCTATTATATAATTAATAATATAATTTATATATACTTATTATATATCTTTTCATTATTCCCTTTCATTATTTTTCCTGGAGTATTTACATTTATATACGACTATTACACTTCTATAAAAGTCGTGAATATACAGTGATCGTCATATGTTTTCATGTCATTGTCAGACTAAGCTTCCAGTTAGATTTAATTGATCGAATTAAAAAATATACATTTTTTTAAATTTACCTTGGTTTTAATTTGCTATTTTACTATAGGGAAAAATACTTAATTTCTAAACTAAGAGAAAATGATAAATATGATCAAAAACGTGTTATACTTTTTTTTTTAAATCAATTTTCTATTCTTTTATTTAAAACAAAATCGTTTTTATTTGTTCGATTATATAATTAATAATGTAATTTATATATACTTATCATATATCTTTTCATTATTCCCTTTCATTAATTTTCCTTCTCCATTAGTATTTACTTTTATATACAACTATTACATTTATATACAAGTCGTGACAATCAAGTTTCCATTCGCTAACAACGTCACTTAATTTACATTGCACTCAATTTCTTAATGAATATTGAAATTCTGTTTTAATTAAAATAGTCTGAGAAGTCTCACTTTTAATCTCACAATATCTAGGGAAATCTCAGTACACCGATTACGCAATTATTACAAGGAAATACACGTATTATTCATTGGTTAAGCAACTTTATTTACAAAGCGATATTTCTTATTATTCCACATAACTGCATTTGCAATATACTTATCACTTAGAAATTCAGAACTATAACATTATTGCACGATTCATTTTAACAGATTTAATAGTTGAATGAAACTAATTCAGGTTATAAACGGATGTATAAATAAATAAATCATTTCGATTTTAGATTTATCAATTAATATATTTTGCATGCATAACCTATCTGATGCTTTTTGTGACATGTGCGACACAATTAATATTTCGAACATTAAATACTCGAGCAAAAATATAGAACTGAATTGAATATGACAAAGAGCATAATGTATTATTTTAATGTATTCTTTTAAGTTAATGAATTTATGAATAAACTATCCCGTCTGTATAATAGTTACTAATACTAATAGTTAGTATTTGTACACATTCTACAATACAACATTACGAAATTATTTTTAAACATATGTATAAAAGGAACAAAGTATTCATATGTACGTTAAAGTTTTTGTTTGTAGAAAAAAAAAATCATAAATTTAATATTTCGTTGTAAATATGTGAAGTATGTAAAATAAAAAATTGTATTCATTATTAAATATATTTTGAATGGTTATTTATTCTTTCTTTAAGAAATCAATATCTCAAACTAAATTGTACCAAAAGTTGAATATCCCCAAAAAGAAGAAAAAATACGTTTTTGACATAAACGCAGTAGTATAAGTTTTCCTTTTTTCCTTCCATCATACGTAGCATAGGTTGAGGCTTGTAATCGTTTGGGAAAAAAAAAATTGACGGATTTACACGTTTCAGACACTGGAGACTCCGAAAAACATATTTTTAGAAAAAAAAAATTGCCGTTTGTCTGTCTGTCTCTGTATGTGTCTGTAAACGCTCTACCTCCCGAACAAATTGAGATAGAGACTTGAAATTTGGTATGTACTTAGTATGTAATAATGGGAAGAAGCTTATTGAATTTCAGTAACCTCGATTATCCGAAACTTTCTTTTCGGACTCTCGAAATATTCGTTCTGATAAAAGGTACATAACAATTTTAGAAATTGTTTATTTTAAGGAGAAAATATAAAAGACAATAAAACAACATAAATTTTTCATAAAGAATGAAGTTGATCGGATAATTAGTTGCCGAGATATTTGTAATCCTATTTTTCATGACCCTGTATTTCCTTCAAATTTCAATTCAAAGATATATTTTAATTGAAAATGAGACGCTTAATCCAACGCATTAAACCGTTAGTTAATATAATTATCAATTTTGGAGTTATAAGGATGTTTCGTTTACGCAATTCACTAATAGAGCAATTAAATATTTCAAATTTTAATTGCTTAATAGGCGTATAGCCAACATAGTGAAAAGGTACCGAAGCCGTGATATGCAAGCCGACAACAAACACACTATGTCGGCTATACGCCTATCAAGCAATTAAAATTTGAAATATCATGAATGCAAGAAGGATTTTAGATGGAAAAATTTCCAAGTATTATGACATAGATTTAGAGCAATTAAAGTTTATGTCGTCATCAAGCCACGATTTTATTCGAATTGCAATGCATTTTATAAATAGTTTACACATGGTTTATTTTTATATTTTATACTATGCATATCCATGATGAGTAAGTATTACGGTGGCCCCCAACGACTAGTTTATTAATGGTGTCGCATTTAGTGCACACTATGGTGAAATTGAAGTTTAAATGTAAAATATTACCATTTTTCCAGCAAATAAACGATAGCTTTGCTATAAATTATGTAGCGTTAAAATAAAAATAAAATTGCAGAGAATTCCTGCCAGCTGCAATTTTATTATACACATTTATCAAGATCACAGATAATTTAGGATAAAATATTTATAGCTTAGAAAGCCAGGAGTAAAGGACCATGCACTGTGTTTATGGCAAAAAAAGAAAATCTAAATTTATTTCTCTATGAAGTTCACTATAAAATTTTTCACTCAAAATAAAGAGATTACAAGTATTCAAAATAAGAATTAACAAATCCCTTTTCTTTTCGTATACGCATTCCTTATCATACTATCTCATATCAATAATAGTTGTGTTTCATTCATTCTAATTAAAAAGTGGAAAATTACATTAATATTAATTACTATTTATAATTCTTTAATATATTTTTCCTTTTCAAGCACTGGATATTGAAGAGTTTTAGCCTTAGTATTGTTAAGCATATAAGTGTAATGAACCAAATACAAATAATTGTAATTTTTAAAATTAAAAAAAGTCAGTAATATTGAAATGATATTAGTTTAAAATATTATTTTTTAAGCAAAACATTTTTAAAGTTTTTGTGCTTTATAATGTAGTTTAAACCAAAATTCCTCGACACATTTTAAAATTCAATAAAAATCAAAGAATTGGTATGTGGGAGTTCGGTTTGGACGCAAATGCTTCTCGTGATAAGAACTTTATTTATTCAAATTAAAAATAAATATCCTAGAGCATAAACAAATTGCTGGACAGGATAGCTCAGTTGACAATGCATTGCCAGCTTAAAGGGACTCTTCACTCACTTGAAAACACCTTCTCGCTAATCTATGTTGTTTTCGAATTTTTCGTTTGAATTTGAATATTTATAAACGATTTTTTTAACACTTTCCAACCTAGTTGAAAAGTGTTTATGACTTCGGTTTGTCTGGCCGTCTGCCGTCTGGCCCTCTGGCCGTCTGGCAGTGCTCTAACTCCCGTAAATATGCTCGGATTGCTCTGCAATTTTTATATGTTATAGTCGTTATCTATAGCATGTTCCCTATTTCAACGGAAGTGTGTAACACTTATAGTTTTTTTACATGGACACTCAAAAGAATTCCATTACATTGCGGTCTATGAGGAAAAATCATTTGCGGGTTTATTTAAATAATGTTTCACTATTTTAAACGCATTGAAATTTATATATATCACTAAGGTGCATTAGAAGAAGCTCAATATGGAATAGGGTGTGCATAGCACTTATAGTTACTTTACAGGGACAGTCAAAAGAATTCCGTTACATTACGTCTATGGAGAAAAATCGTCTGCGGTTTATTTAAATAATGTTTCCCTATTTTAAAAGCATTGAAATTTATATAAGGTGCATTACAAGAGACTTACTACATAATATTGTGTGTATAGTAGTCATCGTTCATGTACAGGGACACACAAAAGAATTCTCTACTGTATGTTAACAATAATCCCTGGAGGTGCGTTTTAAGTTACTGAACGCGCTTTTTGTCTATTACGTGGTGTGTATAAATTCTGTAGATCCTATACAGGGAAGCACAAAAGTTCGCGAGCACATTTCCGTATTATTTAAATCCCGACGGAGAATTTTAAACTCTGCTACGCGTTTCCTAGCTGAACTAAATTTTAGCATCCTATGTAGTATATATACAAATCTATAGATCCTATACAGGGCTGAATAAAAGTATTCGGATTACTTAGATGTTATCTTTTAGTTTATTAAACGGTATGATTTGTAAAATTATTTAGGAAGCGTTGGAAAGTGTTACATAATCTATGCTTGACGTATGATTTTTCGTTCTTGTTTTTTTTTTGCATAGGATGGCTAAGGTCGAACCCTAATATGGAGATTTTTTTACTTTTTCGACTTCGGTTGCAGATTTCTTCTTCTTGCAGTAATTCCACTTTTGAAACCGGTTCCGAAAGTGAAAGTTACGTAAGTATAAACAAGTAGGAAATTGTACGTCAAACGTGACAAACGAGGTGCGTTCGTACTATAGCTAGTTATATAACTATTCAGATCTTGATGATTTTTAATTCTTTGAAATGAATTTTATCGTCTGCAGATTAATTTCTGTAATAAAATAAGTATCTCGGTCGCTTGACGATTAAACCTCGGAAGCTCCTCTAACAAGAAAGCACCGATTTTTTTTTTTTTTATCAAATTTCTTAATAAATATTTTTATTAATATCGTTTAAAGTTTTGATTCGATTTTCTAAAATTTGAAATGTCTCGACAAAATTCTGCAAAGATGATATATCTTAAATTTCAAACCATTTGGTTGGGTAGTTTTTGCGCTGTTATATGCAGACAGACGGACGGACAGACAGACAGACAGACAGACAGACGGACAACCCGACGACGAATATAAGTGCTACGTATTATATAATTACGAATGCAACTAAAAAAGGCAACCAAAACCGAAAGAGTGAAAAACACATTGAAATATAAAAATAAATAGTTCAAAACTTTTCTCACGGATGACGTTATAAATTCATAGTTGCAAAAATGTATGAGCAGATACACATCATTTTTCTGATACTATATTATAACAAGTGGAAATTTATTGCATACTGTTTGGATGTGATTGGAGAAGCAAAAGATTTCCTATGCTGAAATATGGTCTTAGACTGTACAAAATAAATAAATGGTCTGTCACTGCTTTATCTTGAGTTTCCAATGCTGTTTTGCAGGTTTGAAGGTGATAAACCATCTATGTACAATTTTTTTTTAAAAAGCAATTCAATTTGCGTGATTAAAATTTTCGATCGTTAGAAATATGTTGTCCCATACGAGATCGCGTGCCCCACTTAGGTTATTTTATTGCATTTCCGAAATTTGCATAAAACAATCTTGTAAGACTAAATATTTCCAACCTACGAAATCTAGAGAGAATAAGTTATCTTGATAATGTAAAATTTTGAAGTGAATAATTTTGTTGTTGATTTATCGGTTGATGCGAATCAGCCTGAAAGGAATTATTAAAATAATATAGAAGTATAGTTGAATAGCATATATAAAGGAATGATTTTGCAGATTGCACGGGGTCTATGAACTCTGCTTTATAAGTTTGATATTTCTCATAATCATTCAAGTAACGCCGTTTAAAGAATTAAACTTTGTGCGCGGAATGGGCTAAAAATTTATAAGACTTAATTTATTACTCCAACTGTACCCGAAATTTTAATTAAGAAAGGGTTGTTAGTTTGAATCATAAGTTATATTTCCAATAACATTACGCACCTTCCATCCCTAATTAATGAAATACATTAATTTCAAATTAAAGTAATATAACGTGAACTGCAACCTGATTAAAAATGAATTTTTTTTTATATATATAAACATTAGTAAGATTTGCTATATATAAGTATGGTTTGTATGTGAGTATCGAAGATGATAAGAGGTTGTATGTGGTTATGATTTGTATTTAAACATGTTTGAAATATTTCATGTAAATTACTTTTTAAATTCTTGAAAGGAAAACTTACAAGATAAATATACTAAAGATATAAAAAACTAGTCGTTGGGGGCCACCGTAATACTTACCCATCATGGATATGCATAATATAAAATATTAAAATAAAAAATGTGTAAACTACTTATAAAATGCATTGCAATTCGAACAAAATCGTTGCTTGATGACGTCATAAACTTTAAAGGCTGGATTACTGAATTGCTCAAAAGAAACAACCTTATAACTCCAAAAACAATAATTCTATTAACTAGCGGTTTATTGCATCTGATTAAGCGTCTCATTTCCAATTAAAATGTATCTTTGAACTGAAATTTGGTTGAAATACAGGGTCATGAAAAATCGAAGAGTGTGGCAAATAGGACTACAAATATCTCAGCAACTCATTATCCGATCGACTTCATGCTTTATGCAAAATTTATGTTTTTTTTATTGTCTTTTATATTCATTCCTTAAAACAAACAATTTCGGAATTTTTTTGTATACCTTTTATCAGAACGAATATTTCGACAGTCCGAAAAAAATAGTTCCGGATAATCGAGGTTACTGAAATTCAATAAGCTTCTTTCGATTATTACATACTATGTACATACCAAATGTCAAGTCTCTATCTCAAATTTTTTGGGAGATAGAGCGTTTACAGACACACAGACACACAGACGGACGACATTTTTTTTTTTTTTTAAATATGTATTTCGGAATCTCCAGAGTCTGAAAAGTGTAAGTCCGTCAAAAAAAAAAAAAAAATTGATTTTCAAAACGATTACAAGACTTACCCTATACTACGTATGATGGGTAAGTAAAATGTTAAGTTACAATTCAGAACAATTAGAAATTTAGATGTTTTCTGCGCATTTCAAACTTTTAAATTAAAAAAAAAATTAAACAGTTTTTGGCGTTCATTTACCTCTTGAAAGTAACAACCATGTCAATTTTTAGGATTTTAGTCCTAACCATTTCAAATAAATTGTTGATTTAGAATGTTTTTTGCTCTGCATTTCGTTTGTGACATGGGTACCGACATAATAAAAAGAAAACTGCCCAGTTAAACTGAGGGCATTGAGCTCACAGGCTATTCACACTAATTGTATATTATACTCTTATTTCAAAGAATTTGAAATGAACCCCTCGAAAAATAAAGAAATCGACAATATATTAAGGGGGGGGGGTTATCCCCCTCATAGATAACTAATGAACCGCTTAAACTAATCAGGGAAGCCTTTCATTACGATGAATATATATACAAAATTTGAAGAAAATCGGAAAATTCTGCATGAAAAACCCATTTCTCTAAATTAAAGGGGGATTACCCCCCCCTTTCCCCTTTTATACTTAACCAATGAACCCCCAAAACTATTCAGAGAAGCGCATTATTACAATGAACCTATATACAAAATTTGAAAAAAATCTGATAATTATACATGAAAAACTCATTTATCTAAATTGAGGGGGGTTAGCTCCCCGTTCCCCCCTTTTATACTTAACCAATGAACCCCCAAAACTAATAAGGGAAGCGCCTTATCACAATGAACCTATAAACAAAGTTTGCAGCAAAACGGTTATTTCTATCAAGAGTTATCGCGTTACGTACATACAAACGTACATACATACATACATACATACAGAACGGGCGGACACATTAGCTCTCAGGCTTTGATAGCCTGTGAGCTAAAAAGAAAGACTCTGTTAGCGTAAAGTTTGTTTCCATCAATTTACTATTATTGATTTTTAAATGAGTGCGGCAGTTCTAGAGAATACCTCCTACAAACAAACAAATGTTTCTTCTTTATAAAATTAGTATAGATTTTAAATTCCAGTCCTTAAAAACAATTATAAAGATAAATATGTATCTATATTTTAAAGGACAAACGTGTCCGTGAGTAACGCTGACGTCATTTTGCGAATGGCAACAGTTGACGATGGAATTTCGGTTTTGCAATTTTTGCTACTGCAATTTTTTTAATTTCTAAACATCGCACAATTTTAATTTTTACACCGTTATATGGGAAAAAAATCTACTTTGAAATGCAATTTGTTTGAAAACTGTATCTTAATTGGCTGATTTATTATGGCTTTTAAAATAAAAATAAATTGTATTTTTCACTTTTTTTCGTGTTTAATGGCTGCCATTGGTAATTTTTTTTATCTCTTGGCGACCGCATTTTATCGTTGATTAAAGACTTGAAATGATTATTATTTGTTAGAAATTAATACATACACCTTGGAAAGTAAAACTAAAAACTTTTACTGATTTTATATAAAATACAATATAATAATAGTAATAATAAGCGTTTTGACGAGTGATAATTTTATAAATCAAAATAATTTAATTTAAAAATCAAAGGAATGTTTGTGAAGCATAAAAATATATTTCAACGTAAAAATTGTGACTCAAAACAATATTTGGCTATTTATCGTTTGCACCAGGATTATCACGTTTAAAAATTAATTAATGATGAAGTTTTGCTTGCTGTTTTAAATGAAAATGCTGAGGTTTATTTTATTGACGCGGTTTTTAATAAAAAATGGTTTTTGGCTATGTTCTGTAACCCGGATGTCCGGGTTCCATTCACTAGTTTTTTCAAAGAAAGAAAAATGAATGCACAATTTGTTATGACATATTGAATAACTAAATGGAAAAAGAAATAACAGCAAATTAAAACGTTAATAATGAATTTATGAAAATTTGATCAATGAAAAATCTTTTCGATTTTAAGGACATTGGAGTTTAACATTTTGATTTAATATCTTTGTTCATAAAAATGCATTTTTAAAAAATGTCCATACATTTAATGATGGATATGTTTGGAAATGATTGGAAATAATACCTTTCCAATATTCTAATGTGTAACAAAAATATTAGAACAAACGAACACATATAAAACTTTATAAATGAGAGTGTTTCATTTATTTTTTAAATACAGAGTCAAAATCTAAATTAAAAATAAATAAATCCATCTATATTCAATAAGAAAATTTTTTTATTGGATACGTTACACCAATTTTAGTTAATAATCCTTTAGATATTTTCACATTTAATGTTTATTGCAAAAAATAACTTTTCTTAAATTTTAATCTCTTATACAGGAGTTCGCACATATTTTAGACGATTTGCATGGTACTTACGGAACTATTTTACATTAAAAAATTGTGTTTGAAATGTTCCGTTTTTAATCTTTATTCTGAACTACCTTAAAACACTATAATTTCCAAGACAATAATGCTTTTTGTAGTTTTGGAAGAGGCATTTTGTCCCATTCCTCTTGAACGGCTTTCCAAAGTCCATGAAGAGATAAAGCTCTTTTTAAAATTGCAAAAGCGTAAAAATCCATGGGTGATGCATCAGAAGATTTAAAAGGTACATCAGTGAAGGATATAGGCCTGATACGCATTTCTCGTTTCATTTTCTCCCGGAAATTGACAGTGGATTGTGAAGTGTGGCTACTTGCTTTATCTTGATGCAGTTCAACAGAATGATGACACTGGAGGTAAAGAGAAGGTATTTTGTGTTTGAAGATTTGGAAAAAAATATGTTTCTGATCGTATGTGGAGTTGATCTGGAAATTTTTCTCCACTTTCTTTATTTTTAATTAGCTGGTAGCTTCCATGTGGAGCCCAGATGCCTTCTGCAGCCTGGACTTCCAGTGGGATCCAGAAAGTGAATTTCACACCCAAACAGAAAAATATAACTAAAATATTTTATTTCAAACTATACGAAAATAATAAATAAGAATATCAAAAAGCAGATAAATAAATATTTTTCGATATAAATAAGAACTTTTTATGATCCCCTTGTAAAAACGCGCTCGTCCCTGCCCGAGATTATATAGGGAGAAGGGAGCGTTTCAGATAACGTATACAAAAATGGGATAGCATAAGACTCATGACGATCATTGTAAATGAACACTTTGGTTGCACGCCTATAAATTATGAATACGGAAATAACGGGGCGATTATATGCATAAATAGTTAGAATGATTCACGCGTATAAAGGCATTTATACGACAATAACTATAACGAAGCCTTGTATACATCCGAGCCCATAAATATGGCGATCAGTAGTTGATTCGTAAATTTTTATTTATTTTGAGAAGAGGAAGAAATGTACAATATTTTGTATAAAAATTTAAATCTTATCACACTAAAAGAAGAAACACACAAACACAATTTATAAAATAAAAATAAGAAACTTTTCCTTGGAAAAATGTCACGCAAAATATCTAATAAAAAGTCAGAAATAGTTGTCTTATTCGTCTAATCTCCCATAATCGGATCCATAGCCTGTGTTGGCGAAAAAATCGCTGATGTACGTGTTTAACTATTCTTTTAGTAGATTTGTTACGCTGAATTTCACGCTCATACATAAAACTGCTGATGAGATATGGAGTAATGACCTAAAACTTTTGACCCACCATTTACTCCGCCTTGGTTGTTGAATTTCTGAAATAACTGACATACGCGTTTAACTATTTTTTTAGTAGATTTGTTATGCTGCAATTTATGCTGTTATCTTAAACTGCTGCTGAGATATGGCGAAATTATCTAAAATTTTTGACACCCCCATCCGTTTAATCCAATTGGTGAATGAATTTCTAAAATCACTGAAATATCTATTTAACTAATTTTTGGTCGATTTATTATCCTGAATTTCACGCTCATACCTGAAACTGCCACTGTGATATGGCGAAAATATCTAAAACTTCTGAATCCTCATTTAAACCCTTTAGTGGTTGAATATTTAAAATCGCTGAAATACATGTTTAACTATTTTTTTAGTAGATTTGTTATTCTAAATTTCACTCTCCTATCTAAAACTTCTGTTGAGATATGGCTAAAGTATCTAAAACTTTCGACACTTCATTTAACCCTCTTAGCGAATAAGTCTTGAAAAATCTTTTCTTAGTGGGTGCATGCATTTTTTTAGTACCATGTCCAAATTTCATTGTTCTATGAACAATGGTCGAGGCTCGGCGTTCATTATGAGTCAGTCAGGACATGTTCTTTTATAAGTATAGATTTTCCGTTATATGTAAAGCCAGCAACAATCATAAATCCTTTTCTAAAACCTTCTTTGACTACATTGAACCATGTTTGAAGAATTTTTTCTACTTTGTTGATTGGATAAATGCTTCTCATAAAGAATTCTGCATCGTGTTCTGCGTTCGGCTATATGTCGAGGAGAAAGACGATGCACACTGTGTTTTTTGGCTTTAAATTCAAATCAGTGTTAATGATTTTGTTAACAGTCGACATTGAGTATTTAAAAGTTTTAGCAACAGTTCTTTGACTTGGAGAATTTTCTTTTATCATAAAATATCTTACCTTTGCAGAATTCGAATTTTTCGTTATTGGGTAAATAAATCATAATCTTCCGTTGAAGCCATACATTCGCGTTTTTTTCCTGTCCTATTGACAATATTACATACTGTGGCTTTAGATATAGACAAACTATGCCTTTCACAGTGTTTTTTAATAACCGTATGCGAATAATTCTCAAAGTGGAGAAATATAGTCTTCCATCCATCGGTTCTTTCAAAGCGCCATTTTGCATGTAAACAAAAATTTCAGTTGCCAGAAGATAATTCATACTTTGAAAAAACATTTTAGCTGTGGAAAATAATTTGTCTACGCAGACGAGTTCTTAAAACCAAAACATAATAAACAAAAGTTAGCATCTGTAGTATATATCAATGCTAACTTATTTGTTTATGTAAAAAATGTATGCCTGAGGGCGTCTCATAGGCACGTCAACCGCCGTACCCAAGTTCTGGAGAACTTTTAACGTGCACGACCAGGAAAGTTCCTGTATGCGCTGCGCTACGGGGAGTTGGCCCGCCGCCACCTGTTGACCATCCCCGCTTTCCCAAGTAAATGATTTTCCAAGGTCGCTGCGATATGCGGTAGTGCCTACCCTCTTACGTCACCACCACATTACATTTCGGGAGTATGCTGGACTTCCACGACAGCTTCGGAAATCATGGTTTATGAAACACTTTCCAACAAATTCAGAAAAATGTAAGAAAACTTCATAGATTAATAAAGTGAAAGGTGATACCAAATTAAATAATTTTGGAAAACACATAACATATTTGAAAACGCAGCTTCAGTAATTATCATTAATAATCGGAAAAATATCCGAAATTTTTTACTGCAGCCCATGCATATGATCAATAAATTTGTATATAGGCTACATAGTATGTGAAAATTTAGTTCAATTAGAAAACGCACAGCACAGTTGAAAAATTCCATTCGGCAAATTTGGTCAATGAACTATAATGAACCCGACATTTTTTGTGCATCCCTCTATATGATCTACAGAATTGACACACACAAAGCAATATAAAAAAAAATAGTTAAATTTAAAAACGCGTGCCACAATTGAAATTGTGCTTACAATAATTATTCTTCATAGACAGCACTACACCGAATTCTTTTGTGTGTCCCTGTGAGTGAACGATGAATGCTATGCAGTCCATAATAAATAGTAAGCATCTTGTAATACACCTCAGTGATATATAACAATTTCAACATGTTTGAAATATATTATTAGCATTAAAATACACCGCAAATGATTTTCCCCCATAGGCCGTAATATAACGGAATTTTATTGAGTGTATTTGTAAGTGAAGAATAAATGCTACACACTTGATTTTCAATACCGAACATGCCTTAGTTAACCTTAATAACATATCAATTGCATGGCAATCTGTGTATATTTGTGCGAGTTCGAGCACGGACGGACTGACGCAGACAGACAGACAGACAGACAAACCGAATTCTTAAACACTTTTCAACTTTGTCGTAAAGTGTTAAAAATCGAGGAAATGGGTCGAATAGGTCTGAGAAAAATGGTCGCCCAGTGTCAAAAACATGTATATGATCAACATATGTATGTATATGACAAGAGCTAAAGTGGAGATGATTACAATAAGGAACGCTTAAGCACGTCTAGTCCCCCAGTTTCTGTCATCCCAACCCGACATAAAAATAGAATCACCTCTAATGACCGGATGATGATGCGGATGATCCACAGCCACCTCCGGAGATTTTTAATTTTCCGTTGAATGGTAAGTTATACTCCGAAAGAATATGTGGACTGAAGTTTGTCTGGTAAATGTCTGTCTTGGAACTGTCAAAAATGTTATATTAATTGTCGACACCTTGTCTTCCTTGGTCGAATGTGATAATTACAAAAGTCCGCGCTGTATGAATAAGTTAGAGCCAATTTTGCCAAATACAAGAAAATGGAAGTTATTCGATATTATGTGTTCAAGAACTCAATTACCAATCAGTTTGTCAATTGCTATTATTGTGCATTATATATGTGTGTGTTAAGTCCCAAGGATTAACCCTGTATCGTGCCGTAATTAATTTTAACGACAAAAATGCCATACCAAATAAGGTTTATGTCGGGCACCGTGGAACATAAAATCTTACGGACTTGCTACTTGAAACTTTTGCTGATTTACCAACAATTTAAGGACTAATAAAATATTTTATATTGAGTTTCTAAGAAATGTTATATAGCTGTAATAATGATAATACAATGATATTAATAATAAATAATAAATACCGTTCTAAACATTTATATCTACCAATTTCACACAAATATTTCTCATAAAACATTTTCATAATAGCTAAAAATATATGGATTTATGTATCATATTTTCTAATTCAAACTTCATATTTTGCTCATTTTCATTACTGGAGTTTGTACGCTTAATTAATTAATAATTTAAGGTAGCATCTAATTTTCTTCGTCAGAAGTTTTTATTAATTCTTTGTTCTCAGCAATGTCGCTCAGACTAATCCCATTGAGGGAAGGCCTAGTTAAAAATTTAACAAAATGAAAATGAGTTTTGTATTAATATTCTTACATGTAACTAGAGTATTAAGAAATGTATTTTCTGCAAATAGTAACGGATTCCATTAGAAATAAAAAGAGGAAATTAACACAAAAATCAGTTTAAAATTTGATTATTAAAATAACATTAATGAAGTCATTACTCTGTTATTAAATACGTAATTTAATTGTAAAAATTTAACCTACTTTAAAAAAGAAATGAAGGACGTTTTCACATCTCCTCTCTTGGGGTACAGAATTTAAAATTCCTAATCATCATAAAATATTCTTTCAGTGTTTGTATTTATTGTAATTATATATCTAATATTAAAACTAATTCTAATATTAGCTGACATGTTTTAATAAGACAAATCAAAGAAAATCGTTATAAAAAGGCTACATAAAATTTGAAATTTTTTTAAAAAAATGAATATCGTAAATTTCAAAATAATAATGCATAGTGAATCATTCAATTCCTACTATTAGCTCACACTCTCTATATATTTATATATCTTGTTCAAATTTTCAATCGCTAATAAAATATTTTCTATTCATCCTATCAAGTTCAAATAAATTTTTTTAAACTTCTACCGGATGACAATTGATGTTAATACAGTTTTTTCAAATATTAATTCATTAATTAAATTTAATTAATTAATTTTAATTTTATATTTCATTTCTGTTCCAAGTATAGACTCACTCCATATTTATAGTCTCACCTTCACACGTAAAAAGATAATGGGGCTGTTCACGGTCGAAGATCAAGCGGCTCACAGCCGAAGGAGACTATAAATGTGGAGTGAGCCTATACTTTTGAACAGAAATGAAGTATAAAACTAAAATTAAATAATAAAATTTAATTAATTAATTAATATTTGAAAAAAAAACTGCATTATCGTTAACTGTAACATCGCTATGGCACTTTATTGTGAAGTTTGCTAATTTTTTAAATTCAATATTTGAAAAACGGCATAATCCTTAGATTTTAAATTTATATCAAGAAAAATACATTTTTTTAAACTTTCTAACGCAGTTTGCCTAACAATTTTGTGAGAAATACTTTTCGAGCTATTAATTTTTGGTATTTTAGCTATTTATTTTTTATTTAATTTTTAATACATTTCAAAAATTTCTCTTATGTAAGATATTTAGCAGGATATAAATTTAGGAATAAATACCGTCAGTAGTAAAGCGTGTAGATCGCTGGAAAAAAATTTCTATTTGACCTAAGTAGGAATTGACTTAAAAAAAAAAGTTTTTATATTACTTGTTTTTATCTAAAATTTACATTTAAACTGCAAGATAAGTTTTAGGACATAAGGAGTATTTATGAAAACAGCTTTTCTTTGTCTGAACAAAATAAGTGTTTCTGTATAAACAAAATGTGAAAATATTACTATGCTACATCTAATGCTACATCAGGGGTTTCCGGTTCAAGTTTTTCCCCCCGACATTGAAAAACCCTTCACTATACAAAACAACTTTTATTTCACTAGTCCACCCCCAGGACAAAAGGATATAGATGAGCCCATAAGTCAAAACGGGGGTAAAAAATAGATGTGAAATTGTTGGTGTGCGTTAAAAGATTTGAGTAGTCTTTTATTGAAGTTATTTTCTGTTACTAGTAAGACATTTTTGTCAGAGAAAGATCAATTCATTTTTTGCGCATAAAAAGTTAAAAAGATCATTGAAAAAATTATCCTGTGTGTAGCAATAATAGAGGCAAATCAGAATCTTCAGTACACAGATTCGTCAAGTTATTTAGATGGGCAAGTCTCTGGTGGAAATTTTTTCCTTCCTCTAGAATTCTACTAGTGCATAGAAAGAATTTGTCGGTATACCCGTGCTATACCTTGATTTCATTGCATTGAAAAAAATTACCATCATACTAAAATATAATGATAACTCAAAATTGAAATACATACAAATATAAATAACGATAACAGTTGTGTTTTGCCAAAGATAAATTTATAGTTAAAAACCGATCAAGTTGGCGTCTCGTCTGGATGAAACTGAAACTGAAACTGTCAACAAAAAGAGTTGTATAATGACAAACTGTTTACAGGTGACTGCATGCAAGCAACATCCTGCCGAAAAGTACATCGTACAAATCCATCTTCTGGCTTAGTCTGAAACCTGTCTTAGGAAAAAAAATATTTTTCCGGTAACTAGCGCTTCTGTTTTAAAAAATGTTAACGAAGTGGTTCAATAACATCTGGGATAACGGAAGCTGTTTATAACACAATCGTTTTTTGTACGTACAAATTGCATAGTGCCTACTTAAGGAATACCATGCAATTGTGTCTGTTCAATAGGGAACCTCTTCAAAATTGAATTTTGTTTCGCTTTCTGGGATTCCGCTTTCACAGATTTTACTGTGCAAAACTATTATGTCTATTTAGTATTAGCTGTTAACCGTGATTTCGTTCACGTAACATTAAAAGAATAATAAATGCATTAATTAACCAAAACATTTCACTCCTGATAATTAAAATATATATAATTAACCAACGTTTTATCACTTTTTATTGGAGACAATACGGCACTTCTTTGTTATAAGGGTATTAATAAAACCCCGTCTTAAAAAAGCGAAATTTTGCACCTAATAATATACACAATCGCAAAAATGAAACTTTGACCATTTGAAAAAGGAGGCCAAGGTGAGAGAAGATATGATCATCTGAAATACCATTAAGTGTTTTATTACGCAGAAAAACCCTGTTTACTAAAATGTATTTACATTTGCGACAAATTTAGCTCGCTAAAGAAAGCAAATTCTCTACGTACCCGATTACAGAGCCTAGCCATCCTATTCGTCGTTATTTTCTACCAATATATGAAAACAATTCCTCCTATATACAACGCGCTTTCATGTTTATAATATTAGACGTTTGCTTATTTTTAGGCGTTGGCACGATCGGCTTGTTCAAGTCTACGCAATTCGGATTGAGGGAAATTTTCATTAGTTTTTTATTTCTTCTTAGCTCTTGCATTAAGCTAAATTTTCGAAAAATGCTATTTTCTTATCGATAACATCGTTGTTTATTAATTTTTTTAAAAACACTGCATATACATTTAAACATTGTAATAATAATAATTAAAAAAAAACATTTTAAATTAACAATAAACTTTTTACTCCTTTAGTGCTGAAAGACGTCATTTCCACATGGATAATTTTGCGGTGCATATTATTGAAATTTGCTATCCATTTTCTTTTCAAACATTTTTGTTTACTTTAAAAAAAAAATTAAATTAAAAATGCGGTATATTTGTGTTAGCTGCGCGCAGACAATAAACCTCGCCATAGTTCTTATTGTATTCATTTAAAATACAGAGCTTTAAATTAAAACACATATATACATACAGGATGGTTATAAAATAAATATCTCTATTTGGAACTGTCTGTAGCTCGAAGGAATGATCCGCCTGAAACCAAAATCGGTATACTTACTATTCGAGAAGGGGGAAGCAGAATGGAATAATAATACATTTAAGTATACAAATAGTAAAAAATTAATGTCAATAGTCACCGACAGACGGCGCTACTGAGTGTGAAATGTAATGTGTAATACAAGAAACAAATTACGGCGCAGACCGAATGGCACACCTAATTTATTGGAAAATGTCACAGAGAACGTGGTTACTCTTTTGCCTGGCGGTGCCGCGATCATGTTCAGGTTCCACATGGTCATTGTGCTAGAGGACACAATCCAGCCTGTGCACAACCTGCTCAACTGCGGAATGTAATGCATCAGGAATGATGTTTCATACATGTTATGATATGCAGTAAAGTCATTGAGGTTTGTGACACCTCCACGGTACACAATATTACACATTATATTTCACACTCAAAAGCGCCATCTGTCGGCGATTATTGTAATTTTTTTTTTTTATTGTTCCATTCTTCTTCCCCCTTTTCGAATAGTAAGTGCACCGATTTTGGTTTCATTCCTGTTATTGTTTCAAGCTACAGACAGCTCCAAATAGGGATACTTATTTTATAACCACCCGGTATATTACATACATTTAAAATGAATATAATAGATACATTTAAAATATACTCATTTCAAATGAAAAACAAAAGCCAGAATAAAAGAAGGAAGACAAGAAAAGAAAAAAGAAACAAAATAATAAGAAGTAATTTCATAACCCAAGATAATTTTATTTCACCATCAAAGCATATCCGTTTTATTTTCGATATTCATGACGTCTTAGTCGCCTGCTTTACGTACTTATACTCATATTCATGCATCTTGCATTATTATCAAATTCTTGAAAATGTGTGTTTTATTTCTAATAATGTTATTTCATCTTCTTTTTAATTCTTAAATTGTTTTGTTTCATTTTCATTTTTTACGTGGCATATTTTCTATTGAAATTAAATTGTTGAGTAAAAATTATTATTCCGAGTTTTGATTTAGTATTTGCAACGATAAAGTAAATTTAACCATTGTAAAATTTTATACAAAAAAAAAATGTCTATTTATTCCCTATGAAAAAAGTAAAATTTTTAATTATTAAGAAATGCTTGAAAATATACGTTTTATTTCTAACAATGTTATTTCATCTTTTTCATTTTTTTTTAATTCTTAAATTTTTTTATTTCACTTTCATTTTTACGTGGAATTTTTTCAATTGAAAATAAATTGTTGAGTAAAAATTATTATTCTGAGTTTTGATTTAGTATTGGCAACGATAAAGTATTAGCAACGATAAAGTAAATTTAACAATTTTAAAATTTTATACGAAAAAATGTTCATTTATTCGCTATTAAAATAAAAAATTTTTGAATTATTAAGAAATATCTTTAAATAAAATAAACAAAATATAGACTATATTCATTTCTGGGTTATAAACATTTTCTCATTTGTTAAAAAAAAAAAAAAAAAATAGACAATTTACAGTTAGTTAGAATAGTCGAAACACTTTTTAATAAGTTTTGACGAGTGTAAAACTCAATTTTGAACGATGAATTCTTCATTATTTACTATCCAAGGAGCTCCATTATTAGCAGGTCTTTAACCTTTTGCACTCGACTGACACCTATACGGTGACATACTAAGTTTAATCACAAATATCACAATGGCACCGAAATTGTGAAACAAAATTTTCGGTTTATTATGTACACGAACAAATGCAGTGACATATTTTCCAATAAATTTGATCGAAAATTCCGGTGCCATTGTGAGTACTGATGGGCATAACGATTATTTTGATTATTCGAATGAATCATTCGGGCATGCGCAGAAGCATATCTGTCAAACTTCAATTTTTTAAAAAATTCAATTACTACCAGAAATTTTGAGAAAAAAAGACGTTTATGAATTTAATTAGAATTAGATGAGATGCCAGATAAAAATGAAAAATGTGTTTCGTAAACGGAACACATCTAGCATCTAATTCTAATTAAAATTAGAAATTTCTTTAAAAAAATTCTGGTAGTAATTGAATAAAAAAAAAATGAAGTTTGACAGGAATGCTTCTGTGCATGCTTGAATGATTCATTCGAATAATCAAAATAATCATCACTAATTGTGATATTTAGGATTAAACTTAGTATGTCAACGTATAGGTGTCAGTGGAGTGCAAAATGTTAATGAAATTATTAACGAAAAAAAAAAATAGAATAATCAAAAACTAAAAAGTATGTCCACTAGTCTTGGTCTCCCTATAAATTTTACACGACATTTATATCAATCATTTTACGCTCAATATAATAACCGTGATGTTTATTTCATATCTACGAATAATGAGAGTGATTTCATTTTTTATCGAAAGAATATGGAGTGATCTATTAACTGAGTTTGTTTCCTACCAGTATACCTTTTTTGTCATAAGTTTTGATATCTTTGTTCTTAACATAATTGGAATTCTGAAATTGTTATAACATAATTCATGAGTACGAAAAAAGTATCCACAATATATATAACAAGTTCCCTGGGTATGTTTTGTATATTATACGTGGAAATCTACGGAAAAGCAAAAGGCAAAAATGTAATATAAAAAGGATTACATCCAGAGTATGCCAATTTATCTCGAAGAAATTAAACTCATCAGAGATCACATGAAACTTTTTTGTAAACATCTGTTTACACTTCTTATTTGTGGAATTATTATTATAATAACTTCCGCAACAAATGTCATTTTAGATTGTTTAATGACATTTTCCCTGGGTAAATTAATAAAATTAAACAATTTTAAAAAGCACTGTGGGGATTATTCATCGCTTGAGATTTACAGAATATATAAAAGAAGGAAAATTTTCCATTTTAAAATTTTACACACTGATTTTGATATATATATTTTTTTAAATTAAAGATCGAAATGTTATAAGTATATGCCACTTTTACATTTTCAAATACATTAATGCTACGTTACAAATAAGCTAAATGAAGTTTTTCCGTTTAAAAATTCAAAATTTTATGTACAATCCGTGCATAAAAAAAAAAAAAGCAGAAAAAACAGAAAAACATGCATTTTATACAGTTAATTCGCCAAACTCTCGCAGATAACCACTAAAATAGTCATTTGATTGAGAATTCTTTCATGCTTCAATTTATGATAAAAAAATAAGGTTAGGGGGGGGGTCGTCTTCATAATGAAATTGTAACAACATTTGAAAAATTGTATACGAACACCCAATTTTAACATCATATGTGTATTCTTGCTCTATAATAAATTTTACCTTGGGATACTAAACGAGAAGTAATTCGGTGAAGTATTTAAGGAATTAAGCAAATTCAAAGTTTAGAAATCCTAATGTTAAATTCTATTTAACCAACTTTCATCGAAGGAGATTATATAATTCGCTTTCATGATTATTTTGTTTTGTGCGTATGTCCAGATTTTAGCGGAAAGTCTGATTTTAATATATATATGTAGCATTTTGACGAGGTTGAGATATTACGATGAATAATATTCGATGAAAAGATGGCAGTCCTTCAACGATATAGCAAGTTGCAGTCGATATTAGCGAGTATGGCGAAGTAGAAGGCAATGAAATGAGTCCACCAATGTTTTCCAATAAATCCAGCCAATCTCCAGACAAATAATTTTATTAGAAGACGAACAACACAGAAACAATTCCCAAAGGTCTAAAACTTATAGCCCTCGGGCTAATGTTTCTTCACTCCATTGAATTAAGATGTTACTGGGCCGGTTGAATATTCTACGGACATAAAAATACCAGACACATATTTGTTTAGACTTCTAAAAATGTCAAAAATCTCGTGCTCTGACCGGTGCGGGCGAGTTTTGTTCTCTCCGCGGAGATATACAGAAATTACGTCACGAGCGCACAACATAATGAGTGAGAAGCTAGCTCCAGCCCAGCAAATGAGGTGTGAAAGAGGAGCTAAGACGGTAAAGAATCCCGTACTTGGGTGCGGAGAAATTTTGAAGTTAAAATCCCAAGCGCGCGAAAAAATCAGAGCAATAATAATAATAATAATAAAAAGAAAATGGCTTTTAAAAAACATTCGAAATGAGAACGCGTCTCGGAATTTTATAGTTGGGGAACTGATAAAAGCTACGAATGAACTTAAAATTTTAGATTAAAATTTTGAATAAAATAATTATTTATATACGGATATTTACTTTTAAAAGGACTTTAAATAGGAATAGATATTATTAAGAATTAAGGAAATACTGACTATGACAGAAGTTAGATTAAATTTAAAAGATTAATGCGAATAAAATGGAAGGATACGAAGGAAATAAATTTTTATATAACATATATATATATTTTTTTTAATTGGAAAGGTTTTTTTCTGCAGATGGTCCCATTTAAAAGCATTAGGATTTGGCAAACATATATATGTCTTTCTGTTTTTTTATTAATAAACCTTAGCATTCGGAAGAAATTACCAGTTGTCACAAGATTTTTCTGTATGGTTTAAGGTACGCAGTGCTACTTAATACTTTTAGAATTGTCGTATCGCGTACAGATATACAAGGAAAGGTCAATATTTTTAATATATCATCGTCTACCGTACGTAAAAAAACCGATATTGGCAACAATTATATCTAATATATATATGAATTACTGGGATAGGAATAGGGACAAGGACATCCCAAACCAAGATCTCCAAGTACAATTAAATTGTATGGGGTTATCACATTGACTCGGCGAAACTAACAATGTAAATCCCTGCCAACAGGTGGAGCCAATGAAAATATACTAAGAAAATCTTCGTTATTTCAATAAAAAAAACATTATGTTAACATAATGAACAATGATGGTTTAATAATGCAGAAGAAATATAAATTAAAATTTTACATTAGGTCTAGTAATACAATTTTACCAGAAACTGACCCAACCCGTGTACCGGATCAGGTTAAAATAATTATCTTAGTTGTGGGTTCGGTTCTAATTGTTTTGGGTTCAGTTTAGTTTCGAGTTGTGCTTTGACTCTTACGAGACAGGTTTGTGGACCCATTTTTCAAAATAATATTTACAATAATGTTTAGAATAAAAATACTATATATGTTCATATTTTAAAATAAAACGTTGATATTAGAGGTATAATTGCAGGGTATTTTTTCATTACTTGCAATAAATTATTTATTAAAATTCTTCTACTTCAAGTTTTAGGTTATAGTGCGTCGGGTTTGAATCTGTTTTTATGTTGACTTCAAATAACATTTTCAGGTCAGGACTTGCAATGTGAATTCAAATACAGGGTTTCTGCAGAAATAGGAATTTAGGAAACAATACCTCGAATTCGGTTTTAGTGTTTTATTGAAAATTCCTTGTTAAATATTGTAAAACAAAATGTAATGCCTACACTTTTTAAGCATAAATCAAAATCTACTTGACGGAAGAAGCTTTAATTTTAGATTATCATACATAAAGTTCCTAGAAAACTATTTATATGAAATTTTATTGGTTACAGTATATATTGCGTTCGAATATTAATTTTAAAATAAATAAAATATAAAAGTAACATTAAAAAAACATGTTCAGCAATCTATAAAAAATAATCAAAATATCTTTCTAGAAGCTTTAATTATGTGAATTTAAAATTACAGGTCATTTCGCCAAGTAGTTTTCGAGTTGTGCTTAAAAAACTGCAGGTGTTGAAGCTTTTTTGGTTATAATAAAAAAGAATGCAACATTAGGCGTTCGAAATTTTAAATCTGCATAATTCATAACTTCTCGAATAACTTCTCGCTTAGTATCCCAAGTTAAAAGTGTCCGAAGAATCCAAATATCGTGTCAAAATTGGGTGTTGGTATTGAAAAATTCAAAGTTAGTTTAAATTTAAATATAAAGATCCCCCCCCCCAAAAAAAAAGAGAAAAAAAAGCTTTTTTGAATTAAAAAATGAAAACATAATTAGCAATCGAGTAAATATTTTCATATTTTCTGTGACAATTTGGTGACTAAAACACATTAGCTGTATCTTTTTTTTTTTTTTTTTTTTTTTTTTTTTTGCCTTTGTGTCTGTATCTATCTAGATGCACCACCTTGAGGCATTGAAAATACTTTTCATAACTGTTTACGAAGTGTCTGTGATTGTATAAAGAAAAGTATCAAAAATAAATTAATAGCTCGTTTAAAAACAAAATCCCACATGTTTCAATAAAAAAAGTTCTTAAGTATAAAAATTAGTTTAAATTCATAGATAAAAATTGTTTGGTTCATCTAAGCGAAAATTCCTTTTGATATGTGTGTAAAAAAAAATGGGAAAAATAGGTCTTTTACAATTTGATTGAGAATGTAAACACTTTTGCCTATATCAGAAAGATGTCAAACATCAGATTCCCAAGTATACGTGACTTGATTATTATTATGGTCTGAACATCATGATGACATGTAAGGTTAAGATTTTCTTGACCAATCAAACATATTCAATACGATAGGGTTTGATAGGAACACATTTTTAGTATTTAGTAGATGCCTCTATGAGCCGTCTAATTCACGAAGATCTATGATGGAAAACGATTTTCCTGTTATTTCCCAAATTTTGTTTTGTTTACTTTAAGTATGAAGATAAATCGTTATGATGGTGATATCTCAATTTATTAGAGATATAAAATTAAATACTGAAATAAGTAATCTTCTATAACGTCATAAAAGTAATAATATTATTTTTGCTAACAAAATTTCAATGGATATTTTTACACAACCCTAAATGAACCCTATTGATCAATTACAATTATTAAATAAATTTTAAGACTACCGAAGTATAAATGCGTTCAGCTAGTTTCTTTTTTTTCTTAAAAATATTTTATTGAACACAGGTTTGTCAAGTGTATAAAAAACTGAACACGAAATTGTGGTAAATTTCGTATTATTTGGTGATTTATTTAAACATTTTTGCAGTCATCATACAGGTGATGAAGAATTTTTTAATAAAGGGTTAAATCAATCAATGTATGATGTGAATAAAATTTAATGTGGGTTAAAAGCTTAAATAATGTTACAATCATCAGCCCAGTATTTGAATGAGCAGTTTCTGATTCATAATTTGAAAACAGTTATTTCAATTTAGAAAAATGTATCATATAGATTATAGAGCATCGCCAGGTCACACATTTTAGATAGTAATCTTACAAAAATATTCATATTTTTATGCTAATTTTTTGTAGTCGCATTAATATTTAGTTTTCTTCCCAAAATAACATACTATTCCACATTCATTATAAATAATTGTTAGTTTTTTAAAACTACAAAAATAATAAAACATATTTTATACTATAACTTTTTGTGCGCGAAGATATATTAAACATAATTATTAAAGATAAGGCTTTGTATAACTAATCGCAGAATGTTATATGACAATGGTAATATTAAATGTAGCTACACTAGGATTTCCCTCAAAGGGATTAGTCTGAGTGATATTGTTAAGAACGTAGGATTAACAGTTAGGACATAATGAAAAAGAGAAAATTAAATGATAGCATTACAAAATATCATACATAAATCCCTATACACTGTTAAACAAATAGAAAAGAAGTACCGTCCATCAGATTTGTTTTTATAACATTTGGCAAATAATCCCTTTTTTTTTTTGCTTGATCTTATAAAACGCCAAGCTTTTTAAATTTACATTATCAGATTTCCAGCCAATAGCGTATTTTAGCAAGCGTGGCTTAACGCAAATTTAATTACATTGTTGCAACATTTTCCTTGTGAAAAATATTTACATTCGAATTAAATTTTTTTCCTCTACCCAAACTCTACCCAACTCTTTACCTGTCTCGCTATCCATCTGTCAATCCGTCTTTCTACCTGTATTTCTTTCCGTTTAATTACCAGTCTTTCGACACGTCTGCCTGTGTACATACTCTTCTCTCTACCCGTCTGTCAACTCGTCTCTGTGCTCTTCTGTCTTCCCGTCTCTCTATCCACCACGCAACCCGTCTCTCAAACTTTACTCTACATGCCTGTATATCAGTATCACTACTCGTCTCGCTACCCATCTCGTGACCCGTTTCTCTACCCATCTCGGTACCCCTCTGTCAACCCTTTTTTTACCTGTCTCGCTAACCGTCTACCTATCACTTTCGGAACCCGTTAGCCTATCTCTGTCACTACCCGTATCTCTACCCATCTCACTATCAGTCTGTCTACCCGTTTGTTTACTCGTCTTTCTACCTCTTCCCTCTTCCCAATAGTTTCATAATTCATTCAATATACAGAAGCGCGTTTACCGTTATTAAATACAAACAGAAGTAATTCATCTAATAAGCGTAATCAGATGCAATTTTTAAAAATACATGCGTAAACCAGCAAAATAATTCATCAGTTTTAGTTTCATAGTTGTTTATATAATTTGGCAATAAATCTCAATTTCTTAAACCCGAATTGTGTCAAGCTTTTTAAAAAAGCCTAAAGGTCCGTATAACTGGGAAGTATCCTCAGGGCTATTAGATACATGTTATAGTTAAGTGAAAGTTTCATAATCGGGTTTGCAGTTAATTGCTTAAGTCAGAAAACGTAGCTTAACGCCATTTTAAATTCAATGCTGTAACTTTTTTTTTTCTTATTTTTTTGAAGAGTTGGTGGGAGGGGGAAAGATTAACAAATATATACATTTGAATTCAAACTTTTGCTTCCATGTTTATGTTAGTATTATTAATTAATACTTTGTTTACCGAGCTTCATTCGAAACAAATGTAAAAGACTTCTTCTACAGTTTTTAGCAGGGGAAATTACCTTAATCGGGCCCAAAGCCAATCGGAGCATTTAATATCATTATTGTAACTGTTATACAGTTAAAACAATGTTGTTGCTAGCTTTATTGTTGTTTGAGACCTGTCTTGCCTGTGTATCTGAATAGGGAAAAGTTCCGTATCCTGTGCCGGTTGGCGCGATTGGCGAAAAAATTAAACATGGTGCCAAAAGCATCTTACCAAAGCATCTACTTTAAAAAATGCATCTTACTAAAAGCATCTACTTGAGCATCTTACCAAATTTTTCTAGAGAGCGGAAAAACATGTTTTTCAAATGTTTACAAACGTACTTTTATTAAACCATGTTTTTTAACCATCATAAAAACATAAATACGATGCTAAAATAAAATTTTATCGCCATTTTCGAAATTTTAATAAGTAATGAAAATACATAAACAAACATATTTAACAAACCTAAGAGGTATTTTTGGAATAAGTAACTGTTATTGTCAGGGGGCAAATTGTAAAAAATTAATAAACGAACGAAAAACATACCTAAATTTACTTTTGGGAACCTCAGGAGAAAAATATCTGATGTAAATAGCATTTAAAATCTTTAAATGGAGAAGTATTCCGTATAAAAATGCAAAACATTATACGTTTGATATAAATATTTTTGGAACAGCTGTCGCTAGCGCCCTGGGATTGGCGTGTTTTTTGTTTGCGCCATTTTGGCCAGAAAACCCCGTTTTTGAGAACCCGTTAGGCCAAGATAGCTAAAACAGCATGCTAGTTTGATTTTATTATGTTATAAAACACACACAATTTTTATTTTAAGCACACAAAAATTATTTTCGGCACAGATGTCATATACGCACCACATTGGCGTGATTTTTCCCCCCGCCAATTTGGCGAAAACTTTGTTTTTGAATATTAGTTAAAAAGGTACTTGTCTATTATCCCGTCGACCACTTTATGACACCGTCGACCACTTTATGAACTATTTGATGACATAACAATCACGTATAATGCTTCTGACATCAAGTAAATGGGACTGCATTTTTTGGCGTTTAATCTTACAGTTTGGCGATAGTTTTTTGTTATGAAAAGTGGTCGACGGGATAATAGAGAAGTACCGTTACAAAAAGCATGCAATAATAAATGAACAGTTATAAATAATAAACATAATATAAATATCACAATAAATCGTAAATATTAACACTTATTAACACATTAACAAAATAACCGGGTTACCATGTTTGGCATAAAATTGCCATTTTGTTGCAATCGCGCCAATGTGGTGCGTATATGACATCTTTACCTTATTTTATTATACAACACACACAGTGATTAATTTATTATAAAACACACAATATTTATTTTAACATAAAAACACAGAATCTGCCCTACCGAGTTGCTACACGAAGCAAAATCTCACCAAAATCGCCAGGTTGCCCACACATAACATCGCCATTTTAGTACTAAAAAGATACCCCGGTGCGCCTGCGACATCTCTATCATCTTTTTTTAATGTTTTAATATTTTAGAAAGCATAGATAAAAAGGTAAAAATCTCATTCCCAACTGCCATTACAATTAGCAAAAAAAAAAAATATCTACAAAACATATGTTTACATAATATTACATCTGCAAAACATAACTTTAGAAAAGGTAACCGAAAGACTGAAGATCGCAACAACCACATCGAAACACTTATCACCAAAAAATAACTCGCCAAATCTACCGGCACAGGATATGGAACTTTTCCCTCTGAATGCAGAATATTAGCTATTTTTATTGTACGATAGGTGATTATAATAAAATTGTTTCATTTCACATACTATATATCACTGACGTATCTTATACACACAACATGTATGTAGATCACTGGCGCCCGGCTAACCGAAAAGTACCTTTTATTGTACTGAATATTAGTGAGTGCATATTTTTTTGCTCCATGCTCCATGAACTTTTCAAATCCGATTGTCTACGAAAAGCTCCCGCCGGTGAAAATGACGTACGCACAAAATGTTAGTGACGTATGTACTTTAATTGTGCTTTTTTATCTATTTTTTTAATATAATTTCCAAACGGTTTAACATTTATTCTTGGTAATAAATAGATGTCGTTGTCACCTTTATAGGTACTTGCGGTAAAAATTTGAACGAAATCCGTTAAATATTTTTTGAGTTATGCTTGACGAAAGGTTTTAATATCCATCGTAGCTATATATGGGGCAAAGTAATACTGCGCTGTGTATGAGTCTTCGTTGCACTCAGACAATTAAATACAAACAAAAATCGTATGTCCTACTTCTTACATTTTCTGCATTTCATTCTACAAATGCATTTATCATTTCTTTTAAAACAAATCCTTTAAACTTTCCATTTCAGATACATAAACTTCTCGGAAAACTTTGCGGTTTATGTTATTAGAATTTGAAATAAAATGAAAAAAACTGTTTTAATTTGTACCCAGTCTCAGTAGAATTCTTATTTTTTTTATTTGCAATATGGACTATTTTCTCTTCTTTGTCGTCCTACATATATCTATTAAACAAATCAACCGTATATATATATATATACATATAAAATTGGAGTCCATCCAGTTTGAAACATCTCTTCATTTTTAAAAAAAGTATACATTACTTTTTCAATTTCCTAGAGCACCTCATATCGAAAATTTTCAGTTACATAATAAAGGATATTTATAGCAAAAATAATTTTGTCTAGAAAACGTGTTTTGAAAATTTTGAACAATTTATATAGTTGGGAAAATGTCTTATTTCATTATCAGAAATGTACTATTTTACATTTTCTTTCGAAACGAACATTATTCTTTTAAAAGATATTATTTACAGTAATAACAAAATTTAATTGTAAATGAGTTTTATTCCATTTCAGAGATTTGTATGATTGCGGTCATCGTTTTTTCATTTCAGCAGTTAAAAACGATAAGGCTTATTATTGAAAGATTATTTTATGATATGTACTTACAAAAATAATATTCCATATTTAATTAAGCCTGTTACCGCTTGTCTCGCGATTTCCACGGGAAAGATGTTTGTAGAAATAATATATATACATTTTTGAAGCAATTTTGTTTTAAAAATTCCGCAATCAAAGGGAAAAAATGCAAAATATAATTTTACTTCATATTTAAAATACGTGACGATTTGAAATAAGTAATAAAAAAAATACAAATTGGTCGAAAGGATTTTGAAAAAAAAAAAAAAAAAAGCAGTCAGAGAGTTAATGATACTTTAGGAGATCCAACCCGAGCTTCCCGTGTTACAGTATATATGTGAAGTTTATTTTTCGTTTATTGAACATTCTAATAGATTTTTTACATTTAATATATTGTTTTAGATTGTCAAGTAACATGAGAAAAATCATTGTTTATTAAAAATATTAATTAGGTATACAAATAAAGTTTTGAAATTTATTAAAAGCGATACTTTCATATTAGCCCCATGTCAGAAATAAATGGCCGAAAAAACACTCAATAATTTCGCTACATACAGCAGCTTTTAATATTACGATATTTTCAGTGTTTTAAGTGCAAACGGGTTAATCTTTCGTAATAAGGGCTGTACGCGTTAGAAATAGATTTTTTTTTAATTATGCTTGAAAATCATTTTAAAAACTTTAAAAAATTAGTTAATTTAAGAACAGTTTTCAAAAAAGATTCATTTGAAATATTTCATTTTTAAAAATTTAAATTGTGTGATGTTTAGAAGTTAAAAAAGTCCTTCCGGCCTGTACCGGAAGGAAAGGGTAGCTTTCATAGTCCATGTTTTAAAAATTAAACTCATTCTACTCAAACACCCGAAGCTAAATTGCTTGGAACTCGACTATAGAAAATTCAATCCTGGTTTTCGTTAATGCTGAATTTGAATGCGAATTTAACCATGAGAATTTCAGCATAACAAAAATCAGATTGTTTCAAAATGCCAGCCACCCGAGAATTTCAAACTGCCATATCTCTGCCATTTTTTAAGATAAAACCAAAAAAAAATATGTTCAGGAATCCTTGTATCAAAATCTAACAGTTAGCGGAAACAACTTTTCAATTTATAACTTTTTATACATCTTTTTTAATTTTTTTAAAAAATTAAAAAAATTAACTTGCCGCCATTTTGAAACTATATGGTGCATGAAACTGGCCAACGAACTCGGTTGAGTCCTTAGTATGTTCTGCACACATGATCAGTCACATTCATAAATGTTCATAAATACGAGAGTTACAGCATAACAAATATCAAATTGTTTCAAAATCTCAGCCACCCTAGAATTTCAAACTGCCATATCTCAGCCATTTTGTAAGATATAGCCAAAACAAAAGATGTTCCAAAATCCTTATGGCATGTTCTAACACTTAACAGTAACAATTTTTTTCAGTTTATAATTTTTTGGACATCTTTTTGATTTTTTTAAATTTTTGAATTTTTTAAAAGGCCGTCATTTTGAAACAAGATGGCGGATGAAGATGGTCAACGAACTTGGTCGAGACCTTGGTATGTCCTCTACACGTACTCAGTCACATCCAAATCGGTTCACATATAAGAGAGTTACAGCATGACATATGTCAGATATATATATATATATATATATATATAAATCAACATTTGGACGGAGGGTGGTTTCAGGGTCAAGGGGTCATGATCGGTGAAAATATATCAATTTTTTTTAATTGTTTTTATCCGAACGGCTGCAATAGGTAGCTTTTAGGTAGCTTTCAATACAAAAGTGTATAAAGCTACCTATTGCAGCCGTTCGGAGGAAAGCAATTCCGGAAAATTTTGGTATATTTTCACCGATCATGACCACCAGACACCAAAATCACCCTCCGTTCAAATGTTGATTTATATATATATATATATCTGACCTATGTCATACGATAACACTCGCATTTATAAATCAATTTGGATGAAACTAATTATGTGTATTAAGCTCACCAATGTCTCGACCAAGTTCGTTGGCCATCTTGTTTCAAGATGGCGGTCACTTAAAGATTTGAAACTAAAATAAATTTACAAAAAAGTTAAAAATTCAAATTTATTTTTTGCTTACGTGTTAGGCCTTGGTACAAGGATTCTGGAGCAATTTTTGTTTCACCTCTATCTTAAAAAATGGCTGAGATAGAGCAGTTTGAAATTCTAGGGTGGCTGACATTTTGAACACATTACAAGACAGCACATTGCAAAAAAAAACAACGATTAATTTTTGAGTTTTAGTGAACGCAATTTCTCGCAAATTATTTTCTTTCATTGTTGTAATCATTTTCCCAGTCATACGCATAGAACTATATATTCATATCCGTTAGCACCAAATTCTCGCCAAACTTGGCGAAATATCGCCAAATTTGGTGACCAAAATAAGTTTTCATTAATGAAGCCAACTTGGCTATAGCTCAATAATTTGGCGAATTTCTTATTCAAATTCAGTATTAACGAATCTTTTGTAAACGGTTTCTTTGCATTTTAGCTTGCTGTTTTCGAGTAACATTAGCTAAAATTTTAAAACGAAGATATAGGAAAGCTACCTTTTCCTCCCGGTACAGGCCGGAAGGACTTTTTGCTACCTAATAATGGAACAAAAACAAAATTTATTCATCAGTTATTGCCACCGTCTATATAAAGTCAGCGCTACTCACGAACATATTTATGCTTTATAATATGAATATAAGATATCACAAGAAAATAGAATATGTTCGTAAGAAACTAATGTGTGAGGTATCATTTAAATTAAAATACTTGAAAACAAAATACTTTATAATTTCAACTGGATTACTGAAACATGTTGTAATACACACTTCATGTAGTATCTAACTGAATTCCTCTTATCTTCAGAACTTTTTTCACTATTTCAGTTAATTTTCTTCCAAGTATCTCATTGTATCCGCCACATTGTTTAACAGTAAATTGCAACATTGTTTAACAGTATGAAATATTGCGCACATTGTTTAACAGTAAACTAATGTGTGAGGTATCATTTAAATTAAAATACTTGAAAATAGAATACTTTATAATTTCAACCGGATTACTGAAAACATGTTGTAATACACACTTCATGTAGTATCTAACTGAATTCCTCCTATCTTCAGAACTTTTTTCACTATTTCAGTTAATTTTCTTGCAAGCAGGGTTCGTAAATATCGTGATATTTTCGAAAATATCAAAAATATCCGATATTTTGATATATATCCGATATTTTTGATATATATCCGATATTTTCAAAATAGTCAACTTATTGATGATTATAAATATTTTCAGAGTTAATATAAATTAGATATTAAAACATGTGTCAATTAATAAAACAATAGTCTAAATGTATTTTTCTATTTTTTTTTTACTTACTTAACAAAATTTAAAATAAACTAATTGAAAATTGACACAATTTGCTTTTTACACTCACAAAAAATAAACTATTAAGATTTAGTAATCAAGTTTTCAGAAAAGTTTATGTTTTATACAACAAAATAATTTGATTTTATTGAAAATTTTGAACATAGATATAGTAAGCTTGGTCTGCTTAACTGAACAAATCCAAAACGAGAAAAAATTATTTCTAATGAAGTTGCAAGTTTATCTAAATTAGATAGTTTATCTTTCAGTGGCTTTTCTAAGTAAATATTGTCCCACATAATTATTGATTCTACTTTAAAAAATTCAGTTTCAAACATAAAGATTGGATTTTTTTAAATTTTTTTCTTTTGGTTGGAGGGGGGGGGGGAGCTAAAAAGCCACTATAAGAACAAAAAATATTTTATCCACAGAACGACACAACCAATAAGAGTTAAAAGATTTCTTTACACTTGTTTGGACTGAATATATCAAAAATATTATATGCAATATTTTGAAAATAAATATAAAATATCTAAAAATATCCAAAATATCAAATTTCATGATATTTTGAAAATAAATATCGGATATATATCATGATATATATCAAGATATATATCCACTGATATATATCAACGAACCCTGCTTCCAAGTATCTCATTGTATCTGCCACATTGTTTAACAGTAAAATATAATTTGTTTTTTATCTGGTACAATGTAATTTGTAGACAAAGTGCATTAATGAACCTTTATAGACACCCACAAAAAATATTTTCTTGAACAATTCATATCTACTTTTAATACATTTAAACATTTTAAATACATTTCATAAAGTGATATATAAATCATTAGCGGCATATTTCAACAGACGACACCTTCTCTATTCACAATTTTTCATTAGATTTTAAATATCCAGGATCAAAAATACCTTCCAAGAAACTTAGAAATAAAATAAGGAAAAGTAAAACGCTTTTATCAAATCTCATACAGGGTTTTTAATAAGTAAATACTTGTTTGAAATTGCATCCCGTGAAGTAGATGTATACAGTGGGATGGGCAGCAAAAATTAATCACTACGCCGCAGATGCGAATTGGAAAATAAAATTAAACTCTATTGATCGCGCATAGGCCTATTCTATTATTTTACGTTAATATTTATGATCATTAACATTCATAAGATCTGAACGCTATATATAGTTCTAGTAGCTAAATACTAAAATTATTGGAAAATAATCTTCAAAGTTATACAACGCATTCTAATCGCGCATTAGTAGTCAATTTATGCAAAATACCGAGGAAAGAAGTTCGCGATTGCATTTTACTTTTTGTGTTTGATTATAGATGGCGTGTTTGTTGTGTTATATTTTGTATATATTGTATCGTCCAGTGTCATTCTGGTTTGGTTTTTAACGATGTTTGTTTGCTTATGATAAACTGAAACATGTCAAGTTTGGAAATATTATTTTACATGTATTTGACACCTTGCTTAAGTAAAAGAGGTTTTTAATTTGTGTATAGGTTTTAGAAAAGGTAAAGTTTTATGTTTTTTAAATTTTGGAATTAAAAAACAGTTTTAATGCACTTTGTGCGTTATTCCTTTCCTTTCTCTATCCGTCGCTTCATTCTGTTGGCAGTCGGCAAATGTTTTGCTGCGGTGTTGTGACGTTTTTTTCAATATATCATGACCACATCGAAGAACATAATCACAAAACAGGTACTTGAATGTTCTGAATTTAATATTCTTAAAGACTTTACATAGAATAAGCTCACCACATATGATGACGTGGTTCTGTGCTGTTTCAAAAAAGGTATTATTTGTCTAGAGAAGTGACCAGAAAGATAGTCAGCTGTTTTAAAGAATCACAGGATTAGTGATTTGTAAAACACACTAATACTAATAAATTAAGGATAATCGTCGTACACTTTCGAATTTAGACGCTTTGTGGAATTGCGACAGAAATGCTTGTCATTGAATTTAAGAGTTAAAAAAATATATGCTTAACCTCACATAATTTTGAGTGAAGATTTTATCACGAAGAAGTTCAACGTATAATTGCGTTGCATGACAAATATCACAAACTATGAATGTCATACAACAGTGATTAAAACAAAGCGTCTCTAAACAAAAAGTGGAAAAAAGGTAACAAGCGTCTACTTTTATTTTGATGTAGCATCTTAAGACCGAAACCGAAACCGAAAGTGTCAAAAAAAATTAAAAACTGATTAATACATGCATAACTGCATATAATTATTAATTAATTAATTAATTAATAACAAATAATTAATAATTACTTAATAATAATTAATTACATTACTAATTAATTCATTAATTATACATGTATTGAACCCTGCCTATGATTGAACTACAGTTCTAACAAACAAACGCAGATATATATGCATATTTATGCACCCATATGTGCGATTTTATACATTTGAGAAAGTTAGGGGGGGGGGGGCAGTTTCCCACTCAAAGAATGTGGTAAGAATGTATGAGTCATTATAGGTTAGGTTAAATAAAGGGCACAAAAGCTAAAATGATTTGTTTAATTTGACTAAAAAAGGAAAATTAGCATTAAGACAATATTTTAAGCCTAGAAATTATTAATTATAAACTTTATTTTCCATTTCAATATTGTCAAAGTGAGACATGTTTAACATTATTTTGTACTTTAGCTAATTTTAAATATATATATAAGGATAAAAATGTAACAGTTGTCAATTTTCTTTTAGGATGTGCACAATAAGATCAAAATAAATCTTTGCTCACTCACTGCCTACCACCCTCCCCCCCCCAAAAAAAAAAAAAAACTTTGCCACTTTCTGCCTCCCTTAGAAAGTATTGAAATGGCACCCCTGTTTGAAAATTGTATCTCCGGTGCCAGGTTGACTCTCTGTGTCTCTATCCAAAACTATTTATATTCATATAAAATGAAACGTAATTAGTTTATCAATAAAACAGAAATAGTTTCCAATTATACGAATTTCAGCTAATAAAAAAAGAGATATGTATTTTAAAAATACATATCTCGATATATCTTTTGTAATAAATTTCGTAAAACTTCATCGTTTTACCAACACCTTTCTCATAAAGCATTCAAAACAATCTGGAGTTTCAAAGTAAAAATTTTCTATTACTGTTAAGTTTGTACCTTTTAAAGATCACGTGATAAGCGTCTTTTAAGTTTAGTCATATATGCATAGTTTGCTTTATAATTTACGTTCGCATCATGAATTATTCATGACGGATAATGATAAATAGTGAAGTTCACAACAATAAACAGTGTTCCCATTTGAGCCGATGCAACTCATATCAATGAGTAAAGTGGAAAATTTCAGAAAGAAGGAACGATATTTTGAAATATAGATAGTTTCGGTGGAGTTTCGGTCAGGCCGAAATTTTGACAGCAGTTTCGCCGAAAATATAACAACCAAATATCAAGATATTCGGCAAAACTAAATATTCGGCCTAACTGAATATTCGGTAGTATGGCCGAATAGATTGAATACCGAATGCATCCCGAATATTCGGTGCATCCCTAATATACATGTATAGTTTTATTGCGATATCACAAGACTCACAATTCATTCTCTAAATTCTTTATGTTTTTATTTGTTTAAAGAAGAAAAAATAGTGTTCCAAGCTTAAGCAAATGAATATCATTCAAGTCGTAAAAACTAAAAAAAAGTGTCTGCCAACTACCGACAAAGCAATAAAGAGAAGAATGTATAACATAAGATATAAAAGGAGAATCACAAAACTGTAGTTACAAATGTATGGTGCTTGTTACGAATGATTACATATTTGAAAAGAAAATTGTTTCTTTCACAATTTCTTATACTTTTAATGAGAAAACGTCAATTGACTAATTGTATTCACATTATGTCTTAAACCTGTTAAAAAATTAAATTAGAATAATAAGATATTTTATAATATTGACAAATAAAACCTTAACAGAAGAGAGTCAATCATTAAAAAAATATCTTTTAAATGCGAAGCAAGCAAAAAATGCCGTAAGCAATACTTCCTTGAAACACTTGAGTTTTTATCGTTAATACAACAAAAAAGTCTCTTCGTACTTTTAGCATGACAGAAGTGAAAGCTCAATCGTTAATTTACTGCTTCCAAACATTCGTTATCGACGGTCACGCTATCGATAAGAAAAGTGTATCTAGAACAGTAGTCATTCGTCTCACACTTATATTTCTCGCTTAAAATTGATCAAAAGACAATATTTTTTATATGTTAAGAGTTGATAATTTAATTCATTAGAAATAAGTATGTTACAAATAAACTTGCGCACTATATTTGAAAGAATATCATACTGTACTGTGTTTCAAATATATTTATTATGTTTAAAATATTAATCTGCAAAGAAAACGTAAAATTTAGTTTTTACTATGGCACGGTATTTTATCATTTTCCTTGAAATTTAATATCATAATAATTATGTTTAAACAAATTTCTAGTTAAAAAAGCAATTAATAAAGGATTAATTTTATTTATTTCATTAAAAAATCTTTTTAATGATATTATTCTGAAAAAAAAATGGAAATACAAGAAATATACACGATACATATTTGTAAGATGATATTTAATTACAAAAATTACAAAAAACAAAGGAAAAAAATAAACGTATCATTAAAGTTTTTAATAAAATAAACTAACTTTAAGTTACTCAAATTTTTAGTTTGATATTTAACAAGAAAGTTTATTTGATACGTTATTCAAAATCTATCACTTTTCAAAAAAAAAAAAAAACAGTTACTAATAATTTTAAATTGTACTGTAAATGTTGTATGAGTAAAAAAAAAAATGTTTCCTTCAAAACTGCTTTTAAATGATTTAGAATTTGTATTAATATAAAAAAAAGTAATACAAAAATATTCTCAAAATAATGTTTTACGTTTATCACGTTTCGTGAAAAAAAATGAATTGAAATTTTGAATTCACTGACTTTGAAATACTTATTCCCATTGACATTTCAAGTTATATATTTTTAAGAAAAATACTTTAATTATTGTTATTCGAATTTGTTTCTTTTCGAAAACTGTTTAGAGAGAATAAGAACATACAAAAATAATAATTAAAATTAATATTTCTATGCTTTTAACTGGTCATATTTTACTTTTTAAATTAAAATGACTCTATATAATTCTTTCAAATTTCTTTCACAAAGACTTTTCAAAATATCAAAGAAAAAATTTTAAAGTACACTTGAGGACAATTATAAATTTGATTTGAATAAACATATAATTTTTAATAAGAAGATACAGTATTTAATATGTAGCAAGTGTTTGTATTAAAAATAAATTAAATAAACAGCAATTAACATAATTGAAAAATCATCTGTTAATACTTTTACTAGCTGGCCCGCCCGGTGTTGCCCGGGTCCGTGATAATAAATTTTTAAAAAATCAAGTTTTTATTATTTCATATTTTTAACCCGATTTTGTATAAAAATATATTTTAAAATGAAAAATTCGTAAAAAAACATTGATGTTTAATTATAAAAGCGCTCATTTTCTTGTTATTTTTCTCCGAACTCTTTGAAAACTTTATTGGTGATAAATAAAACGGTTTTACAACCCGTGTAAAAATTTCGTGAAAAGATATTGTTATCTAGCTGTAAAAGAAATGTTTTTTTTTCTCGCATTTTCGTTTGTTTGTTTGCTTTCGCGTCGGCACTCCTTTAACATAGCAATAAAAAAAATAGTTCTCATCTTCCGAACTCTTTGAAATTTCAATCGGTAATAAATATAACTGTATCCAAGCTCTCTTTAAAATATTACGACAAAGTATGCATATTTAGTCGTTAAAACATGAGTTCTTAAGAAAAAAGCTTTCAACGCAATGGCAATATTACGCTATCCGTTTTCAATCAACCCTTTTCAATTCCCTTAGGTTAAACAGCTCTAGACTGAACAGCTCTAGGCTAAACATCTCTAGACTAAACAGGTAAGTTCTAAACACGTTTCTCGTTTCTGAGGGTAGAAGCTTTCATAAAAACGTTAAAGCATGCGTAAACAGACGCTTTTCGTGTGGAAAAGTGTGTGTGAATTTGACAGAATGCGCTTTTCGTTTTAAATATATAGATAGTGTACAGATTATACTAACTGTCAGATCTATGGCAATATTCGAGCTTAAGTAATATAAAATTTTTAGAAAATTAAATTAATTACAAATAATAAAGTCAAGTCCTGACGACTTTTAATCCAAATGAAGCAATAAATATTTATTTTAGGTAAGTTTTCATGAGCAAAAGTAAGAAGCTACCTATTGCAGCAGTCCGGAAGAAAGCAATTCCGGAAAATATCGTTATATTTTCAGCGTCCACCAGACACCAACACCATTTTTCGTCCAAATGTTGATATATATATATATCCGATTTTTTTTTGTCATGCCATAACACTCGTATTTATGAACCGATTTGGATGTAACTAATCATGTATGGAGTACTTACGAAGGTCTGGACCGAATTTCTTGATCAGCGTCATCCGTCATCTTGATTTAAAATGGCGGCAACTTATTAGATTTGAAAATTAAAAAAAAAATAGAAATCCTAAAAGTTTTTCTGTTAAATTTTTCGTATGTGGTAGAAGGATTTCGGAGCATTTTTGGTTTCGCCTCTATCTTAAAATGTGACTGAGATATAGCCGTTTCAAATTCTATGGTGTCTGATATTTTTAAACAAGACATCAGATTAAAAATAAGGAATTTCTCTATAAATGTGTTTAACTTATGTGTTTTAGTGAACGTGATTTTTTGCAAATTTTCTTCCATTGATGTAACCCCTATTCCAACTCTCATATGCTCAAAACTATATATTCTTATACGCCAGCGTCAAATTATTTCCAAACTTGGTAACAATAGACATAACAGTATATGAATTGTGAACTACATTTTTTTAAAAAACCGAAATCTATTTCTAGAAGCTTTAAATATGCGAATCTAAACTTACAGATCATTCAGCTAAGTAGTTTTTGAACTATGCTGTAAAAATTACACGCATTACAATCTGTTTTGCAACGATAAAAACAGAAATTAACGGCAGGAGTTTCAAATTTGAAACCTTAATAATTCTTAAACTATTTACCAAATGGCTTCCACTTTGGTATCCTAAGGTAAGATTTACCGAATACACTGATATATGCTATCAAAATTAGGTGTTCGTATTGGAAATTTCAGAGTTTGATAAAATTTCAATATGGAGACAACCCTCTCAGCTTATGTTTTTAACATAAATTGGAAGAAGACATAATTTTCAGTAAAATAAATTTTTTTTTTCTTTTTTTTTCTTTTTACCGGCTGTACTTTTAAGCCTACTGTTAATAAAATTATGTATTACACTGTTTATAAAAACTAACCCGTAGCTAGAATAATATTGAATTGTTTTTATTTATTTTTCATAAAAATAAATCATATTCGTTTTGTTGGACTAACGTATGTTTAATAGAATAGCGTGCAATCCATCTTACTACAGCATTTTTGAACATTGATAAATGCCATTCAAACTAAATACAAGATACTAGATTAATTTTTACACAATTAATTCAAATTGGTAAAGAAATCATACAAGTTGTAATTTTCCAACTGGACGAAAAATGTCCGGGCCAGGATTCGAACCTGGGATCTCTTGATGAAGCCGCCATGCGCTATCAACTGAGCTATCCCGGTCGGTTATGACCTCCAGATTCGACCGTGATAGCTCAGTTGGTAGAGCGTGGCGGCTTCAGCCAAGAGATCCCAGGTTCGAATCCTGGCCCGGACATTTTTCGTCCAGTTGGAAAATTACAACTTGTATAAATACAAGATAGTTTGGCTTCCCAACACAGCATTTAAATTTTAGAATCATTATTTTCTAATAGCATAATGTAATCCTTCCTATACAGTTTAAATGTTTTTTTCTATTAAATATTTCTAAACTGTGACGAAATATAGACCTTAAAATTGACCGTTTTCTAACACATATTTTTTTTAACTTATAAACATTGGCATAAAGTTATGAAAACGCTTTATACCAAACTAACGGGAAAATATTTATCTAACTCGTTCGGGTCAGGTCGGGTTACCGCTAATGTTTTTCATTGCGGGTCAGGTTCTGATCGGGTTGACTTTAAATATTTCTGGGTTTTTTTCACATTTTTGAGTCGGGTTCGGGTTGACCCAATTTTTCAAAAGAAACTCCTGAATTTTTTTTCAAATGATATAAACAATATATTTGTATATTAATGGGTGTGTATGTGTTCGTTTTTATACAAAAAAGATACAATTGATATTAGAAATGTAATTTTAGACTACTTTTTCATAATTGCATTAAAATATGGATTAATTTTCATTCACTTCAGGTTCGGGTCGGATTCAGATTTAAATTTGTCGAATTCGGATTAAACTGAATCGTGTTTGGCTCGAGTTTCTCGTTGACATAAAGCAGAAATTTCGACTTTGGTTCGGGTTTATCTGACATGTGCTCTAGGATATATGCACAAACACATGCTCTTATTGGAAAAGTTTGTCCCAACTCTGTCAACATGTGTTCTGCGTCAATTCGTCGCTCACAATTCATCGCGGAACAATTCATCGCGCACAAATCATCTCAGCGTCAATTCGTGGCAGCGTCAATTCTTCGCGACGTCAATTCGTCGCAACGAAAATGTTTTTCAAGTTTTTGATGATAAAATAAAGACAATTTAGTAAAAAATTTTAATGATAATTAGTTTTTTAGATATAGAGAATTATAACTAGCAATTTACATGCGATTATGTCTAAAAAGTAAATGATCATTAAATAATTTTACTAAATTATCTTTATTTTATCATCGTAGTCTTCAAAAACACTTTCGTTGCAACGAATTGACGTCGCAACGAATTGACACCACGACGAATTGACGCTGCGATGAGTTGTCGCCGCGACGAATTGACGCTGCGATGAATTGTGCGCGATGAATTGTTCCGCGATGAATTGTTCCGCGATGAATTGTGCGCGACGAATTGACGCGACACCATCAACATGTATTTAGGAAGCCGACAACATTCGCCTAGACAAGTTCCATTAAATATTTCAGAGGTAAGTTAACAAACGTGGTGAACAAGCGATAATAGCATGCTCTGCGATAATAGCAGCTCACACAGTATTTTTCAAAATGTTCTTGACTAATCAAAGTTTATAATTCGTGTGTTGCCACGGTATTACTTATAAATCAGCGTCGCTCACGTTTGACTTGCAGTAGACAATCATATATTAAAAACGTTGAGCACGATACCATGATTTTATTTAGCTTAAAACCTTCCTTGAAATTCTAAATTGCAGTGTGAAAGGTACTTTCAAATTTGGTCAATCGTTAATGAGAAACTTGTGGACATATATCATACATACACATATACACAAGAAATAAAATTTAAAACATTTTTTTTTAAATAACATTTTTTTTGTACGTCATAAACAAACATATTCCAAAATTACTCATTCTTATATGCATCTACTAATGGGTGCTTGTTTTGTATAAGATAAATTTAGAACTTTGAAAATGTAATAATCACTTTTGATCCCTTTTTATAAACATATATAAATTTTCTTCACTTATTCCCAAAAATCTTCTTCATCCAAAATGGGTACATAGAGAAACCTTTAATGAAAAAATAGTTAAATAACATTAAAGAAAAGTTTCCTTTAAATGGCGATATAATAGAACTATATTTAAAGGAACATACCAGGAAAATACAAGTTTTATTTATCTCATCAGGCGAAATAAGACATTTGTTTAATAACATTATGGAAAAAATGTTTTGGAATTTTTTGTTTCAATTATTTTAAGTATGTTAAAGTTTTGAAACAGGATCTTTCGGGAATACATGTTAAAGCCAGGCAGATGATGTCCCAGTTTCCGTGTAGAGGTTAAATTACAGCATTTTTCATATATTTTAAGATATTTTTTGCATGAATAAGTCTCATGCATTTTTTAAGTCTAAATTTATTTTAGCCATATAACGTCAAGTAAAGAAGTTTTTACTATTATAAGACACATTTTGTATGAATTTTGGGAGTACTATAAATCAAAATTGTATGTTACGGCTGTTAATATTATTTTCAGCGTTGAATTAAAAAATCGACCTAAATTTTAAATATTTGGTCAACATTTCCTCTTTATGTATTTAAAAATGTATTTTATAAAATGTTATGTTAAGTTCTGCGAATACATTTTTTTCTCAAAATAATATATCATTCGTATGTCATAATATGATTTATCTCTTGTTTCTATTTATAGTTTTAGGGACAGTAAGTTCAGAGACATATATGTCAAAAAATAAATGTCTGCCAAAATAGTGTCATAAGAAAAATAGTTATAACAAAATTAGAGCTATATATTTTTTTAACCTTTAAAAGTATTATATTTTTAAAGGAAACATTAAGTTTTACTTTAAAATCCGAAATTTTTTAAATGATTTTTTATTTTTACTTAGCTCATATCACACACACATTATCTATTCCAAGTAAAAGGATATTTTTTCGAAAAATACCCTTTATAATAACGAATTCTAAACGATTATGAAACCAATGATTAAGATAAAAGTATATACAAGTACATATAATGATCTCAAAAATGGAAAAAAGGGGTCATTATTTATGCATAAGTTTTCGAAAATAAATTTGTTTTAATAAGAAAAAGCTACACATAAAAGTGAAGTTTTTTAAACCTGTAACAAGCTCGAATATAAAACATGAACACCGACATTTTTTTATGTCAGTGTAAAAACCATTACCTGCATCGGGACATCCATTTATGAGTACAATATTTATTTTAATACTCAATAGATTCAATCGTAATCCAAGATAAATTTTAGATAAATGCAAATAGTTTTTGTTATTAAACTGGCTGATCCTTCCAGCGTTCCCCGGAAACCAGTAACTTTCTTTTGAGGTTTCGATAAAAATAGTCCTTTTTGTCGCGCATTCTGTTCTAAACAAACCTCCTTCCGAACTAAATTCCGGCACTCGCCCCCGCTGGGTACGACGTTGTGTAGCTGGCGTGCTACACACGCTTTGCAATATCATTTAGTTTCAATTTCCACCGCTAGGGGGCACGAAATCATCTTACTTAATTATCTATATCTTAATTAGTTGATTTGAAGTTGAATGAACCACTACCCGTTGAAGAAGATTCCACACATTTTTTTGAACACTTTGGTCGAATTGTGAAAATGCCTTAGGTCGATCATTTTTAACCACCATATCTCCCAAACACCCACAGCTACCGACACACAACCACCGTAGTACACCATAGTAGACTGGAGGCTAGTACTGCTCACAAGCAACAGTGGTGTGTGCTGTGTTGTTTTGGCTGCAAAGTGAAATACAGGGACACACACGTCTATTTATATACAGTGGTGGCTAAATTGTAAACACATTTTGGGAAAAATGCTTGTTTGAAGTTTGATAGATCATAACACCAAATATTTTTTAGTAATACCATAAAAGCTATATACCTCTGGAAAGATAATTTAATCAAGATTATTATTCAAGACAGTTTGTTCAATTATAATTATCTTATCAAAAGTTATAGCCAAATAATCATAAAAGGACATTAAAAGCTGTTTAGGTTGATGCGAAAAGTACTTTCCTATTGCAGTCGTTCGGAGCAAAGCAATGCCAAAACATTTTGGTATATTTTCACCAATCCTGACACCTAGACCCCAAAACCGTCCTCCGTTCAAATGTTGATTTATCTATCTATATCTGTATATATATATATATATATATATATATATATATATAATGTTGTATATATATATATATATATATATATATATATATTTGGATGTGATTGAGTATGTGTGTAGGATATACCAAGGTCTCGAACGAGATCGTTGGATAGCTTCATCCGCCATCTTGTTTCAAAATGGCAACCAGTTAAAAAAAATTTAATTTTAAAAAATCAAAAAGTTGTACAAAAAAGTATAAATTAGACAAATTGTTTCTGTTATATGTGTTAGAACGTGATACAAGGATTCTGGAACATATTTCTTTTGGCTATATCTTAAAAAAAATGGCTGAGATATGGCAGTTTGAAATTCTATGATGGCTGAGATTTTGAAATAATCTTATATTTGTCATGATGTAACACTCGTATTTAGGAACGGATATGAATGTGAGTGATCATGTGTACGGAACATACCAAGATCTCGACCGAGTTTGTTGGCAAGCTTTTTACGCCATCTTGTTTCCGAATGGCGGCAAGTTAATTTCTTTAAAAATTCAAAAATATGTATAAAAAGTCCTTCCGGCCTGTACCGGGAGGAAAAGGTAGCTTTCATAGTCCATGCTTTACAAAATTCAACTCATTTTACTCAAACACCCGAAGCTAAAATGCTTGGAACCCGATTATAGAAGATTCAATCCGGGTTTCGTTTATACTGAATTTGAAATCGAATTTTTAAAATATTAAACTGAGCTAAAAGGCATGTTTATAACGGAGAAACGAAGCCGTGTTATTTGGAGTGTTAAAAAGTTTTTTTTCTCCTTGTGTTTATCCCATGTGCATTTTCTTCAAATTATACTTCAAATTTCTTTATAACCATAGCTTTCATAGCACTTAACAATATTGTTATACATTGATTTCTGGGTAACTAATCAACTCTTTATGACGTTTTCTTAATTTTTTATGCTTTACTAGCTCAAAAATTGAAAGGTGTCAAAGAATTTTAACAACTTGATATCAATCAAAGCAAATAGTGATAAACGTCCTCCTATTGTTACCAAAATAGGGCATATATATTTTTAAATCCTACCCTAACTTTGACTGACACATTACCAAATAGAATGGAATCTGAATGTCATTCCAAACATTCATATGCATTGGCTACATTCAAGATAAAGAAAAGTAATCCACATCAACCTAAACAGCTTTTAATGCTCTTTTCTGATTATTTGGCTATGACTTTTGATAAAATAATTATAATTGAACAAACTGTATTGCATGATATTTCTTATTAAATTATCTTTCCAGTGATGCATAACTTTTATGATATTCCTAAGAAATATTTTTCGTTATGAGCCATCAAACTTCAAAAAAGCATTTTTCCCAAAAGGTGTTCACAATTTTGGCCACTCCTGTATATATATATATATATATAATAATAATAATAAGTATAATAAAATAAAATCTGTCATCATCATCCTTAGGGATTTTCACAAACTATGGGTTTCCTCGACCATAGAAGCGTTTTTCAGAGTTATTTTCCAATTTTCCCAGTCAGGGTCATAACATTACTTAACTTGTAAGGTTTCAATGACTTTTCATTACGACTTCATACTTGATCTGCCCATCCTTTATCACCCTTTTGTGATCTATTCTAAAAGGATTTTTAGAGATTACGTATGACATATTACATGAATTCACGTATTCTTGAATTTAAATTTTTGTTGCTCGATGTTCCTGCTGATCTTTGCTCGAAGTCCATTTCTGTAGATAGGAGTTTCTTTTTTAGGGAGAGATAAAAGTACCAAACCCATGCAGTAAAATGCTATGCACGATTGCAATGTAAATTAATCGTTTATTTTTGGGAAGAATATTACTACTCCACAGAACAGAATACTTAATGGCTCTTGAGAGAATTGGCGATATTCCTAAAGATGCTGTTCAGGTTTTAGAAATGATAGTAACTGTTCTGGCAGTGGAATTTATATCAAATCGTAACATAATGATGTAAAAGATTCAGAAGAGAACTCCTGACTTCTGCTCAATCTTTCGCAGTGAGCTAATTGCCATAAATGAAGACCTTGGTTCAAGTTTGTCATTCACTCATGGAAATTAAACCTGGATTTTGTCCGATAGCAGAAGTTCAATCCAACAGTCGGCCAATTGGCATAGTGTACGGGATAATATGGGAGTGTACGGGATAATATGACAATTTGTAACAGACTGAAACCATTTTCCTTGTGTAGTCGGATACATCTACAGTGGATTCCTTCCCATGTCGAGCTTGAGGGAAATGAGGTCGCGGACACCTTGGCCAAGGCGGGTGCATGTAATATCTCAGTGCCTTCTGCACCTCTCACATATTTGGAGAGATATTCAAAAACAAAAAGCAAGAAAAGGATCACTTGGATTGTTCCACCAGAGCACCACAGCTACCAAAGTATTCGACCGGGAGGATCTCTTGCACTTGGTTATAACAGAGTTCTAACAAAGTGGTATATTTTTATTTTTATTCATTTCTCTATCTTAATCTTATTTGTTAAACTTTTTTAAAGTGTCCCTTAATAAGAGGTAAATACATTAAGGTCCCTATTCAAAGGGACCAGGACCAACAGAATTGTCCCTTAAATAGAGGTGTCCATTAAATAGAGGCAATCCTTAGAGGAGGTACTACTCTATTTCCATAGATAGTGAAAAATTCTGACGTACGTCATGTTCTTTGAAATTTTTCTTCCTAGGGGATAACCAGTTTATCCAACTCAGGATTCCCGTTTTACTGAATATAGGTAAACATCTTGTTTTTTTTTATTGAAACCTCTGATAGATTTTGTCATTTAATGTATATTTTTAGATTGCCTAATAACACCAAAAACATTTTATATGAAAAATATCAATAATGTATTCAAATAAAGTTTATTCAATAAAGTTTATTAAAAGCGATATTTTCGTATTAGCCGTATGCCAGGAGTTAATAGCCGATGAAATTACCGAAGATTTCGGTAGTTACAGCAGCCTTTTTGATTCTGATAATTTCACTGGTTTAAGAGCGTAGTTCGATTACATGGCTGTTAAATTTGTGCTTTATTTTCATTATTTTATTTATTTATTGATGTTTTAATTTCGTTTTGTAATAGTAACCAGAAATAAATGTTGAACTATTTATATTGTTCATCTTTTTAAACGAGCTGCAAGCGACAGAGATGAATTTAGAAAAAAAAAACATGCTTGAATTTTTTTTTTCTAAGCCATAAAAAATAAGTAAATTAATTCAGTGTTAAAAAAATTGCATTTAAAAGGACATTGTTTTTTACTATTCGACATTGAAAACAATTTAAATTGTTTGATGTTTTGAAATAAAACGAAAATTTAGTAAAAACGACATTTATTGGACAGATGTTTCCATCGTTAATATGGCATCAGCGTTCATCACGGACATGTGTTTTGCTTTATGTAATAGATATAGCGGATCACTAGTTCAAAATGTTGCATTATTGTTCCAATTTCCCTCCCAGATTTAAAATATTCTTTATTAAATATTTTTTCTCGAATCTTCTCTGGTAATTATTTTGCTTGTCGCATATTTTAAATAATGGCAAATAAAATAATCTAAAGTAGAAAATCATGCGTCAAGCATAGATTATGAAACACTTTACAACACATCCAGAAAACTGTAACGAAACTTTACAGTTAAATAAGGTGAAAACTGATATGTTCGGAAACAGTATAGGAAACATATATCACATTTAAAAGTATATTTTTTGCAATTACCTTTCATAGTGAAAAATGTCGAATTATTTTGTGTAGCCCTGTATGTGATCTGTAGATTTGGATATATACTACATAGAATGATAAAATTTAGTTCATTTAGAAAATTAGCATTTTCAATTTTCGCCAATCGATGGAAATGCACTCGAAAACTTTTGTACAACCCTGTATATTATATAAAAACTTTTGTACACATGACGTATTAAGCTGAGATTTAATTCAGGTAAAAAATGCAGAAAGCAACTTAAAACAAACTTCCAGCAATTACCAACCATAAATGATAATGTACATTGTTCTTTACTTAGCCCTGTATATCAATTTATTTATTTTCCACAAATTTTATAAGTTTACTGACTATAGCTTTGCAGGATAATGCGAAACACAATTAAAAACTGCCTAAGCAATTCCCTCCCATACTCTGTAATACTCATGAATTCCCTTGCGTAGCCCTGTATATGATCAACCAAATTTATATGCACTACGTACTATGCAAACATTTAGTTAAACTTAAAAACCAATGTTGAAAACTTACTTGTCACACATAGACTATAATTATTGCACATATACTGTAACCGATATCTTTGGTGTGTCTCTGTAAATGAACGATAAACGCAATGCACAACATACCTCGAAGTGTGTAATTTATAGTGCACCTCATTAATGCATATAAATTTCATTATGCTTGAAATAGTGAAACATCATTAAATTATACTGCAAGCGATTTTTCCCCATAGAACTATGTGCAACAAAATTCTTTTGTTTGACCCTGTAAATGAATAATAAATGCTTTGCACCCTATAATCTACAAAAAGCATATTTTAATGCGCTTCATAATTATATATCATTTTCATCATGTTTCAAGTACGTAACTTCATCAAAATGCACCCGATACGATTATTTCCCATTCTCTGTAATGTAACGGAATACTTTTGACTGCCCCTATAAAAAAAAAACTATTACTGCTACACACTTCATTTTCAATAGGAATCATGCCATAGTAAACAACAATAACATACAAAAATTTCAGGGAAATCCGAGCATATTTACGCGAGTTAGAGCACGGTCAGGCGGCAGAGGGCAAACGGCGGTAGGCCAGAAAAACCGAAGTCATAAACACTTTTCAACTAAGTTGGAAAGTATTAAAAAAGGTAAATTTCAAGTCAATGATACCATAAATGAACAGTAAAAATAATTATACTTCATTTATTTATTTATGAAATGAAATGTTTGGCGTATTAAATAAATCCGATATGCAATGAAGAATATTTTATTATTTTATGTTTAACGCTTTTTAATGTTAAATTTAAGAATATTACTATATTTATTAAAATGATTTATAGATTTTAATTGCTTCTTAAGGTATTTTATTACTTTAGAGGATATCATAGTTGCAAATCTCCCGATTTTTAATACCGCTGCTTCGCATAGAAATGTTCGCTTTACTTGATCGTAGAAATTCTGCGATTATACAAATCGAATTTTTCTATATAAAAATAGCGGTATTGAAAACTCGGAGGTGGCAACGATGAGATATTAATCTATATTTGAATATTTTTATATGAGGCACATTTATACGTAAAAATCAGTTTATTGGAATAAATATACATTTAATGTAAATCTTAATTAAATTTATATTTAAAATACTTCGCAAATATTATTAATAAGTTTTCAATTATTTTGCTAACCTATGTTAATCTATTTAGCGAGCCATTTTTAATTTTTTAATTCAGTAAGTGCGTGACGTATTTTCGCGCTCAATCGTTACTCTGTTACAAATGTAAGATATTTCTTAACAGTAATAAGACACATGGGAAAAGGGCAATTATACATGCAACTAGTAAAAATTGAATTTTTTTTTTCGGTGTCATTTGCTAGAACAATTTTTTTAAAAAATCACGTTTGTCGTAACATTTACGACAGCGCACTGGTTGGAAGGTAAATTTGAATAAATTGCATTGTACGTAAAGAGAAATGTTTAGATAAACAATGTTTTTTTATACGAAAGTATTTAATTGGTATTTTAAACCCCTAATTGATTGAATCATCCTGTGTTTTTAGTATTATAATGAATGAGAGAGATAGAATTAATACAGAGTTTTATTGTATTAAAAAGACTAAAATAATTTAAAGAATACTAAATAATCAAGAAATTGCTTGAAATTCCTTTTATCTATGCAGTTCTGGAATGTTAAAAGTATTTCAAGAATTCACTTTGATGTTTAACTATTTCTGATCATGGCTTTATTCAAGCTAATATTCTGAAGAACTTGCGAAAATAATTATTCGATCTTGCACTTAGGATAATTAAACAAAATATTTGTTTGATTACTTTGACTTATAAGTTAACTTAAAGTATACATTTTTTAAATTAAAATCATTCATATTTGTAAATACCTATAATTCAGATTTTTCGACAATATTTCAGTTGTGAAAAAAATTCCATCAATTTTTTAGTGATGGCGTCATCTGAAAGAGATTTAAGCGTCGATTACATATTCTGGTAAAAGTGAACACAAGTAATAGTACACAACACACATATTATTTGCGAAAGATATTAAGTGTGAATTCAATAATAAAAATAATGCTGTATATTGTGTGGGGTCGATGGGGTCGATGGGGGTATTCTGTATTACGATCTTCTCAAAACATCAGAAACTGATGCTGATAAAGATTAAGTTATTCAGTTAAATCGTTTGGCAATAATGATGCAAGAAAAAATCCATATACTGGACAGAGGAGTCGACGAGTAATATTTCAGCATGACAACGCCAGGGCACATAGAATTTCCATGGCTTGGGCAAAACACAAATCATCTGCAATGGGAAATTTTATCACATCCGGTTTTTTGAAGACATTGTACAGTGCTATAACCAACATTTTTCTCTCGTCATGGTTAGTAGCGTAAGCAGAAAATTTATAATGTGTGTGTGGGGGGGGGGGGGAAGGTTAGAAAATATGATTTAATTTTCTGCCTATATATACATAGATAGATGTAAATACAACAAAACTTGGCAAGACGAAATCTCAGAGGACCTTGAAAAAATTCTGTTTGGGGAAGGTTTCTGTCTTAAAAAGTATAACTTTATGATATTTCAACCATTTTGTATCAAAAAAAGAAACCGATAAGTATTTTCTTCCTATAAGAATTTAAACCAAATTTTTAATTAAATATTTTATTATTCACGCTCATCTTATTGCACAACAGTCGCATTTCACTAGAAGAATACCTAATTCAGTAAAACATTTTTTTTTCTTAAGAGCGAGTCGGATGTGCCAATCCCAAGACTTTCTTCAATTTCATACATGTTAATACTTCAAAATTTGCTATCACATCGCCAATAAAATCAATATTTTTCGTCATTCTGTTGTATGTAACGTTTCGTTGTACTGCTTGCTAATCATCTGGTTAGCTGGAAGCGAAGCATCCTTCGTTGCACGAACATCCGATGTACAACACAACTACGCAAAGTCCTTCGAACCTGTGCGGGCAGGAAAAGATAGCAAAAAAATAATGCTCTGAATTTTGTGGGGATTATGAAGCATGCTGAATTACGAGCATCTCGAAACAGCAGAAACTGTTACTGGTAAACCTTACATTCTTCAGTTAAGACAGGATTCATTTATAGATATGTTTAGTTTTGACGGGTTTTATATTATTTATAAACGATAGTTTCAAAGCATTTTAAAACATAATTTCCTCTAATGTAAGAAAATATTGCTTTACCATGAAACGTTAAGGGATGTTTTCTGATTCCTATTAACCACCTGGTGTGAAAAAAGTTCCACTCATTTTCAATACATGTACTTATCTGAAAGAGTTTTACACATCGTTTACTATTTCATGTGTAAGTAAACACAGCTGGTAGTATTCTACAAACAAATTTCGTGCAGAAGATATTAAGTTTGAATTCAATTTTTAGAAAATAATGCTGTGAACTGTGTGGGGTTAATGAGGTACGCTGAATTACAAGCTTCTCAAAACGGCAGAAACTGTTACTGGTAAACCTTACATTCTCCAGTTAAATGTTAAATCTTTTGTCAGAAATAATCCAAGGAAAGAGAACTCACACTGGACATAGGAGTCGACCACTAATATTAAAACACAACAACGCTAGGGCACATAGGTGTTTTCGTGGTTTGCCAAATAAAAAACGCGATCTACAATGGGAAATTTTACCTCATTCGACAGACATTGCAGCATGCTATAATTTGTTATTAAGCAGTTTAAAAATGCAGTAATTTCAGACTAAAGATGGAAAATTTTCAATGAGTTCATTTCGTGTAAAGACCAAACCTGTTTCGTCACATAATTCATCTGCTGACAGAGTAGTTTGAAAGAGAATCGCAAGCTAATGGTGAATAGATTTATTGAAGTTTGTATTTTATTTAACCTTTATTTATTAAAAAGTATGCTAAAAATGGTTAATTATTTTTTTATACATCTGATCTGTATTTCCAAAGCAACTAATCAAAAATTTAACAACTACAAAACAACTACAGCAAATTCAAAGTACCTCTGGTTGTAAAAAAACATCTAAAATATAACTCACATTGTAGGAAACTTATTGTATGCACAATGTTTCTTTAAGATGAATGTACTTATTTGGTATTCTAAAGCTCTAACTTACTGAACTTCGTTAAGGTCCTGTTAAAAATGCATATAAGCTGTTTGTATTCTTGTTATAAAGAATGCGAATAGTATAATTAGAACTGAGTTTATTCTTATAAAATAAGTAAAGTAATTTCCAGAATAAATTAGCAAGTAATTACGATAAATTCCTTTTATATACGCACTTCCTTAACCTTAAATATGTTTCAAGAACTTTTCCATTGAAACCTAATTTTGATTATAATATTAATGAACGAATTTTCTTCTAGACTTTCCAATACGGTTATCAGATTCTAAATGAATATTAGTGACTTAAAATATTATTTTTGTTTCATTTACATGAAACTTAATTAACCCTTTCACGGGCAAGAACTTGTGCTCCTGTAACGTTGAATTCCCACCGGAATTTAGGAAAGAATTTAGTTCAAAATAAGAATAAACAATTTTTCAACTTTTTCTCGTCAAAGTTAAAAAAGTAAAATTTAATTAAAAGTTTCTGGTTTGAATTGGATTAAAATTAGGTGGTATATAATATATACCACCGCCCCTTAAAGGGTTAAAAAACGCATATTTTTCTAATAATTTACCTATAATGTATTTACATTTAGATAGTTATTTTTCTATACTGATTAAATACCTATTTTATAAATGTTATTATTATAATATAAAATACTCAGGCTTATGACAATTATTTGACAGAAAATTTACAGAAAAGCAACGGATATGTTTTATTATGCATAGTAAATTTTCGCATTCACGCCATTATACTTCCTTTATTTTTTTTAATTATTTGTTTTTGTCTTTACTTTCCTTTTTGATCACAAATTTATCCTAACTTGTATATGAAATATCCACGAAAGAGACCACATAATTTATACATCTTAAATGTACAAATATAGTTGCCAACATTTACGCTTTTTTTGCTACCAATGAAAATTATTTAAAAAAATTGCCTTATATAATGACATGATTTCGGCCGTTTAATAAACTAAAACTTACTATAAAATTTTAGTGGTAGGAAAAAAGCGTAAACGTTGGCAGCTATGCAAATAACAATCATAATTAGTTCATTAATTTCAAAATAGAGTTTGGTACATTTAAGGATTTCTTTAATTTATTATAGTATGTTTACAACTTTAATATAAATCCAACGTACTAAAAAACTGTTTAATATATAAGGCCTTGTGATTTGTTCATTTAAATGGTATCTTTTTAATTTTTTTTTTACTTTTAACAAAGTGATAGCATAGTATAATTTTCGGTGTAAAAGTTTTCAATAGCATAGTAAAATTGTCTACAATTATATTGTATTGCAACACAATAAGGTTTTAGTAGAAAATTATGCTTATTTTCATTCATTAGAATATATGCTTTTATTTTTTGTTAAAGAATTTCCTCTCTTTTTTTAAAAAAAGCGTTTGAATATTTACATTTTTCTCTACATCTTGTGTGTACTCTTACAGATACATGTTACACAAAACTGTGAGAGAATTTTTGAATAAAGTTGAAAATAATTACATATATTTTGTCAAAAGAAAACAAACAAACAAACAAAAAGGGTACTGAAATTTAAAATCAAATTACAGAAAAATTTCAAAAACATATTTATTTTTTCTGAACCGTAGATGTTCAAATTAGTTCTAGATACACATATTCATACTTAATCATGATGACGAAATTGTTTCAGCATGTCAAGTTATTGTATGATTATTACGAAATCGCCAATTTTTTTTTTTGGTTAATTGTTGTCTCGTATGCATACTTCTCCCGAAATACTCTTCTTTAAAGATAGTTTGTTGTAGCAAAGAAACCCTTTGATAACATAAAAAAGTCATCCTAGATCATTTTGGTGTACACATGCTTGATAAAATGTTGATACACATGCAATAGAGCTCCGTTCGCTACGCCAATTTTGTCGCTAACATAACAGACACCGATGTTACACTTGCCGTTTTTCGTATGTCTACTCAGCTTGTTTTACTAGTGTATGGATTATTTAAATTCCCACTACTGCTTTTTTGGACACTTTGTATAATTACTTGAGAATAATACAATTCTAAAAGCTAGAATTAATTGTTTGCATATTGTTATCAAAAGTATGATATATTAACAAGCACATATAAAAAAATGTTAAATCTCTCGCTTGTTTATTAAACAAGAAAGAAAGATTAGCTCAATAGCGTCAAGCTTAGATAATGAAACACTTTCCCATAATTTTCAACAAAACTTCACCGTTTAATAAGATGGAAGATGATGTCTACGTAAACAATTTGTTAAACGTATAGCTTATTTGTAAATCCAATTTTGGCAGTTAAAGTCTATAATTGGAAAAATAACCGAATTATTTTGTGCAGTCCTGTATATGATCTGTAGATTTATACATATACTACATAGTACGCAAAAAGTTAGTTCAGTTAGGAAACACATAATAGAGTTAAAACTTCCTATTTAGAAATTTCCGTCAATAAACGGAAATGTGCTCGAATTATTTTGTGCAGTTCTATATATGATCTATAGAATTTATACACACCAAGTAAAATGAAAGAAAAAAGTACATGAGAAAATTAAATGACTGCGTTTCAAACAATAACTTCATAGACCACAAAGTGCAATTGTAGAATATTATTTTTGTAATACTGACAAAGAATGTGAATTAATTTTCACTTTGCTAAACAACGCATAACCAGCATAGTGAAAAATGTGTCCAGACAGGGGATCGAACCCCGACACCCTGGTATAGCGTACAAAGTGCTTTACCTTTTTAGCCATCTGGATGACATCCAGTCTGGTATTTTTTCACTTGTATGTTGGCACGGCTGCAACATCGCAGCGCAAGATGAAATGTCAAACATGAACATCCTATCCAGTGGCGTACATCAAACGAATAAATTCCCAGCATCGGATAATATCTAAATTTCCAATTAAATTTTCAGCAACTGAATTTTCAGCAGTTCGAAACTGCACTGTAAATTAAAGGTTTGACATTCCATCTTCGCTGCGAGGTTGCAGCCGTGCCAACGTATAAGTGAAAAAATACCAGACTGGATGTCGTCCAGCTGGCTTAAATGGTAAAGCACTTGGTGCGCTATACCAGGGCATCTGGGTTCGATCCCCAGTATGCACACATTTTTCACTATGTTGGTTATGCGTTGTTTAGCAAAGTGAAAATTAATTCCCATCCTTTGTCAGTATTATTAATCTAAGGCGCAGTTTCAGTCCTGCTGAAAATTTAATTGGAAATTTATTTTTGTTTGTTTTGATAATGGCTCCGATGGATTCTAAAAATGTCAACAGTCTAAAAAAACTTATTTTACTATCTATAAAGTTTTTATTTTACACATTTAGAAATTAAAATAAGTATATTATTACAAGGTGTTATATGTTTTATATTTCTGACATAGTTTAACGTCATTAAAATACACTGCAAACGTTTTTCAGCAACACTTAGTAGATTTCGCGCTCAGCAACTATGAAAGAGATTTAACTTCATATATTTAGAATGCAATTTATACGTTAAATCGCCCCCCCCAACTTTAAGGTATATGGTTCCTGTTTAACTTCATATTTAATTGTCTGGTCACAAAATTATTTATTCTCAGTTCCGTTGCCTAAAACGTAAGCTCTCATTTTATTTCGCTCGTTAAAATCTTCTGACCACATTTTCATCTACTTTAAAAAAAAAAAGAAAGTGTCTTCTTTGTGCCTAGCAACAGTTAGAAATCTTTGTTCACAGATGCACTTTACATCTGTATTTAACGGATCATCATCTGATATCATTTCTCACGGCATATAAAAGTTATTTCGTCTTATTATTATTCCCATGGCTTTTTACTTGCCATATATGGTATACCGGCGCCTGTTTGGAATAATTTTTGCTCACATCTTCCTGTTTTAGATTGTAACCTTTTAGGGTGGGTTCCCTCAAAAATTTACCGGGTTCCATTATGCGGTTTTAATCGGACTGGCGTTAAAAATTCATAATTCCTCTCTGACGTAATCCCATTCACTTAATACTAATGGATAAAAACCACATGTGTCTCTCGCTGTATTGTATCGCCAGAAATAGATATTTTTGGCTAATTTTATTGCTATTGTGTCGCCAATGCTTCATTCGAGCTGAGAAAGTTGTAAGAGTTTTCGACTCAGTTTTTAGCTCTTGCCCTGTGTAGACAACAGATGTAAAATTGCTTATGCCTCCTCTCTAGCCACCGGCGATTGTTAGCCGGCCTTGTTATGCGAACTCCACGGACCTGGATGTAATAAAAGATGTATCTGTACGTAACTGTTGACTCCTTTCATCTGGTGGTACAGTAAATTCACGGCTCTGAATATTCCTTATTTCCTAATTAAAAAATGCTCAACGAAATATTATAATTCCTGGAACAACAAACGTTATTCCATATAAAATTGATGCCAGTACCAGGCGCTTTCAAGGTTTTGCTAGAGAGGAGGGTAGTTAATATCTTCATGTTCGAGAAAGAAGAACTCTTTAATTTTTTTGCTACAACAAGGAACTCCGAAATTTTATGAACGATGTTTTTATCACGATATACCATAACATGGAACTCCATATGTATTAGTCATATCTCCTAGTTGATTTTTCCAAGACTGTCCTGCTACTACTGACCAGACTACAATTATATGTCTTTAAAATCTCTTCGCAAAAAAAAAAGAAAATTCTTATGGATAGATACATCATTGGTGACACATTACTAAAAACGAATAAGTTAAACAGATACTGCTAACTTGTCTGTTTTTTTTCGCCTTTGGAATACGTTCAAGCCAAAAAAAAAGAAAAAGAAAAGTGCGCTCCATCGTGCGATAATGATTTATGCATACCGAAAAAGTCTTTTTCTTCCCTCCAATATTTATCAACAGAGATGCTGACTTCGAAATACGCTCGCCGTTTGCCCGTAGTTTATAGAAAGCGATATGTTTTTATTTTTGCTCTACCATTCCAGCGCTGATATTTTATATTGTGTGTGATTCATCTACCGTCACCTTAAGTCCATTTCAAGTATGCCAGCTGGCCAGTGTGTATTCTTGAGGTAAAAAAAATAATAATAATCGACCTAAGACAACGAATTAATTCAACACTATTTTATTTCCGGAATTAATGATACTGTGCACGAAACATTTAAAAAAAAAAAAAAAAAGAAAAAAGTGTTATCTACAAATCATCACTGGTGACTCACTCAGATCTGTGGATATTATAAAATCTCTGTGGCTTTACAAGAATATGTGCTTTCCTGATTTCTCGACATATAAATTGTCAAAGTTGGAGGTGTCAAAACAACTTATGTGCTTTAAAAAGAAAAAGTGCCTATTAGTTCACGATGATTCGATGAATGCTATAGAAAAAAATTATCTATAATAATATTTACGGAAAGGATTAACTCGCTTTGTGAATGTTTGAGTTGTTTTCTTACATTAATTAATTTTAAGGACACTTCTGTCCAAATTAAAAATAATAATAATAATAATAATAATTACATTTTTCGACTGGATTTACCAGAAAGTAAGTTTTTTTCAACATATAGTAATTTTGTGACTTTTGCATATGGTGGGTTTCTTATGTTGAGATATTTTTTTTTTTTTTTTTTTTTTTGCTTTAGGGTTTAATACAAAGTAAACAAAAATGTTGTATTTATTCATTTATTATTGTGTTCTGGCATGAAAGGTATACAAATTAATATTTTTCTGCAATTTTAAGACATAACAATTTATTTCTATCTGCGGTCGGTTTTGGAATAACTTTGTATCATTTGGCATATAGTTTGAGAAATTAAAAAAAAAAAAAAAAAAAAAGACAGTAATTTTTGATAAAATTTCGACAACAATATATAATGTATGTTTTATACATGTAGAATTCAATATTATAAGAAATTCACACAAATGAATGCCTTCTGCCTTTTGTGCTCATTACAGTAAGTTTTATTTGGTAATTTTATCAAATAACATTTTAGATATTTTTCCTTTTCGTGCATTTTATGTTATTTTATATGTTTTTATATTTCTATTATTTTTAAAGTATATCATTTTAATCTACTTTATTTACTTTTGTGTTATATATATATATATATGTGTGTAGTCGTAACTGATTTACGTCATAATATACTAGAAGTTCAATTCGGCAGCACTACTCATAGTGTTGTAATATTTTAGTAAGCTGAATATCTCTGCACGTGTGACAGTTTTCATTATTTTATTAGTTAAAAAAAAAGTTTCATGTTAAATTTTTGTAAGTCATAAAGAAAATATGGAGTAAATTATATTTTATAGCCACTATTGCTAATGTGCATCTTTTCCACTCAGATCTTTTATAGTTTTCTTGGATTAATAATAGTAGTTTTTATAATAATAATAATGTCTATGACTGTCATCGCAGGTATAAAAGTTAATTTCTAAGTATTTTGCAATTTTCCTGTGATGGATATCAAGTGTTGGTAAAAATCTTTAAAGACATTTTTTTTAATTCTCAACTTTTCTGAAAAGCTATAGTTTAATATTTCTGCTTTTATTGGTCATGTTTATAGTTATAGAGAACAAAATTAATAATTTTTAGGTTTTAGAATTTAATTTCGCATTTATCTTGCTATCTCCCTACAATTTCACATAGAAGCTACTAGATTTTACTTCGACATGTTTCTATTGATTTATGATATAGTTCTTCTACAACCTTTTCTCATTTTGAAAATTTTATTAAATGCATAATATTGGTAAAGGTCATTTCACAGTAGGATATGTTGTTTTTGTTTATTTCCTAGTGCATCTGTCATGAGTGTGGTTACTTCTGTCATGGGACTATATTCTAGAGATAGCTCTATGACTGAATTGTATGTTTCATGTCTGCGTAGAGTAAACTGGCCACTTACTCTTCTCGGATATGTAATGTGTTTACTTACACTCATGTTAAAGTATTGTAATAATAATGACACAATTACATATGTTTAAGGTCATATTTTTCAATACTTGTAAGTTTTCTGTTTCGTGGTAATTTAACTTTCACTCATGGAGTATTTTTCGGCGTTTTCTTTTTCACATTTTATGACAAGACATTTATTGATACAATTAGGTTAGCTTGCGTAGATTAGAGCATTCCGTGTTATCCATTTTTGTCTCGAATATTTTCGACAGGGCTCTACACCTTTTTACACACACTCAAGATTATTAGGATGGATATTATGGCGGCAATTTTCAACGATTTTCAAATTTTACACACGCCTCGTTGGATTTTATCCTGACACTTGGTATTTCGTGTGAGTGTTCGGTCTTATGCTTGCTATATTCTATGTTCGGTACTGTTTTGCTATCTCATTGTTTTACACTTTTAACGTAAATTTTGCTAAATTTTTAAATTTCTTTCATTTTTTTTTACTATTCACTGGATTTTGTGGGTGTTTGCTGATGCTTGAAGTTACGAAGTTTACACAGTACAAAGTTTTTTTTCTTTTTTTCTTTTTCATTTTTGAGTGTTAGTGAACATTTTCGGGATCCTCCTTCTCACCGTCCAGCTTTACATGCGGTTTCTTAGTTACAAAGGTTACAATGTTCTCTCTTCACAAAGTTCGTACAAAGTTTTATTCTATAAGTACTGTATGTAGAATTGTTCGGTTACACACAGTTTTTCTACCATTTTTAATCTTTTTCAAATTCAACGACAATCACTTATAGATACTGCAATGCTTATTTATTTTTTTCTATTTATGCAATGATTACCTGCATATATGTTAGGCCTTTACTTTTCTAAAATTTTACACACTATTTTTGGCGACTTTGTCAATTCAATACTTACTTATTATACACTTATTTGTAGGAGATGGTAAGATTTAAATATATTTTGCTAACTTGCAAGAGTAATTTTCAGCGTATTTGGCAATATGTTCATTTTAAATGTTTTTAGGTCACAGTAATTACAGGAATTATTTCTTTTATGTGTACGATCACCATTCTAAAGAATTTGATAAATCCCTTAAATACTAATAAAATTTGATTTCACATTCTGGGATTTATCTATCACCTATCAAGACTACATGTGATTCGAAGTGGATGTGCTGGTGCAGGTAAGTTCATTTATAAATGTTAATTATTTATTTGCTCAGCTCTTCGTAAAATATTTTGTGGATTTTCTTCAACTGTTAGATTTTCAAAATATTCTCATCGTTACACTTTATATTTTTCGTTCACATACAATTTTCCATCATTGTCACGGACATGTACAAGGAAACATTGAAAGTTTTTACATGCCGGACATGCATTCATCGAACCTTTAAAAAAAAATTATGTACACATGCAGTAGTTTCATTGGGATACTTTTGACTTGCAGAGATACTCTTTCACACACACACACACACAAATCCTTTTTGCAGCCTTTCATATAACAGGTTTGGGGTCCCTGTATATGGTCAACGGTAGGTTTTGCAATTTTAACGTTTTTTTTTGCACACGTATTTCTTGTTCTGTCATTTGTGCCTAATGAGCTTTCTGCTCTTTGCAAAATTTTTCATAAATTTCGTATTCTCGTCAAGGTTCACAGAGCTTTTTATTTTTTTTTCATTGTTTTTATTTCTCTTGTGCAATCAATATTTTCACAATTTTTAATTTTATTCAATTTGTAATTATTCTATGCATTTTTATTGTACTATTACTTGTACTTGCCAGCCATCTTTCTTGAGTCATTTTGATAGGATACTCATATTATTTTCACAATATTTTGGAAACACATTTACACATCACTCTTAGATCACACATACCATTGAGTTTTCATTGCCTTTCTCTTTTCTACAGTTCTGATTTTGTTTGTTTCACTAAAGAAAAGTTGTTTCTTTCTAGACCAGGGTAATTCACGTAATAAGATATTTACTTATTTACGAATTTTAAAGTTTCTTAACAGGTGTACATCCCTTCTGCTTCTCACTGATTCGTGCATAATTTATCTGCTAAATACAATGCATATATCATCGGTCGATGATAGTTCGAGGTGCATGCACATACATACACACACTTCCTTTTCGTTGTCACCTGTTTTGCATGTCATGTCATATAACACTAAATTTTCAAACACTTCGTTTCTTTTTCTGTCCAAAAATGACAGCTTATCCTGGTATACTTTTTGCCATAGAAATAATGTACATACATTAAATTATGTTTCATTTTTAACGTCTCTTACTTACCTTATCTTAAAATATTTCTTTTTAAATTACAATAAAAAAAAAAACAGTCATCGTATTTCCTACAAATAGTTTTTTTTATTGTTTTTCTTGCTTTTGATCATGTGGAATAGTTTGTTTATATTTAAAAAAAAAAAAAAAGAGAAATAATAGTAAAATTTTCTTTGTGTCACATTGTTATTACCCGTGCAGTTGTGATATTCATACATGTATTGTTTTGTCCTCATTTCTTTTTCATGTCTCAAAATATTTTTGTGGTTGGAAGTATAGTATATCCAACTCTTCTAGCAATAATAATAAAAAAAAAATAATAAGTTGCTAATTCTTGAATATGAAAGTTCAAGTATGAATATTTTAAAGTTTCTGGAAATTGATTGAAAAGAATAAAGAGGGCGCACTTTAAAAATAATAAACAGTGGAACAAAAAAAAGTATATCCAGAAACGATTGAACAGAGCTCATATATAAATATTTTTTCCAATGTAAGTGGTACCCATTTGGTTTATTCATGCTTACATGCATGCATACGTTATTGAGACATGATATAAATTTTTATTTGCATATAAAAAAAAAATGTGTATGTCCTATTATAAGTATATAGATAAATTTTATCCAGGGTTCTATTTGCAAAATTTGTTTATTTTCATTTGTGATTTATGTTGTGTGAGAGGAGACACACGTACGTGATGTACATTTTTTTTCCGGTTTTCGGGGAGATAATATATGAAGGAGATTTAACTTCATATATTTAGAATGCAATTTATACGTTAAATCGCCCCGCCCCCGCCAACTTTAAGGTATATGGTTCCTGTTTAACTTCATATTTAATTGTCTGGTCAAAAAATTATTTATTCTCAGTTCCGTTGCCTAAAACGTAAGCTCTCATTTTATTTCGCTCGTTAAAATCTTCTGACCACATTTTCATCTACTTAAAAAAAAAAAAAGAAAGAAAAGAAAGCTTTGTGCCTAGCAACAGTTAGAAATCTTTGTTCACAGATGCACTTTACATCTGTATTTAACGGATCATCATCTGATATCATTTCTCACGGCATATAAAAGTTATTTCGTCTTATTATTATTCCCATGGCCTTTTACTTGCCATATATGGTATACCGGCGCCTGTTTGGGATAATTTTTGCTCACATCTTCCTGTTTTAGATTGTAACCTTTTAGGGTGGGTTCCCTCAAAAATTTACCGGGTTCCATTATGCGGTTTTAATCGGACTGGCGTTAAAAATTCATAATTCCTCTCTGACGTAATCCCATTCACTTAATACTAATGGATAAAAACCACATGTGTCTCCTCGCTGTATTGTATCGCCAGAAATAGATATTTTTGGCTAATTTTATTGCTATTGTATCGCCAATGCTTCATTCGAGCTGAGAAAGTTGTAAGAGTTCTCGACTCAGTTTTTAGCTCTTGCCCTGTGTAGACAACAGATGTAAAATTGCTTATGCCTCCTCTCTAGCCACCGGCGATTGTTAGCCGGCCTTGTTATGCGAACTCCACGGACCTGGATGTAATAAAAGATGTATCTGTACGCAACTGTGGACTCCTTTCATCTGGTGGTACAGTAAATTCACGGCTCTGAATATTCCTTATTTCCTAATTAAAAAATGCTCAACGAAATATTATAATTCCTGGAACAACAAACGTTATTCCATAGCAACAGTTCCTTGAAATTTTCGCTTTGCCTGTAGCAATAAAATCTTTCTACATCACTATGCTTTTTATATGAGAGAAGTGAATACTCGATGATTATTTTACTACTTGCATTATCGATTATCACGATATCGACAAGAAAAGTGCATTCAGAACCATGCTGAATATTACTGTCCTTTTCATTGAACACATACTTATATTTCTCATCTAAAAATGATAAAATTATTATTAAACAACAACGTATTAGTTAATTTATTAAATATAAATATATTAAAAGAGTCTTTCGTATTATTTTTACAAGTATAAAATTTTTTACTGAGGTATTTGTTTGAGGTGTTTCTATTATCTCTTTATTCCAACGAAAAAAAAAATTAACTAATGTTTTCGACGCTGCCGCTGTAAATTTGTATTTAGAGACAGGAGGTCTTTCTCGGCTAAAATTACCAAAACTATTGCATATAAAAATGGAAAAATTGGTAGTTTGATAGAGAGAAATGTTCGATACATACTCTGAAGCAGGCAGTTTTTAAATCGAACAATTATTTTAAGGGCTATTTAACGTTGATATTAGTCAAAATAGCTCTGCTAAAATAGTTTTATAGGAATAAAAACTATGCATAGTAATTTAACTACCTGTTTCAGGGACATGCTTGACAAGATTGCGATGTGCAAAGTGTAATTATTATTATTTTTTTAATTTGACAATTTTTTTAGGTTTTTTTTTTAAATTTACATTTTCATTATTTCAATAGAGATTTATTTCATACTAGCGGCCCTCCCTCGCTTTGCTTCGGGTTAACCTTGAAAACCTTCATCTCTTTGTGTTTTCTGTAGACCTTTTTAATGTGTACAATAATTAGTACATTATATTGATAAATCTTGTAGGGTTCAGCCTGCGTTTGCAATGTATAAGCGGAAAAAATGAAATTATTTACGACATCACATTAAAAACCTCAAAAATAACAGTATTTCTCCACTATTTAATGGATGTTATTATACATATAAACCTTCCCCTTGAATCACTCTATCTATTAAAAAAAACCGCATCAAAATCCGTTGCGTAGTTTTAAAGATTTAAGCGTACATAGGGATATAGGGACAGAAAAAGCGACTTTGTTTTATACTATGTTAAGATTTAAAAAATACCCTATTTATATATTGTTGCCAAATTGTAAAGCAGGCCAAATAATATTTCTTTTCAATTAAAGAATGTATTTACACGTGATCATTGACAGAAAGAAAACTTTAAAATAATAATTAAATGATCACGTGTTAAAAGCAAGAAATGGGCAAAATGACGCTGTCATAAAAATGCATTTACACGTGAATATTAAAAAGAAAAAAAAAACTTTAAAATAAAAATTAAATTATTACGCAGTAATCAGGGAAACTTACATCCTATTTGGAATGCCTAAATAATAATATTGCCAAACAGTTTCATTTCAAACATATATTTACACGAGAGATTTATTTCAGATTTTGAAAACGTTTTTTTACCTATAGTTGCCAATTTTAAAAGATAAATATTAAGATTACCTTTCAATTTAAAAACGTGTATTTTTACTTGAATATTAAAAAGAGAAAGAAAACTTTGGTGCGAATTACGACATATTTAAAACAATACATTTGAAACGTCTTATTTAAAATAATTGTCTTATATCATCGTTTTAAAATTCCGGGTGGCAGCGACATTGTTTACTTAGCCATTTTATACAAGTTGATTTCAAAATGTTTAATTGATCTTATTTAATCAATCGCAAAAACTGCCGTTAACTGTAGCCACAGTAGTTGATTCAGTTTTAAAGTCCCTCAGAGAATGGAAGTGGATGGAAACCCGATTACAGAATATCGCCACTGATCGTTTAATTATAATTCAATCTTCCTTAATCATTTAGAAACAGAACAAATTAGCACGTTTTTATAGTCTGTGGTTTCTGACAAGGGGCCGGCGGCGAGAGTAGCTCGTACGGGTCAGATCCCCCTAGTCATTTTAAATATTAATTCGCAAAGATAACATAATATTTAGTATTTATTAATACAAAGCATTTTATCATTTTCTTTTAAAATATAAAACTATGCATAGTAATTACGTTTAAAGATAGAAAACCGTTTAATAAATATGTAGTTTTCACGATGTTCTTTATCTTGTAAAACAAAATGTAAATTACACATAAAAGACATACTATAAAAATCAATTGTAAATGATATTTAATTTAAAATATTATAAACATTCATGTTAAAACTTAAATAAATAAACGTATTTTTAATGTTATTAATAAACAAAACTAAATTTAATTTATTCAAATACATAACATGTTAGTACTATTGTTTTGTAAGCTATCAAACGTCAATCCCCTTTGAAAAATATTCTAAAACATTTTTTTTTAATGTAGTTATACTGGAAATTAATAATACAATAAACTAACTACAAGTTACTCAAATACACAGCTTGTTATTGAATTACTTCTTTTATTTGATAGGTTATTCAAAATCCGTTACTTTTCTTTAAATATATATATATATATATATATAAAGAAAAATTCTCCTCGTAAAATCTTTTGAAATAATTTAAAATTTTATATTCAACTAAAAAACGTGTAACAAAAATTACTGGCAAAATATTTTTTTTTAACGATTATTACGTTTTGAAAAAACGAACAAACAAACAAACCATGAACTGAAAAATTAAATTCACAGAGTTTGAAACACTTAATCCCATTGACATTTTAAGTTAGATTTTTTTTTTTTAGCGAAATCGCTTTTAATAATGTTATTTATTTATTTTTATTTTTAAAGCACTTCAGAGCATTTCAAAATATACAGAAAACAATATTAAATTTTGATATTAAACGGGTACTTTTTCTTTAGAAATGACTTTATAAAACTTTTTCAAAATCGTTATTTTAATTTAATAAAATAAAGTATTAAGAAAATGTTTTGAGAGTTCACGTCAAAAAAAGTATAACTTTGATTTGACTAAACAAATAATTTTTAATGTCCAATTACAATAAGTAATATGTGACGAGTAATTGTATGCAATATGAGTTAAATTTGAAATATTTAATATAACTGATGAACCACATGCTAATACTTTTATAGGGTAAAAATGAAAATTGTCAAACCTATGTCATTATCTAAAATGAATTAATAAAATCAGTATAATACCGAGAGTACAATTCTCTTTTTACCACTTTACAACATAGTTGAAATGACTTCGGTTTGTCTGCCTGCCGTCTACCCCAGCCTGCTGTCTGCCGTCTGTTTTCCGTCTGTCCGTACTCTAACTCTTATAAATATATTATGATTGCCATGTTATTAATATATGTTATTGAGATTTACTGTGGTATGTTCTGAAGAAAATGGAGTGTGTAGTATTTACTATTTCATTTATAGGGACACTCAAAAGAATTCTTTTACGTTATGGTTATTTTTATCTAAGTTCACATATTTCGTGGTTCCTTAAAACACTATAGTAATAATGATATTGCTGATAATAATAGTGTTGGCCTTAGTTAAAAAAAGTACTTTCTCTCTCTTAGATTAAATGCATAGCATGTATAGAAAATTAATAAACTTTAAAACACGTTCTTTTTAAAATAAACCATGTTGCTTTCTTCTTTATTAAAGTGTATCGCATTTACAAAGTTATATTTAAAGAGCTATCTAAATATTCCGCTCAAATATTATTACAAGAGTATTTCAAATAATTTATTATAATATGTTTAACCCTTTCCGGCACAGACAAATTCTGTTAGTAAAATGCGAAATTACTGACTGACACCGGAATTTACAAACGACTTTTTTAGAAAATAAGAACTCCTTATCTTAAGCTTTCATTGTATAAGCAAAATTTTATTAAAATATTCTTGGTGCCGAATGCAAGTTTGGAATTAAAATTAGGTGCTCCCAGAGTTGGACCACTGTGCCGGAAAGGGTTAAATTATTCCTTTCGATTTCAGGTACTCATCGGAATATACTTAAACAAGTAGTAAAAAAAATCACGCATTTAAAGTGGTTTGTAGTATTGTGACATATTGAAAATTTCAATTGCTCACATACTCGGAAGATCAAGGTAATCCTTTATGAATGAAAAGGGGTCTCGTGAATTGTCACTATTCAAGTAGAATAGTACTGTAGAGGAACTGTGACAGGTTGACGTGATCGACTAATCACTTACTTGTAGAAACGGGATAATCTCCTAAGAATGAAAATAATCTGATAGATTTTAAGATAGATCTCTTTTGAGAAAAATTCTATTGAATGAGGAATTTTACTGTGATTTTGAAATAAACCACGCTGGGGTGTAGGTGTTGTATTGAAGACAATACTTTCTGCAGCAATTCTTTGGATACAAATAACTAAGCCCCTACGAAGTGAAATTTCAGACTTGGGAAGTAAAGGATTAAAGGGAGTGTCAATCATAAGAGATTATAGGGTGTATCTTTCGCTATTTAGAAAGACCAGTTTCCAGAAAGGAGTTGACTAAGAGATATCTAGGGATGCAAGATGTATGTTGAAGCGAGACGAGCTAGGGAGTTGAATGTTGAAGAGGTTGGAGATAGAGTTTCTCTGAGCGGACGTCAGAATGTTAGTTTCTGAAATTGTAATTTTACAGCATGGATATGTTCATCATATTTTACATTTTTATTTTTTATTTTTTTAATGTGTTAATTTACAATAATTTTTTTTCGTTTAAAACGAGAATGGTGTGTATTAATTATATATACATTGGTTCACGTTACCACAATATTTGTATTTATAATCATGCCGCATGAAAAAAATTCAAGCATAATTTTAAATTTGATAAAACTCTTTTTCTCTTTTGGGTAAAAATTGTTTGCGATAACATATGATTAAATAACTTTAGCGTACGCATATTTTCATTTACAACTTAGAGTGTTATATCTGAAATTAGCAGTCTATATCATTAAACCACTTTTAGCTTATTAAAATAATAATAATGTTGTAGATGGAATAGAAAAAGAATGAGAAACTCAAAACATAATAATCATCCAAATTTATTAAAAACATATGTTTATGCGTAGAAACACGTCAGCAATATTTTAAAATCGTTAAGTGCAACATATTGAAATTTTATTCTTTAGTTACGAATGATTTACGAAGTTAACGAATGATTGACGTAATTAGAACTAGAGTCCTGCACGGGTCGAGTTGTACCCGACCGAACCCGCAAATTCCATTTGAAATTAACACGACCCGAACCCGACAAAAAAAAATTCTGGACCGCAACCCGACCTGAACCCGCAAAGATAATTTTCGGCGACCCGCACCCGCAATGAAAGGACAATAAATCATGTTTTAATGCTATAATGAAAAGTAATGTACAATTATATCTCTAATACCAATTTTATATTTTGTATAGAAAAATGGACAAATCTATATTCTTTAATATTCGAATATAGTGAAACCTCGGAATAGCGGGCACCTCAAGATTGTTGAATAGAGTACTGCAGCGGGTTGGATTGCTTTTATTTATTTTTTCTGGTCGGGATGACTTATTTTCTTTCTGCGAGTCAGGTTCAACCTTGAATAATTCTTCCGGCTCATATACATTTTTTCGCATGACCGATTGTTAGGATTTTCACAAAAAAGTTTGAACAGAACTATGAAAATAAATACGTATTTGAATTATAAGTCAGGGGTCTGAAAAACTATTTTTTTAGTAGCGAATTACAACTACTTTATCAAAAATGTAGTTTACTACAACTACAACTACTTATTTTAAAAAGTAGCGACTACAAACTACTTTTCAAAAGTAGCCACTATTTCACTACTTTTAGATTTTGCCAAAATTTGCAATCTACACTCGAAATTGATGACAAGGAATTAGAATTCTGCACGGGTCGGGTAGTGTATCCGACTCGAACTTTAAAATTCTGCTTAAAGTCAACTCGAAATCAACCAAAATCCCAAAATATTTATACCCGAATCCGACCCGAAACCGAAGGAACAAAAATTAATCCATATTTCAATACAGTTATGAAAAAGTAGTCCACAAAGAAGATACCCGGTATTAAAACATTAGATATAACAATGCGTTAGTAGATAAAGGATTAATCTCAAGAAAATTTATTATTTTCGGGTATTATTTGTTTTGTGTTATCAGCAAAAGTCAATAGAAAAATCTATGACACTGCAACTGAGATTTGTAACTGACATTCGCAAATTGTTGCACAGAACACATTTTGTAAAAAAAAAAAGAAAGTTATGATCAAGTGACTAGAAGAATGGCATTTTTTTCTAGTTTCCAAGTAGCGTAAAAGGTCGATTTTCGATAGTGTTTGTTATGGAGGTCTTATTGTATACATATTTTTAACCTGTAAAAATATTGTGTACATTCTTTTGGAAAAGCGGGTCAACCCGACCCGCAACAATAAAGTAGTAGTCAAACCGACTCGAACCCGAACCCGAACCGCACAGAAAAAATATAGCGCCAACCCGACCCGACCCGAACCACGGGTCGGGTCAGGTACGGGTAAAAGCTGGTAACCCGACCCGATGCAGGACTCTAATTGCAACCGTAAGTAGACTGTAACATCACACTTTTGAGAGATTTGAAATCCATCTGTGAAAGGTAAATATAATTTTTGAAAAACCAAAAAAACAATGTTTATTATAAGTAGACATATTTTTTTATAGAAAGAAGAAAATATTTATTTTAAACTGTCATTAAAAAACTGTTTGCATAATTTTTGAAATAATTATTCACTCATATATGTTGGTTAGATCAGCGCAATAATAATCCGCAGTTTAACACTACTCACTGTTTAATCTATATATCATTCTTACATTTTTCTTTGACTTAAACATGATATTTTGCGTCAATATATCTTTTCAAAGCTAACATTGTTATAACGAATTTACTTTTATAATATTCTTTGTTATATTAACATCAGAGGCGAAAATTAAATATATATATATATATATATATATATATATATATATATATATATCATTTCAGCTATCTCAAGTCTTCAAAGTAGGTATTTTTTAACATAATAACTAATTGAAAGAAACTGCCATATTTGTTAACGCCTCAAGGATATTTTATAAATAATTCTTTTTCGTGGACAAATTCTTTAAAGTCCCTTTAATTAAACCTTATTTATTGTGTTGGAATCGTGACGTACTTTATCTATAAATAACATCTTCCCTAGACATTTTAACAATTAGCTATACAAAGAATGAAGCTAATGTTATAAAAAGAATTTAACGCGTTATCTAGGGAGTATCTTGTTCAATGTATTAAAATTTATTTTAACAACAATGACTATATCGAGACAAAATCTTGTTTTTCAAATTAGTTAGTATTAAATAAATTTAAACATTTCAGTATATTTATGTTGATTTAATGATTTCAATAATTGACTACATTAATGTATGAACCCAGAGTGAGTGGGATCCGTTACTTCATATTCTTTAATTTGTAACATACAAATACAAAGGTATGGTCATATTGTTGTTTTTCATTCAATAATAAATCTTTAAGAACGTATTAAAACCTGTTTTTTTCTGTCTCTATATCAAATTATGTTTACGAAATGAATAAAATATGATATGCAGTAATGTTGCAGTCTACAGTAATATATTGATAACAGAGTATTATATTACAATACGTACATTTTATTATTAATTGAAATGTATCCTTAAATAAATTAAGATTTTACAATCGAAGACATAACATATATTTAAAAATCAAATGATGTTTTCAAACCCAGAATTTCACATTATATGGTGAGTTTGTGCGTTTTTAACACTTTCCAACCTAGTTGAAAAGTGTTTATGATTTCCGTTTGTCTGCCGTTTGGCCGTCTGTCATCTATCCCTGCTCTAACTCGCGTAAATCTACTCGGATTGGCCTAACATTTTTATATGTTATTGTAGTTTACTATAGCATGTTCCCTATTTCAACTGAAGTGTGTAGCACATATAGTTTTTTTACAGGGGCAGTCAGAAGTATTCCGTTACATTACAGTCAATGGGAAATAATCGTTTCAAGTGCATTTTGTTGATGCTACATCACTTAAAACATGATGAAATTGATCTATAATTATGAAGCGCATTAAAACATACGTTCTGTAGAATATAGGGTGCAAAGCATTTATTATTCATTTACAGGGTCAAACAAAAGAATTATGTTACAAATTGTGTCTATGGGGAAAAATCGTATACAGTATTTCACTATTTAAAACGTAATGAAAATTATATGCATTACTGAGGTGCACTATAAATTTCTGTCTTGAAAGTGGGGTGCGCATTGCGTTTACTTACAGGGACAGACAAAAGATATCAGTTACAGTACATGTGCGATATTTACAGTCTGTGTGTGATAGGGGCGTTTTCAACTTTTGGTTTGCGTTTTTAAGTTTAACTAATTTTTTTTCATAGTACGTGTGTAATTTAAACTCGGTTGTTCATATACAGGGCTATACAAAGGAATCCGTAAGTATTACAGACTATGGGAGTGAATTGCTGAAGGGTAGTTTTTAATTGTGTTACGCATTTTCCTGCTGAACTATATTTAGTAGACTAATAGAAGTTTGTGGAATATAAATAAATTCATATACAGGGCAACGCTAAGAAAAATATACATTGTCGTTTACGGTTTGTGATTGCTGCGAGTGAGTTTTAAGTTGCCTTTAACGTAATATATGATGTGTACAAAAGTCTTCAGATAATATACAGGGATGTACAAAAGATTTCCAGTGCATTTCCATCGATTGGCGAAAATTGCTAAAAGTGAATATTCTAACTGAACTAAATTTTATCATGCTACATATCCACATCTATTGATCATATACAGGGCTGCACAAAATGATTCGACTATTTTATTTGCCACTGGAAGGTAATTTAGAAAACTGTATTTTTCAATGTGTTATATGTTTTCTAATCTGTTTACTTACATATCTTCTTTCACCTTATTTAACGGTGACGTTTTGTTACAGATTTCTGGCTGTGTTGGAAAGTCTTTCATAATCTATGCTTGATGCATGATTTTTCGTATTTGTTTAATTTAGTTTAGATTACACATCTTCCTTGCATTGCAATTCATGACTAATAGAAATGTATCCTTTTGCATTAAAAAAATATGTTTTACAGTTAGTTAAAAGTCCGGCAAAAGCTATATTATAATTGCCACGGAAATCAGATAGTCCAGACTTGAGACTGTAGTATATTCCTCTTTGAAAGATATTTAACTGTATCTCACCGTCCAATACCTGCTTGCGCATTCACTGTAAGAAAAGACAGATGTAATGTAACAATGAATGGAAATATACAATAACTTCTTTCGAGTTACCTACGATCTCAAAAAGCGTTCTTTATCTTTAGAGACATCACAGACCAATATATTTTCGAGATCTATAGACGAATTTATAAAAACAACGTTTATTTTGCTGCCGCTGATTTTTGCTGATTTTTTTAAAACGTTTCCGACTAGTTTTTCAAGTGCGTTAATCAGTTTTCTCAGCCCGGAATATAGGTTTTTCGGATGCTATCAATTCTCATGTAAACATTTTCATGTTCAAGAAACATGTTTTACAGATAAACATGATAAATTAACAGCATTAATTTTAACATTAATATTAAAATTATTTTGTTAGTCTTGCATGTATATATTCAATTACGCAGCTGAAAATGTTTAATTAAAAATACAAAGCATGCGAAAAACCTACATTCCGGTTTGAGAAAGCTGATTAATGCATTGTAAATGTACTCGGAAACTTTTCCGAAAATAATTGGAAGCAAACCAAACTGTTTTTATAAGTCATCTTTTAAAAATGATAAAAAAAGATATAAAAAACGTTTTTTGGAATCATGAGTAACTGAGAAGAGGTTTTTAAATATTTTTTTTTTACATTATTTTTGCGGTAATAATTTTTACGATCCAACAGCAAAGGTAAAAATTATATTCATTAATATATTTATAATTTTGATCACATGAAATATCTAAATTTGTGCTGTCATTTATTTATATTTTCAAGGCGTGGTACATGTACAATTTCAAAAGCTGAACTCTTTTTTTGTGTGAAAAGTTTTTGTACAATATTAGAACTGTAAAAATAATTAATAATATAATTTCACTATGTTTGGTATAGAGACACTTTGGAGTATATTGTAATTAATCTCCTCATGTGCGTGTGTTTAGCTATCGAACAATCATCAGTGTCTACAAACATGAAGAAAAATGCTTTTTCCTTTTTTCTGTTACGCCCTAGTAATCAGGGTGTTCAAGGAATTGGAATGAAATTTGAGATGTTGCTATTAGAAAGTTGCAGCTTAATACTATTCCAAAGAATAAGAAACAAATTATCACTGTTACGGTTACAGCCTTATGCAAAATTTCGAAAATTCCAAGTGGCAACACCCACGTTTTTTGTATCGCAAAAATAAATGTGCAGTAAAAATGACAAATGTCGTTAAAAAGGCACCTGTAACAGTAAATACAGCAACATATAGCATGAGCAATGAGAACAGTGAATGCTCGACGTGTGTTCCAAGAGTACTTTAATAACATTATAATGTATCGCCACTTAACATTTATTTAACCACAATGGTTACTCTTAAACAATCCTGAGAATTCCTGTTTCGGTGTATACTTAAAATTAAATGCATACATGAGCAAATCTATTAAACGCGTGGGACATGAAAAACCGTCTGAAATATGATACTATGGAGATTCTTCATACCACGATCCAGTTTTCATTTTTAATCCACAACCAGCATATAATAGATAATCTTCTATAATTATATACTAAATCACTAATTATCATTAGAATACAGATTTAAATGCTTAATTGATAAATGAAGAACAGAAAATGACTTATAAAAACCTTTTAATATAATGATCGACATGTTTCGAACTTACATACGGCACCATTATCATTTTAAGCAGCTAATTTGTCTTAAACATATGATCTCATGATTTATGCTTTTCAAGTTTATTTTTAAAAAATTTTGGGAGAATAGTTTGTTTATCGTGTAGATCTTTGTGAACTAGCTTTATGAAAAGAATTTACGTGTGTAACAATTTTATGAAACGAATTTGCGTAGTGATTTTATGAAACGACTTTTTGAAAATATTCTTAAAACATTAAATGCCGGGTTCTAAAACACTGGCGATAATCTAATTTTAGAATGCTGTTACAATCACTTGCAGCATGTTTTTTTTTTTTTTTTCTTTTTTTAAGAGGGCGTATGTAGCATTCATAGCTATTTTACTGAGCCACACAAAAAATTCAATTACACGAACGATATGAGCGATAATTACTTCAAATGCAGTTTAATCCCGTTACGTTATTTGAAACTCTAAGGAATTTGCACATATTACTAAGGTATATTGCGGCATATTTTGCATTAAAAATATGGAGTGCAACATTTATAATTCTTTTACAAGGCAACACAAAACAATTCAGATGCATTACTCTATATCCCCACTTACTGTTTGAAGAGTTATTTTCTATGACCTTTATTTAACTTATAATGCTTCAAATATCAGTATGAATAACTATGTCTTGAACTATCTTTTCGAATGCATTTAAAACTCCCTTGCCACGTGGAATCCAATCTTCTTTAAATCTTTAGAATAAGCTTCGTCCATTATCAAATGTATGTATTGACAAAAATTTCCAGATGACATTTTTTACGCAGCTAGCGCTACTCGTGGAAAATTGCATAACTAAAATTTTAAAATGGATTTTTTTTATATTTTCTTACATGGCAACCATGCTCCAAGTTAAAATGGGACTGTATAATTTAATATCAACTTTTTTTTCGTAGTGAGATATATATTAACCAAATTTAAATAATTGTGTATCTTCTTATGTTTCACTGTAAGAGGACTGTACACAAGATACAAATATGTGGTAAAGATGCTACACGGAAGTTCCTTGCGTTGTGACCAAATTAAAACAAAATTGATTATTTATATTTAAAAAAAATAAATCTTTAGAATAAGATTTTGCCATGGTCAAATTTAAATTTTTATAACCAATTTCACATGATTGTTTATTTTAAGATAGTAGCGCACCTTCTGGAAATTTGTATAACAAAATTGGTATTGCAAATGGAAACCAACTTAAAATTAGGTAGGACAGAATCAACTCAGATTTCTTTTATGCCGATAACGCCTCCTAACGAAGAAATATTAACCAAATTATTTTAAAAATATTTTTTTATGTATCACTGTATGACGGCGGTACTGATTGCGGTGGTAGTCGTGATTTAACACAATATTCTTTTGCGTTTAAACTGACCACTGGTGGGAAATAGTCTAACTACATTTAATTAAATTTGATTTTTTATTTTTCACTATATAAAGACATTTACGATGATTACTTTGAGTTTAAACTCATTTCTAATGCAAACAAAATTTTAAATTACGAATATGGAAATAAGTACAAATTAATACGTTAATATTGATATTGAACAATCAGATAACTTACATAAAATAACCTAACATAAGATATATACTATTAATCTGTCTGCTAACCTGTCCGTGTATACGCAATTTACATTTCTTAAAAAGCTCTTAACCTGTTAACTGGGTGTGACGAAATCTTTCGTCATACATGAACTACTACTGCAATATTTTGAAAGCATTACTTCCACCAGTAAACTTTTAATAGCATTTTTAGTTTTCTTAAGCATTTATTTATTTGCAAAATTACTGTCATGAATAAGGAAAAAAATTCTATTATTTTTTACTGATAAAAACTGGTAATTACCCGTTGGTAATCAGGCATAGGCATATCAATTGAACAAAAGTTTATTCCCCGGTTAGCAGATTAAGTCCAAGAATATTAAATTTGTTATTGAGAGTAGATTGCAGTGTATTTTCACCAATGAAAGTATTAGGAACAAGTTTGCAAACTGCGAATCTTCAAGAAAGCATGGAATTTTCACACAAATGCGCAAGAGGCAGAGCCTCCCTATATATACATATACGCTGGCTTCCAAAAGTTAAGGTACAACCAGTCTTTTGTGTCTAATTTGAAAACAAATGAAGATAAAAACATGAAATTTAGAGGAATTGTGCTTTAAACCGTTATGTATCGAATTTTACTTAATTTTAACATCACGCATGATTTACAAATAAAAAAATGCTTTTTTTGCAAAAGTCCACTGTTTAATAAAAAAATAAATAGCAGTTTTTGTGAAAAAAAATTAAACAAATGGATTTTAATAAGGCATGCATCCGGCCCTACTTGGAATGAATTTGTGGCATAGAATTTCCATACTGTCAATTACGTTATCGGACACTGGAAAGGGAAACAACCCCCATACATGGAGCAACGCTTGTTCCAGCTCATTTAACGACTTCGGAGGAGGACTTACGGCAGCCACCTGTCTGCTGAGATAGTACCAAACATGCTCTATAGGATCAAGGTCCGAATATTGTGCTGGCCATTCTATTCGCTCCAAACCTTGATCCCCTAGATATTCTTCAATGAATCTAGCTCAATTCGATCGGGCATTATCAACCATTCAGATTAATTCATCACCAATAGCCCCACCATACGGTGTGACACACGGAGTGACGATCTCGTCCCGAAATTTCCCAGCAGTCAGAATTTTTCCATGGCACACATGAAGTTACTGTGACCAAAAGAGAGATTACAGTCCAAACCAAGATTCCACCTCCTCTATAACTGTGTCTTTCAACAATGTTGCATAGGTAGAATCTGATGCCTTGTTCTCTCCTGATCAGCACACGAACTGAATAATTCTCCACAACAAACCGGGACTCATCTGTGAACAGTACGAGAGCTCACTGTTGTATGTTCAAGGTAACGTGCTCTCTTGGGCAACATAAAAGGGCACTTCTGTGTTGTCGATTAAGAAGGCCACACACAACGGATCGTCTTGCATAGAGTCCTTAATTGTGAAGACGTCTATGCATCGTAATCGCAGGTATTGTCATCCTTGCTGCTTTACGATGATCTGAAATGAGCTGACTCACAGTAGTGATGCTCAAGCCAAAAGAGCTAGAAAGCGATATTGTACAGGGTTTGTAACCCATGAGCGGTCTGGAACAAGTCTTCTTGATAATGAATTTATGGACTCAAATTGATCTCAGAGCCTTTTCACCACTCTACGAGACACATTAAGACGTCTAGTAGCACCAGCTTGTGATAACCCCATTTCTATCCATCAGATTACCCACCATCTTAAAGAATCAAGTGAACGACATCTCCTAGACATGGACAACACTATTTTAGTACCAACAATTCAAGATCATCAAACATTTAAAAAAAATTTCACACAAATTCTCAAAGTGGGATATTCTCAGTTCCTCCTGACAAACATATAAGTATCCAATACATTAAAATAATTGAGATGGGTATAATTTTTTCATAAGGTTTTACTGAAGTTACTTATGGTCATATAAACCAAATTTTTTACCATTATTTTCATTCTTTTAACATTAACAGTAAGAGTCAAACAACTGGTTCTACCTCATATATATATATATGATCGTATATATATATATATATATATATATATATATATTGGTGTATAACGCGCACGATTGGAAGAAGAACATTAATCGAAATTTACATTTGCATGTTATACGCTGGTTATAAAATTGACAGAATCAAAATTAAGAAAAACAAATAATCGAAGAAATGAAATTTCCTCATTAAAAAAAGACTTTATTTTCAAAAAATTGCATATGTAATGACTGCAATCGTAAATGCTTCCAAAATTAAAAATACTAACCATTATGCTTTTAAATATTTTTTAATATTAAATGTTTCTGCAAATCTCATTAAGATTAATTTTCAAAAAAGGGGTGTGCATTATACTGCTAAAATAACCCTAAATTGGAAAAAGTACTGTTACAATTTAGATGCGCGTTATATGCGAAATGCTTTATATGCCTTAAATATATATGCATGAATATATGCATATATATTTAATGTCTTTTTGTAATACATCATTAAAAAAAAGATACATTATAAAAAAGTCTCTAAACTTTTATATAAACTTAACCTTTTTTTGAAAATTAATCAAACATTATGCAAAATTCTCTAAACTTTTTCTTATGTAAGTTTTTTACAAATATTCCCAAAATATTCCATTCTACTTAGTCACACACAGTTGCATATTAGGACCAAAATATAGCAGATTTTATAAATTCACATTTATCATTACTTATGCATGCGTGTAGGATATAAACTGAAATGAATACATATAGGGATATTCCTTACAATATATTCTATAAAACATTCAAATCAAAGATTTAGTCAATAAATTTAAAATAAATCATATGGATTTCAGTATTTCAAATCTGAATATCTTACTTTAAATGCTGAAGATTATAAATAAAGACGCCTAATGTAAGCTACAGGTATATATATTTCCCCCTCATCTAAGTCGTATGAAAACTATCGTATCTCTGATATTACGGTATCATGTTTTAAGCAAACAAATACAATATATCAATGGAAATACGTCTCAAGTATTACCAAAAAAATATAAATATCTAATATATTAAATCGGATTAAATCTTTCACCATTCTACTTCAAAATATGACGCACTTTGTATCACATAAAATATCGCTTGAGGCTAAAATGGTAATGTGTGTAAGAGAATAACGTTGCATAATATAATCAATAATATTTCAAAATAAAGAATTTTTAATTGCCTTTTTTTTTTTTTTTTTTTTTTTTTTTTTTTTTTAATGAAAATTGCTTTGAAAAATGCATATTTTTTTTTTAGATTCTGCTTCCATTTAATGAACCATGTTATAAAAAATGTATATTAAATGTCATTTAAAAAATTATTACGTGTCATAAAAACATATTTATTAAATATGTATTTTTAAAATATAATAAAACTGTATCACAAAATTTTGTGATATACTGAGACAATAAAATGGAGTGTTGTGTTTTATTTCATGACAATGAACTGATTTTCAAATATATAAAAAAAATTCTTATTACATACAGAGCTGCCAAGTCTCCGGCTTTTTAGATACCAGTATTTTAATACAGAAAATGTTGTTTTGCTTGATCGGAACATTCTACGATTTAAAAAAACAATATTTTCTCTAAAAATGTACTGGTGTACAAAAATCCTGAGACTTGGCAACTCTGTACATATATCTTTAACAATTATAGAAATCCCATTGAAAGTTCAAAATAGTTTTATTTCTTTTCAAAATTAAGTCTCACAGTTTATTTCATTTGTTATTCATATTGTAATATTTATAATTAGCTATAATCTAAATCTTCCTTAAAATAGTATTTTGAAGAAGGGTCAATTTGGGTAATTGGGTAATTCAGAATAAGCGCCAATAACGCTTGTGTGAGAGAAAATGCTACTAAAGTTAAGTAGAAATCAAAGGTTTACGTCCATATTGATAAAATAAAGAGCGATGACAATAACTAAACCAGTGCGAAAAACTCTGTAGTTTGAAAACCAATGAATGAAATACAACAATTTTTTTTCTATAATTTCACACATTCTTGTAGTTAAACAAAACACTCAAATTTTATACATTTAGCAATATTAATTAATTAAATGATAACGACAAAAATGACTTTTTAAACATATAAATACTAAAATATGCATTTTGCGCGCAAAATTTAAGAATTGTACTGCAGACATATACTTAATATTTCATTTATTTTTTCTCATAGTACTATATTTTACACTGAACCTAAATTTAAAAGTATATTGAAATTCATTAGCATAATTAATGGCTTTTATAGTGATATTCACTAAATTTATCAAAAATTTTAAATTTAATTTTTCAATACAAAATTTTCTATGGCAAAAATTATACTAAATTTAGGTTCAGCATAAAAGTATACGTGAAAATTAATTATACGCAAAATTTCAAGGTTCTACGATAATTAGTTTTTTAATGAGAGTGCGCGCAATGCCAAAAAACACTGTTTTGGGAAAAGGGCTTCAAAGGTAACTTTATAATCCTTGGACAGGAAATGGCTTTTTACTAGATATATTTAGCTATAACTTCTGTTCTAATTGGAATTTTTGTAAAATCTTTTTGCAGTGTATTTGTCACGTTTCAAGGTATCCATGCTAGTGTTTTTTTTTTTTGAAAAATCGATTTTTTAAAATCTTCAACGTGATCTCCCCCCTTTATGCCGTGTTTGCTTTGCGGTTGGCACTCTTGCTCGCGCTTATCAAATAGCTTAACAGTTCAAAGTGACAAACAGTTTTATAGTGCTTGTTCATGTTCATTGTTCCTCTTAGATGAAATCAAGGTAAGTCGTTGTTCTTAATCAATAACTGTTAAGATATAATTCATATAGCAGTACATAAATAAGTTTTTGTTCCATCACATTTTCAAGGACCTAGAGAACCATGTTCATAATTATACTCGTATGATTTGTATACAAATTTGAATAATTGTGTTAAATTTAATCGAGTGCATGTTCATAATACCCCAATTTGTTAGTGATAGTAGGAAATTATGAACAGTTTTGTGCCATGTTAAATCGTATTAAGATTCATATGAAGTCACAACTACTCGTACAGTTGAAACTTTAGGATTTCTCAGAAACTCTTGTTTAGAATTGAAAGTTTAATATCCCTAAATGTCAGAAATTAAATCGAAAATCATTTTTATATGGGCCTTTTAATTAGTTAGAATAGATTTGTTTAAATATATAACACATTGGGGTCCCAACATGAGGTGCGTTTGGAAAGATTTTCATTTAAAAATGTAAAATAAAAACAGACCATAGCTTGCGAAGAACGACCACTGTATACTGCTAAGAGCAGTGGGGACTCCAACTTTAGGTTCGTTTAGATACATTTTCATTTAAAAATATAAAACCATATAAATTCGAGGATGTACGCTGCCGAAGTCAATGTGGCCCACAACATTAGGTTCGATTGGAAAGATTTTCGTTTAAACATATAAAATCATTCAACACTGATTTTAGGTATACCTAAGATTATTATCACGTGCACGGGCATCTCTGGTCGCCTCAGCTAGTAGTAGAATAATGTGTGTATGTGCTTGTTGTTGAACAAATATTGTGTATGAACTTGAAGGTTTTTTGTAGTATACAATCCCGGCACACAAATATATGAATGAGCTGGACCGTTACACAATCAAAACATTATGTATATAGTATTTTGTGTAAGTAAACCTCACGTTTTTACTGAATGGTGTATAAATATTTATGTAAAATTAAACTTTAACAATACATCAAATTGACGTTTCGGTCAACTTCTATGACCATCTTCAGAATATTATGTTAAATTAAATACACTTAGAAACAAAAGACATCCATCTTGAAATGTAATTCACACAACTAACTAACGCCTAGGACATAGACAAATCATAGGCCGTGCAGTGGCGCCACCTTACTAGAAAAAAGTGTGAGTAACAGAAGAATCGAAACGGGATCACGAAAGAAGCAAAAGGAGGCACAGTTTTAAAATTTAAAAAGTTGCACATTCCCTGAAGGCAACAAACATAAAGTGAATAAAAATCCAGCAATGTGTGATTATTTTAAAATGTTCAACCAAAGTTTAGGAATAGAATATGAAATATTGTCATTACACACGTCATTTTCACGTAATAAACTTTCAATCGCTTCTTTCTGAAATCCATCCGTGCTATGATTACAAGGTATCATAATTCTTGCATTTCCAAAGCTGCCAGGATTATTAAAATAAATTCTAGAAAGGGTTGCCTCTTGCCGGTAGTGTATAATATCACTTTTATACTCTTTTAAGCGCTCTATAAATTTTCTCTTCGTAACATCAATGTAGACTTTACGGTCATTATTTTCCAAATTGATAGGTATTTCATAAACGCCGGATCGTTGATCCCTATGTGTTGGTTCAAGGTTGGTGTTTAATTTGTCAATAAGGTGAAGGGGAGGATTAGCAACTAGCTGAATATTAAATCCCCGAACAATTTTTCTTAATTTTTCAAATAAAACATGGACATATTGGAACTACGAAAGGTTGGATTTAGTTGGTTATTGATAAACTGTGAGAGGCGGGATTAAAATGCATATGAATGATCCTATAAATATATTTAATAGAAAACCCATGATTTATGGCAATCTGTTTTATGAAATTGAGTTTTTGTTCCAAATTTGCGTCAGAACACACTAAAAAGGCCCGCTGTATAAATGATTTAAAAGCAACAATCTTGTATCGGAACGGTAGCGTTGAAAGGGGTGATGATATTCTCTTTCATGGGCTTCCTATAAACATTGCGGCCCAACATTTTGTTATTATGATCCAAAAGCACATCCAGGAAGGGCAAGCAACCATCTTTCTCAATTTTCAATGTAAATTTAATATTAGGATCCAAGTTGTTAATATTTACAAGAAAATTATCAAGGGCAAAACGGCTATGATCCCACATAATGAAACAATCATCAACGTAGCGTACCCAAAATGTTGGTTTTTCATCAAAAGTTTTGAATAAGACTTTCTCCATTGGTCTTAATTTAAATTCTGCGAATAAACATGAAATCGGAGACCCCATAGGGGATTCCCTGGACTGTTTAACGTCAATTTGACGTATTGTTAAAGTTTAATTTTACATAAATATTTATACACCATTCAGTAAAAACGTGTGGTTTACTTACACAAAAAATTATATACACAAATATATATGTTCGCAATTACCCCATAGTCTGTGGGTAATTATGAACATCTGAAGTAATTGTGAACAAGCAATTTTAGGTACTTAATTACATACCACAGCATCAATAAATAATTCTAATTGGAGTATACAAGTAAAACAATAGCTTTATGATTGTTTTACAAGGTTTTACAAGAGCACGGATCAAGTGCTCTTTAAAGCTGTCGGTAGTAGAAACTAGCAAAATTTTTTCACAAGACCCTAATATGTGTGAATTGCGCTTATTTTGAACAACATGTAAGTTATAAATAGATTGATAATAATTTATTTAACCTTTCGATTAATCGCCGGGACTGGTGACTATTTTTATGCTCAATTTACAAAAACAAAATTCTGTGTAGCAGATTTCTCTTGAAAATAGTTAGTATGAGTTCGTGGCAGAGATAATTTTTCAAAAAGTGGTACGAATAGAATAAACAAATACTCCCGAGGACATATATTGCCTGACCTCGTAATCAAAAGGTTAACATCTGAAATCCTAAAATACAGATTGTATTTGCTAGGGAATCTATACTTAACCTCCTCACTGCCATCCACAGGAGGATACATGCTACATAGAAGTATTCCATATGTGTAAAAATGTTTAAATTTAATAGGAAAAGGCTGTTACATTTTTGGTTTTTTATTAATTAAAACTTAACTATACATTAATTCGATTTCGGATTACTTTAGTTGCCTCGACCGTGTTTTAATAAATCTACACGTAATATTTCACAATTCTGGCTTTCAAACTGTTGATTTGTATAGAAATACAGACAGACAAATTTTCAATTTTATATATTAGATTTTTAATTAGTTACTTTATTGCAATAGCTAATTTAATTTTGAAATATTTGCAGGAAAATATAAAAATGCGAGTTCATAAATCCGTTCATTTAAAGTATTCACTTAAATGAATTTGTGTTGCAAATTTCGATTGACAAACTTTATTTACTAGATGCAGATTAAGTTTACTAACTAAAACTAACAATTCACTTTGACCTATACATAAAAAAACACCTAGACTTTTTAAAAGAAATTACTCTTAAAATTGATTCCCCAGTCTTTTTTTTTTTTTTTTTAAATGGCTGCTTTAAATTTTATAAAAGAAAAAATAAGATTTATAAAAGTTTTTATAAAGCCTTTAATTTAAACATAAAAGAAATTTCATTTATTTATTTATTTATTTATTTATTTATTGTCGCAAGTGTCTTTGGAGCAATTATTAATGTCCTTTAAATTGAATGTATTTTATTTAGAAATTAGTTTCATTCAGAGGCGGATCCAACGCTCTGTTTAAACGGGGGCATGTCTCTTGTTTGGGACGAGAGGGGGGGGGACATTTGTTCTTGAGCAATATTTATATCTTCATTCCAAATTGGTTATTTTCTGACATATTCACGAATTCACTGTCATTCGTCAGTTCATGAAATTTACAGATTCTATTCACAAAACAACAAATAGAACAGATTTCCATCTACCTATCTACTACACTGTTAAACATTTGCAGCAAATTGTCCAGTCATTTGACCGTTTTTATAGAAAACGGTTATATAACCGTAATTTAGTGCTATTCTGACTATATTTTACCCCATATTATGGTCAGAATAGAGTTAAATTACAATGTAACCGTTTTTTACAAAAACGGTCAACTGACTGGACAGTTTGCTGCGAAATTTCAACAGTTTAGTACTTTTATCTACTATAGCTATAAAATGCAAATGGGAATTCCGTTCCGGCTGTTCATGGAGTTCTGCCGAATGAATTTTGATAGGAATTGCACTGTTAGTGAGATAATTTTTCCAGTGAAGGTTTTAGTATATACCATATTGTTCGATGGTGGAAAGTTCTATAATCAAGCGACCCTGATTATGAAATATTATCATTTTAATAAAGCTCTGCTAGTCTGATTTTAATGAGACTTGCATTCTTAGTTAGAAAATTTTTAGGGATGGTTTTATTTTATTGCATGTCGTTCTACGTTGCATAGTTATAAAATTATGATGGAAAGTTCTATAATCAGGTAAGCCCTATTATGAAATATTAGCCTTCTTAAAAAGTTCTTCTGGATAAATATTGTTAGTTAGTTTGTTTGCATTATTAGCTAGTTAATTTTTTCAGTGGTTGTTCTAGTACATTGTATATCGCTCTATCATTCTTTACCAAATTCTACTATAAATGATATAACAAAAAGAGTTGGTCCTTAACAACTCAAATTTTTTCGGCACTTTAAAAAATATAATAGCGCAATTGTGTTCGCATCGTTTTCAGCAATACGGAACGACATTCCAGATAAAGATCGATATTGCTATAAAACACAAGGTCAATTTCACCGATATATTTCTTTTGGTTCAAGGTTCGTTTGGAAAAACTGACCAGCACTGCGAGCGAAGCCTCCTAGATTTCTTATAAAAGCTTACATAAAATGTTCCCAAAGATAGCATCTTAAGTCAATTATTTGGGGTTTGACTGCCATCGAAAGGTTGTCATGAGGGATCAATTGGATATAAATTAAGATGTACTACGTATATAGGAAAATAAAAAACGTTATTCGATTGTTTGTCTTAAAAAGTATCTAATGTTGCATGCATTTCTGTATACAAAGATCTCCGTGAATGTATGAGAGAAGATTAATGTTGTTAAGTGGAATAAATAGGAAATTTATAAAAACTTTAATACATATATATAATTTAAAAATGCGTTATTGTACAGAAATTTCTATTTTACAAGGGATGGAGTGTCATGACCCCTGTGACCTTTCCCTTGGATCCTCTCTTAGTTTCATTACATGCTCATTCAGAGGGTCGGGGGCCTAGGAAATTGTTCCTTTACAAAAAGATGTCCTTTATTCAGAGGTGTTCCATGAAAGATATCTTACTGTACGAAGAATCTTTTGAACTTGACGCTGGCAAAATGCTCTCAACAAAATTACCTTGAAGGATTTGACATTTTTTATGTTGCATGAAAAAGAAAACCTTTTAGTGTCAATGAGCTTTTAATATGAGAGAAATGATTCGCGTATCAAAATGTCCATCATCAATGATCACACTAACTATCAGAAAGTGTACCCGAAAGACTTATCAATTTAAATGTCATTATTATTTATCATACTGTTATATTTCCCATTTAAAACTGATAAAATTCATATTCTATCTTCTATCTCTTAAACATTGTTTAGGTATTCATTGGAATAAAATTAGATTAAACTAATCCTTTTGATGTACATCTATTGGTATTGTATTTCAAGAATAACAAGCACGTTTAAATTATTCTTTTACAGAATTATTCACAGAAAATTTTTCTTTTGCAGAAAAAGAAAAAAATGAACACTTCTTTGTTATTAAGACATGCTTTTAAAATCTTATCATTATTTTTTGAAACGCAATAATGTGCGTAATAACTATTTTTTATGTCTTATGTATTTAACACTTTTTATATTTCTCGGAGCAAAGGTCTGACTTCCCGTGATACATTACACTTTTGTTAACACGATAGCGCCCAAAATATTAGATGGATTTACACCAAAATTGAGCTGGACGTTGGCAATGCCAAAATGTCGCCAGAGATTGAAAATAGCAATTATTCGTCAACCCTAACATCCCGAAACATCGGCGCAAGAATTTTCCCTTTTCCCATAGAGATAACATTGAGATTGTTTGAATTATTTATAAAAACATTAGCTCCATTGCTGTAATTTAGGCATTTTAACCTCATCGTCAACGTTACTGACTTCAACGTTTACGTGACTTCAACGTTACTGACACACACATTTGTGATTTATAATATAGATTGACTTTTAAAAGTTTTACTTCTTACGTACGTAACAAGCACGTGTTTTTTTTATGAGATCTTTTAGGTAGCCAAATTGGATCTTACGCTTTTTGTAACTTCAAAATACACGTAATTTAGTTTGAATTTTATATTTAAAAAAAAAAGAAATAAAAAAACTTGAATTAGCCTATTTTTGTTTCACTTTCTGTACACATACAGGGTAAGGAACATATTGTAACCATGATAAAAACCCGATTATGGAAACATATTTTAGCATTGTGAAGTTTTCTGACATATATACATATGTATTTGTATATGTGTGCGTATGCGTGTATAATAAATAGAATTTCCACACATTTTTTGATACCCAAAGCTCATTCTTACTGAAAACGTGAAATCAAAACTTCAAAAATTTTAAAAAGAAAATTAAAAAGAATTTATATTGTTGCCATTATTTATCATGAAAAACTTATTTAAATACCAATGTACTCGGAAGAAACCTTTCAGCAAAAGGTAATAATCTCAGTCTCAATCCAGGGCATAGATTATTTACTAAGTAAGTAAGTAATCTGTCGTCCAGATTAAATGAAAAAGGAGTGAAAATTACTTGGTAAAATGGCACAGATTTAAATGCAAGTTAATCATGTAATTTTCATCAGTAGATGTATTTTACTTTTAAATAAGGAACGCATCAATTTTAATCTTAAAACGTGCGATGAATTTAGCTTTTTTTTTAAATCGAACTCAGCCGTCTGTGTCATTCAACTCTTTCTATCCATACCAACATAAATTTTTCTGTTCAAGTTTATTGTATATGTTACGTCTAAAGCAAGAATGAAAATACACCTATGCTTAACAGCCTAAAATTGGGTCGAACCAATCCAAAGTCAGTTAAAGCCAGAAGTTAAGTTATATATATTTATAAAACAATGTATTATAAGGAAATACATAAATAAAAGTAAACCGTGAATAAGGACATTAATTTATTAATATATTCAAGCAGCGGTCAGTAACTTATGTATGTGCGCGAAGCGCACATAAACTGAAAAAACAAATAACTGGACACACGAAACTATTTATGCAGCAATCTCTAGAATTCACGACATTCATTCAAGCAGCGGCAAGTAACTAATGTATGAGCGCTTCGTTCACATTAAACAATAGAAAACATCACTAGAGACATGAAACTCGCTGTACAGCAATCTCTAGAATGCATGAAATTCATTCAAGCAACGGTCATAAAAACTTGATTTGAACACATTTTCGATCTCCATTTTTTAGAAAAATTCGTCAACACGTTACAAAGCAAACACGCACAGGCAAGGAATGATACAATACTAACTAACGGCGTAGCTAACACAATCTGGATTTGCTCACGAACCGGTTAGACCCAGTTTTAGCCGGCTAAAGGGGGAAGCATTGGGAACTATTCGCGATCTAACAGACTAGGATTGGTTAGACCTAATTTTAGCCGGTTAAAGGTGGAAACGTTGGCAACATTTCGGGCTTTAATCGCAAAGCCTTGGTAATTCCTGCTTTAACCGGTTAAACCTAGACTTACCTTTAATTTTTGCTTTAGCCGTAATATATGTATGAAGTAAGAAGTGAGTCTGTTAATTTTGATTTAGTTGAGACAATCCAGACAAAGAAATGTAACATGATAGAAATGATAGGTACCAACTATTATGTATTAAACTGATAATTAAAAATTAAAAAGGAATTAATTATTATTTAAACTAGTCGGATATGCCAATCCCAAAACTTTCTTCTATCTCATACATGTTAATGCTTCAAAATTTGCTATCATACCGCCAAAAGAAATCAATATTTTTCATCATTTTGTTGTACGTCTGCTGCTTGTGAATCGTCGGGTTATCTGGAAGCGAGCAGCCGATGTATTACACTATACTACGAAAAATCCTTCTGTCCTGTACCGGCAGGAAAAGATAGCCCTCTTATTGCTTGATTTGAGATTTTAGCAAATTCTACTGAAAATTCACGAAATTAAATTGAGCCGATTACAGAAGAGTCATTCCCAGTTCTCGCCAATGAATGAGAATTTAGCCAAATTAGACAGACATAGCCAAGTTGGCTTCATATATGGCAAAGTATTTTTGTCGCAAAATTTGGCGATTTCACCAATCACCATCAAATTTGGCGAAGATTTGACGTTGGCGAATATAAATTTATAGTGTTAAGCATGTAAGTGTTGAAACGATGGTTACAGCAATGAAAGAAAATATGTCGAAACCATATTGACTAAAACTCATACATTAAACCCGTTTATGGAGGAATCCTGCTGTATTGTTTCAAACTGTCAGCCGCCCTATAATTTCAAACTGCTATATCTCAGCTATTTTTTAAGCTAGAGGCAAAACGGAAAATGCTCGGGAATCCTTGGATCAAGGCCAAACATTTAACGCAAAAAGTTTTTAGGATTTCTAATTTTTTGTACAACGTTTTGAAATTGAAATCTTTAAATAGCTATCACAGCGCTCCCTCCAGGCGCAATATCCCCAAATTCAACTGGGACCTGCAGGCTATAATCAAAAACATATACATACAATTTGGTTCAATTATCTGCATAACTTCATACACTTTTCGATGATAAAATAGTGAAAACGGAACATAAATCGCGATCGCAGTGCTCCCTTTCGTCGAAATATCCTCAAATTCAAATGGGACCTGCAGCTATAGTCAAAAATATATGCATAAAATTTGGTTCAATTATCTACATAAATTCATACACTTTTCGATGATACAATAAGGACAGACAAACAGACATTTTGTAAAAACATATTTTTCGGAATCTCTGACCCTTAAAACGTGTCAATCCGTCGAAAACTGAAAGTCGAAAAAAAAGTGAATTACAATACTTTCCTCTATTATAGATAGAAGAAAGTAATAAATAAAGAAAACTGTCTGCTACAAAATAATAATGACAACTTACAGTGCATCAAAATTACGATAATTCTTAGATAAAATTGACAGATGAGCAGCAAAAGGTACTTCACTTATGCGCAAAAATGCTTTAGTCTTTGCAATCAAGATAAATTGTACTAATCGTAGTTTTGTTATTGGGAAAGCCGGAGCTGAAAAAATAACGGTAATCAAAAAAATTCGTGAAAGAGTTACCAAGCAGTTGTGATCAGAAGCTGTCATGGTTTTGGATCCAACAGATGCTGCTGTAACTGATGTCCAGGTCAAGACAATTCACTCTGGGCTAAAACTACCAACATGTTTTAAATCGTTTGCTGATTTCGGAAGTGAAGCAACTTGAAATCTACAGCTCAGCATGGATGCAGTGTCATTTCTCAATATTGACGAATTTTCAATGATCGGATGTCGTCTGATGTCGTGAAGGTAAACTAGACAGCAGTGAACCTTTTGGAGGCTTATTTGTTTAACCTCATTGGGGATATTAGGCAGCTACAGGCTGTAAAAGACATCCTTATACATGAGACATTCTATAACAGACATTTTGACTTTGCACGGACAAATAGTGCTTAGGACGTTTGAAAAAATGTTTCACCTTAACAAAGTCAACGAGACAAAGAGACGGTCAGCAAAGACAGTTTCTAGACACTCTTGATTCGCTTTCCGTGGGCCAACTTACAGGCGAGCAGTACGCATCCCTTATGCAACGACGTAAAGATATACTGCCACCGACTGAGCTTAAAATATTTCAAGATTCCATACGCCTTGTTCCCACAAACAAACCAGCTGAAGAACATAATCAAGAAATATTAAAATTCGTAAATCAAAATGGCCAGTGGCAAGAATATTAGCAGACCACAAAAATCAAATAGAAAGATGGAGTGAAGATGATCACGCATCTGGGCTTCAGGCTGAACTTTGCTTAGCAATTTAGAAGCAGAGTTACGTTTCGTACCAATCTGTGGATAGGGGTAGAATTGGTAAATGGTGCACTTGGTACGGTAAAAGATATTGTCTACGGCCTAGGACTTCGGCCTCTAGGCTTGATACAAGCTGTAACGGGTTTTTTTATGATTATCATGGGACATTTCTCACTGAAAGACTTTTCCCTGTTACACCTATAACTAAATCTTGGAAAGAAAACAATGTCTCATGCTCTCGAACTCAATTGCTTTCAGTTACATGGGCTGTCCCCAAACATAAATCCCAGGTTTAACCTTATAAAAAAATTGCTGCGGACATTGGTCCAAAGCAGTTGTCACTTGGAGCAACATACGTCGCGTTTAGTAGAGTTCGTCGTTTGGAAAATGTTCTCATTTGAAGTGCCTTTTGCAAAGGATAGATTTTACCAAATTAGAAGTATGAGGGTATTTGTTTATAGATTAGCATTTGTGCATTACCCGAAGCAACTGACGACTGAATAAACACTTGGAAATGCAGATTTAACAACTGTTAATGCAAACTTACTTTTTGATACTACTTTTATCGTTTATTTACAGAGACGCACAAAATAACTCTGTCACAGGGTGGACTATGATCGAGTTAATTGTATGAAAAGAAAAGTATATTCCTTAGTAATATTGTAATAGTGTTGGAAAGTGCTTCATATTTTATTCCTGATGCGCGATTTTCCATTCTTATTTTCTTTTGAGGTAGAATAAATCGTACATTTTGAAACAGAGGTGTCATGCTTAATTCGTGATTATCGCCGAAACACTTAAAATATTAATGTTAGATGTATGAGCTATTCCGCATTTCAAAGTGTCACTTGTTTACAGAATTACTTCTTGAGACTATTTGCACTTCAAACATGCAATGTTCTTATATGTCATCTATTATTACTGCCTAAAGACTTAGTTGGCATTTATTGTTGAATTATATGTAGTTTTTCTATGTAAGATAGTCAAATAAAGTGATAGTCCATGAGACAGCACCAAACTTATTAATTAGTCTTTACGCAGAAAAACACTAAGTGCAACTGTGGGTTTTTACAAATAAATGGCAAAATTGTTAATGTTGTTTCTACATTCTGTATATCTTACATAGGTAAAAAGTATACATCTTAGCAGGGTAATCTTCAAAGGGAACTAACTGCTTTTTAAATAAAGCACGGTTAGGTTGATAGTTTATTAATGAAAGTGAATTTGGCAGCGGAAAAGTTATTTTAGTCTGGCTACGGCTGCCATTGTTTAAGCACTTTATTTTAGGCCTGTATTTGTTTGTGTTTTGCACTTTACAAAATAGTTTATAAGTACAACCTCAATATTTAATATGTCTATTACTTACTTATCCCAAGGCTTAAAACAAATGGCCATGTCCCGAAAAAAAAAACGTCAGCTTATTTTTTCGAGAGACGCACAACGGGACAAAATTGCGAAATCCGCTTTGAAATCAATAACTTTTGAATTTTTAATGGAGGGAGGTGGAGACTTCATATTTGGACCATAAATACATCTAGCCAAACAGTACATGGTCCAAAATACAAAAAAAGACACTCAAAAAAAGTAATGTAAAAAAGTTGTCTTTGGTATCCAAATCTACTTATGTTTGGATGCTGACCGAATGAGACCAACCACATGTTCGTATAACTAACTGTTCGTGAGATATGGCTGACGTTGATTGTTAGAGATGAAGGTAGGAGGTTTTCCATTTTGTTCATAACACTATAAACTTCTTCAAGAATTTTAGTACCAGTTTCTTTGGCGGTGTCGAATTTAATCAAGGCCCCCTAGATAAAAAACCTTGACACTCGTCACGAAAACGTCATACCAAGCAGGCAAAACAAATTCGAACAACTCGCATGTTTCGATTTCGATGGCACGTGGAATTATTAACTATTAGTCGTAAACTATAATTATTAATTCTATGAGCCAATGAAATCGAAACAGGCAAGTTGCTCGAATTTTTTTCTTTATTTTGCCTGCTTGCTATGACGTGTTCGTGACGCGTGTCACGGCTTTCTTATCTAGGGGGCGTTGATTTAATAGCCACGCATTTTCGTCGAGGAGGGACGTGGATTCATTCAGAAATTTTTATTCTCATTTGTTGATGTGGCAGATAATTGCAGAGGTATTGCTGAAATCTTTTCGACCTCTGTCCTTTAGTTCCGTACGTCATCACATATGGTTGTTATACAGGCTGGTTTTTCAGACCTTTGAGGAATATATTACGTACTAAGAGATGCAAAAAAGGCGCAAAATCTTCGCAGTGATTTGGAATCTCGATACCGATAAAATCTTTAAAAAAAAAAGTGTCATATTCGTAAGAGCAATAAAGCAAGAAACTAATGCAATATGAACATTTACGAACAAAATGAAATAAGTAAAGTTTTTTAAAATTATTAATTAAGTTAACTTCTTTTGAAAATATTCAAATTGCTTATTGTTAAGTTATATAACTAGTAATACAGGACTGTTTCAATTAATAGCTTATAATTAATTCAAATAGCTTGTTATTACACTTTATAAACTTTTTTTGTTTGATATTTAAACTGGATACTTTTTAAAAAAAAAATACACAAAAAGTTTTGCATTAGCACTTAGAAAATGTTTAACAAAGGAAAATTAAAAAACTCCACTTTTATCTTGTTAAAAAGATTATATTGATACTAAAAATTAAAATTTGAAAATAATTTAATAGCCACGCATTTTCGTCGAGGAGGGACGTGGATTCATTCAGAAATTTTTATTCTCATTTGTTGATGTGGCAGATAATTGCAGAGGTATTGCTGAAATCTTTTCGACCTCTGGCCTTTAGTTCCGTACGTCATCACATATGGTTTTTATACAGGCTGGTTTTTCAGACCTTTGAGAAATATATTACGTACATTTCTAAGAGATGCAAAAAAAGGCGCAAAATCTTCGCAGTGATTTGGAATCTCGATACCGATAAAATCTTTAAAAAAAAGGTGTCATATTCGTAAGAGCAATAAAGCAAGAAACTAATGCAATATGAACATTTACGAACAAAATGAAATAAGTAAAGTTTTTTAAAATTATTAATTAAGTTAACTTCTTTTGAAAATATTCAAATTGCTTATTGTTAAGTTATATAACTAGTAATACAGGATTGTTTCAATTAATAGCTTATAATTAATTCAAATAGCTTGTCATTACACTTTATAAACTTTTTTTGTTTGATATTTAAACTGGATACTTTTTAAAAAAAAATACTCAAAAAGTTTTGCATTAGCACTTAGAAAATGTTTAACAAAGGAAAATTAAAAAACTCCACTTTTATCTTGTTAAAAAGATTATATTCATACTAAAAATAAAATTTGAAAATAAGAAACAAATAAAATTGAACTATTATCTTGCTTTAAAGAAGAAAAAAAAACATAAACTGAAAACTTAAAATGACTGACTAGGAAGTATTTATTACCATTGCCATTTCGGTTTTTTAGATAAGTACTTTTATTATTGTTTTTCCCTCATTATATAATTTTTTAAACCTCTTTAGAGAATATAAGAATGTACAAAAATAATAAAAAGAAATAAACATGTTTAAGCTCTTAACTACTAAAATGATCTCCTTGTTCTTTTTATAAGAAAAAAAAATATTGCATACAGTTCTTTCAAGATTCTTCAAGATAATTTTCTTTATTACATAAAATCTTTTTAAAGTACAGAAAAATTCTTTTGAATGGTTACTTTCGAAAAAAAGTATGCATTCTATTTGAAAGAATATGTAATATTTAGTATCAAGACAATCTATTGAGCATTTAATATGTAGCAAATATTTGTTCTAAACTTTAATTAAATACACGATAATTAGTATCATGAACGCATCTCCTATTGATATTTTAATTTAAAATGAAGCTCAAGTTGTCAGACTAAATATTTAAAATGATTTTTCTTTCTCTCTCTCCCTTTCGTTTTGCACAAAATTAAAGAAATTTAGAATATTCCAGTTAACCCATGATAATTACGGAAATAATTGCAGATGTATCGATTAAATCTATTAAGGATTCGATTTATCGATTATGAAAGATTAAGAAACCAATTTTCGTTTTTACGTAAGCGTTCTGGTTAATCTTCCACACTCGGGCTTTAGTTTAATGTCGATGTTTAATTCAAAAAATAAAATAAATGAAACTAATGTTTTTTTTTTCTTTTTTAAATAATATCTTGCTTATTTTCTTTCAAAGTTACTATTATTTATTTCCATAAAAATAATTTTAAATAGAAAATGTAATATTCTGGAAAGGTTTAGATTCTACACAGAATGTAGAAGCTAAACATGAAAGAATACTCCATTTTATTAATATTTAAAAATATTCTTAAACTAAATTCCGAGCTTTTTTCAATTGAAATCTCCACTGTTTCATAACATAATTGCTACTGCAAAACATAAAACTATATATTGTATGATAAGTTTTTGCATTTTCGACCAAGCATGAGCAATTAAGCATTTATCACCCATTTAGCAATAAAATATATGTTTCATATACTGCTGATACTTCCTAATTCCAATGTATTTTGTACTTCACAGTTGAATGCGGTAAGATGTGTCGGGTTATTACTTATGTCCGTTTTAAAAAAAAGTAACTGATGAACATAGTTAGCTAGAGCTATTAATGAGGTATCTAAATACCGTACAAAGGACCTGAACTACATGATGACATACCTCGCAGCGCTCCATAGTGGTAAGTTCCAGATTAAGAAATAGTATCTAAAAACGTGGATTTAACTTTGTGCCGTTATATTAAAAATAAATGAACAACATGAAATAAAAATATATAAATTGGCAAACGGCTGTTCCCGGACATATATTAACTAAGCTGTCTGAATTCTTTCATATATGATAAGCCTCCCAAAAATCAATGTCGTAATGAGCACCTTTATTTACGATCGTTTCCCACTTTTTTTCTCCTCCGTATCAAATTTTTAAAATGTCTGGCTAACTTTCACTTAATTCATTCTCTTCGTTTCCCCCTTTTTTTATCCTCCGTACTTAAACTCGCCCGGTCTGGCAGGCCGCTCCTATTGGTCTCTGCGTCATATGTGTCTCCTGACTCCGCTGTTGTTTTTGAAAAGGTCGCCGCCATTCAATCTTGGCGCGTACGAAAGACGCAACCATATTTACATGGCTTAAACTTTTAAATCGGTTTTAATCTTTTGAATTGGCACTGATGATGGACCTTTAGGGGCTCCAAAACAGCTGTTTGCCAATTTATATATTTTTATTTGTGCTATTTCACGTTGTTAATTTATTTTTAATAAGAAATAGTATCTCGAAAAACTGAGATACAAGCAAAAATTCAATAAACTTTTCACTTAACTTATTCTTGCTTCATGTCCACTTGCTTTTCAGTTTCATTCCATTCAGTTTTGTGGAAACTTTTATCCTGTATTTTTATTGTCAGTAATTGGATTGACTGCCCAGTGGCGAATTTCAGCTAATATCACTAGGACTATAGAATGATTTTACTGACAGCCCTTTATTGCTATCTACATTCACATTGTCACCAGCATCTTTCAAGTTTCATGCCAACCTTGGCTCTTGACCCGATTATGAAAGATTAAAAAAAAACAGATTTTTGTTTTTACGTAAGCTTTCTGGTTAATCTTCCATTATCGAGCTTCATACTAACTAACGTGGTTTAGCGAGTACGGTTAGTCAAAACTGAGACCTTTTTGAATCCACTTGATAATAACCGCATTTAATTTAAGCTGCCTCTTCTGAGCAGTCTCTCTCGGGCAGTCACAACTACAGTTGATGTCAGTACCAGCCACTTTTAATATCTTTTCTCACTTGGAGTGCTATATGATTAAAATTTACCGATTTTTTTTTTATAGACACTGACAGAGACACGATTTCAGAGCTTTCTTGAACGGGTCAAAGTCTCCTTTGAGGGGAGGAGGCGTGGAGGGTTTTGATGTTGTTGTGCACATCTGAGAAGCAATTCATGCCGTTTTATTCACACATATATTTAAAAAATTATCCAACGCATCCATTAATCATTAATGTGTCTCACAAGTAAGCTTTAACAAATTTTATTGATCATTATTAATTTCTATGTTTAAAGCGTTTATTTAATGATAAGAGTTACTTTAGTTTTTGTGGAATTGCCGATTTATTTTTAGTCCGACCTGTACTGTGTCCGACTGTTACATTTTTAAATTTGAAATCTTTTGAGAAAGGGGGGTATTTGCTTCTCCAAATGGTACCAATGGACACCCTTACTGTACGATCGTTTTATTTTTAATATCCTTTCTTGATCCCGCAAGAATCAAAACACACCCCCAAAAAAAAAAAAAAAAAAAAAAAAAAAAAAAAAAAAAAAAAAAAAAACTCCAATCCAATTTCTATTTGCAACGAAAAAATATCATTTCCAACCTGACCTGACGCAACCAGTAGGTCGTGTTTGATCCAAATAAAATTGAGTTACCTGACATGATTCAGGACTCTAATCCAAATTTTTATATTTAGTTGTACCAGTATTGCTTATTTTACCGTATATTAGACGATGACACATGACGTTTTTTAGGTATTTGTTTAAAAAAACTAAACACGATATGAGAACTATTTTATAAGAGTAATATTGTGTGTACTTTAACACCGTATTAAACAATCGTTGCGATTGTTCAATTTTTACGAAAGTTTAAGCCTCTAAAATAAAAACATAAACCATGAAAACAGACAGACCATATTATTTTTAGATCCTAATGATCTTCCAACTGAACCGTACGTAGACCGAGACTTTTCCAACAGCAAAGAAAAAATGAAAATTGGACCACCTGTTAAAAAGTTTTGCATGGACATATATTGAAAAAATGCAGGAGAACAGAGAGACAGGCATATTTATTATTGTTAGATTCTGATAATAATACAACTGAACCATCTGAAAAGTGATAGTAATAAAAAGAAAAAAAAACAGAATAGAAGAATCTGTTAAAGAGTTAGGCGTAGAAACATACAAACGAATTGTATAACCTTCTTCGTTATAGAAGTCTGTTGAAAACGTTTTGTGCTCACGGATACGATAAATAGAAATACAGATAAAAATATCTGACCTGATGACTTTTTTTTTTTTTTTTTTTTTTTTAATGGGGATTCTTTTTTCTAAAGAAAAGGGGCAAATGTTTTTAATGAATGCAAACGTAATTTTATCAAATCTGAATGCAACAATACGGAAATATAATGCGAATACTGTGATGTTTTACAATCAAAGTAAAAAATTAAAATGCCTGTGACTTTTGATATTAAAAGGGATATATTTTTAGACACACGTTTTTATCCCGAAACGAAAGTATTTACTAGTAAATCTGCAGATCAGGAGCCTCAACGTCAGCTCTATAAGTCATTTGTTTTTTAAATCTCATTTTTGATATCATTTAACATCGTACAATCCGCAATTATTCTTTTTTCAATTCTATGCATATTTATAAGCGTATAAAATTCTTCGAATGTTCCAGAAATTAGAATCATTAAATTAAACACAGTGTTATACAATGATATTCTGAAACTTTGATAAACTGCTTATTCTTTTATTTTTTTAAATAAATAGGCATTTATCCGCCCGTAGTCTCATTTACATTGGTTTTGATAATTTAAAAAAAAAAAAAAAAAAAAAAAAAGATATTTTACCAAAATAGTGCCAGTTCTTTTTTAATTTTATTATTTTACACGCTTTGAAATATGGTTGCTAAGCAACAAATAAATTAAGGTGGAAAATAAAAATAAACGCTTGAAAAAATTGTAAAAAAATATGAAAATAAGATGTTTATATTTATACAAGTCATTTGTTTTTTAAATCTCATTTTTGATATCATTTAACATCGTACAATCCGCAATTATTATTTTTTCAATTGCATGCATATTTATATGCATATAAAATTCTTCGAATGTTCCAGAAATTAGACTCATTAAATTAAACACGGTGTTATACAATGATATCCTGAAATTCTGATGAACCTCTTATTATTATTATTATTATTTAATAAATAGGCATTCATACCCCCGTAGTCTCATTAAATTTACATTCGTTTTCATAAAAAAAAAAAGAAAGAAAAAGTTATTTCATCAAAATACTGCGAGTGCCTTGAATTTTACTATTTTACATTCTTTGAAATACGGTTGCTAAGCAACGGATAAATTAAAGTGGAAAGTAAAAATAAACGTTTTTGAAAATTATAAAAAATATGAAAATAAGATGTTTATATTTCCCAAACAGATGCAAAACCATTTTCAAATATTTTAAGCAATTAATTTCTAAATTCTATTAAATTTATCGGCAAAATTCTAAAACTATTGGAAATCCATATTGAAAATTTAGCATTCATAATTTTACGTCTAAATACATTATGCAAATATTCCATTTTCATTTTAGATCAAAATGAAATTTGAAAAATCGTCTGCATCCCCATAGGAAAGCATTATAAGCTAAAATAAAATGTTCTATATTTTCCGAACGAATGATTCAAATTTAACAAAAAACTATACAGCTGATTCCGGATACCTCGCCAACATACGTACCAAAAATCAACCTAATCGAACCATTTTTACGGTAGTTATCGCGGAACAGACAGACAAATAGACAAACCGACAGACAGAAACCAAAAACTTTTCGCGTCTCCACAGTGAGCCTCAACTGACGTTTCATCAAAAATTGGAAATAAATTTTTTGTTTGCCATTATTTATTTTTCTCAAGCAGAATATATCTCATTCTTTTTAAAAATTTGCCTTTGTATAGGCAATTATTTTTCGTTATCGCATGCAAAATATGTTTTTTTTTTTTTTTTTTTTTTTTTTTTTTTACAAGAAATATAAGTTGCTTTACAATTTTATCATTGAACTTTTGTTTAATGAGGACAAAATTGCGTTCGACTGAAAGTTCAAAAAGTTCTTCACTCTCCTTATAATTTGTCCAGATACGATCTCTAATTTCGGAATTTACCGATAGGAGTTCCAAACAGGTACTTTCTTGATCCTATAACACATAGCCATCATGTATATTTATTTCCATTAAATAATGTCTGGATGGCCCAAAATATCTTCATTCACTAAATATTCCAAAAACATCCCAAATTACGTGAAATGTTATCTCGTTTATCTAACATTTAAACTTCTGTAAAAATATAAATTAAGGCTTATCGTCAATTAAAATAAATATTGAACTGCTTTAATAAATTTATTTTGCAGTTATATAAATTTTCTATTAAAATTATTAATTACATTTGAATTGAACGTAAAACAGTCCTTTGGAAAAATGCACGGTTAATAAAATATTATGTATATACACTAAAAATCTTCTAAATTAATTTCAAGATAACGAGGCCTCACAAATCAGCCACTTATATTTAGAGGATGATCAAATTCTAAGCTTAATGAAAACTATTACGTAAAGTTAAAGGAAAACTTTTGTAATTAATAAAACTAGCGGATCCAACCCGGGCTTCCCCGGATAGAAAATATATGTGAAAATCATTTATTATTTTTGTGTTTAATTGAAAACTGCAATAAATTTTTTACAATTATTTATTTATTTTTTTTGTTTCAGATTACCCCTAATAACACCAAAAATTTTTTTTTATATGAAATATGTCAATTCTATATTCAGATAAAATTTTGAAGTTTATTAAAAGCGGTAATTTCGAATTGTTCTCTTGTTAGAAGTTAATAGCTGAAGAAATCGCTAAAAATTTCGTTATCTGCAGCAGTTTTCTTAATTCTGATTATTTCAGCGGCTTTAAGAGCTTATTTCAATTACATGTCTGTTAATTTTGTGTTTAATTTATACTATTTTATTTATTGATTAATGAAGTTTTGATCTCGTTATTGAATATTAGCTGTAAACAAATGCTGAACTTTTTATATTGTTGAAAGTACAAACGGATTAATATTTTGTAATCGTCTGCAAGCGATATCCAGAGATTTAAAAAAAAATCATACTTAAAATTTAATTTAAATGCTATAATAAATCAGTCAATTAAGATACAGTTTTCAAACAAATTAGATTTGAAAGTAGATTTTTTTCCCTGTAAAACGGTGCAAAAATTGAAAATTTGCGATGTCTAGAATTTTTAAAAATTGCAGTATCAAAAGTCCAAAACCGAAATTTCATCGTCACTTGTTGCCATTCACAAAATGACGTCAACGTTACGAACGGACACGTTTATCCTTTATAATATAGATAGATAGATACTATAAAAATAGCTATTTTGTTCACGTGATTGGTTTCAAATTATACAGATATTAGACTTGTTCAAATAAAATTATAACAGTACTATTTAATAACGTAATTATTCTCTTAACATAAAACGAATTTACTGTTAAATATTTTAAAATAACAAAAAAATATCACATGCATCATCAACATACTTATCGCAAAATATTTTTTTGGCATTTTGCTGTTGAAAAGAACTTACACAAGATTAGTTTAGTGTTTTTAGAAATTATTCCACTTTCAACGCATTCATATAAAGAGACATACTTGCTCATCTCCTTCGCTTAAATTTTCTAGGCACAAAATCTTTATAAGCAGAAACTTTTAATGAAACATTAATTAAATAATATTAAGGCAAAGTTCTCTGAAAAGCGATATAATACAACTCTCTTTCAGAAAAATGCCAGACGAGTACAACATTAAGGTATCCCATCTGGCTAAATAAAACGCTTATTTAATATCATTATGCAAGATATGTTGACTTACAAATTCTTCCTTTAAATTATTCTAAGCGAGTGAAATTTCGGTAAATTTTTATACATTCCGAAATACTGTTTTCACATAAAATAACTCAACTCGCTGGAAATTTCTTGTTTTTTAACTGAAAAATGTTAGTAAAAAACGTGAAGTTAAGTAAATGTTAAGTTTTTACTAGTAAAAAATAGAATTATTTTTTATTTTTTCATATTTATACTAAATACGAGGAGTTGGATATGATGTGTTTTACTGTTAGGCATTATTAAATATTTATGTCAAACGATAATTACACGGATATATGTTAAATATATTATAAGAATGAAGTGGAATACTGAATAACTATCTTCTAACTACCTGTGACTGTCGTACTTTTTCCGCATGACAACTCAAATGTTTGAGGAATACTATTTTTTCATGTATCCACATTTTTTTCATCTCAAAACAATATGTTGCTGAATTAATATCACATGCATCATCAACATACTTAAAGCAAAATATTTTTTTGGCATTTTGCTATTGAAAAGAACTTACACAAGATTAGTTTAGTGTTTTTAGAAATTATTCCACTTTCAACACATTTATATAAAGTGACATGCTTTCTCATTTCGCCTAAATTTTCTAGGCACAAAATCTTTATAAGCAGAAATTTTTAATGATACATTAATTAAATAACATTAAGGCAAAGTTCTCTGAAAAGCGATATAATACAACTCTCTTTCAGAAAAATGCCAGACGAGTACAACATTCAAGCATCCCATCTGGCTAAATAAAACGATTATTTAATATCATTATGCAAGATATGTTGACTTACAAATTCTTCCTTTAACTTATTCTAAGCGAGTGAAATTTCGGTAAATTTTTATACATTCCGAAATATTGTTTTCACATAAAATAACTCAACTCGCTGGAAATTTCTTGTTTTTCAACTGAAACAAAAGTTAGTGTAAAACGTCAAGTTAAGTAAATGTTAAGTTTTTACTAGTAAAAAATAGAATATTTTTTTTTCTTTTTTCATATTTTTACTAAATACGAGGAGTTGGATATGATGTGCTTTATTGTTAGGCATTATTAAATTACTATGTCAATCTATAATTACAAGGGTATATGTTAAATATATTATAAGAATGAAGTGGAAAAACGATGATGGTCATCTATTGTTAAATTTTATACTATTGATACCATTATTAGCTTCAGAATATTACGATCGATAGGTAACTATGTATCGAGTCAAAAATGAAGGCACTCGTTATAAAAGTCAGTTTAAGATACCTATAAAGGGAGAAAAAATTGTAAATGTAGCTTGAAAAAACTCAATTTAAGGTTTACATAAAGAGGGCAGAACGATGGAAGTTTATGCTCGTAATGAAAAGAATACTGGATAACTATCTTCTAACTACTTGTGACTGTCGTCCTTTTTCGGCATGGCAACTCAAATGTTTGAGTTATACTGTTTTTTTATTGTATTTACATTTTTTCATCTCAAAACAATATGTTGCTGAATTAATATCACATGCATCATCAACATACTTATCGCAAAATATTTTTTTTGGCATTTTGCTATTGAAAAGAACTTACACAAGATTAGTTTAGTGGTTTTAGAAATTATTCCACTTTCAACACATTCATATAAAGAGACATACTTGCTCATCTCCTTCGCTTAAATTTTCTAGACACAAAATCTTTATAAGAAGAAACTTTTAATGAAACATTAATTAAATAACATTAAGGCAAAGTTCTCTGAAAAGCGATATAATACAACTCTCTTTCAGCAAAATGCCAGACGAGTACAACATTAAGGCATCCCATCTGGCTAAATAAAACGATTATTTAATATCATTATGCAAGATATGTTGACTTACAAATTCTTCCTTTAAATTATTCTAAGCGAGTGAAATTTCGGTAAATTTTTATACATTCCGAAATATTGTTTTCACATAAAATAACTCAACTCGCTGTTAATTTCTTGTTTTTTAACTGAAACAAAAGTTAGTAAAAAACGTGAAGTTAAGTAAATGTTAAGTTTTTACTAGTAAAAAATAGAATTTTTTTTTCATATTTATACTAAATACGAGGAGTTGGATATGATGTGTTTTATTGTTAGGCATTATTAAATATTTATGTCAAACGATAATTACACGGATATATGTTAAATATATTATAAGAATGAAGTGGAATACTGAATAACTATCTTCTAACTACCTGTGACTGTCGTACTTTTTCCGCATGACAACTCAAATGTTTGTGGAATACTATTTTTTCATGTATCCACATTTTTTTCATCTCAAAACAATATGTTGCTGAATTAATATCACATGCATCATCAACATACTTAACGCAAAATATTTTTTTGGCATTTTGCTATTGAAAAGAACTTACACAAGATTGGTTTAGTGTTTTTAGAAATTATTCCACTTTCAACACATTTATATAAAGTGACATGCTTTCTCATTTCGCCTAAATTTTCTAGGCACAAAATCTTTATAAGCAGAAATTTTTAATGATACATTAATTAAATAACATTAAGGCAAAGTTCTCTGAAAAGCGATATAATACAACTCTCTTTCAGAAAAATGCCAGACGAGTACAACATTCAAGCATCCCATCTGGCTAAATAAAACGATTATTTAATATCATTATGCAAGATATGTTGACTTACAAATTCTTCCTTTAACTTATTCTAAGCGAGTGAAATTTCGGTAAATTTTTATACATTCCGAAATATTGTTTTCACATAAAATAACTCAACTCGCTGGGAATTTCTTGTTTTTTAACTGAAACAAAAGTTAGTAAAAAACGTGAAGTTAAGTAAATGTTAAGTTTTTACTAGTAAAAAATAGAATTATTTTTTATTTTTTCATATTTATACTAAATACGAGGAGTTGGATATGATGTGTTTTATTGTTAGGCATTATTAAATATTTATGTCAAACGATAATTACACGGATATATGTTAAATATATTATAAGAATGAAGTGGAAAAACGATAATGGTCAACTATTGTTAAATTTTATACTATTGATACCATTATTAGCTTCAGAATATTACAATCGCTAGGTAACTATGTATCGAGTCAAAAGTGAAGGCAATCGTTGAAAAAGTCAGTTTAATATCCCTATAAATGGAGAAAAATTTTAAATGTCTCTTGGAAAAAACTCAATTTAAGGTTTACATAAAGAGGGCAGAACGATGGAAGTTTATGCCTGTAATGAAAAGAAAACTGGATAACTATCTTCTAACCTTTTTCCGCATGGCAACTCAAATGTTTGAGGTATACTGTTTTTTTTTATGTACAGGCGTCCCCCGACTTACGTATACTGCGATTTACGTAAATTCGCAGTTACGTAAATTTTTTTTGAAAATTACATTTATGAACTCACTAGCGCATTTGATAGGCGTTTGCATACTTTTGATAGTTATTTTATAAATAAAATATGTAAATAAAAATTATAACTATAATAATATAGTTTTATATATTAGAGAGAGTTATATTTTTGTTGGGAATATAAAAATTAAAATAAGGAGAAAAAAAAGCTCGGGTTCAACCGTTATCATTACGTTAGCTGAATACAAACCAGAACAAAACTTAATTTTAAAGTTTTAATACAGAGTAACGTGTGTATATTTTTTAATCGAACTTCACCTGCGAAAATTGGAATGGGTTGTCAGTTTACCTTTTTTCATACTTGTATAACTTATATCCGAGTAAATAGTTCTGCATAATGCTTTATTTAAAAATTAAGACTGTTTAAATAATCTATCTACCTCTATATATAATAAATTTTGTAGTTTCTTACGAAATTTTACTTAAGCAAATTACACATTCGACTTACGTAAAATTCGAGTTACGTAAAAGTCTGTGGAACGCATTAATTACGTAAGTCGGGGGATGCCTGTATTTGCATTTTTTCATCTCAAAACAATATGTTGCTGAATTAATATCACATGCATCATCAACATACTTATCGCAAAATATTTTTTTTTGGCATTTTGCTATTGAAAAGAACTTACACAAGATTAGTTTAGTGGTTTTAGAAATTATTCCACTTTCAACACATTTATATAAAGTGACATGCTTGCTCATCTCCTTCGCCTAAATTTTCTAGGCACAAAATCTTTATAAGCAGAAACTTTTAATGAAACATTAATTAAATAACATTAAGGTAAAGTTTTCTGAAAAGCGATATAATACAACTCTCTTCTAGCAAAATGCCAGACGAGTACAACATTAAGGCATCCCATCTGGCTAAATAAAACGATTATTTATATCATTATGCAAAATATGTTGAGTTACAATTTTTCAAAATATCTTTATGACAAGGATGTCATATTTCTAAATATTAGTTTTAAAAATAACAGTATTCGGGACACTAATTTTTAAAAATTACTATAAAACTTTTCAGTAAACATTAAATTTCTCTAAAATTGGAGCACTTTATTTTATTTTGTTATCACTTAATACGCATTGCTAGGCTAACGATAATAGGACAATATTAAAAGAAAAATGCTTTTCCATGAACAGAATTAGGAAACGTTAATATATACTAAAATGTGTTGAAAAATACCCCCCAAAAAATTCCTATTCAAACAAATGTGCAAATCTTATCAGTTTCAAAGGATAACGCAATATGTTAAAGTGAATATTTTTAATATATTTAGTGTATTTATATGTAATAAAATAATAAATGTGTTTTCTGTATTACAATAAACTGCAGCATCATCCTCCATTCATTTTTCCTGTTTGGGAGAAAATATTGCGTGAATAAAAAAGTTCCAAAAATATTTTTTTACACACAATATGAATTATCTGTTGCCTATTTAATCTTGTTATGTTACAACGTAATTTAGGCATCAAGTTCTACTACATTTCTGTAACATATAAGTTTAAAAATGCGACCATAACATTAGACTTCCTTTTTTCTTATACTGTGTATTAAAATAAATATACAATGACACATTTATAGTGTTTTGTAATGCGATTTTTATTAATATTTCTTTAAAAATGAAATGCTAATGTATATTTTCAAGATTTATCTTCCATTCTCTCTTAAGGAAACAATGGGTTATTTCTGACATTTACATAATGTCCTCGAAAAATATTGTTTTCTTGCTTTTGTTTTATTTTCATTGCGTTCTCTGTGAATTTTATTTCTAGCTCTAAGAATTTCCATTTTATGTTTAAATGGAATATCCTTTGTTGTAGCACAGTAGGTTATTTTCTTTGGATGGATTTATTTACCCTAATCCAGTTTAATCTGATTATTTCTTTTTAAATAGCCTAATTATAAAGCATTTGAAATTACCGTAAATAACAGTAAATCAACAAATAAAATTAAGTGAAACACAGGAACTTCTAGTAGGTTATGTTTACTTTATCTAAGTCATAGATACTGAAAACTATTGAATTTTTCTAAATAATAGCATGAAGAAACAGAAAAAAATAGTTTAATTGCATTGTTTATAAATGCAACGTTTAAAGTAATGCATGAATATACTGAAATGTAATAAAAATACATGAATATATATTTTAGAATTTTCTGAAAAATTCTTGTTAATAGGTCATTTTTTGCGAACCTCCCGACAGACCCCTGCTCGACCCTCATTAATTTTGATGTAATTGCTACAGGAATAATATATAGGTCTAAGATGGACATATACAAACTATTAGAGTCAGAGGTAGTATCGTTGATTCACCACGGATCTTTCTGTATAGTAGCTATTTCTCAGTGGTAAGAAAACAATCAATTCACCAAATTTGTCATCTTATTGCTCAGGATACAATACAAGAAACCTTACTCATTGAAAATATGTGATCTAGCACAACTTTTTGCGCTAAAAGATAATTGGAGTATTAAAGATCAGATATCAATACATTCCTCATTACTTGGCCTCAAAGTAAGCCATACCATGACTCTATAGCATGTCGTTATGAATTTAACCCTTAATTTAACAAGCTTTAATTACACAACAAATTACTTTAAAAGTTTGTCATTTTACCATTTAATTACGCATGAATATGTCATAGAGCTGCTGAAGTTGTTTCAATTCTGTTTAAATACTCATTAATGTATTCGTGTTTGAAAACCATTTAAAAAAATCATAAATTAACCCCATTTTCAGAAACACCTAACTTAAAAGTGACACTTCGGATTTTATTAACGTTAGTACCACTGGAAACACATTGTTTCATTTATGGCCTCTTCGGAATAAGGTAAATAAAACAAGGTTCAAAACGCCTGTGTGAGATTTGCACCTATGTCCTCCGTAGAAAGTGATTCAACAGAGTGTTTCACTACCAAACCGACAAACTTGTTGGAGGGGTAGAGGGTACAGAGACGACTCGGAATCACATAGCCATACAGGGTCGTAGTTGCGAGCTATGGTTCAAAGAAGCAGTGAAAAAGAACAGAAACATTAACGTATTAATGGGACAGAAAATTTATTAATGAAAGGCTGTACTACAGAAGATGTTCGAAATTATGACCAGAAGTCGCCTTCTTCTTCTGGGGTCAAATGAAGAGTTTGGTGTACGAAATCTTTCAGTTGAAGACCTTGCCGATCGAATATCTGTAGTGGCCGGGAGGATACGTGACACGCCAGGAATCTTCCAGGACGTAAAAGAATGCACGCAGCGGCGCTGTCAAGCCTGCATGACGACTTCTGGTTGTAATTTCAAACATCTTCTGTAGTACAACCTTTCAATAAAATGTTTCCTGTCCCATTAATGTGTTTCTGTTTCTGTTCTTTTTCTCTGCTTCTTTGAACCATAGCTCGCAACTGCGGCATTTTCGATCCTGCATTGCTATGTGATTCCGAGCCGTCTCTGTGCTCCCAACACCTCCTGCAAGTTTGTCGGTCTGGCAGTGAAACACCCTGTATAAATGTCCTTGGAAGTTGAAAAGATTGAGAATGCTGCAGTAGGAAAATAATAACACAAGCATATATGACATCTTACATGCAAAAATAATATTATTAGAAGCTCTGAATATATAAAAAGCGATTAGTGGCGTATTTAAGGCCGTGATTGGTTATCAAAATATTAACATTTCAGAGCATCTAATAAAGATGTTTTTACATGTTAGACGTCATTTTAAACAAGATCGTGCATTCTCGACATCTTTATAATTGGCATTTTGTTGCTATCTCTCATATGTTTCGAGACAGGATCGACAATTTACATATTTGGTAGCGCATTGCGATTTTCTATAGATAGATACTTGTTCCACATATCTAGTTTTATCCAGCCAAGAGATATTTTAGTGTAACAGGACATTACTTTGCACCTGGCCAGGACCCCTTAAGCCAGTTGATATGGAATAACTTACTTATTTCATATACATTTGTGTTATTTTTTCCATACTGCAGTGTTCGCAATCTTTTCGACTTCCAGAGACATTTGTAAAAACAATTTATACGGCGTATATATTTGCGAATCTCCCACAAAAAATGTGTTTTGACCCTTGCTTTACCCGTATTTACATTATACTGCTAAAGGGTCACAAAATATAACAAATGTTTTCTTGTCAATTAAAATATGTTCTTTCCAGTGGTACTAACGGTAGTCATACCAGATGTGTCCTTTTTGAAATACCAGCTTCTGAAAGTGGGATTGAATTTATGAAATTTTTTGTGAAGGGCTTTCAAAGATGAATAAATTAATGACCATAAAAGCAAGAAATAAATTCTGCAGGTGATTAATTGATAAAATGACAAACTTTTAAAGTAATTTGTTTTATAGTTACAGCTTGTTAAAATAAGATTAAAATTCATCGCGACCTGGCCAATTTTGCAGCCAAGTAATGGTAAATGTATTGGTTTCTGATCTTTACAACTGTAATTGTTTTTCTGCACAAATATTTGTACTATATCACATATCATACATTCTAATATGAGCAAATCTTGTGAGTGTGGTTATATATATATATATATGCAAATTTTACTTTAAAAACGGCTTTAACGATTTTGACGAAATTTTGTATCCTACCATTTTGGAGCACCAAAAAACGATTGGTCTAGGTCAAATGTTCGAGAAAATTCGATTAGTGAGTCATTTTGGGTCACCATGGATCAGGGAGAAGCTAAATGTATCTAAAAAACGCTTCAAACGATTTTGACTGAATTTTGTATCCTAACATTTTCAAGCACGAGAAGACTATTGGGCTGGGTCACATATTCGACAACTTTCGATTAGTGGGTCATCGCGGGTCAAGTTCATTTTATCTAAAAAACGGCTCTAACGATTTTGATTAAATTTTGTATCCTACGAGATTCGGGCACGAGAAAATCCTTGAGCTAAGTCACATTTCTGAGAAATTTCGATTAGTGAGTCACTTTTAGGTCACTGTGGTTCAAGATAATTTTATCTAAAAAACGGCTCAGACTATTTAGACGAAAATTTGCATCTTACGGTTTTGGGGCACGGGAAATTCATTGAGCTATTTTACATGCTTGAGAAATTCCGATTAGTGAGTCATTTTGGGTCACCATGGGTCAGGGTCAAGCTAATTGTATCTAAAAAACTGTTCAAACGATTTTGACTAAATTTTATATCATACTATTTTCGGTCACGAGAAGACTATTGGGCTAGGTAACATGTTCGAGAAATTTTGATTAGTGGATCATTTTGGTCATGGTTCGTTATGGGTCAAGCTATTTTTATCTTTAAAAAGGCTCAGACGTTTTGAACTAAATTTTTTTCCTACGGTTTTTGGGCAAGAGAAAATCATTGGAGTAGGTCTCATGCTCGAGAAAATCCGATTAGTGGGTCATTTTGGGTCACCACGGATCAGGGTCAAGCTAATTGTATATAAAAAACTGTTCAAATGATTTTGATTAAATTTTGTATCCTACGAGTTTCGGGAACGAGAAAATCATTTGGCTATGTCACATATCTAAGAAAATTCTATTAGTGGGCCATTTTTGGGTCACTGTGGGTCAAGCTAATTTTATCTAAAAAAATGGCTCAGACTACTTAGACTAAAATTTGCATCCTATGGTTTTCTGGCACGAGAAAACTGTTGGGCTAGGTCACATGTTTGAGAAAATTCGATTAGTGAGTCATTTCAGTCATGGATTCAAGCTGTTTTTTTTCTTAAAAACCGCTCAGACGATTTGAACTAAATTTAGTATCCTACAGTTTTAGGGAACGAGAAGACTATTGGGTTAGGTCACATGTTCAAGAAATTTTGATTAGTGGGTCATTTTGGTCAAGGGTCGTTATGGGTGAAGCTATTTTTATCTTAAAAAAGGTTCAGACGTTTTGAATGTTTTTCCTACGGTTTTTGGCCACGAGAAAATCATTGGACTAGATCACATGCTCGAGAAAATCCGATTAGTGGGTCATTTTGGTTCACCATGGATCAGGGTCAAGCTAAATGTGTCTAAAAACAGTTCAAATGATTTTGACTAAATTTCGTATCCTAACCTTTTCAGGCACGAGAAGACTATTGGGCTGGATCACAATTTCGACAACTTTCGATTAGTGGGTCATCGCGGATCAAGTTCATTTTATCTAAAAAACGGCTCTAACGATTTTGATTAAATTTTGTATCCTACGAGATTCGGGCACGAGAAAATCATTGAGCTAAGTCACATTTCCGAGAAATTTCGATTAGTGAGTAACTTTTAGGTCACTGTGGTTCAAGATATTTTTATCTAAAAAACGGCTCAGACTATTTAGACGAAATTTTGCATCTTACGGTTTTGGGGCACGGGAAATTCATTGAGCTATTTTACATGCTTGAGAAATTCCGATTAGTGAGTCATTTTGGGTCACCATTGGTCAGGGTCAAGCTAATTGTATCTAAAAAACTGTTCAAACGATTTTGACTAAATTTTATATCCTACCATATTTGGGCTACTGGGCTAGGTAACATGTTCGAGAAATTTTGATTAGTGGATCATTTTGGTCATGGTTCGTTATGGGTCAAGCTATTTTTATCTTTAAAAAGGCTCAGACGTTTTGAACTAAATTTTTTTCCTACGGTTTTTGGGCACGAGAAAATCATTGGACTAGGTCTCATGCTCGTGAAAATCCGATTAGTGGGTCATTTTGAGTCACCACGGATCAGGGTCAAGCTAATTGTATATAAAAAAACTGTTCAAATGGTTTTGATTAAATTTTGTGTCCTACGAGTTTCGGGAACGAGAAAATCATTTAGCTAGGTCACATATCCAAGAAAATTTTATTAGTGGGTCATTTTTGGGTCACTGTGGGTCAAGCTAATTTTATCTAAAAAACGGCCCAAACTATTTAGACTAAAATTTGTATCCTATGGTTTTCTGGTACGAGAAAACTGTTGGGCTAGGTCACATGTTCCAGAAAATTCGATTAGTGGGTCATTATGGGTCAAACTATTTTTATCTTAAAAACGGCTCCTACGAGTTGTACTAAATTTTGTATCCTACGGTTTTAGGGCACGATAAAAACATTGGGCTAGGTCACATGTCTGCAAAAATTCGCTTAGTGTGTCATTTTTGGGTTACTGTGGGTCAAGCTAATTTTATCTAAAAAACGGTTCAGACTATTTAGACTAAATTTTGCATCCTGAAGTTTTCGGGCACGATAAGACTGATGTGCTAGGTCACATGTTCAAGAAAATTAGATTTGTGGGTCATTTTGGTCATGGGTCACTATGGCCCAAGCTATTTTTGTTTTAAAAACGGCTTAGACGACTTGAACTAAATTTTGTATCCTACGATTTTGGGGCGCGAGAAAATCATTGGGCTAGGTCACTTGCTCGAGAAAATTCGATTAGTGGGTTATTTTGGGGTCACTGTGGTTGAAGCTAATTTTATCTACAAACGGCTCAGACTATTTTGACTAAATTCTGTTTCCTACGGGTTTCGGGTACGAGATGAAAATTGGACTTGTTGTTCGGAAAAATTTGATTAGTGGGTCATTTTGGTCATGGGTCATGATATTTGAACTCATTGCTAAAATTGACCGAGCATAGCTCGGTCTTCCCTGCTTATTTTAAATAAGTAAGATTTCTTGCATCATGCACAGTAAGAAGACAAACTTGATCATACTAGCGACTGTGCAACTTTATAGAGGGATCCTGGTGACTCAACTATATTACTTCTAACTCTGACAGTTTTAGATGTCCATCTTGTACCTATATGTATGTTCTTTTGAGATTGAATCCAAGTTGAAAGGTTTCGAGCAGGAACCATATGTAAATTTAGACTACTTCACATGCAATGACCCTAATGTCACATTCTGGAGAAAATAAAACTACTTAAATAGAAGAAAGTATTGCGTTTTAAAATGGTAGATATCGGAGACTTTTTCTATACGATATTATGATTTCATACTTGAAATATTTTTAAATGAGCCACAATTATCTGTTGACAAAAGTTTATAAATAACTAAAATTACAAAATTTTATATACATTTAAAAACATGTCTTGATATGATTATTTTAATAAAAAACATTTGAAATTTATCAACTATTTACTATAACACATATAAATACTGAAGTAGTATAAATTTCATTGCATTAAAGAATCACATGCACAATGTTTATCCTAAGATGATGAATGTATTTATTTTATATTGTAAAATGATAATTAAATAAGCTTTTTAAATGTCATGTAAAGTAAATGTAAGTAGTGCGATTTGTTCCTCCATTAATACAATTAACATGAACTAAGAATTTGTTTTATTCCAAGAAAATGACTAAAATAGTTTCTAGAACATATAAGCAAGTAATTACCAGAAATTTCATTTATATACGCAGTTTCTTAATGTTACGAATATTTCAAGAACTTCTCGGAAGCTCTTATCTAATTTTGATCGTTACTTTAATGAAACAAATTTTCTTCAAGCATTTCTAATAAAAATTACTCAATTCTAAATGGTGTGTTTAGAACTTAGACCATTATTTTGGTTTCAATATATATTAATAAAACAAATAGTTTGTGAGTCTGTCTTTCTAATCGTTTATTTATAATGCGTTCACATTTAGATTACTGTCTATCTTTATCTCACACTGTAAAAAATGATCAATGTTTCTTATTTCATGAAAATATACTATAACCATGAACGAAAATATAATATAATCTTCTGAGCTATCCGAAATTCCGAAAAGCATGTTCCATTGTCTTTTGAATCCCCAGAAAGCAATACATTTCCAAAATTTAAAGAATTATTTATAAAAACAAAATTTCTCTAGCTGCCCGTATTTTTCAGAAACGTTTCCGAATAGTTTTTATAGTGTATTAAACAGTTTCCTCAGCCTGGAATACATATTTATCGAATGTCATCCATTCTCAAGTAAACGTTTTCAGTTGCATAAGTTAATTTATACATGAAAGAGTAAAGAAATAATCTTAATTTTAATGTTAATGTTAACGCTGTTAATTTTGATGTTTGTCTGATAAACATATTTTTGAACATGAAAATGTTTACTTGAGAATGGATAGCATAGGAAAAAACTATATTCTGGGCTTTGAAAACTGATTAATACACTTTAAAAGCTACTCGTAAACGTTTCGGAAAATTACGGGCAGCTAGAAAAATTTTGTTTTTCAATATGATTCTTTTGAATCTCGAAATGCCATTGATGTCTGAGGTTTCTAAAGATAAAGAAACACTGTTCGGAATCATGGTTAACAAGGATGAGTTTATATTATAAATTTATTCGTTATTATATTATATTTTCATAGATTCAGAAACATTCGTCATTTTTTACAGTGCAATTATACATGTATCTTCACTTTTATGTTATTAGATTTTTGAAGACACAAAATTGTTTATAGAAATCATAAAATGTATTATCTAGAAACGACATTTTCAGAACTGAGCAAAATATACTCAAATTTGAGAATGTCGCATTGTCAAAATGTCTCCGAATTAAAATTACTCAAGTTTAGAACATGTATATACTCATTTCTGAAAACATGCACACACTCAAGAATAAAACATCATGTGCTCATATTTGAGTATGTCCATATTTCAAAAATGAGTATGAACTCACTTCTATGTGCTCATTTTTGAGTAATTCCATGTTTCAACAATGAATTTGAACTGATTCTAATCATTTTTGAGTATGTTCATGTTTTCAAAATGAGTATGAACTAACCTCTATGGGCTCAGTTTTGAGTATGTACATGTTTCAATAATCTGAGTATTTCTGGTATTTCAGAATTGAAAGCATTGGGTCGTCATACTTGAAACAAAAAGTTTCATAACAAAATGAAAACATCGATTTACTCAGATTTGAAAGTGTCATTTTACTCTGTGTAAATATAAAGAAAAGCATCGTATATATTATACTATGCACAGTAAAATTTAAATAGATTCCTGTGATTCATTAACCCCCTTAAAACTTTCTTATTATGTTTTTCCTCCCCCAATCTTTTTTCAGATATTATCTCTAACTGATCTCTGAGTCAAATAATATACCTAAAAAATACGGCCTTGACGTTTAAATGTGTGAAAGGCATTTCATTTGTATAATACTGCTTAAAGAATTGTTGATTTCTTAACTGTATCACACACTAGATATAATAAACATAAAAGGTTCATTAATATAAAAATTCAAGATTTTTATTCCTTGTCGCATTTTTACAACTTCGCAAAAAAATCCAACTTATTAGTAAAATGTACATGAATTTACAATACTAAAATGTTGGTTTTAATGCTAAACGATATCTCTTTTGCAATGTTTTAAACTTTTGTTACTGTGATAAAATCTACAATATGTATCTCTATATTAAAATTAAGTTATGAAACGTGCAATACTCTCAGATTACAGATATGTTTTGTCTTGCACTTCTTAATTAACAATATAGTTATTTACAATATAGTCATTTATCTTAATTAACAATATAATGATTTTACGACCGAAATAAAACTTTCAGGCCGAATTTTGGTCATCTGTCGTGTTTCAGCCGAAAATGAAATCGAAAACAAAACTCTCTGAAATTATTATTATTTTTAATTTATATCTACACATGCAAAAATATTTATTAAATATTCACAAGCACACTTGCAGAGAAATGTTTTTCATGCTGTGCATATGCGTGGACTGGACATGCATGTGTTTATTTTAAACTAGCTGACCCATCCGGCGTTGTCCGAGCCCTTGTAATAAACTTAAATCTCTTAAAAAACGGAACTCTGGCCACGGTCTACGATGGCTTCGGAACCGTATACCCGGCATGCTCGTACGCTCTAGAAAATCTTTTATTTCCCCCTACCACCGCCAGGGGAGCATTCTGTTCTAAACAAACCTCTTTCCGAACGAACTTCTGAGACAGGTCCCCGCTGCCTACGTTACTGTATAGTAGGCGCACTACAAAATTGAGCTGGTTTCGAGAAGATTGGAACATTATTAGCCCAGTTATTGCAATAAGCCACAGTTAGAAAAAATAACCTTCAGTGACGTGCGGAGGGAAGGGGATGTTCGAGTGTCCTTCAGAAAATGACTAATTAGGAGGAACACTATGCATGCATAAAAATTCGTTCGTTTGGTTAAGCTAGGAACTAAATTACAAAGTTGGCTTAAACTCTTATTTGTAAATAGTGGTAACCGCTACTCATAAATTTAATTTAATGTTATAAAGGGTGACTATTAAGTTAAATATAATGTTTGGAATCACTTGCGTTGAAATCGGAAAGATAGTTGCTGATATATAGAAACGGGGCATAGTTAGAGAAAAACCTTGAAGGAGGGTCCGGGGGGGGGAGGGTTGTTCAAGTACCCTTCAGCAAATGACTAATTAAGAGGAGCACTATGCATCTTTCGAAATTCGTTCGTTTGCTTAAGCTAGGAAATTAATTACAAATTTGGCTTACCCAATTATTCGGAAATAGTGGTAAACGCTACTCATAAATTTAGTTTAATGTTATATAAAGAGTGACTATTAAGTTAATTATAATGTTTGGAATCACTTGCGTTGAAATCGGAAAGATAGTTGCTGAGATATGGAAACGGAGCATAGTTAGAGAAAAATCCTTGCAAGAGGGGTCGTAGGGGGAGTGTTCAAGTTCCCTTCAGCAAATGACTAATTGGGAGGACCACTATGCATCTTTCAAAATTCGTTCGTTTGCTTAAGCTTTGAACTCAATTACAAATTTGGCTTAAACTATTATTCGTAAATAGTGGTAACCGCTACTCATAAATTTATTTTAATGTTATAAAGAGTGACTATTAAATTAATTATAATGTTTGAAATCACTTGCGTTGAAATCGGAAAGATAGTTGCTGAGATATGGAAACAGAGCAGAGTTAGAAAAAACCTTGAAGGACGGGCCGGGAGGGGGGGGTGTTGTTCAAGTGGCCTTCAGCAAATAACTAATTAGGAGGATCACAATACATCTTTAAAGATTGATTCATTTGGTTAAGCTAGGAACTTAAAATTTGAAATTTGGCTTACACTATTATTCGGAAATTCTGGTAACTGCTTTCTAGAAATACACCTTGAAGCTTAAATGTAATTAAACCCTTGCCCCTCTTCATTCCCGCAAATATAAAAAAAGAATCTGTTAAATAAAGTTTTCTGTATTAAAAATCTCCATCATAATAATAAATGTCATGTAAAAAAAAAAAAAAAAAAAAAAAAAAAAAAACTTAAACCCGACTAATTGTCATGAAGAAAAATGTGCCCGTAAAATATTTCAATCAGTGGGACGTATGTGTCATTTGTCATGTACAGGTGGCGCGACATTCGCATGGCTCCTCTACGCTGATAACTTCAATCCATATTGACACTATTTAGTTAGAAATCCTTATTTATGCATCGCTACTCTGGTTTATTTAATTACTTTTCTGAAGAATGGATGCAACCAACCAGTGAACCAACCAACCCAAGAGAATAAAAGCGTATTTTTGATGAGAGTTCTTTGTGAATATTAATTAATATTTCAGAAAGTAATTGAAATATTAAAATTCTGAAGTAATGGTGCACCAGGAGAGAGTTTGGACTACCTAAATCTAAATTTACAGCCTTCTAGGTGGGCTAAATTTTCCTAGCCATCGCCAACAAACACACACACGGACACACACACAGAGCGAAACTTTCTTTTATTAGTATTAGATAAAAGCAAAAACAATATTAAACCATCATTTTTTATCATTTTATAACCAAAAATCTCAGGCATTTATTTATTATTAATTTTATAGCTAATGATGCATTAAAAAGTTACCTCAAAAGTTTGAATTTTTTTTAATATTTAGCTTTTAAGTTTGTCAAAAATAACTACTTACAATTTGATACATTAAAATATAGTAGCACATCAATTCGCAGAAGGAAAAAAACCTAGCCATTTTCAATTAAAAGATGTTATTACTTCAGTAGATTGGTTGGTTGATTTACTACGGCCGATTGTCTACTCGAGGAATATAGACCCTAAGGGAAGTGGTTTTTTTATGGGTTTTTCTAAGGGATCCTAACGCGTATTTACGGCACGGTTCGAAGAAAACCCCGGAAAACTCCGAATGGTTAGGTCGACCAGCGCGACAAGGGTTTGAACCCAGCCCCTCCCGTATACCAGCTTTTTCAGAGCAGAACCTCTCAGCTACTGGTGGGGCTTTCAGTAGAAATTAAATAAATATATTTGCATGTTTATATACACTTTTACACTATAAATGCTGAAAATATTTAATTTGCCATCGATATTCATTCTAATTTAATACAATAACATCTCCCTTATATGCGACAGAAATATTGTATTTAAAATGATATATAATGGAAAGAAATTTATTAGATGAGAAATTATGGTGTTAGAATTTTTTAAGAACATATAACTTACAGAAAATTTTAAAGCATAAAATTATACACAATAAATCTTATTAGTGATAAGACAATAATAGTAAATAATAATAGCTTTTAAGAAAAATAATTAATAATAAGATATTTTATTTATATCAACTGTTTATGATTTAAAAAACTAAAATTAAACGACTTTGCGTTTATTATCCTGAAAAAAATTATTTGTTGATTTTACATGTGTTTAAGTGTTAGCCAATTATTTTTTAGAAATAATATTTATTATTAATTTGCATTTCTTAAGAAAATAAAACGACGTTTTAAGTTTATCTGTACAACGGCATTTTAAAATCATTAAAATGCATAATTTATCATATATCAATTTAAAAAAGTAATATAAAAAAAAATAAGTCAATTCCTACTTGGGTCATCAAGTGTCATCCACTACAAGTTTAAAAAAATGTATTTGAACTTAAGTGGATGAAGAAAAAGTATTTTATCAACGATTGAAAATTTGAACAAGACATATAAATATATATAGGGAGAGTGTTAACTAATAGTAGGAATTGAAAAAATAATACATTTAAAGTAATACATTAGTTTAAAAAAATGTTTAAATGATATTTGCACGAAAACCAACAGCAGTTACAAGAACCATCATCACAATTTTTCTTTATCACGCTCTTCTTTTAGCTGCAAAGTTAATTCCAGAAAAAAATATTTTATTTTCGCGAAAATTTCATCATTTTTGTCAAGTATCCAAATTTGTACGGATAACACAAAGTCAGAAGCACTATTTTCTCATTCCTCATATCGGTGCAATGAAAATCAAGTGTGTCACTACGATACGCGTTCAATCAAGAAACACTTTACGAAATGTCATTACAGTGTTAAAATTTGTAATAATATAGAGGATGCTAAAATAACTAAACATTTTTAACGTCTGATGAATAAAATAAAATATCACATTTAATCAGACATAACAGTTACATAAATACACTTAAAACATTAAAAACATTAAAATACTGCAAACGTTTCAGGCTATAATTTAGCCCCTCATCAGTGTAATTACATAAGTTGACCGGAGAATTTTCAACCATGTTTACAGTTAATAAAGTTAACCAGTTAAAACTTGAAAAATTTTGACCGAACCTCCATTAAAGCAAGATCCGTGTACTCAGGTGGAACAGCACAAGATTCATTAATTGGCGAAGTCTGTTTATCAGTGAACCAACCCTCAAGAAATACTCTACTCTTAATATTATTACAGCTGGATCTGATTACTGCGATACTTGCGAAATCCGGAATATGATCTGTATCCAAAGAATGCTGTACTAGTTTTGATTGAAGGCTACCAGATTTATAGGCCCGTTTATGTTCGGCAAGACTTGCGCCATTCGTCTTTAACTGGTTAACTTTATTAACTGTAAACATGGTTGAAAATTCTCCGGTCAACGTATGTAATTGCACTGATGAGGGGCTAAATTATAGCCTGAAACGTTTGCAGTATTTTAATGTTTTTAATGTTTTAAGTGTATTTATGTAACTGTTGTATCTGATTAAATGTGATATTTTATTTAATATAGAGTATGAGTCATTAAAAATTTCCTTTTTATTTTTATAAAAAAACTATGTTAACCTCTTCGCTCCTAGTGTACACTGTAAAAAAATTTGCAGCAAAGCAACCGGCCATTCGACCGTTTTCAATAAAAACGGTCGAATTACCGTACTTAAGCATACATAACCGTAATTTAACGCTATTTTGACCATAATATTGCTCATATTAGGGTCAGCATACTGTTAAATTACGGTTATGTAACCGTTTTTTATAAAAACGGTCGAATGACCGGTTACTCTGCTGCAATTGTTTTGCAGTGTATACATTATTGAATACATACCACGTAGAGCAATTTCACTTGGGATCAAAGGGGTGAAACATACAAAACTTAAATCCCAAAGCTTATTATATGATAAAAGTGCAATCGCATTAATTAAAAATTTTGTCGAATATAATGACAGCAGCATAAACAGCAATAATACAGTATTTGTACGCTTTTACCACAAATGTTTAATAGAATTTTTCGCCTTATTTAAATGCAGAAAATTGTTACAAATCCTGCAATTAAACGTAGCGTCTACAATTTCTGCTATTTAAATATTAAATAGAAAAATTATATAAAAAGTTGTGGTAAAAGCGTACAAACAATTTAATAATGAGTGGTTGATTACAAACTGCCGTAATTACTAAGTAGAAAAGGGTTTTTAAAGCAAAAACTAATCTAAAGTTTGATCACAATACAAACATTATGTAAAGTTATATAAATATACTTTGAAAAAAAAAAAGCCCTTCTCCTTTCAGACATAAATGGAAATATTAAAATAATTATAAATTCAAATAATGCTAATAATAATAAAGATTATAAATTAAAATTATAATAATATTAATGATAATAATTATAATTTAAAATAATAAATAAAATAATAAATATAATAATAAATATCTGGAAGTTGTTTGAATGTATGATTCAGTGCTCTTTCAACTTTCGTCGACATAGTTTATTCATATATATCTGGTCTTATTTTACACTAGCAAAACCCGCGGCTTTGCTCGCGTAATTCTTGAAAAATGCCATGTGGTATTTGTTGGCTTATTTTCATTAGAGGAAATTTTACTGCCACAGATAATTCAGAAATTACTAATTACACCACACTAATGTCGATAAAAAAATCAAAATTTTAGAACGTTTTTCGCTTTTTCACCACCATCCCCCTGTGGTAGTGTCACCGATATAAAATATAGCCTATTTCAAAGCAGGGACTGTTACCATCACTTTTGAAAATGGTTCTGTAGTTCCAGAGATTCCATAGAAATTGTAATTTAGAATGTTTTTAGACCGCTTTTCGCTCATCTCACCCTTTTAAATTTCGATTTTTTTTAGAATTTATTCTTAGAGAGCATTTGCATTTTTAAAATAACTACTATGCCAAATTTAAAATTTCGAGTTCCTTCAGTATAAAAAAAATCGAAACTTTAGAAGGTTTTTCGCTCTTGCACGTCTCTGTGGCAGTGGCACCGACATAAAATATAGCCTATGTTACAGCAGGGACTGTCACCATCAATTTACTACCATAACTTTTGAAAATGGTTCGGTAGTTCCAGAGATTCCATAGAAATTGTAATTTAGAAAGTTTTTAGAACGCTTTTCGCTCATCTCACAGTTTTAAATATCGAATTTTTTTAGAATTTGTTCTTAGAGAGCATTTACATCTTATAAGTAACTACCATGCCAAATTTCATGTACTACTCATGTACAATTTTCATACTCATGTTTCTAGCTCCTTCAGTATAATAAAAAATCGAAAATTTAAAAAGTTTTTCGCTCTTGCACCGCTCCCTTCTGTGTTCGAGATAAAGCATAGCCTATGTTACAGCCGGGACAGTTACAATCAATTTCCCACCATCAGTTTTGAAATTGGTTCTATAGCTCCAGAGATTCCATAGAAATTGTAATTTAGAATGTTTTTAGACCGCTTTTCGTGCAATTCACACTTTTAAATTTCGATTTTTTTTTAATTTGTTCTCAGAGAGCATTTACATCTTATAAGTAACTACCATGCCAAATTTCATGTTTCTAACACCTTCAGTATAAAAAAAAATCGAAATTTTAGCCACCATCACTTTTGAAAATGGTTCTGTAGTTCCAGAGATTCCATAGAAATTGTAATTTAGAATGTTTTTAGAACGCTTTTTGCTCATCTCACCCTTTTAAATTTCGATTTTTTTTTTTAGAATTTGTTCTTAGAGAGCATTTACATCTTATAAGTAACTACCATGCCAAATTCCATGTTTTTAACTCTTTCAGTATAAAAAAAATCGAAATTTTAGAACGTTTTTCGGTTTTGCACCCCCTTGTGGTAGTAGAACCGACATAAAAAAAACCTGTGTTGGAGCAGGGATTGTCACCATCAGTTTGTCACCATCACTTTTGAAATCGCTTCAGTAATCTCAGAGATTACCCCCTACAAACAAACAAAATACCAATCTTTACTACTTTATAATCCTAATCCTAATAATATTATAAATCCTAATAATATTATGAATCTGATTGTGTGCAAATGTTTGGCTGAAGCCAGCGTCAAATTGGAGCATTTAATGATTTTGTATCTTTGCATATAGGTTGATTATAACCCTCAAATAAACATAGGCTGTTTTTTTTTTTTTTTTTTTTTTTTTTTATTCAAATATTTTTCGTAATAATTCAAAATTTCGTTATTTTCATAGAGAATAAATGGACATTTTTTCGTATAATATTTTAAAATGGTTAAATTTGCTTTACCGTTGCTAATACTTTAGCGTTGCCAAAACTAAATGAAAACCAGGAATAATAATTTTTACTCAACAATTTAGTTTCAATTGAAAAATTTTCACATGAAAAATGAAAATGAAATTAAAAAATTAAAGAATTAAAAAGAAGATTAAATAATATTATTAGAAATAAAACGTACTTTTTTTAGTTTTTGATAATACAAGGTTTCAATATGCGTAACCATAGAAAACAGGCGAATATGACGTGATACATCGAAAATAAAGCGGATATGCTTTGATGGTGAAATAAAATGATCTTGGGGTTTTTCTTTTGTATGGTAACAATACTTGGCATTTTACGCACGGCTAATATAACTATACCGTATTTTTTATTTAAAATTTAAAAAAAGTAAAAAGAAGTTTGAAAAGAAAATGGTTAGCAAATGTCAATAATATGCTCCGGAAAATTATCCATGTCGAAAATAATGTCATAGATAGCGAGAAATAGTTATTTTCATTCTTAAAATTAAAAGAAATAATTCAATTACCTAAACAAAATGACGAATGTTAATAGTTCTATTTTTGTTGATAAAACCTAAAGATTTAATATTATTTCGTTAAAGAAACATAATTTTCCCTATGCCAGTATTGAAAGTAATTGCCTGGAAAAGAAAATTAAGAAGAATTATGTCATTAAAAAGGGATTTCTCTGGGGATAAAGAGACGTCATATTTCAAAGAAAACGGGAATTTTCCAATATGTTTTAAAATGAGTGTGAATCAATTCCTTACATTAATAATACAAGGATCATTAAGTATAGAAAGTAGATGAGTTTCACGCCATATTTATAACGAAAAATTTAAAAGTTTTTTTTTTATCTATACTGATTATTAAGCATGAGTATGCGTTATATACAGATGAGAGTTTTCTGCTAAAAATCACATCATAATTTTAAGAAAAGGAAAATGAACACGAATCTATTATATTGAAATCTGACCGTGTGTTTGTATTTCGCAACTACTCTTAGACTAGCGAATGCAACGCGATTTACTTAATACCGGTTATCATTGATCCGAGGATGTCACACAAACTCTCAGAACTTAAAAAATTAAATTAGATGCCAAGATTTTTATTTAATTTTGTAAATTTTAACGAAGTTTCTCTAAAATCGGAAAGTAAATTACTCCATAATTGTGTATAAAAAAGGAAAAATAAAACAGATCAGTATATTTTATATACCATTTTCTCAGTAAAACTGAAAAACAGAATCTATTTTCACTTTGAATAGATGGTGGAAACAAAATCTTGATTTCAGTAAATTATCCGAAAAATAAAAACACATTTTCACATATTCAAACTTCATGAATCGATTTATTCTGGAGAACAAAAATTGCGTGTCAACATATTGTCATTTAGAAAACAAGATTTGTTTCAGCTATACATTAAACCAAGGAGGCATAATTGAATTTAAAGAAAAAGCATGTACTATTTCCAATTAATGTTTTTTTTTTTGAAGGATGGCTGTTAAAACTTTTCACAAAGACGTTAAAAGTAAAATTGTTTATCAGCTAAAATTGACATTTGTTTTTACCCAATTCGTCTATTTTATTTGGCCCTCCTTTTTGCATTGGTTGCAATTTCATTTTCGCGATTATTTGACACAAAATTTCACTTTTTTAAGACTGAGTTATGTCAAGGTCCCTGTAACAAAAAATACCGTAATGTCTCCTATGAAATGTGATAAATTGTTAGTTAATTATTAACGTTTTTAATTATCGGGAGTGAAATATTTTACTTAATTAATGTATTTATTCTTCTTTTAATGTTGCGTGAACGAAGTCACGGGTAACAGCTAGTATTAGTATAGATTATTAAACCAAAATCAACAGTCATTGTTATTACTAATTAATGTATTGTCACCAATACTATTCAAATCGTCAAAGAATCATAGAATAATGAAAAATACCCGAAGGCACTAAGGCATGTGCAAGATATTTTCTATACACTGCTATCCAAAAAGTTGCAACCATAAGATGGTGAAATCTAGTTCCAACATTTGACGCTACGGTTGAAAACTAAATATCTGTATCTTGAAAACAACATTGTAAAATTTTGAACCGAGAAATGGTAAAATGTAGAGTAATAAACTGGTAAAATGTTGAACCATAAACTAGTAAAATATTTATTCCGAATGCGGTCCGAAAAGTTATTTGTTAGTAGAATTTTTCATTGCAAACACGTGTTAATCAGACACTCATTAAAGTTAAAACCAACACTACGTACACCCAAGAAACGAAAGTGACACCACTTGACTCGCAGCCAGCGTTCAAATCCCAAAACCAACAGGGGGAAGTCATCGCGTTTTGGAACAGCATACAGAGAATAAACAGAACTATATGTTCTGACTAGACCCAGTATAATGCCCTGTATTTAGACAAGCTCTTTTATTGAGAAACGTAACCCAGCATTTTGAAAAGTTGAATTGTTGAAGTTTCACAAAAATCAAGAGTTTTGAAAAATCAAGTGAAGATTGTTTTGCTGGTTCTGCTTTTTCTGCGACATCAAAGGATTGAACGTTGCACATAAATTTATTAATGTGTAGACACGAAATATGAGATCCTATTACAGTTTGGGTGTAAACTTTAGGCACCGAAACTTCGGCTGTCTTTTTGCCAAAACCAAATATTCACTATAACTCAAATCTTTGGCCGAAACTCGTCGAAAAGGAAAACGAAACTGCACTTATGCTTGATTAGTATTTTATACTCGCATGCACGATCACTATCTTACATACGTACCAGAATTTGTGTACCAGTGTGTACATACACTGTAATAAAAACTGTTGATTTTACAGTCAATTAATATTAACCAAGATGTCAGTAACAAACTGCTTATTTCACAAAAAACAAATCTGAAAACAATTTATTTTACTGAAAAATCTATTAAATAACAGAAAGTTTGTAATAAATACAGATTTTATTTCAGAGTAAGTCTGACAATTGTTTATTTTACGGATAAAATCTATTAAAATAACACAAACATCGTAATAAATACAACTATTTTTCGTAAAATAAACAGTTTCTCACTTGCCTACTGGCTGGCAGGCTTTTCTAAAAACTGGTAAGAAGTATGTATTTTGCACTGAGAAACAGATAATTCATTTACTTTATTTTGTCCAAGGGAAAACATTTGTAGATAACCCTTTATAAAATAAATCTAGCAATCTGAAAATCCTAAAAGATTCCACTTAAATATTTTCCGAAACGTGCAAGATTGAATAATATTTTAAGTATTGATTTCTTGTCTGACAGTCTTTTTATATGATAATCAACAGGCTTTTACAGTATACTAGGGCATCCAACCCGGGTTTCCCGGGATAGAGAATATAGGTGAAACCATTTATTTTTTTTATTGAAAACTCTAATAGATTTTTTACATTTGATAATTTGTTAGATTGGTCCCTAGCAACACCAAAGATAATTTTTATGTGAAATATGTCAATTATATATTCAAATAAAATTTTGAAATTTATTAAAAGCCGTAATTTTGTATTGGCCTCGTGCCAGAAGTGAATAGCCGAAGAAATTGCTAAACATTTTGTTATCTACAGCAGTTTTTCTTTTTCTGATAATTTCGGCGGTTTTAAGCGCTTAATACGATTACAAGTCTGTTAAATTTGTGTTTTATTTATACTATTTTATGGATCGCTTAATGAAGTTTTAATCTCGTTATGGAATATCAGCTGGAAACTATTGCTGAACTATTTATATTGTTGAAAGTGCAAATGGATTAATATTTTATAATCGTCTGCAAGCGATAGAGATAGATTTCTAAAAATTCATTCTTGAAATTTAATTTAAATAAATGCTATAATAAATCAGTCAATTAAAATGCAGTTTTCAAACAACTTGCATTTGAAAGTAGATTTTTTTTCCCTATATAACGGTGTAAAAATAAAAATGTGCGATGTTTAGAAATTAAAAAAATTGCAGTAGCAAAAATCGCAAAACCGAAATTTCATCATAAAGTGTTGCCATTCGCAAAATGATGTCAGCACGGACACGTTTGTCCTTTATAATATAGATAGATAGATAGATAAATTCGTTTAAACGTATTACAACATATGTCACTAAATCATTCAGACTCTAACTATAAAATAAATGCTGTCAAATTAAAAAATACATTTATCTAAATATTTCAGAAAATAAATAATGCTAAATCTTATTCAAGCTGCAAATATTTTATTAAATTTCTTCATCCAAGTTAAATATATTGTGCACTAAAACTTCTACTGTTATTCTAACATGCTTTAAGCAAACAAGAGCGATATATCAATGGAATTGAGTTGGAAAGATTACAAAGAAAAAACAAAATTTCTTACACATCAACGATGAAGAAATCTTTCACCACTCTACTTTAAAGTATCAAGCAGTATGTATCACTTAAAATATCGCTTGAGGATAAAATGTTACTAGATTTATAAGAATAATGTCGTACAATATAGCTAATAAATTGTCAAAAGGGCTATTTTTTAAGTCTCTAAAAGTGTTTTGGAAAACTGGAATTTCGTTTTAACGTTGCTTGGCAAATGGATTTATTTTTCATTCTCAACAAATATATTTAAGAAGAATAATATTAGAAAATTTTAATATTAAGCATGTCATTTGACATAGCAGATATTTTTATGCTTACAATAAACAATAAATCTAACCGTTAAGTTCTCTAAATGAAGACGAAACGTTTTTCCAATGTATAAAAGGAAGAATATGTCTGGAACAGACACAGTTTACAAAATTTGTATTAGAATTCCATAGGAATATAAAACTAATTATATTTCTTTTGAAATCTAACTGTATTGTAATTTATATCATAATTTTCATATCTTGTAACTGATTGCAATCCTACAGGCCTTTAAAAGAGAATTTTGAAGTATGATATACAAACTGTGCTTTGTTTTTTTTTTGCAATGCGTATATATAAATAGATGGATAATTACAAAGTAACATGTGAAATTTTAAGTAAACGAGATATATAATTACATTTGCTGGAATTTCTTTTAAAAATATTCACTAGCTAACTGAAATAATATTGTTATCCTTTAAAGATACGATGTAACGTTTCTAGTATAAGATATGCACAATTTGTAACATTTCTTTGATAGGAATGATTTTACCCTACACTACATAATGATGCATATGTGAATAAAAAGAAGTATTATCCTATATCCAACCCATGAGTCTGGTCGTGTCTGTTTTAAACCAAAACTTTATTTTTTTTATTCTTTAACAGCCTTTTATTTCAAGGAGTACAGTAGAAATATATTTTCTAAAAAGCAATTTTCGTTTTTAAACAAGAAAGAAAAATAATGCGTCAAGCATAGATTATGACACATTTTCCAATGTATAAAGTCTACTGTTACGAAAAACTTACCCGTTTAATAAGGTGAAAAATGATATTTTAAAAAAAACAAATTTGAAAGCACATAATAAATTGAAAAAAAAAACAATTTCAGCAATTACGATCCGAAAAGTTTTCAAATTATTTTGTGAAGCCAAACGTATTATCAATAGATTTGTGTATAAACTGCATATTATGCCACAAGTTAGCTCAGTTATGTAATGCATAACACTTGAAAAAAAATTTCTAGGAATTTCCACCAATAAACGAAAATGTTCTCGAATTCTTTTCTGAATCTCTCTATATGATCTCTAGAATTTATACACACCAAGTAATATGCAACAAATTAGTTAACCATTTGTTGTATACTGCTCACCACAGTGGACAAAAATGCTATTTTTTTCCTAGCCAACATATTTCATTTACAGTTCCTTTTCGAAGCGTATGCCACTCTGTGACGTCTATGATAGCAATACAAAAATAGAGATAGCCCCACCATAACGGTTAATTTACTTGTTGATATATCATCAATATGCATGTCCATTCAGAATGCCGGTAAGTTGTTCCGTAATAACTAAAATGTTTCTGCACCAACAATAATGTTTGTTTAAATGGCATTTTGTTTATTAATTATTGTTTTTAGACTTCTTCACATAATGCATAATTGAAACACAAGTATAAAAATACTTTATTTGCTTTGTTTTGGACTATAGTAGACAAGCTGTAATTAATAACAAAATTAAAACTATAATACATAAAGTAATTTTTTTCTCATTCTGTGTGACACTTTTAGGCAAAAAATAGCTAAGTTAATGTTGAGGATTTGCCAGTATTAATATATGAAACAAAGGGTTAAATTTAAAATTGGACTTCCAGCAATTATCCCTAGTATACAGTTATATATAAGCCATTCAAATGTTGTTTCCCTTTAGATGAACGATAAAATGCTATGTACACCATATTCTACAGTAAGTGTCTTGTAGTGTATCTCAGTGATGTATATCAATTTCAATATGTTTCGAAAGTAATATAGTTGAAACACGTTGCAAACGATTTTTCTCCATAGACCATACTGTAAAAGAATTCGTTTGACTGTCTTTGTAAACGAACTAAAAATGCTACACACTGCATGTTCAATACTGCATATGGCATAGTGAACCTCAATACCATTTATCAGTTACACAACAATTCGAGCAAATTCACGCAAATTAGACCTCGGACAGACGTACGGTCAGACAATCTGAATTCAACTATGTTGGATAGTTTTATTTTTTGTGGATGTTGCTTGTATGCCAAATATAGATCCTAAAGGAAAATTTTAATCCGTTAAATGTTAAGCATTACATAATACATATTCCAGTTTCTTTAATATTATTTCCAATTTTTACAGACTTTTAACCTCTTTACTAATAAGTATCATGCAGTTTTTTAGCATAGATTTTTTTTTCAGCAATAATGTATATGTATATCATCAGTTATCAGAAATATCCGAATTTATAATTTTGACTATTTCCAGTATTTTCTTATGAAATCAGTCGTTAAGAAAGACACTGAAATCTGTTTTTCTAATTTCTGAAAAGTAAATATATTATCGAATATCTTTGTAAAAGCATCAGTGACATTTCAATACATCAGTTATTTATATTAGTTATTTTAGTTATTTAGATTAGTTATTTTATATTTTACTAGCTGTTACCCGTGAAGTCGTTCACGTAACATTAGAAGAAAAATAAATGCATTAATTAAGGAAAACGTTTCAACCCCGATAATTAAAAACAAACGTAACTCTCTTTATAACAAACTCCGGTTTTTCGAATATCTGAATAGGCCCGATAACGGGCGAAGCCCGCTATTATACTCTGTCACAATAATATCTGTCATGTGGACTAAATATTTAAAAAAAAGTCAAAATTAAACATTTCGTACACCTTCAAAATATTAAAATATGCGATAATTTACATAATCGGGTTTCTTTCATGTTTCAATAAGTTCCTCAAACTCATATATTTACTAATTTACTATTCTCTATTACTCATATTGATACTCGCTTTGTATTATTCTCAAACATTTGAAAAATCCGCTAAACTTCCAATATGGCGTCAGATTAATTTTCTTTTTAATTCTCTAATGGCGTGATATTAACCTGTTTTCTGTACTTACACATACTCATACTCCTTGTATTATTGAGAAATCTTTGAAAATTCCGTTTTGTTACCTTTTTTTCAATTTAGTGAAACTTTTTATTTCATTTTCCTTTTTCACGTGGAAATATTTCAATAGAAAATTAATTATTGTAGAAAGATTTTATTTTGGATTTTGAATTATTGGCAACTGCTATAAAGAAAAATGTTTAAATTTAATAGGAAAAGGCTGTTAGAATTTCGGTTTTTTATCTCTATTTATTAAAATAATGCAATGTTTTCAAATTTTAATATTTTGAGCTTCATAATAGGTATTTAGCTATAACTACACAAATTTTCATGCTTGTAAGTTATATAGTTTTTGAGAACGGCTCTGTGACGGACAGACAACGGAGCGGGAGTAATAGGGTTTCGTGAGATGAACGAAACACTAAAAATGAAGTCTAAGTAAACAAAGTCAAAGTCAAAGCGGGTGTAGAGGCCTTCCTTTCGGCTTTAGCTCAACTATACCCGCCGAGTTCTAAGTAAACAAAGTCATAGTCAAAGCGGGCGGAGAGGCCTACCTTTCGGCTTTAGCTCAACTAGCCCCGCCGAGTTCTAAGTAAACAAGGTAAAGTTCAAAACGGGCAGGGAGACCTACCTATTGGCTTAAGCTCAACTAGCCTCGCCCAGCAGGTTTGTTTACCTAATTATAGAGAGCATTACTAAATTATACTTTGTGATATTTTGCAATAATTATGCTATGTAATGCTGAAATACAAATTCTGAAAATACAAAATTCCAAAAATACAAATTCTTAAAATACAATTTACCTATCCTACTGAGCAGTACTAAATACTACTATGTGATACTGAGCAATAATACTACCATGTAATAATACTGTAAGATGCTGAAGTAAATAATAATAATGGATAGAATAAAGTACTAGATGAACAATAATGAATGATTAATAATACTAGAGTAAACAATGGTAAATTATGCTAAAAATACAAAACACTGTATGATGTCATTAAGAATAACTAAATTGTTAAGGTTAGAGTTTATGTAGTGTGTAAAGGTCCTTATACATATTAGAAGTCCACTTCATCCTCAACCTCCACTAAGTCCAATGGAGGCAGCGTGAATAAGTATTGATTGCGTTCTAGCAAAAGTTCTAAGTAAACACTTTGGAAAGACGAATAACATATTTTAAACCCAAATGTCAGCAAATAACATCTGTAGTCAGAAAAATATCCGAATTTGTTTGTGCAGCGCTGTATATGATCTATAGATTTATATTTATAATACATAGTATCCAAATTTTAATTGAGTTAGAAAACACATAACACAGTTGAAAATTCCCATTCAGCAATTTTCGCCAGTAGCCAGAAATGTATCCAAGATCCTTTATTTCACCCTGCATATTATCTATATAATTTATACACACCAAGTACTATTTAAAAAGTAAGATAAATTTAAAAAACGCATACCACAATTGAATTTCCACTTCCACCAATTATTGCTCAATCTGTTACCAAATATTTTTGTGTGTCCCTGTAAATGAACGATAAATACTATAAACACCATATTGTAAAGTAAACGTCTTGTAATGCAACTCAGCGATGTATATCAGTTTCAATGTGTTTCAAATAGTGAAACATCATAAACATTGCAAACGATTTTTTCTAATATACCGTAGTATAATGGAATTCCTTTGAGTGTCCCTGTTAACGGAATAATAATGTTACACACTTCATTTTCAATATCGAATATGCCATAGTAAACCTCAATAACATATATTAATTCCATTACAATCATAGTATATTTACTCGAGTTAGCAAAGACCTTCAAGTAATTTTAGTGTCAAATTTGAGAGCCATTTAAAAAATATTATTTTTGTCGTACAATTTTCGCAGGCGTGCTCGTTGGAAAGTTAAAAGGGTTCCTTAACGTACAGATAAATCAACTTTTTCGTGTTAACTTGCTTAAAATTATTTTTTTGAACAGTTACTTAAGGTAATTTTGGAAAAAAAATATTATCAGATTAATGACAGTTTTTTTTTTATATTTATGATTAATATACTGCTTATGATTTGGAAGGATAGTTACAGATTTATGACCCAAATTTTGACAGATTAGACTGGGCATTTAGCATTACGAAATGTAAGATACATAAAAAAATATATATATAGCAGCCGTTTTTAACCATAATATATTGTATGCAACATAAAGGAAAAATTTATGTGGACATACAGTAAATAAAGTATTTATCATATAAGTATATGAAACGTCCAAACAAAACAATTTACATTGATGGATTCAGAACGTATACTGCAACTGAAGAAAACACTTGCAGTTTTTTAAAGCATAATTTACAATTTAATCTTTTATAATTTTATATCAGTTCTTTTTTAATTTCTAAAATTTACTTTATAAAATACGAAAGACATTAAAAATTCCATTATTAAATCTATTATGGTTAAAACAAGATCTCTCAGATAATGTTTCTTAAATAAAGATATGGAAAAGATTTTCATATTATTATATTCTGGAGGGGTCGTTTTTTATGATCATGATATAACACAACCTTTTCAAAACGTAATGCTATCACATTACATGTTACTTTTCCCAAACACATAGTATCTATCACTGTAATACTAAGTTGTATTTTTATATGTGCTGTTTTATATTTAACTGTATTACATCCTTTGTTTACCAGCATTGAGCTTTTCGCTGCAGCCTAATTTACACCATGTTTTCATTTAGAGAGATAAAGGCTGTAGTTATCACAATTACTGAGTAAGTGAAAGATACATGTCGTGAAATGCTTCTTTTAAGCAGAATCTTTCTGAACTCCCAATTCTTTACAATATTTCTATGCGATCCTTGATCAATATGATATAATAAGCTATTACATACCGGCTTTATATACTACTTCTCACTATTTCTAAGAAGTAGAGTACCATAATTTATAATATTCGCTTTATTTCAGGGCAGAATTTGTAATACTTTAACACGATTAAATAAGGTGAAAATTACTGTACCATAAAATTGGTACTCATAAGTAATTATCATACGTACTATGTACATACAAACTGCAGTAAATGTCTTATTCACAACTTTAAGTGATATCATAACGGGCAATATATGGATTTATTCGATTAGTTATTTACTTCTGACAATTCTAATGATATGGATTTATTTTAGTTATTCACAGACAGAGAAATGTGTTAACTAAAACATTCTTTGGCATATTATTTAGATTTATATGAAATTATCGAGAATGTAGGCATAAAAAATCTATATCAAAAATATGATGCAATATATTTCACATTATTTCCTATTTTTTCTGTATTTTTTGTACATTATAGTTTGAAGAGTGGATTTTGTCCAAAAGACATAATTTTAATATATTTTTATTAGATATATTTTTTATAAGGTTGCTATCTTTAGAAATCGACATATTGTAATCACTTCGTTTATATAGCTATACTAGGGATGGAAATTATGCGCAGTACTATTGTTCGTTCTTGGAACACAACCTACGACTAGCCTTCAAGAAGAAATGGCGACACTTTACGTAGAACCCACCATAGTCTTGGATGACAATGTTCCTTTGTATACGGCGCAAATTGTGGCTGATGTATTTGCTTGCTGAGCCTCGAAAATGTGTCACCATTCCCCATGTCCCCCGGACCCCTCATTCCTTCATTAATAAGATGAAGGAACCGCTCCACGACATTTGCTGTCATAATCCATTTCAGAGATTCTGTAGGCTCCATTTGAAGAATCATTAGGACTGGCGCTGATAGCAGCATCCTGCAGTTTCCAGAACACTAGCAACGGATGCTACACAACGCTGGTTACGACTTTGAACGGTTATAAAAGTTTTTCCCCTGTATATCTTGTGTATCCTTTATACATACACAGTTGCCACTATTATAATTCCTTTCTATGTATATATATATATATATATATATATATATATATATATATATATATATATAATGCAAATCTGCTCATCATAATAAAGTGTGAAATACTGAATGCATTTAAAAATATTTGGGACAATGTATTTATCTCGCTTGTATTATGGACGAGTTCGTTTACCAAGTAAGTAGCTGTTATACAGTAGAAACTCTTGATTATACAAAATCGCAGGTACTGCGAAAATAGATCTTTAAATCCAGAAAATTAAGATAACCATCCAAAATTTTTAGTATAATACATTGTAATGTTTCCGAGACAGATTACAGGTACTACTAAGTGTGCTTTAATGATTTATTATTATTATTACTACTTAATATACGGTATGCATGCTACTAAACAACGAAGAAGAATAAATTAGTTTTGAATGTACGTAGCTTTATTAAAGCATTATGCATAAAAAGAATCAATTATATTTATCTATTTTAACAATCTTATAAAAATATGCGTAACTATACATTTTCTCTATATTTGAAAGCATTTCAAAAATATTACTGGTTAAAATAAAAGCCTATGTGCTAGTCCTAACAAGCTTTTAGCAGTTTCTGCCAAGGCTAGGCATAGGATTTCATATTCTTCTTCGTCTAGGTCTGGAAGTTCTATATCATTCTCATCGATATTCTTGCTGATAATTTCATCATCCGCTATATTCTTTATGCAAATGACATTAGAATGCATATTTAAAAATCCTGGAATGCAATTTCTGGCAACCGTGGAATTCTACGGCGGCGTTCATTTATGTACTGTCATGAAATTCTTTTGGTATTCTTATTTCTTATAAATCCCGCATGCTGATATGCATTACAGGGTGGCTACTAAATACTGTTACAAATATTCAGTCATTTTATTTTACAAATATAAAATATAAAATGATAAATGCAGTAATATGATGAACATCAGAGATGAAAGTTTACCTGGTAATAATTTTACTCGAATCGACCGCCATCTTTATCGATTACCAAAGATAATCTCTTATGCCATTGTCCGACTGCGGCAAGAATCATTTTTAGAGGTAATCGGTCCCATTCACGCAATATGAAAGCTTTGAGAGTGTCCAAACTTCTGTGTTGCTTGCTATTTACTGTAGCCTCTAAAATCCCCCAGACGCAATAATCTAAAGGATTTAGATCCGGTGAAGAAGGTGGTCAATCTTCTTCGTGATAAATTTCGGACAATTGACATAGAGCCAAGCCTGTGTTGATTTAGCTCGGTGCGAAGGTGCAGAATCTTGCTGAAATATCCAATTCTTTTTAGGATACAACCTGTCAGCATGTGGCAATAAATGTGTAGCCAATATGTCCTGTTTTTAATATTACACGTTCATTTTTATCCTTTTATCGATGAATGTCAAAGGGAATTTTCCATTGTTTGACACTGAAGTCCAAACCATAACAGAATTCTTGTTCTGAAAGCATTTAACAGCTCGAAGATTTCCAGTTACATCCTCGAAGGTTGTTGAATATATGACTTCCTTTTCAACATTATAACACTGTTCAGTGCAAAAAAGTTTCTCATCAGAAAATAGTATTCTGTCAACACTTTTCCTACACTGTTAAAAATTTGGAGCAAGGTTGCACCAATTTTTAGTGCTGCAGTAGCTGCCACCATAAGATGGTGAAACGTCCTTCCAATATTTGGTGCTAAGGTTGCACCATAAATTGGTGGAACATTTCCCCAATATTTGGTGCTAAGTTTGAACCATAAATTGGTGAAACGTTTTTCCAATATTTGGTGTTAAAGTCAAAGCATAAATTGGTGCATTTTTCGGGAGTATTTTTTTTTCATTGTTTCAATAAACTTTAGAATTGATATTTACTGCTTCTCTGATTGATATTTGTTTGAAGATTGCTTGCGCGTGTTATACAAGATCAGAATTCTGATTTATTTACAAAATTTTAATAAATTTCAATTTGATTTTTTTTTCTAATATGAAGCACTCGTACTTTTTACATGATTTACACGTTAATTCCTGATTAACGTACATAAAAACTGCGATGTTGTTATGAGCGATTTTTATCATAAAAAATCAAAGTGATGTAATTGAAATGCATTATAATTTGCTGAATTAACCAGGTTTCCAATCTTGTGTAATACACGCAATCTATCTTAGAACAAAAACAATCAGAGAAGCAGTAAATATCAATCCTAGAGTATATTGAAATAATGAAAATATCTTTAAAAAGAAGAATCAGTTACCTTATAACGAGAAGGGGGGGGGGGGTAAATTTTTTAATGTGTATTATTAGTCATTCTTTATTTAAATGATTTTTATATGTATGTGGATATGTACATAAAATTTTGCTTGCAAATGTATATTATTATGAAGCTTATTTATAACACGAAAAATCGTATTTAATCTTAAGCTTTTATGCCTATAGATTATGTATCTTGTGAACATGAGCTATTTAATTCATATATATATATATATATATATATATATATATATATATATATATTGACATATTGAAAAATACTGATCTCGTGTATACTTTTTTTTGTAAAAAGTTCACGAAGCCTTTTCAAATTTATGTATGACTGTAATCTATCAAAATTTACTTTTTAAAGTTTATTTTTTTCATAAAATAAGAAAAAAAATAGAAAATAGAAAAAAAGAAGGAAATAAAAACAGAAAATTCATACAGAAATGAACAGAATGACTGCATGTGTACTATTCTTCAATGTTTGGAAAACATTTTGAATATAATGTGAATTCTAATAAACTAATTAGAGTTTAATTTATCATTAAAAAATATTCAATCTTATATTAGATAAGTAAGTATAAACTTATTTAAAATAAATATTTTAAAATTAATCAATCTTAAAAATATAAACAAAATAAACAAAATATCGCAAAAATGCATATATACAATTAAAAAAATGCATACATACAATTACAAAAATGCACAAACTAATTTTAAAAAAACCTACTGAAATTAATAATCAGTATTTTAAAATTATACTATTAAACAACAATAGAAACTACAATATATTTGAAGAGGAATTAACTTCACATATTCCACTTCTAATTAATTTTCACCTCCCACACCCCTAAAAACACTACTATGATACCTCGGTTTTCGTCCATAATTCGTCCGAAAACAATCGGCGAAATCCGAAACCGACGAAAACCGAGGAAAATATTACCATATAAATATATACAAATTCAATTAATTAATTCTAAACATTCCAAAATACGTACCAGAAGCAGATTTTATAGAGAATAAGTAAAGCGTTTAATACTAAAATCAGTAAGAAATTAATATAGTGTTCTTGGCTTATAGTATTAAGAGGTCACTTCTCTTTTTGATCTTTTGGCAGTAGGATTAGCTTCAAAATCAAAAGACCTATGTCGCTCAGTAGAAATTACAGTGGGTGGCGATATCCCATACATGCAACCGATTTCAGCAATCTTAATGCCGCTCTTGTATTTTTGAAGAATTTCCTCCTCGAACTCGATCTTGTTCCTGGCTTTCTTCTTTGAAGGGCTGCTGGCACTGGAAACTTTCTTTGGTCCCATTATGAAGTACTCGCAATCAATAAAAAAGCCCAAAAATACACTGGAAATAAAAAAAATATTTATTTAGACGCGCGGGGTGATGTACACACGACGAGAAACAACGCCACAAGCACTCTGAAAAGGAGAACGCATGGGTTGCCCCCTTTGTTTATGGAAAATGCCGTGAGATCGTCAGCGTACGCCAAGGAAATCCGAGGCAACCGACAAAAACCAAAACAAATTTTTCGCAAAAAAAAAAAAAAATTGACGGAAACCGAAACCGACGATATCCGAAGTCAACGAAAACCGAGGTATTACTGTATTTTCAAAATTTTCTCTCTGAACGTATTTTATTTTCTACACTATAAAAGTATCTGTTAAAACTTCTTTTCAATTCATTTGTATTTCTTTCTCTGTACGTTCCTCTTATTTTTAAAAAAAGAGAGAAAATGAATTGTTTTGTTCGCTCAGCAGCAACTGATAGGCTGCGAGTAAAAACATTTAATTTTCACCCTTACAAAAACAAGTTACATATTCATCAACATTCAAATATAAACTGAACTCAAACACTCGATAACATTCTTATCAGCAATTGGCTGACGTCTCTAGCGTCAGTGCGCTCATATCTGTCAAGAGAAAAAGATTTAATGTATTTTCTTGAATTGGAAAAGTATGCTTCGTTCTAGTTGTTTTATTAGTTTTCTATTTCTAGATGTTTTCCTAACACTTAAGATATAAATAAGAAATTCACATTCATTTTAGAAATTTGGCAAACATTAAACAAATCTAAAACATTGAGTATGAGGATTTAGGATTTAAATAATAATTTAAGATATCAATAATATAAAAATACATCTTGATAAAGTTTCTTAGATTAAATACTATAATATGTAAAAAAAAAAAAAAAAAAAAAAAAAAATCACAGTATAATGGTAAGCATAAGCATATACACGATATCAATATTTTCCTATAAAACATATAAAAACTATTAAGCTTATATTCACAAGATACAAAATCTACAATAATAAAAGATTAAAATTAGAAATAAGCTACCGTGCCATTCCATAAATAATCCTAGAAATACTCTTGCCAACAATGGCGGAGATGAAAATTTTGTTTCATTTCTCGTCTGCTTATCTCATAACAACGCTGTAGAGATGCCCATAAATCAGCGATTCTGATTCGCTATTAGGTTGCACTATTTCGTGGGGCAAATAAAGCAATTTCGGAGGTTGCACCATTTAGTGGTGCTTTTAAAAATTAAGAAATACCATATTTTGGTGCTTTTCGTTATTTTTCTCCTAGGATTAGTACAACTTTGAACGGATATTTTTAGCAGTGTGCCAAGCCGCTTCACAAATTTCTTGCATTTTTGTAATCTTTTTATTCTTTGTGCAGCAGTCAAACTTACAACTTTTCTTTTGCGATAAAGGTGAAAACCCAGGTCTTCATTTATAGTAACTTGCATAGTTCTGCGACTCACGTTCTCTTCTGCAGCATTTTTTTGCAGAATATTGTGGATTTCTTCGATAGTTTCACGAATTCCTTTGATGCGCTCTTTTGTGCGAACTGACCGTGGACGACGAGACCTAGGCCGATCTTTACAGCTATTAATATCCAAATATCGATTTATATTTCTATATATAAATGTTCTATTAAAACCAAGGCATTTCAGTTGGTTATAAGGTTTTACATGTGGAAAATCCGCGATCAAAGAGCTGTTTAATCATCATTCTTTTGACTCCCATCTTTAAAATATTTTTAAATATTTGCTTTATACAAAAATCGTCTGCACCAACAGAAAATAACGCTGAAATAGAGAAATATACTGTTTTACCAAACGATTAAAATTAATTCTTATTTTTTGGAGTGTAACAGTATTTAGTAGCCATCCTGTAGGAAATGTCTTATAAGAAGCGTCATTGCAATATCGCTGTCATCCAAGCCTTTGTATTAACACTGTACGCAGCAAAATGTTTCTGAACATTTTGGGAATTTTCGGAGCATTTAGGGAATTACATGGGCTTCAGATACTTTCCAAGAAACAGCAAAAGCATTTTTTGTGACCCGGCATATTGTCTACAATAAAAACTGTAAGTCTGTGTTTAGCTTTCTCACCTTCAAGGCATTTATCTCCATTGAAGGTTAGTGTGTTTTTTCGGTCATAAAACAAGGCCGTTTTGTCCGCGTTAAAAACACATGCTGCTGCATACACGGAAAGGAACTATTTTTGATTTTTGTCCTTCCAAACACTTGCTAATGACGTATCTGTTGTTTCACTTTAACGACAATTTCTTGAAACTCAAGTCATTCTCAAATTTATATTCCTGTTACTAACCATCCAACGCCTTGAAGAGAACAGATAGATGATCCGATAAATAAAAGCGGATCTTTAATGCTTAATTTGGAGACAAAAAAGAACGAAAAATCATGCTTCAAGCATAGATTATGTAACACGTTCCAACGCTTCCAAAATAATTTTACAAATCATACCTTTTAATAAGCTGAAAGATAGCATCTAAGTAAATAATTTGGAAAACGCATAACATATTTAAAAACATAATTTCAGGAATTTGCAACCTATACAGTATTCGGAAAAATATCCGAATACTTTTATTCAGCCCTGTATATGATCTATAAATTTGCATATATACTACATAGGATGCTAAATTTTAGTTCAGTTAAAAAAAAGCGTAGCATAGTTTAAAATTCTCCTTCTGGAGTTTGTCAATAAACAGAAATGTGTTCGCGAATTTTTGTGCTTCGCTGTATAGGATCTACAGAATTTATACACACCAAGTAATAGCCAAAAAGTGAGTTCAATTTAAAATCACATTCAGTAACTTAAAACGCACTTCCAGGAATTATTGTAAACAGACAGTAGAGAATTCTTTTGTGTCTCCCTGTAAATGAACGATGACTGCTATACACACAATATTCTGTAGTAAGCCTCTTGTAATGCACCTTAGTGATATATATAAATTTCAATGTGTTTAAAATAATGAAACATTATTTAAATAATCCGCAGACGATTTTTCTCCATAGATGTAATGTAACGGAATTCTTTTGACTGTTCCTGTAAAGTTACTATAAGTGCTATGCACACCCTATTCCATATTAAGCTTCTTGGAATGCACCTTAGTCATATATATCAATTACAATGTGTTTGAAATTGAGTAACATCATTAAAATAAACCGCAAATAATTTTTCCCCATAGATCGCAATGTAACGAAATTCTTTTGAGTGTCCCTGTAAAAAAACTATAAGTGCTACACACTTCCGTTGAAATAGGGAACATGCTATAGAGTACTACAATAACATATAAAAATTGCAGAGCAATCCGAGCATATTTACGGGAGTTAGAGCACGGACAGACGGCCATCCGGCCAGACAAACCGAAGTCATAAACACTTTTCAACTAGGTTGGAAAGTGTTAAAAAGTATGATTTTCTTAAGATATATTTCCAGCAACTTGAAAATTTAAACTTCGCAACTGACTGAGCCATGTGAGCAAATCCTTTTCAAAATTTTAGCGTTTTGATTCTCGAAAATATTTTAGACAGAGTGCACTTTTATAGTTTCCATTTTTAGCTCCAAAGATTTTCTGTAATGGCTTTATAATTTCCTATACGTTATTGTTTGGAATTTCATATTTCTAGGGATGGGAGCGAAAATTTACATTCCGTCTACGGGAATGTATTCGGGACCATTGGCTAGCTCGTAAAATCGCGAGTTTCGTAAAAACTAGTATATTTGGTTGTTCGTTTATAGCTATACAAAAAAACAAAAAAACAAGCAAAATTTTCCTCACGATAAACACTAAAATACGAAACCATTTCGAATCTAACTGGGACAATGTAATGATTTTGCAAGAATCTACATATTTGGTTAATGAACTAAGTGTGTAGATTTTATAGTTTGGGACACACACAAAATAAATAAAACATCTTTCATCACGATAATGTCCGTAACACTGAACCAATTTAAATCTAATTGGAGCAGTGTATTAATCCTGCAAAAATCTTGAATGAGTTAGTTAATCCTGTATGGAACTCTTACAGTTTGTTTACAGGGGCACACAAAAGCAAAACATTTAAAATTTGTCATCACGATAATGAACAAACTACTGAACCAATTCAAATTTAATTGAGGTAGTATCTTGCTAAGTATATTTTATGTATCTTGGATTAATTTGTTGAGTATATTGTTCTTACAGTTCTTATATCGACACACACGAATGTTTCAGATGGCATTCAGTGAATGGTTTGGATTATATTACAGTTTACGGTCGATTAATAAACTTTGATCTTAAAAAAATTAACATTTTTGATATAATAATCTCATATCCATTCAATTACATTTGGTAAGCATAATTAAAATTTTTCTTGCAAATTAACTTTCTTGCCAAAATCGCAAACTTGTAAGGAGAGAAACCAAGTCATCTGACGGAATTTGTATTAAATACAATGTATGTACCTTAAAAAAAAATAAAATAAACAAATTAACAACGACTTGTCTGTTTTTATAAACGATTTATTTGATAAGTTATAAAAATGATATAGCAAATTGTTCTTTTATGTAGAATGTAATTTCTAAAAACGTAAAAAAATGGCGAAAATACAGATTGAGTTTTTTTTAATGCAACTTGGAACAAAGAAAACACTGAATTTATGATAAAGTTTTATTTACATAATTCAAACAGTCACAATAAATGTTGAAACTGACCCCCAGCACGAAAACTGTCACTTTTTCCGGGATTGATTTCCCCTTACTTCGTTGTCTCGGCGTGTTCCGTACGTCGCGTCGCTGTGCACTTTAACACTGTTAGTACCATTTTTAACACTTTCCAACCTAGTTGAAAAGTGTTTATGACTTCGGTTTGTCTGGCCGTATGGCCGTATGGCCGTCTGCCGTCTGTCCGTGCTCTAACTCCCGTAAATATGCTCGGATTGCTCTACAATTTTTATATGTTATTGTCATTATCTATAGCATGTTCCCTATTTCAACTGAAGTGTGTAGCACTTATAGTTTTTTTTTTACAGGGACACACAAAAGAGTTCCGTTACATTACGGTCTATGGGAAAAAATCATTTGCGGTTCATTTTAATGATGTTACACAATTTCCAACACATCGTAATTGATATATATCACTAAGGTGCATTACAAGAAGCTTAATATGGAATAGGGTGTGCATAGCACTTATAGTTACTTTACAGGGACAGTCAAAAGAATTCCGTTACATTACGTCTATGGAGAAAAATCGTCTGCGGTTTATTTAAATAATGTTTCACTATTTTAAACGCATTGAAATTTATATATATCCCTAAGGTGCATTACAAGAAGCTGACTACAGAATATTGTGTGTATAGCAGTTATCGTTCATTTACAGGGACACACAAAAGAATTCTCTACTGTCTGTTAACAATAATTCCTGGAAGTGCGTTTTAAGTTACTAAACGCGATTTTAAATTTAACTCACTTTTTGTTTATTACCTTGTGTGTATAAATTCTGTAAATCATATACAGGGAAGCACAAAAGTTCGCAAACACATTTCCGTTTATTGACAGAAACTTCAGAAGGAGAAATTTAAACTGTACTACGCGTTTCTTAACTGAACTAAAATTTAGCATCCTATGTAGTATATATACAAATTTATAGATCATATACAGGGCTGAATAAAAGTATTCAGATATTTTTCCGAATATTGTATATGATAGAAATAAATGTTGGAAATTCCTGAAATTACGTTTTTAAATATGTTATGCGTTTTCCAAATTGTTTACTTCGATGTTATCTTTCAGCTTATTAAACGGTAATGATTTGTAAAATTATTTTGGAAGCGTTGGAAAGTTTTACATAATCTATGCTTGACGCATGATTTTTCGTTCTTGTTTATTTTTTGGTGAGAGTTCTCAGTTTAGGATGATTTGAACCAGAAATTAATTAAATTATTTCTTTTAAATTTCTTCCGAGGTGTCTTTTTGATTTTATTTATTATGTTTAAGTTACTATTTTTTTCTGGTTCAAAACATGAAAAATTTCAAAACAAAAATAAATGAGGTCAATGCAGACTCCAATGGTACTAGATGGGTTAAAATGGTCGACAGTTTAATAGTGCTTTTATTCGATACCTGTACACCTGGAAATGCATCAAAAAACCTGTTTTGCACATTTCGGTACGAGGAGTGAGACGCAAAATAATCCTCATCAACAAAGTCGAAGTGTACACGTTCGAAAACTGTAGCTGCTAAGAACAAATTCAATATGCTACGTCACACAGAAAACTAGAGCCGAGAAGAACAATACTTATCACACATGCGTATCTTGGTCCAGTGTTATCTGTCCGGCATGCGGCAGTTGAATGTTCTCTGTTTTACATTTTGTGGTACGATGTGCTTTAAAGTCAGGAGTGCGTCTTAAAAACTCGCCCTGTATATTAATTAAAAATCTGAATTTTTTTTTTTTTTTTCAAATTATAAATGTCGTTCATTTTACCTTAAATTTATTAGAATTTATAAAATATCATCCTACTATTAAAAATAATACTAATAATTTATATTTGCTAACGAGTAGTGAACTTAAAGTGGGAACGTTATTCACAATTATTATATTTTATTACATTCACAATTATTGTATTTTATCAATGCATATTTTCAGTATATTTCTATTAAAAACAGTGGTATATTATTTTGTAATTAATATTAATGTAAATAAAGGTAATTTTGTATTACATTTTCATATTTATATTTCTCGTATTTACATTTTTATGTTTGACAGTATTAATTTATATTAACATACTCAACAGTACAGATATATACCATATTAATCGGTTAATTTTAAAATGCTTGAATAACAGTAAACATTTCTTTTTTTTTTTTTTTTTCAAAATACCTCTTTGGTAGAAAATAATGACTATAATTTATCATACTTCCAGTTTTAATAAGCAAATATATTACGTAAAAGCTTTAAAAATGTACATTAATTAACTTTTCGCTAAATTATTTTATTTTACTAATGTTTACATAACATTTCTGAGATAAGTATAATAAAATAGAAATTAATCATTAGACTGAAAAATACATTAAGTTAAAAAATGAATCTTTTAAACTTTCATAAAATAAATTAATTTTTGCAAATTTTTTAAATAGATTTTACCTTTATTTTTATTATTCTTAGAATGCAAAAAAAATATTCTAAGGAAAATAATGTTTTTTATTTCAAAATTACAAAACAACTGCAAGTATTTAAAATGTTTAATTTAACGGTTATAATATGCATTTTTTTTTTTTATAAAAGGTTAATTTATAATGGAATATTTAGAAATCACATTTGAAAAGGGATCTTTTGCACTGTGTATATTCTAAAATAAAACTTTTAATTATAGAAACAAAATTAGGCAGGTAAAAATTGAGTAATTTAAAAGTTATTTACGAAATGTTAAAAAATAACAAAGAATTCAGCCACTGCATTTATAATTACTAGATTAATCGTATTTTATCGATTTCTACCATGATACTACTAATTAAGGGAACTAAATTTACCAACCAAAAATCATCTTAATTAAAAACAAGAACGAATAACCATGCATCAAGCATAGATTATGAAACATATTCAAACACATTCAGAATACTGAAGCAAAACCTTACAGTTTAATAACGTGAAAGACGATGTCTACTTAAACAACTTCGAAAACGCATAACACATTTGAAAACTTAATTTTAGGAAATACCATTCATAGTCGATAAAATAGCCGAATTCTTTTCTGGAGCTCTGTATAGGATCTATAGATTTGAATATGTACCATATATAATATGCTAAAATTTTATTTAGTTAGTAAACGCGTAGCACAGTTGAAAATATTCCCTCCAGCAATTTATGTCAATAAACGGAAATGTACACCAGACACTCTTAGGCAGTCCTGTATATTATACATAGAATTTATACACACCAAGTTCTATGCAAACTATTAGTTACATTTAAACACGTGTACTTCAACTAAGAACGCTCTTCTAGCTATTATTGTCATAGACAGTAATGTAACCCAAATCTTTTGAGTGTCCCTGTAAATTAATAATTAATGCCATTCACAACATATTCTATAGTAAACATCTTGTAGTGCACCTTAGTGATATATGCAAATTTCAATATAGTATAATTTCATCAAAAGTCATCGCAGATGATTTTTCCACATAGACCGCAATGTTACGGAATTGTTTTTACTGTCCCTGTAACAATAAACGCTACACACTTCATTTTCAATTCTGAAGATGCTATAGTAAACTTCAGTGACATATATAAATTGCATGTCAATCCGCGTCTATTTTCGCGAGTTAGAGCACAGACAGACCGGCAGACAGACAAACCCAATTCATAAACACTTTTTAACTATGTTGGAAAGAGTTAATTTTTTAGGGTGATTATAGAAACTCTCCCCAAAATGGTATTATTTTACCACGTGGAATTTTTTCACCACAATGTTATTATATTGTGAAGCAAAATAAAATTTTATACGCACCTTCATTTTGTCAAAAGTTTTGCTTTTTGAAAGATAAATCATCGGTACTCTTTCTTAACACTCGATTAGTCTCCTTGTATCTGTAAGATACTACAGTGTCCTTTTTTTCTGAGTGCAAATGAGTCATTGGAAATACCAATTTCGTATTTTTTTTTTTTTTTTTGATTAAAGGCAAAATAACAGACATTTCTAGATAATTACTATCTTTCCTCAAACTATCTCTTTAAAAAATGTATAAATAGGGAAATTATGTCACGTGATTTCACAAATACAACGACAGCAATAACATAAGTTTTTTTGAGGATAGTAATCGAAAGAGTGTTTTCGACCAGAGTTGGCCGCCTAGCTGCGGCAAACCTATCACCACCTAAACTTGAGATGATGTAACTTGCAACGAAAGTCACCTTAAAGCGCTTTCTGAAAATATTATGAAAAAATTATTGAAGAATCTAATGTATATATACAGTAAAGGATCAATGAAATTTAACGGCGAAGTCTTGACTGATTTCTCAGAATAAAATTAAAAACTATGAGTTTTATCGTCAAAGTTCTGTACAATTTGGCGAACAATATATTGGCGACATTTACGAGCGAAAAATTGTAAATCAACTCTGAATGTAATGATGTCGAATTCAGCTTTGATTTTTAAACGAGGGTATTTTGCAATTTTATTTTAATTAAAATGTAACTAATAACATAGTTTCTTCAACTTTAAATAATAAAACCAAGTTAACTTGATTTGCAAGCACTTAACTTTCCAATTGAATTATTATAACCTCATTGTAATTTTCTTATCACAACGACTCATAGCTGTGCATATCAGAATAAATATATAAGATACAATACCGTCTGCAAGTTATTTAGAGAATATATAGTAAAAAAAAAAACTTGGGCGCATAAATTTCCGGAACAAATCACAATAATTCCTTATTACTAAAGCTACATAAATATCCCAAACACATTAACGTATATATGGAATAGGAGAAAGTTCCTGAAGGGTTGGTTGGAGGAAACTGTCAAAATAATTTAATAATTTTTTTTAAAGATTGTTATCTGTTTTTTACATTTATTAAGTTGTATAATAACACTCGAATTAAAGTATTTGTAATAAATAAACAACGTTCACAGAGATACTTTTTTTTTCAGCAATCTCATTTTTCTTTTTTTCTTTTCAAGTTTTCATTTTCCTCTAAAATGAAATTAGTTAATATCGTTTTAAATATTATTAAATAAAACAGTTTCTTTCGTGCAAAATTTGTATTATACTCCTGTTTTCACTGATTAAGTCACTATTATCATTAAACGTGGGAAACATACTGTTTATAAAATTCATTAAGTCATATTACTCCGTTGCCAACAGAACGAAAGTTCGCAAAATAATGACATTTTTATCATTTTTTAGCTACGGTAAAAATGACATACCACCCAATTTGTTTTATATGATTATTTATATCCACATGATGAGTACCTTCAGTATTTTTCTTTTCAAAACTCTTCGAGTATGCACTAATGGAGATATTCCTGGATGTTCATAGATAACACAAATAACAAAATCAATTAATTGGTTTGTTAAAAGAGGGGGGGACTGGGAATCCTCTAATACTAAAAGTTCAACTTTTAACTAGTTAAACGCAACACATTTTAGCTTGCACAAATCCGTTACATGCAATAGTCACTTCTGTTAATCTCTTCCACTTCATGCTACTTTTTAATCCAAATTGAGGGCAACGATAGCATGATTTCATTAAAAATCTATACCCATTTACTTGATTGGCCTTTGCAATAACACAACTACCAGATGGACCCGTGCGAAACTTTCACACTGCAATCTTTGAGATTGTTTTCTGGTACGTTTTAGCACTAATTTTTAATTAATTGATTTTTTTAAATTAAACAACGCGTTTTAACGAAATGTGAGTGTAGTATGTCAGATGCCTGTTCAAAAACTTTTTCGAATGACACCTCATTCATCGTTATATGTTTTGTATGTACATAGAAAAAGGGATATCAACAGAAATCATATATATGACACCAGAAATCATATATATGATGATTGCTTGTGTATAAGAAAATGGGGTACTTCTCCATTATCCCGTCGACCACTTTTCATAACAAAAAATTATCGCCAAGCAGTAACGCCAAATAATCAAATGGAAGAATGTTGCCATTTGCATATCAAAATAAATAAATAAATAAGTAAAATAAAAAAAAAATTCGGAAAAGCCCCACTAACCAAAGTGTCAACTATCAGTAAGTTTAAACGCAAAAAATGTACAATATATTAATGAAAATAGAAAAAAAATCCTGGATATTTATTTATTTACATTCTTTTTCTTAATTATCCTTCTCGGCTGGTGAATAAATATTTGTGACGTCAGTTGAAATTATCTATTGCACTTAGCTATGCATCTCAACATTTTTTCAATGCACTTTCTCTACAGTCGTTTAAGGACGCAATTGTTATTTTAATTAACGAAATAACTAATAAATCGGTAAAACATAATGAAAAATACAGGTAAATGTCGAATTAAAAACCGTTTCATGACATAACAAACACGTTTAATGCTTCTAACGTTAAGTGAATGGGACTTCATTTTAGGCGTTAAATCCTGTAGTTTGGCGATAGGGGTTTTTTTTTTAATGAAAAGTGGTCGATGGGATAATGAAAAAGTACCGAAAATGGGAATCGATTGGTAGAAAATTTCTTGCCAAATGTTCTTCTCTCGCCAAGGTCATTTCTCTAGGTTGTTAAAACCACTATACCACACTGAATCAGACGTTTAGTGTAATCATATGAAAGCATTTCCTCAAATTTTGCAAAACTACTCCAGAAATGTCTTATATACATAAATCCATGTTTGGTACACCACTTTTTCCAAGCTTATGGGAACTTAAACATGGGATGTCCAAACTTTGTGATCCGGCAGCCATTTAAGTTACTTCAAACTTCGCTGGCATATTAACAGCTAAATTAAATATTAAAAAATAAATACTTAAAATTTTTGTGAATCCTAATGAACTGTATAACTAATTGGAATATATTCCTTAAATTACGTAATCTACTGGTACGACGATACAGTACACATATACACAGCTATGATTAAACAAAGAAAACAAATAAACAATAAGTGACACAGGCGTAAAAATTAAATAAAAACCGGATTAAAAGATCGGTATTTTTTTTTTAAAGTACGCGCAAGAAATAAATTAACAATCATATTTTAATTGCATTAGAGAATGACGTCATCCGATAATGCAGTATTTTATTTTTGTGGCAACACTGATTTGAGAAAATCTTTCGTTTCATTTATGAAAACAATGTCGATTTAATTTTTAATTAACAGCAATTTTTAATCGAAAAACATGTTTTAACGAAATGTTAAGTGTGCTATGTCAGAATCCTGTTCAAAATCCTTTCATATGGTAACTCATTCGTTGTTCTGCGTTTTGTATTTTCTTAGAAAAAGGGATGTTGATAGGAGAAATAATATATATGATCATTATGAACACCCACTTACACGAGCAAAATCTACCTTTAATTATCTCTCACCATCCCGGCTTGCATATTTGCAGCGTTTCCACTGAAATGTTTTGTTGATAATAGAACAAATAACAATACATCAAGCATAGATTATGAAATACATTTAGAATACTAATATGAATGAGATTCAGAATACTATGCAGCATATATTTGTTCATTGAACATTAAAATAGTGTTAAGAAATATTCATTCACTTCCAACTGTTAAACCAACTATCATAGTTTTCATACATTTACACCGAATTTCAAATTCTGCGAGTAACCGTCTTTACACATTCAGGATGTTATTGTAGTTCACAAGTTACAATACCAAGTGCTATACGAAATTACAAATAAAAATATATTCAAATTATACAATGCACTAAATAACTAGATGATTTTTTCTCAAATGCTAGGTATAGATCAACAACAACCAAAGGGGAAATAACATGGTCTGCTAACGCCATCTATAAAGAAGTTCACAAAATACATAGCAAAACCTTCGCGTTGGTGTCTGTCCGGTCCGTTACGGTTAAGGATTCCAGTTTTTTTATACGGTACGGTAATGGGTCCGTCAACACAGTTAAGGGTTAATATTTTAAGTCAAAGAAATTGGTCGCATTTATGGGTCGTCACATTTAGTACAATGACTTTATAGCAAAAAGATTTTTCACCGTTACTCAAGAAACTGTGTACATATACGTATGCATTAAGTATAATAACATTTAGAATTTTATCTCCCTTGTGCAATCATTTATTTTTTTATATATCTGAGTATTTTTTACTAAGTATACTGAATTCTTTTACCCGAGTGTTCTAAATAAACCAATATTTTATGATTTAAGGTGCTGATAATTGTTTTTTACAACGATGTTCGTGTAATTACCTCATAAATAAGATTACTGAAGTTAATTTTTATACATTTGGCCATCGTATTTATAATTTTCCTTTATCAGTAACAAAACATGAATAATAACAAACAGTGTTTTATACTTCAATAAACTGTTTTATTATTGCAGTAAACTAAAAATAACAAAGTCATTAAAACTTTTTCAGAAAAAGTAATTTTTTTTTTTTTTACTTCGGGTTTATATCAACCATTAGTTTTTGGAAGGCCAATTAGAAATATCTTTGCCACATAAGAAATATGAGCTGCTGAATTAAAATATTTTTTTTATCAATAAAATATAGTGTGAATATTTTATCCACTTTAAAATATTTATTTTTTGTAATTAGTTTCCATCTTCATAAAAACAATTTCTTTCTTCATTTTTTTTTAGTTTTTTTTTTTTTTTTTTTTTTTTTTTTAGTTTTAAAAAACTGAAGATTTTGTTCTTTGAAAAAATATGTATTTGTTTACACGGAATTTTCTGTAAATTTTAAGCGACCAATGTGCTCTACTGGCTTATCTTCTGTTGTAATAGTTTAGGGTTTTTGTTGAGATGATTAATGTTATTAAAGACATGGAAAAGATTGAAAGTTAATCCAGTTGATTTAAGAACAAATTTTCGTTTTTTAATACGTATAAATCCTCTAATAAAACAAATTTCATATATGAAATCTATATTTGATTTACAGGATTACCTAGATTGATGCGTTTAATTAATCCAGTGATATTACCGCACTAATTGAAACATACATTGAATGGGAAAAATTGGAAGATCCACAGCCAGATTTGTCAAAAACTCAATATACATAAATAGACAATGTAATAATAAACGAAGATATTGTTTTTCATGTGTTATTGTTATAAAGTAGATATTACAGCTTGACTTTTAATTAGAAAAAAAAGTAATCTAATATATATTTATTCCATTAACATACATATGAGAAATACAGGTGGCCATAATTAAAGTGAAAGTACTTGTAATGTTCTGTAGCGCGATCTAATTGCAAGAATGGAGCCAAATTGTGTATTAGTATTGAACAAGAAAGGGGCAAAGGATTTCGCGATAATAAATGTTGTTCCAAAAATCACTGCTAGGTGGAAATGTGGCGCTGTGTAATCGAAAAGAGAGTAAAATATGCAGAATCAATATTAGAATTGAAAATAACTTTTATTTAATACATTTACCGATTAAAATGGCAATTAAACGCTATTTTCTATTACACAGCGCCACATTTCCCCCTAGTGGTGACTTTTGAAACATTTTTTTCGAGGAATTATTTGTCCCCCGTCTTCTTTAATCATAATAAAATATTTGGCTGCATTCTCGTAATTCAATCGCTCTACAGACCACGATGAGCACTGTCACTTTATTTATGGCCATCTTGTATTATAAAATAACAATCAAGGAACATAAAAAGTGAATTTTTTTATTCTGCATTGCTACAATGCTTTAGGTTATTTATGTTATTTTTAGTACCATTAGATTAATTGTTTAAAAAGTACGTAATTTGATTTAAAACTTAAAGTAATGCAATTATAAATTATTTAAGCGAAAACTTATCAACTGCCAATTGCACAGTTTTCTGTGTTTTTTTTTTTCTTTTTGGAATACACAAAATTAAGTTTTCTAAACTTCGCTGCTCTTGCATATTTCTACTTATGTCTGGAGCTATAAAATTCTGTTTGAGGAATTCTAATTTTTGAAAAGCTTCGTCGAATTTTTTAAAAATTTATTTTCTTTTTCAAATTAAAATTTAAAAAATTCGATGCTATCTTTCTGGGAAAATAATGCTTACCTATCTTGTGCTTTGCGAACTAATCGAAAATTTCCCGGCACTAATCGATAGACATTATAAAAAAAGTTATCACCTGGTGAATTGTGGAATCATATTTGGATCATTTTCTTAAAAATAAGATTTCTTATTTATTTTTTCTTTGCATGAATAATGTCTTTGCGACTTTTTTGGCTTATTTTTTTAAGTTTAAAATAAAATTCAACCACTTTATTTCATAAGTGTTTCCTTGCCATTTCCTGCATCTGATACAATACCTGTTATGTTTGCATTACGCATTTTGTATATCCTAGTTCAATGACTGCTCGTCAGTTTGTAACATTCAGAGACTCTGTGTTTATAACATAAGTATTATTGATAATTTTATATTACATCACATATTCATTTTAAATAAATTGTTCGTGCTTTACAAAAATTAAAGTATGCAGATTTTTTTAATGTTTCAAATAGATATGAAACACTAAAAAGATTATCCACTAAATTAATTAAACTTTGTTGTATTCGAAAAAAAAATATCAAACATTATATCAGGATGTTTTAATTTATGAATTTCTTATGCAAACGGATAAATAATAAAGTATCAGTTATACATCATATAAACAAATTTTATAAAGTCTTTTTCGACGGAATTACAATAGTAATAGTCTGATTGTTCTCAGATTGGATTTCCTTTGATTTGAGGCTAATATTTTAATCATATTTACTTATAACTGTGATGAATATAATGTTAAATTACAGAACAAACGAAATGTTTATGATTTAGGTCCAAATCCTCTAATACATTAAAAAAAATATTAAATAGCCGGCTTACTTAAGAAAAAAAACATAATCATAAACTATTAGCACAGAACATATGACAGTATATCATTAATAAAATTGTCTGAAAAACATTCATTATCATTTTACTGTATTTCATGCTACCATAAGTCTATTAGCAATGATAGTTACAAGAACAAAAACAAGAGAAGAAAAACATTTTTCTATTTTCTTTCTAAAATCTTGATGTCAGGTTGAAAAGATTAGCAAAAAAGTTCTATTTTTAGGGTAATTTATTATACGAGTAAAATAAAAATTTCGCCATTTTTATTTCATACCAAGTTTTACAAAACACGCACTCCTAACTGTAGAAAACTAAATACAATCTTTTTCTGTTTTTCAATGTTTCCAATGGAATTAAAAGAGCCTAAAAGTCTATCCACTACACTAATTAAATTTTGTTGTATTTGAAAACAAAATGTCAAACATTATTTAGACTGTTTCTAGATTAATTTATACATTTCCTAAACATTTGCAGAAATAATAATATATCAGTTATATATTATATATTTTTTTTATATAAAATATCTTTCAATGAAACTAGAGACCTAATATCGAATTGGATTTTCCATACTCTAATGTAATTTTTAGTAAAATTTATTTTTAAAAGGCAAGAAAATTCATATTATATGCTCAAATTTTGTTCATCTGTGTCTTTGAGGAATTGCATTAAGTTCAAAATTAAATCTTTAACTCTCCATTTATCTGATGATTAGTAAGAAAATTATTTCAAATTATCTTATACACTAGGGGTGCACAATTTTATGCGAAGGGCCATTTAAAAAAATGACTGGGTTGTCGAGGGCCACCATCAGAAGAATTTTGTTTCGAGGAGGTGTGAGAGGGAGGGGCTAATTTTAAACTAAATTTTGCTAATTTTAAAAGGAGGGTTAGCTCCCTATGCTCAACCACTTCTTTAGTCAGAATAACCCAATTCAGTTGGCAAAAAACTTGCATTTTTTTTCCATGCGCTATTGACAATATTCGTAGTTTTTTCCTAGTGATTCATGAAATTCACGATTTTTACGCGCCCGTTCGGCGAAATTTGCGATTTATACTCACCTGATCGGCAAAATTCGCTACTTTTACGTACCTGACCGGCAAAATTTGCAATTTTTACGCTCCCGATCGGCGACATTTGTGATTTTTTCGCAGCCGATCGGCGAAAATTGCGAATTTTTCGCAACCGATCAGCAAAATTTGCAATTTTTATGTGCTCGAATGGCAAAATTCAAGATTTTTACGCGCCCGATCGGCGAAATTCCTGATTTTTACGCGCCTAATTGGCGAAATTTGTGATTTTTACGCGCCCGATCGGCAAAATTCGCGATTTTTATGCAGACGATCGGCGAAATTTACAATTTACACGCACCCGATCGGGAAAATTCTCAATTTATACTCACGCGATTGGCAAAATTTGCGATTTTTACGCACCCGTTGGGCTAAATACGCGATTATTACGCGTCCGATCGACGAAATTTGGAAAAAATAGCAATTTCTATGCACCCGATCGACGAAATTCGCGATTTTTTCGCGTACGATCGGCGAAATTGTTCCGCGGGCCACAGGTTGTGCATCTCTATTATACACACTAACTTCAATGTATTTCTATACTATGTTTTTCTCTGTTTTATTTTATTAACATATCAATTAGTGGTATTAAAGGGATTTACCAAAATAATTCCTTTTAAAATAGCGAAATCATAACAATAGACAAACAATTAAGACATATTCAATACATTCTTTAACTTATTTCACTTATAACCGTCTTCAAAGATGGTTAGACAACTCTTGTACACCATCAAAAACCAAATGTTTCTTAATCTAGGAAAATATAATATAATTACGAACGAAAATACACAATAACCTCTTTAATTTATCCACGATTCCGAAAAGCTTTCTATATCTTTCCAAACTCCATAAACTTATATGTTTTTGAGATTTAAAGACGCATTTATAAAAACAAAGTTTATTTTGCCGCCACTTATTGTCGGAAACATTTCCAAATACTTTTTATAGTGTTTATAATGAGATTGAATACTTTCATTTTTAACAAACATGTTTTAAAGACAAAAAGGATAAAATAAGAAAATTAACATTAACATTAAAATTAATATATATATATACATTATATCCTGAGATGCCAGTATACCCGAAGATGCTGAAGCGTCATGGAATCCTTTACCGCGGGTTGGGTCTGTAATGTTACACTACATACTTTTATGCAAAATTGATAAAAATAATTGTAATAGTTTTAATTTTAGCAAATAATGATATGAAGTAATAAATAATGGGTAAAATTATAAGTAAAGTGTGCAAACTTAAACATACTGGAATGTTTAAGACAATTACAATGAAGAAATTAATAAAATTTAAAAAACGTAAGCTCAGGGAAGCTAGAATGAAACTATTTGGTGACTATGTTAATTTGCTATTTTTCTTGTGTACTTATATTTGTAAATAAATTTTTAGAATTATTTTTAAACTAATTTCTCTCTATTTTTGTGCAACATGTTTAATTTCATTAGGTTTAGTTAATTCTGCATTTAAGTTACTGTTAAATTAAATCTTTTACTTTTGCCATTAACGTAACTAGTGCATTCGACCCGGGTTTCCCGAGATACAGAATATGCGTGAAAAACATTTATTTTATTAATGAAAACTCTAATAGATTTTTTACATTTTATATTTTTTCCCTAGCAACACCAAAGAGCATTTTTATATAGACATGTCAATTAAATATTCCAAATAAAATTCTAACATTTATTAAAACCGGTAAATTTGTATTGGCCTCATGCCAGAAATTAATAGTCAAAGAAATCGCTAAAAATTTCGTTATCTACAAAAGTTTTTAAAAATTATTATTCTGATAAATTCAGCGGTTTTAAGCGCTTATTTTAATTGCATGTCTGTGAAATTTGTGTTTTATTTATACTATTTTATTGATTGCTAAGTGCAAACGGATTAATATTTTGTAATCGTCTGCAAGCGATAGAGATAAAGTTTAAAAAATAATAATGCTTGAAATTTTATTTAAATACTATAATAAATGAATAAATTTCGATACAGTTTTCAAACAAATTGTATATGAAAGTAGATTTTTTTCCCTATATAACAGTGTAAAAATCGAAAAACGCGATATTTTGAAATTAAAAATTTGCAGTAGCAAATACCGCAAAACGGAAATTTCATCTTAAAGTGTTGCCATTCGCAAAATGACCTCAGCGTTACGCACGGACACATTTGTGCTTTATAATATAGATAGATAGATAGCTCATAAACAGGGGTTGCACCGAAATGACGCAACGCAGTTGATTTATTTAGTTTTTATTAAATTTCTCAGGTTACTTGGATATGGATAAACTTACAAATTCCAGCCATAACATAAAACGATCATTCACACCGCAATTGTTTTAACCTCTAACTGCAAACTGTATAATCATATCTCTGGGAGATTTACATCTTTGTGGGGTGGTGGTTACGTCGCGCTTAAATACCTATTTAATTTATTATTCCAAAAACGCGGTATGATTTATCAGTGCTTTTTTAAAGAACTCTCTTATTCCAATGTTTCTTGTTAACAAAAGATGGCAGCAATAAAGATTTCTTCTTTGGGAAAAAAAAAAAAAAAAAAAAAAAAAAAAAACGAGATGACTCTGCAGAACCTTTTACATATTGTCAATTTTAAGTACCATATATGTTTTCAGTTTAAAATCCAAATTCACAATTTTTATATAAACAATTCTTATGAATGTAGATAAACACTGCATATGATAAAAATCCACATAACATAAGAAATGAATGTTATTTTCCATATTATTTTTCAAGCATTCTTCGTGATCATGTCGCGTAACTACCGCCCGTTTACGACTAATAAGTGGAGAGCGAGAGAAACATTTGTTTAGTCTTTTTACCTCCTTCTTAACCCTTTATCTCGCCTGGAGTCAAATTCTAATTGCTTAAAAGGCGTATAGCCAACATAGTGGCCGAATTTGTCGGTCTTTTATTTAGCCGCCATATATTTTTAGTGGTGTGGTTTCCTGTTTTTTATATCAGGAAGTTAACTTCATTTTATGTTTGTGCCATCTGGTTACGCTAATATATGATTTACGTTACATTGTTTGACAAAAACTGATTTACAAAGGACAGTGATTCAACATCTTTGTAATACTTGTGCTTGGGATGGCTCCACAGTTTTCTTTAAGTGTTGTTTTCCAGGTCTACACTGATTAACACAGATCAGAACATTGGTGACTATTTTGAGGTCTGGACTAAATTATACATTGTGAAAGGACAGAAATTAAATATACAGTTTTTTGAACTGGGACAAACAATTACCTGGAAAATGGAGGTGTTTTCTTAATCTGCAGGTGCTGCAGTGCTGTGATTTTTATTTTTCTTACTAAGTAATTTGGAGCAGAGTTTATGCTTTTAATCAAGTTGTTCAATGGTTTGAACTTATTTTTTGCAGTTTGAACTCTTTCTTGGTTTATTCTATTTTATTTGTTTGTTATATTGTGCTGTAATTAGCTGTAATTTAGTTATGTTGGACTTCTGTAACTCTAGTTGTCCTTAAATTATGTATTTATTTTGATTTATCGTATTAGTAGTTTGTATGTGTTATTGTAATATTTGAGTTGTAGTTATTTGTATTCATGTATTTTGTAAATGCCGATAGTTTCGGAGGCTTGTGATACTTGCGTTAATTGGTGCGTTGGGGTGTTTTCCGCCGGAGGTAAAAAAGCCGTAAACCGATGAGGTTGGCTCTCCGGTTGGGTGATAATAATAATAATAATAGCCAACATAGTGAAAAATTATCCAAGCCGGGACTCGAACCCGGATCATAAAGTATAGCGCACTGACGTTCTACCAACTGGACCACTTGAAACGATAACCAGCCTGGCACTTCTCACTATCACATGTTGGCAAGGCTACAAACGTAGCACAAGATGGAATATTTTTCCATGAGCCACCAACCCTGGGGCAAACACGAAACTACAGAGAATCCAGCATCGGTAATTGAATAAATCAATTTTAATACTTGGAAACATTTCCATAGAAAATTTCCCACGCCTTGCATTCATAATATTTCAAATTTTAATTGCTTAAAAGGCGTATACGCCTTTTAAGCAATTAAAATTTGAAATATTATGAATGCAAGGCGTGAGAAATTTTCTATGGAAAAATTTGCAAGTATTAAAATCAGTAAGAGGTTCAAATAATAAGGGTCAACGTTGAGAAAGGGTGTGATTTAAGGGAAAGAAAGTAATGAAAAATAACTGGAATGTCACTCTTTAAAAAAAATTTCTCGAAGATAAGCCATTTTTCGTTCCTTTATTTTGTGGACATAATATTTTTGAATATATTTAAAATGTTTATTACTATATACTCTAGTTTAAATTTCACATTTAATTAAACAGCATAAGCAAATAATTTTATTTTGCATAATTTTGTAAATCGATTACTTTAAATAGCGCGCAAACATTTCAATGTAGAAGCTATGCACTATTTTGCTTAGTTTCCATGTCTGTAAAGTGCCCAATTCGCAGATATGCTTTTTGTAGTACAAAAAAAAAAAGCGTCATAGGTCTACGAGTATGTGCAGCCCCTGTAAAGTAACATTTTGCACTTACAATAGAACTCCAACTATCCGAATCAATTGGGACCGGACCCCATTCGGATAATCAAAAATTCGGATAGTTGGATTTTTTCCGAAAAAGGGTCTATTTTAATTAATTTCTGTATGTATGTTGAAAATGGGAGAAAAAAACTATTTTTAAAGAAAATGATCTTTTAATTAATTAAATGAAAAGGCAACACTTTTACATGTTAAGCGTACTTACAAGTGATGTACATTAGTACAGTATGTATGTACCGTACTGTAAATGAAAGTCATTATTTGCTGAACATCACGGTCAAAGTAAGCTGTTTGACAGTCTTCATTCGTTTTCGGGCAGCCAAGTCGCGCATCCGCTTAACAGTGAGATGTTGCATGTGGTCACACTCAGGCTGACGCTCCATACACTTCAACGTAGTTTCAAGGCCGGAAAATGCTTCACTAACTGATGGTCCCGTGTTTGCTTCAACTTCGACATTAAGGTCATTTTCTTCGCTGACACTTTCAATAAGTTCATCATCATTTAGAATTTGAAACCCAGGTGGGCCGAGCCGGCCACCTGTCGACAGACGACAGCCAATAATCGAACTGCACTTTGAGAAGGTGACTTATCATCCCAATAATGTTCGTGCTGCGCCAACACTAGATTCTCGGAGGGAAGGATAATAGCGCGCGTAGGCAGAATCATTATTTTCCGAATCGCAGTACGTTTCCGTCTTAATTTTTTTCTAAAATTCTGAAAGCGATTCGGATAGTCGGAGTTCGGATAATTGGAGTTCTACTGTACCATTAAAAGGCATTACATGCTTTCAAAAATTACACAGTGCATAAAATTAGCAAGCACATGTAAAATTTTATTATTCTAAATATTCTAAAAAGTTTAAATTAACATGTTTTATATTGCAATTTTTGAAAGTTAAAGTGTATATTTTTATAAGGAAGATTTTCATATAATTAGCATGGATAAATTTTTTATATACAATATTTATACAACAGCAGGTATAAATTATAAAATAAATACTAATAAAAATATAATATAAATTATAATGAGATGGCCCATTTAAATAAAGTATATATTTGCATGGATATAATATTATCTTTTAATATGTATGCAATATAAGTATTCTTTCTGTAAACATGTATTTTCTAACGTGGATTTATTTAGCAACTATGAGCAATGATGTGCTTATTTTGAGATATAATTTTTTACCCCATAAATTAAAATGATTTTGCGAATGGTATGTAAATTTATATATGTTTTATATACTCTGTAAATAATAATCTTCAACTATCTTACATCTGGATGCACGTTTTCTTACTTGTTGTTCTGAATGAAATGTGTTTATATAATAAGCAATACCCCTAATACATCTGTTACGTGATGTAAAATACCATATACTTGGATTACCATATACTAGATTCCATTCTTTTTTCTATTATTAAAACGTAGCAAACATTGCTCATTCTACCATAATCAGAAAAAATATAATTTATTTGTTCTAGACGGGCAGTTGTTACGCTGCGTAATCACTTCCTTCCCCACCCCAACCCAAACGTTTCAAATTTATTTATGAATATATTTTATATTCATGGAGTCTATATATGACATTTATGCATTAATTTCCTTAAATATTCTAAAGTAAAAAGTGTCCCCTCCAAGGATTAAAAAATCGGAACCAATTTTAATTGATGCTCAGATCTTTCCAACATTTATAGTAAACTAGCTTACCCGCCCGGCGTTGCCCGTGCCAACAACCTTAAATGTACCTGAAATCAGTGTTGAACATTTTTTTTATTTTTAAATAAATCTAATGTTGGGGGCCCCACTACCTTAGACAGCAAACACTGGGCGGCCATACACACTCCCATATATTACCGTAAGTCCAGTCGAAAGAGCCATACCCCTTCATGATCCAGCCCATAGAACCAGACATAGAAAAGCACCCCTGGTCGTGAAAATCGATAAGCACTATCTATGTAGAGTCCAATGAGCCATACCCCGTCGTGATCCAGCCCATAGAACCAGATATAGGAAAGCACCCCTGGTGGTGAATATCCGAACTAAAATCAGTCAGCTCTGTCGATGTCTAGTGGAAAGAGCCATACCCCATTGTGATCCAGCCCATGGAAACAGAGATAGGAAATCACCCTTTGGTGGTGAAATTTAGAACTAAAATAGGTAAGCTCTGATGTTGTGTCGAATGAGCCAAACCATGTCGTGATGTGACCCATAGAACCCGAGTTAGCTGCAAAATCTTTTAGTTACACCTTCCACCACCAGGGGGCACAATATGCTCTATACGAACATAACTGAAATCATTAAGGTTATCGATGTCGAGTCGAATGAGGCATACCCCGTCATGATCCAGCCCATAGAACCAGAGAAACGAAAGCGCCCCTTGGTGGTGAAACTCGGAACTAAAATCGGTAAGCTCTATTGATGTCGAGTCGAATGAGCCAAACCGTGTCGTGATGTGATCCATAGAATCCGAGTTAGCTGCAAAATCCTTTAGTTACACCTTCCACCAACAGGGGGCACAATATGTTCTATACGAACATAACTGAAATCATTAAGGTTATCGATGTCGAGTCGAATGAGGCATACCCCGTCATGATCCAGCCCATAGAACCAGATACGAAAGCGCCCCCTGTGGTGAAAATCCAAACTAAAATCAGTAAGCTCTATTGGTGTCGAGTGGAAAGAGCCATACCCCGTCGTGATCCAGCCCATAGAAACAGAGATAGCAAAGCACCCCCTGGTGGTGAGAGGGAGTTGATGTGGAATAAATGCGATATTTAATAAAAAGTCGTTCCCCCCACCCCCTTTATCTCGCCATTTTTTGCTAATTATTACAAATATACAAATGTTTTTAAATTACATCTAATGTCCTGATCCGATAATGGGGTTTCCCTATCTACCTATCCTAATCCGCTTTTCCCTATCATAATAGAAAAAAGCATATTTTATCAAAGAATCGCTGGCAAACGCGAATTTTGTCAAAGGTTCGCGAGAAAAGCACGAATTTCATCAAATAATCGCAGAAAAAAACACGAATTTCGTTAAAGGATCACAAAAAAAAGCAAGTTTCGTCAAATGATTGCAGGAAAAACTTGAATTTCATCAAAGGATCGCAGAAAAAAATACGAAATTCGTCAAAGGATTGTGGAAAAAATACTGACTTAGTGAAAGGCTCGCAGAAAAAACTTTCGTGAAAGGGTCTCGGAAAAAATGCAACTGTCTTATTAAAAACAGCACACACACAAACCTCTATACAAACAAACCTATTCTGTCTTCCTGCCTGAGGAAAGCACCGTAATTATAACACCTAGGCCTGATTTTTTAATTTCAATTTAGATTTCTTAAAAATTAAAACATGCATACGGAATTCTGGATTCGAGGCTATTTCATGCTCTCCGCCAATCCACAGCAACAGAGCAGACAGCCAATGAGAGCAGGTGTGAATATGGGATGATCCAGGATCCAGCGACGGCAGTTCATGTTCACAGCTGAAAGCTGCTAGCCACAGATTTCATTGTTTCGTTTATGTTTGAGTTTTATTTTAAAGAAAATGTATATATTTTTGGCTAATTGAGGTCCACATAAGTTAGTTTCAATTGTATTCATTCTTTGTATGCGTAGTTGCCCCCATATATTATGTGTTTGGTAAGAATATATTTTGCACTTTACTGAATGTTTTCATAGCGCTAGACATATCAGCTTATGTTCTTAAATGAAACAAACTGTTTTCAATAACAAATCTTAATGAATCAAATTAATCTTACACTTTACTATAAAATGTACAGTTCTACAATTTATCGCATATTACAAAGTTCTTGGGAACTAAAAATGTAGTCCAATAACAGTAACAGAAAGAAAAATTGTAAATAACAATAAATAAATAATCATAAATTTCACATCATTGAATTAACAAACTCATATATAAGATACAACTTTAAACTGATATGCCTCATCAACTGTTGTCGAAATCAATATAATGTAAATAATTCTTAAACATTATGAATTTGCTAAGAAATTAAAACATTCAGTGCAGTGTAGGATGTATTTTTTCCTCTAAACAATTTAATTTGTAAGTATGAAGTAAAAAAAAAATCACCGTTTTCTCCAATATTATGAGTTTTATCAGCAAGTTAAAACATTAAGTAAATATGAATGATTTGCGGAGCTGTTTCTATCAAAAATTCCATAACATCGCCCAAAAACCCTCAAAAAAATAATTATAAAGAGTGCGATGACAACATAAATTTTATACCACATTGCACATCCGTTCTTGGGCGATTCTTATAAAACTCAAAATTTGACTCAAAATGGTCATTTTTTTACAACATGCTTACAAATTAAAATGGTTTATAATTATTTAAAAAAAAAACTCGGCCAGAAATAATATTGATTTTACATTTTTAAAGACTTATTCTTTTTAATTATTTTGAAACAGCTCCGCAAATCATTCATATTTATTTATTGTTTTACTTTCTGATGAAACTCATTATGTGAGAAAACGGTGTTTTTTTTTACTTCATACTTACAATCCTCAAAACAATTTAATTTTTAAATATGAAGTAAAAAAAAAAAAAATCACCGTTTTCTCACATATTATGAGTTTTATCAGCAAGTTAAACATTAAGTAAATATGAATGATTTGCGTAGCTGTTTCTATCAAAAATTCAATCACATCGCCCAAAAACCCTCAACAAAAATAATTATAAAGAGTTCGATGACAACATAAATTTTATAACACATTTCATGTCCGTTCTTGGGCGATTCTTATAAAACTCAAAATTTGTCACAAAATGGTGATTTTTTTACAACATGCTTACAAATTAAAATAGTTTGTAATTATTTTTAAAAAACTCGGCCAGAAATAACATTGATATTACATTTTTAAAGACTTATACTTCATAATTATTTTGAAACAGCTCCGCAAATCATTCATATTTATTTATTGTTTCACTTTCTGATGAAACTCATTATGTGAGAAAACGGTGTTTTTTTTTTTTTTTTTTTTTTTTACCTCATACTTACAATCCGCAAAACAATTTAATTTGTAAATATGAAGTAAAAAAAAAAAAATAAATAAATAAATCACCGTTTTCTCACATATTATGAGTTTTATCAGCAAGTTAAACAATAGTAAATATGAATGATTTGCGGAGCTGTTTCTATCACTAATTCAATAACATCACCCAAAAACCCTCAACAAAAATTATTATAAAGAGTGCGATGACAACATAAATTTTATACCACATTGCATGTCCGTTCTTGGACGATTCTACGACGAAGAAATATTTACATTACATTGATTTCGACAACAGTTGATGAGGCATATCAGTTTAAAGTTATATCTTATATATATGAGTTTGTTAATTTACAATCTTTCTGTTAAGAGTTTTTTACTACATTTTTAGTTCCCGAGAACGTTGTAACAAGCGATAAATTGTAGAACTGTACATTTTATAGTAAAGTGTAAGATTAATTTAATTCATTAAGATTTGTTATTGAAAACAGTTTGTTTCATTTCAGAACATGAGCAGATATATGAACGCTATGAAACCATTCAGTAAAATGTAAGTTATATTCTTACCTAAAACATAATATATGGGGGCAACTAAACATACAAAGAATGAATACAATAAAAACTAACCTACTTTAATCTCAATCAGTCAAAAATACAGGGTGTCCATAATTAAACGACCCTACTTTAAAGTTGTCTACAGACGAAACTATTGGTCAGAAAGTTGTGAAATTTTGTGAAGGACATAATGAAGGAATTTGTTTAAGCGAAATAAAAATTAGTACAAAATTTCTCCGCTAGAGGGCGTTTTTTAAATGAATTACACATTTAGCATACATTTACGATAGTTTACATATTTTATTGCAACAAAACATGTTCCACATGACGGCTATCATTTTCAGCTACCGTCTGGAATCGTAAGATAGCATGTTCCACAGTTGACCGCAGTGTTTTCTGGGAAATGCTAAAAACATGTTGCGAAAAAAAGTTATATTCAACATATTTTGTTGTAATAAAATTTGCAACCTATCATAAATGTATGCTAAATGTGTAATTCATTTAAAAAAACGCCCCCTGGCGGCGAAATTTCGAACTAATTTTTTTTTCGCTTAAACAAATTCCCATTCTTTCATTATGTCCTTCACAAAATTTCACAATTTTCTGACTAATAGTTTCATCTGTAGACAACTTTAAAGTAGGGTCGTTTAATTATGGACACCCTGTATATTCCTTTTCTTTAAAATAAATATAAAAAATAAACAAAACAATGGAATATGCACCTAAACAGCGGCGTAAGCTACGACCATAAACTGTCGTCGCTGGTCGCTAGATCCTGGATCATGCCATAATCACACATGCTCTCATTGGCTGGCTGCTTCGTTGCCACGGATGGCGTTGCCGAAGCTATTCCATGCGGAGAGCTTGAAATAGCCTCAAACCCAAAATTACATGTACACGTTTTAATTTTTTTTTTAAATCTAAATTAAAATTTAAAAATCCTGTGCCGAGGTATACTTTCCGGTGACAACATCTACACATGACAAAATTTTCAGAATCCTAGGTGTTATAATTACGGTGAAAACCGCAGGCAGGCAGACAGACACCTACTGCTTTATAGAGATAGAGATAATCTATTTTAAAATGATAATAAAAACCATCATAATGAAAATGAAATATATTTTATAAGCTTTGTAAGATACTACGTATATTTCATTTACCTCGTTATTTAGCACTAAATGTGTTTTTAGCACTAAATGTGTTTAGTAATAATTGTGTTCCATTGCATTATATACGTTTTACGTTTTTGTTTTATACGTTCTGAAACAAACTAATTTCTTTTTGCTTAATTTCTTCTCTTGCGTTATTTAACTGGTAAGATTGAAAAAAAAACAACAAAAAGAAAACGCAAATAACTCAGTTGGTAATTCAGTATAATTTTCTATAGTCTAATAATAATTACAAAGAAAGTATTATTAGATCCAGATTAAAAAACGGTTTCTGAATAAATGAGTGTTTTTTTTTTATTAAATTGACTCTATAGTAAGCATATTTTGATCTGTACTAATAAAAGAAAGTTTCGGTCTGTGTGTGTGTCTGTGTGTCTGTTGGCGATGGCTAGGAAAATCCAGCCCACCTAGAAGGCTACAAATTTAGATATAGGTAGTCCAAACCCTCTCCTGGTGCACCATTACGTCAGAATTTTAATATTTTGAAAATTAAAGTAGTTATTAATTAAAAACTGATCAAAGATCACAAATAAAAACGTCATTATTCAAAAGCTAGCTGGCGCATGTGCAGAAACCAATATCCGTATCTTCCGGAATAGAAGAAAGAAAGCACAACACATCCCGTTTTTGTTTTAAGTTTTCCTAAATTCGCAAAAATAGGCAAACGGTTACAAATACGGAAAAACCGTCTACATATTCTGAAAGAAAATACTTTTACGTCTCAAACGATCTAGTTGGTTTGAAAAAAATTTACATTTAACCCTTTCAAAAAAAAAAAATCAAAAAGCATCGAATTCATGTTTTTTATTTTCTCCCGTTTTCCGAGCCTGGCATCCACCGAAATATAAAAAATACGGAAAAACGAAGGTCACCAAATAAAAGAACTGACTTTGCCCTTTCCAAAGCCCCCTTTGGTTTTAAAAAATACAAACATTAACCCTTCTAAAAAGTATATTTTCTGTATGCCGTTTTGTGATTTTTGTGATTTTGGCAATTTTTAAAAATTCGCATCGGCGATTCAGAGAAAGGTACGAAAAACTAAAAATACCAGACAATATCTACATTTATTCCTTTTTCGACATCTGTACTTATTTTTGAAAAATACAAATATTAACCCTTAAAAAAAAATTCGTGCGCAGGACTCTCTTTTGCGAATTCCGATTTTCTATGATATATAAAATCTGGCATCGGCTTTCTAAAATAACCAAACAAAAATCAAACACACCTAAAGACATCTACGTTCTGTCGGATTTAGGCAGAAACCTTTAGTTTAAAAATAAAATCACGTTAACCCTTTCGAAAACGTTTTTTACCGTAAGTCAATTTCGCTTCTTTAAGTATTTCCCCTATCTTTAAAAATCCGAATTGGCGTTTATAAACAAGATACGAAAAACTAAAAATACCTCAACTACCTCTACATCCCTTTGTTTTTTAAAATCTGGTATCCGTTTTGAAAATTTTTAATGTTAACCCTCCAAAAAAAATCCTTTCCAAAACTCACTCACGCGATTTTCGTTTTTCGGTCCAGGTTTAAAAATCAGCATCGACTCAGAAAATGTGAGTACGGACAAACAGTAGACTCCAGATGATAGACGCGTTCATTTTCTTCAAAACGCATGATTGGGTTTTAAAAAATATTTACATTAACCCTTCAGAAACCGATCGATTACGTAACCAACTTTCGCGATTTCTGCTATTTTGGCAATGTTTACCCGTGGTTAAACTTCAATTGTACTAGGAAATTTGGTTGGGTCGAGTGTTCTGAAAAGGCCTCTTCCAGAACAGACTCCGCCTCCTGGCGGTGGAACGTGGAACTATGGACTCGATTACGACGGGGTTTGGTTTAAGTTTCGTATAGAACAGATTATTAATATTTTTGGCCCGTGCAACGCCGGGCGGGTTAGCTAGTATAATAATAAAAATTTAGCTTGATACAATAATGTGTAGTTTCATATAATAAACAAAATCTTCAGATCCTGTGGCATTATAGATAAAAGATTTCGCAAAAAATAATTTAATGGGAAGGATCGTCAATACAGTCAAATACAGACATAGAACTATTTTCAAATCTCAGCTCCGATGCAATGGGCAATAAAGTTGTAATATTTAGGCACTTGAAAGGAAATTAATTTTACATTCTATTCGAAGCTTCTGAATTGTTGAAAGTCCTTTTTTATGTTAAAAGAAACTTATCTAATCTTCATTATTTTTTTTTTTTGTAAAATCAAACCTCATCGAATGCAGTCTGTATATAAACATGATAGAAATTGTCAATCATATATCACGTGAATTGTCGTTTCAGTTCATAACGTGATCTTGTATCAATAGATCACAGAAATTGTTAAATTTACCGTGGAATGAAACAACTCGTGTGTAATTCCCGCATGACTTCACAGACATTGATATTTATTACCAGAAATATTCTGAGATTTTCTGTTAATACTGAGTAATTGTCTGTGCAGTTACAATTACTTTAATTGTCTGTTATGATACAAATGGTCTTCCTCTAATAGACAAAATATATAACAATTCTATTTCTTCACTATTTTAAATCATGGGTTTTAAATTTACTAATAACGGGACTTTTGTCTTATTTGTCGTGTTTGAAATTTATGGAATAGATATTTCCACAAGTACTAATAATCAAAATACTTTCCTGAAAATTTCCTTTCCTGTTGTAGACGCTTTTATAGGCTTTTCGCAGTTTCGCTTATCCACTCAAGAACATAAGCCTAATTTTCTACAAATTGTCCACAATGTAGTCTATAAAAGATTTATTAATACCCATTTCTATAGACTAAAACGCTTAATAGCGGATTATTTCGTCCAGTATAATTAATATTCAACCTTCCACATTTCGAGTCCATCAGGTTTAGTTTCGCTTTTAATATTGCCAGTTATAATTAATATACCCTATTAAAATCCGTGCGCGTATCTATCTATGTAATCTCAAAAATTCGGAAACCACAGAGCACAGGGCTACAAAATTTTTTCAAACTGGTTGCTGGTGGGGGGCCCATGAACGATTGGGGCAAGAAATTAAAAATTTTAAATAGATTTTTTTAATTTTATGTTTTTGACGAATTTTTGCCTTGTTTTATGTTCAACCCGTAATCGCGCGAGTTCTAACCACTTCTAAATGTTTACTGCAATGTGAGATATACATATTACGTACGCCACGCTGCAATACTAAGAACCTGCAGCGGGTGTTACGATAATTCTTTTACCTCGCATGCAAATAATTAGAGATTATTTAATTGCACTTAATTAATACCTTTTTAAAAAAAATAATAAAAAATATTTTATCACAAATATCAACAAATCTTTTTTTATTCTATGTATTCTTTTATTCCAAAGATATAATTTTATCGTCTGCTGCCATAGCAATATGATAAATTAAATTTCATTAAAAAAATGCACAGGAGTAGGAAAGTATTTTTCTACATATTACATAGATACATTTGGTTGTACAGATTTTTATTTTTTATTTTGGTTTTAGAATTAAATTCGTGAACTCTCGTGCATAGAACGGGTTAAACAGCTAGTTCCATTATTTTGAATAACTTTAAAAACACTTATAATTGTGAATGTGTCAAGGATGTAAAAATTTTATTTTAATCATTTTCATACTAAAGTTTTCTATTTATTTATTTTTAGTAATTGAATCTCGGCATATAATGTATGCATTACATAAAAATATCCCAAAGATGATTGTTATAAAAGTTCTAAATAATGCCAGAAAAAAGGAAAGTGATATTTTAATAGTTTTAAAATTCTGGTACTTTTCGGTTAGCCGGGTGCCAGTGATATATATATACATGTATGTATACACACATATATATATATATATATATACACATATATCTACACATATATATACATACATATATATATATACACATATATGTATGAATATATATACAGTGGAAATCCGATTTTACGTAACCCGTTTCGTACGTTATCCCGCTTCCTGCGTTATTTTTCATCGATCCCAGAAAATTCCTATTCCGATAATGATAAAAGTACCTCGATTCTACGTTATTTACTCTTAACGTTTCCCGCTTGGTACGTCATTTTAGGCCAAGTACCTCAGGATTTTTTTTCTTTTTTCACTCATGGAAAAATTTTCAAAAGAACAAAAATGATTTCCACTTGGTCAACTGGTTGTTTGTTATCAAAAACAGTTCTTCCCCTCCCCGTTAATACCCCCGTGAGAAAGTAACGATGAACTATTATTTGTCAAAAGTAGGATGTCTGAAAGAAAATGTTTCTCTGTAGCCGAAAAGGCAGAAATTATCCAAAAATACAAAGTTTCCAAATAAACTAAAGTGTATCTCGTAAAATCGTTAGGTATCGCTTGTTCCACGTTACAAACAATCCTAAAACAAGAAGTCTCTGGGGAATTAAAGTCTGAAAAACTGGGAAATTTGTCAAAGAAAAGAAAAACATTGAAAATCTCTCTTTTTGAGAAGCTGGGAAAGATTTTGCGCGACTGCTTTAAACATGCCCGTTCAGCCAAGATTCCAATCAATGGCTCAATTTTGTAAGGAAAGGCTCTTGAAATTTCTTCTCGACTTAAAATGCAGAATTTCATGTCATCCAACGGTTGGATCGACCGATTCAAGAAGAGGTATAATTTGTCTTACAAGTTTATTTGTGGTGAAACAGATAGAGTAAATACTGCGGTCGTTGAGCAATGGATCGAAAAAACTTTGCCTTCTCTTGTATGTAATTACTCAAAAAAGACATCTTTAACGCAGATGAGACGGGATTGTTTTTTAATCTCCTCCCTGATAGACCATACACCGTGAAAGGAGAAACGTGTCACAGTCGGTAGCTATCAAAAGTGCGATTAACAGTTTTCATATTTACGAATGCAGACGGAACTGAAAAGCTAACACTCTTTGTGATTGGTAAATTTAAGAAGCCCCGGTGCTTCAAAAACGATAAAAGTTTGCCGACAGATTTCAATGCCAACCACAATACTTGGTTGAATATAAAAATGAGCTTACAAAAGCGATTTTATTCGTAGACCAGTGCACTCATGTTAATCTGAATTTAAATAATGTGCGTATGGAATTTTTTCTACCCAACTGTACCAGTTTACTTCAGCCATGTGACTTGGGAATAAACAGATCCTACAAAATGCCTTATAAAAAGTAACTGGTAAGAAAATGCCTTTTTTTTCACTTGATTCTGGTGAGCTTCACAATGCTTGGAAAACAAAGCTAAATGTGCTGGATGCTTTTCATTTCATCTCATTGGCAAGGAATTGAGTAGATTAAAAATGCATGTCAAATGCTTTTCTGAAGGGAGAATTTTCAAAATCCGAAATTAACGGTGAAGTGCCGCTGAGAAGAGCTCTCTATGGAAGACCACACGAAAGAGGATGAATTTATACTTGCAGACATCAATGTTGATGAGTACATTGATTGCGATAAGGATGTTATCGCTACCACAGATATTCAGACTATTCCCGATTTGATTTCACAATACTGAAGTGAGGATGATATTGATGAAGATCCAGAAGACATCGTGCCCTCATCGGCAGACGCCATTGCGAGTTTAAATTTTTTAAAGAAATTTTGACTGGACATGAATATTAAGAAAAAAAAATTGGAAATACTTGCATGTATTGAAAATAGAGTACATGTGAAATTACACCTAAAAAGAAAACGAAATAAAGAAAAACACATTTTTTTAAATACTAATATGGTATTGTTAAGTTGATTTTTGTATAATTTGTTTTCTTGAAATGTTTTTCTCTATTTGACCCCGATTTTACGTTTTTCCGTTTGTACGTTTTTTTCTACTGGTCCCATGAAAAACGTAAAATCGGGGTTCCACAGTATATATATATATATATATATATATTCCTACATATTATAGGAATTTATATTTATATGTATATATATATATATATTTATATATGTACATATATCACTGGCGCCCGGCTAACCGAAAAGTACCAAATTTCTTTTTAATCGTATGGGGTTTATTTTTTTATAAGAACAGCGTTCATATTAAATCAAAACATAACTTTTAACCGTTTAATATGAACAAAATAATTGTATTACATATCTCAGATCCGCATTCCAAAAAATATAAAAATGACCATTTTTATAAATTTTAAATCACAGTTTAGTGCAATAAAATTTATTGAAAAACGTACCAACAATGTCATAGATAAAAGTCCTTTATGTAGGAAGAACTCAAGGAGTAATTTATGAACTGAATGAATTATTAATAATTCGATTATGATTGAAACCGCATAATTTTGTCAAGATATGAATCCACATTATTGGAAACTCATTAATAGGAATTTTCGTTTCCTCATGACAATTAGTAAACATGAAAATCAGAAATTTTCGGGGAGCATACTTATGATTTAAATTCAAATCAATTTTTCTGATAATTCAGACACGCTAAATATGGTGAGTAAATGACACTATACAGGGTGAATCTAAACACTTGGGCAAAATTTTAAGGGGTGATAGTACACATCAAGACAAGCAATATTAAATAGGAAACTAAGGGTCCCAAACGTCTTCCGAAGGAGATATGCGCCATTAAAGTTTAGAGTTCAAAATTTCAAATGATTATAAAAAACGGAAAAATTGGTCAATTCGTTTGCGATTTTTGCTAAAACTATTCTTTATGTCAGTATTTTCTTAAAAATAAATTTTAAAGATAAAGTTCAAAAAATGCCGATAGAAGGCGCGTTAGACTTTGGAGTAACGAACAACTATTTTTTACCGTTATTTTTTGTATCTGATTAAATGCTTTCAAAACCTCAGACTTAAACTTAAATTTTGAGCTCAAAATCTAAATCGTTGGGAGTGATTAAGTAGCGCAAACTGAACTGCGTTCAGGAATTGAAATTTGAACCACCTCCCTCCCCCTCCCCCACTCCTGAACACAGTTCAGTTATTCCCGATCTTGGTGTATTAGACCAGGCAGAAACAATATAAGTTGTAATTTTCCAACTGGACGAAAAATTTCCGAGCCAGGATTCGAACCTGGGATCTCTTGAAGCTGCCATGCTGTACCAACTGAGCTATCCCAGTTGAATCTGGAGGGCATAATTCATTTGGTTCATTCCGGGATAGCTCAGTTGGTAGAGCATGGCAGCTTCAGCCAAGAGATCGCAGGTTCGAATCCTGGCCCGAACATTATTCGTGCAGTTGTTACAACTCATATGATTTCTTTACCAATTTGAATAATTGTGTTAAAATTAATCCAGGCAGAAACTACTACCCCCTACACGTAAAATAAACGATAGAGTAATGACAAAATTAAATAGAAAATTTATTCATAACAGACATGAGCAATTTCTCCGCGCAAAATAAAAAGAAACAATTTGATGTATGCATGTAGTGCGCAATATGAATGAAAGTTGACACGTAGAAAATATTACACGCATGATGTTCGTGAGGAATCACAAAAACTGCTTGAAAGAGTGCCTACCAGCAACGATGCAGGCATCACGCCGCCGGCGGAGGGAGGTGCGAACATTAGTGAATACCCGGGCATCTCCCGGATATCGCCTGCTACGACGGCAATCCTCGCAACCAGGTCCTCGTCGGAGTCGAGGGTAAAAAATAATTGTTCATTACTCCAAAGTCTAAAGCGCCCTCTATCGGCATTTTTGAACTTTATCTTTAAAATTTATTTTTAAAATAAATTTTTTATTTAATTTTGTCATCTTTCTATCGTTTATTTTACGTGTAGGGGTTAGTAGTTTCTGCCTGGTCTACGACACCAAGTTCGGTAATAACTAAACTGTGTTCAGGGGGGGTTCAAATTTCAACTCCTGAACACAGTTCAGTTTGCGCTACTTAACCACTCCCAACGATTCAGATTTTGAGCTCAAAATTTATGTTTAAGTCTAAGCTTTTGAAAGCATTTAATCAGATGCAAAAAATAACGGTAAAAAATAGTTGTTTGTTACTCCAAAGTCTAAAGCGCCCTCTTTCGACATTTTTTTAACTTTTTCTTTAAAATTTATGTGTAAGAAAATACGGACATAAAGAATAGTTTTAGCGAAAACCGTAAACGAATCGACCAATTTTCCGTTTTTTATAATTATTTGAAATTTTGGACCCTAAACTTTAATGGCGTCTATTTCCTTCGGAAGACGTTTGGGACCCTTAGTTTCCTATTTAATATTGTTTGTCTTGATGTATAGTATCACCCCTTAAAGTTTTGCCTATAAGAGTTTAGATTCACCCTGTATATTTCCTGATGAGAATTCTTACTCTCGATGATAAATTGTTATTACAGTATTATTTTACCATTTTTAGTTACAATTTCACACAGTCATTAAAATACGGCTCTCTATTTCTCCTTACAGTATTCCCGAGCACATTTTAAGTCATATGTCGCGTTTCCTCAAAACAGAGCAAATAAAACATGTACTATTTGGCATAAAAACTTCGTAGGGAATCAAATGAAGCAATCAAATATCCGAGGTTTTATTGAGATTTTCCAAGTTCGCATAAAAATAAATCTGTATAAGGTCCCTCAATAAAATTTCACTGTAAGGATAGTGTAGAAAATAACCAACAATCAGCTTTGGTGTAAACAGCATTATTCTGGCATTTGTAGATTTAGAGATAAGTATACCATTTTTTTTTACGTCGGTTTAAGGTGTCTTGTACCTTTTAAACACGCCGAAAATCAAGAAAAACTTTCAAACTTTGAATTAGTGCATCAAAGAAAACATGTACTATTTGGCATAAAAATTTCATAGGGAATCAAATGAAGCAATCAAATATCTGAGGTTTTATTGAGATTTTTCAAGTTCGCAGAAAAATAAATCTGTATAAGGTCCCTCAATAAAATTTCACTGTAAAGACAGTGTAGAAAATAACCAACAATCAGCTTTGGTGTAAACAGCATTATTCTGGCATTTGTAGATTTAGAGATAAGTATACCATTTTTTTACGTCGGTTTAAGGAGTCTTGTATCTATTAAACTCGCCGAAAATCAAGAAAAACTTTCAAACTTTGAATTAGTGCATCTTCAAAACTTTTTTGTGTATAAGCATTAAATTTTGACTATTGATTAATCAGATTGTGTTTTTTGATATAATACCATTAGAAACTGGCTAGTCTTTTAAAGAATTTGAGCATTGTTGAAAATAAGTTGCTCTTTTTTTTTATTCCTTTATTTAAAAGTCATTGCGCGCATGATATCTTGAGAACGTATGTTATGAACGGATTGTTATGAAATTTGAAATAGATAATAAGCGCATATGTATTTTAAAATTGACCTACTACGTCAACATTATTTCATTAACCATGAAAAAACAATATTTTTGTAAAAAAATTCAAAATTTTACATTTTTTAATCAATAAAAATAGTCATAATTAAAAATTTTATCATTGTAAATATTTAAAAGTCGATCATTATAAACACACATATGCGCTTATTATTCAGCTCAAATTTCATAACAATCCATGCATACGTTCTCAAGATATCGTGCGCACAATGACTTACGGAGTTAAAAAAAAGCTATTTTAATTTCAACAATTCACAAATTCAGTAAAATATTAGTCAGTTGCTAATAGTATTATACCAAAAAGTACAATCTATTTAATTAATAATCAAAACTTTATACATATAAAGGTTTTGAAAATACACTAATTCAAACTTCGATTGTTTTTCTCGATTTTCGTCGCGCTGAAAAAGTACAAGACCCCTTAAAAAAATAAAAATTAGCACCCATATATTTACCCATATATGAATTATCCCAGAGGAAAATGAAAATAATCATTCATTTCGGAATTATGTCTTCTTTAAATTTTTATTTGATAATTCTGAGGGGTCGTCTCTATGATGAAATAGTTAAATTTTTAAATTTTGAGTATTGTTTCTGTGCGCCTCTTAATTAACAATATTGTGATTTTACAAGCATAGATAAAAACATACATACACAATCATAGATACGTACAAATATTCTACAATGCATAGACACACACACGATTATACTTATAGATCTATTCATTTGAGCATATTATAAAATATGTGACTCAATTGTGTAGACTGTAAATATAAAATACATACTGTCAAAGTTAGGACTTGAAGCATATGCTACTCTAAATGTTGTAGAAAATATATATGCCCAAGTCACATTCAAACTATACTACCTGATATAAATTTCTTAATCTAAGTTAAATCCAGTGGCCGGAAGTTGTGCGATACAAGCAGAAAACTACAATATTCTCTACATTTTCAAGTCGTTGCAGTGTAGCAAGCTACATTTTAAACAAAGTAATGTAGCGAGAGCACGATATCAAAAATAAACAGTTTTCAGCGAGCACTGATGCTACTTTTACCGCTACTTCAGAAAAAATAAATAAATGTGCAATTCTACAAATCGTGTGATTGTAACTTCTTTTTTTGTGCAAAATGTGTTCTAACAATTTGCGACTCTCAGGTGCAGTATTTAGCAACGCATCGCATGAAATCATAAATTTTTCCTTTGACACTTGCTTGTACACCCAGGTGTTGACCCACCAAAAATATTAATTTTCTTGCACGCGACACTTACCTTTTTACTAATTATTAAGTCTTCATGTTTTAATAACGGTTATAACTTTCATCTGCTTTATTTACATATTTACATATTGTTTACATTTAGAGTTGTTTTTTCTGTTAATTTCCTAGATTATAAATTTGATAACTCAACCTGATTAACTCTGGACAAAACTCAATAACGTTAACACACTAGCAGATTCGCCCGGCGTTGCCTGGTCCCATCAAAGAATAATGCAAAACGCGAAATTACTTTAAAAATCGCTGCACGAAACCCTTCCTCTGGTAACTCTTTGTCTTTCGGAAATTAAATAGAGAGATTTACCCGAAGCGGAAGTAAATCTAATACCACCTCCTCAAATCTCTGGATCATTTGATTCAAAACGGGTCAGTTTTTGGTCAAAATTTAAAAAAAGTTACCGTCGGATTTTCACAAAATTTATATTTTCGGAATCAGAAACATAAACTATGAGTTTCGATTCAAATAATGCAGTACTTTCCTTAATACTTGAAGATGAGTGAAAATGAAACTTTTTCGTTTTCTGGGACTATCAAATCGGTAACTTTCTTTTGCGATTTCAACAAAAAAGTCATTTTTGACGCACCCGCAGAAAAATCTTTTAGTTCCACCGCCAGGGGATGCATTTTGTTCTAATCAAATTATCCTACATGTGTCCCCGCTGCCTACGAAACCGTATATAGCAGACGTGCTACGCATGCGCTGTAAAATATTTTACTTCCAGTTTCTACCACCAGGTGGAGCATTCTGCTCTAAATAAACCTTTTTCGGAACGCAACTCTGGCACTTGCTCCTGCTGCTTACGACCCCGTATAGAAGGCGTGCCATGCATGCGAAAAAAATCTGTTAGTTCTATTTTCCACCGCCAGGGAGTACCAAATCAATGTTTTAAATAATTATCTATATATTAATTAGTTCATGTTATGTTGAATGAACCGATTCCCGTTGAAATCGGACCCACAGAACCCGGGAAAATAAATCACACCCTGGATATTAATATTCATAAATGGTCGTAACCAAGAGCTGAAAAAATGATACCGAAGTTTATTTAGTACCTGGGAGACCTCGGAAGAATGTCAGAAATAATTTCGTTTGAATCGGACGAACTTTAAATGAAAAATCTTTTAGTCACATTGTCCACCGACAGGGGGTGCACACTGTTCTAAACAAACCTCTTTCCGAACGAAACTCCGGCACGTGTCCCAGCTTCTTAAGACAACGTATAGAATGTGTTCTGTGTATGCGCAGAAAATATTTTAGTTCCGTTTTCTACTGCCAGGGGACGCCAAATGTATGTCTTAATTAGTTATCTATATCTTAATTAGTTCATGTTAAGTTGAATGAATCAATTGTCGTTGAAATCGGGCCCTTTGTTTGAATGGGACAAATTTTAAATGCAAAATTGTTTAGTTTCTCTTCCCACCGCTAGGGGTGCACTCAGTTCTAAATAAAATTCTTTCCAATCAAAACTCCGGCACGTGTCCTTGCTACCTATGACACCGTATAGCAGGCGTGCTGCGCACGCGGTGGAAAATCTTTTAGTTTCATTTTTACCCCCAGGTAACGTTAAATCTGTATCTTAATTAGTTATCTGGACCTTAATTAGTTCGTGTTGAATGAACTGAGTTGAAAGAACTAATTTTCACTGAAATTGGGTCCAATAGAACCCGAAAAAATACTCCTCCTTCGTCATTAAGGCTCAGAAATAGTGGTAACCAAGGGCTGAAAAAATGATACCGAAGTTTATCTAGTATCTGGGGTCCTGAGAAAAGGTTCGTTTGAATCGGACTAATAATTAAATAGTTCTGCTTTTGGAGGCATGGGGGGGGGGGGAAGGAGGGAGTTTCGATCGGAGCATTAACGCGATATTTAAACTTCAACCAAACACTCACCCCCCCCCCCACACAGAATTTAACCATAAAAAATTAGGAATTATCATTAACTTTCTAAACAGAAACAAAATTACCTTTTTTACATACAAAAACAGTACTGTTGTTAATTTCTGAAATCAAATACATAAATGAGAAAATACATGAGAAAACTGTAAAAATCGCATAGAATAACTCGCTGTTCGAATTGCAATCAGCTGACGACGTTTTCATCTGCCAATCACAACTGGCCGGTTGACATCCAGTTGTGCCTACAATTCTATCAGTTACCAATCACAATTGCCCTCCAATGGTGTTTAACTTGTAGTGTGCGATTTGTGACGTCATTTGAAACAAAAAACGCTGCAAAACATGAAAAAAAAATGTTAGAAAACGCATAAAAATTGAAATTAAAAGAAAAAATGTAATAAAAAAAATCGGGATAATAAATAATCCGCCCTTTCCTTTTAAAATTATGATTTTTTATCTATAAAGAATTATCAACTTTCTCCAAGGCCAATTTTCAGGTTCGTACCTTATATGGAAAAAACGGAATCCTTATAGGATTGCTTTGTTGTCCGTCTGTGTGTCAAGACCGTTTTTTCAGGAACGGCTGAATGTATCAAGTTGAAATTAATATTAAATAATACAGTAGAACCCCGATTATCCGAACTCAAGTTATTCGAAAATCGGCTTAACCGAAACACCTTAAAACTCTTTTTTTTATTTAAGAAAAATTTTATTTTTATACAAGCATGTTGCTTGTTTATAAAATAATTAAAGAGTCAACTTACTTATATGGGCACGTAAATGCAGGCATTTTATTGCATAGACACATACACCACTTCATTTCTTTACAAAATAAGTAGTTTTTTGTTTTTCAACTTTGCATTGCTTCGATGCTGTCTTATCCCGCTACCTTTTAAACAACAACGCACCTGATGCTGTTGTTGCAGCTTCCTGCACTTCAATATATTGAAGTGCCATTATCAAATCTTTTCAACGCGTTGAGATGTTCATGCTTATAAAAACCCGTTTGCGCTTTAACCTTTTGATTACGGGCTTGAACTAGCGACTATTTTTATATTCACTCGTACCATAATTTACAAAATAACTTATTTGTGGTAGATTTCTCTTGAAATTATCTTGGTGTAAGTATATGGCAGGTATTGGTATTGAAAATATGATGAGAATAGAATAAAGAAATAGTATCTGGGACGACATATGTCCCAACCCTGTAATCAAAACATTAAAGTATTACTCATCATAAATAAAGTTTGGAGAAAATTAAAACACGTGTAACACGTGGGAAGAGGAAATCAGTATAGAATACGGACTCTTGCTGTTACTGCATCTAAAGCTCCTATAAGGCTATTATAGGTGCTCTAACTGCATCTACAGGCACGAACGCATTACCGGACTGTGCGGGAGTGAGAAGGGTAGGTAGTGTCATCTGGTACAATAAATATAGGAAGCTTCCCGGTTATCCGAAAATTCCTATGGAATCCCGGTTAACCGAAAATCCTTTGGTCCCATGCTTTTCGGATTACTGGGGTTTTACTGTATAGTACTATCTTCATTGTTTGTAAAACTTTTGTGATTTTAACTGAATGCAATAACTATTTAAGTACTTAAAACATTTTTTAATTCCGAGTCAGACAAGTTTGTCACATAATCGACATATAACTATAATGCTATGATTCTTTAATTCTTGTTTTCATGTATTAAGGTCTTATAGCATATGTAAAGAAAAAATCTGAAAATCATTAATTTATAATTCTAGGTCGACTTATTACGTAGGACACTGTCCTGACCGTCTGTCTGTCAAGACCGTTTTTTTTCAGGGACGGCTGAATGTGAAGGTATCAAGTTGAAATTAATATTAACTAAACTCTGCGCAACGTTTTTCAAGATTTAAATTTTCCATATTCGGAGTCCTAGCCAAATTAACGTATTGTACATGAAATCTGTTTATATTTCTCTTCGATAGCCATGACGTTTTTAATAAGCGAAGTACTAATAGGCGTAATACAGTTATAAACAATGTTTTTTCTAACTTTGACATACAATATGGTGTAATCAATTCTTTATTCCGGAATTACAAACAAAATATAGTTAAGATTTCATATTCAATAAAATTAATTACAGCTTATAATAAAACAACTACAAGAATCATCTACGTATAAGTAGGCAGTTATTATGTTTATTTGTAAAGAAACTACGTATTTGCTGAGATATACGATAAAATGACTGAACGGTAAGGAACCCTATTGGTTCGAGTCCTACTCGCACTTGTCCTGTTTTTTAGGTGCGTTCGTAATTATATAAATGCGTTGCACCTATAGTCGTCGTCTGATCCGTCCGTCTGTCCGCATATAACAGCGCAAAAACTACCCAACCAAACGGTTTGAAATGCAAGATATATTATCTTTGCAGAATTTTGTCAAGACATTTCAAATTTTATGAAAATCGAATCAAAACTTTAGAAGATATTAATAAACATATTTATTAAGAAATTTTATTTTATTTTTTTAAATCGGTACTTTCTTGTTATAGGAGCTTCCGAGGTTTAATCGTCAAGCGACCGATATACTTATTTTATTACAGAAATTAATCTGCAGATGATATAATTCATTTCACAGAATTAAAAATCATCAAGATCTGAATATTTATATAAGTAGCTATAGTACGAACGCACCTCATTTGTCACGTTTGACGTGCAATTTCCAACTTGTTTTCTTTTATTACTATATGTTTTTATTGAACGAGAGTCCAATAAACATTTTATGACAAATGGAACTCATTTGTATTCTAAGCAAATATCTTTCGAAAAAGAACCATTTCATGAAACTATATTTATTAAATATTTTTTTAGGACAAGGTAAAATTTTAATATAAAAATAAGAGAATAAATTTAACGTTAAAATTATTTTGAATGATGACGAATGATTTCCCAAAAGTATAAAATTCAGAATGGATACATTTTACAACATTTATAATTTAACTTTCAACATCGTCCTACTACTTTCGAAAACTGTATGGTATTTTATCTTACATGCTGTTTGTATTATAGTTCTTATTGTTATCACTCCTTTGAAATAGAATTTTCAAGTACTATATATGAAATGTACTCATTTTTTATAAAACAAATTATAAATAGAGAGCTACAGTGTTACAATTCTTCAAACACTAATATTAGGAAAATCTAACAATGGAAAACTAAACAATAGAAAGGAATAAACAACCATTATTTTTATCAATGGACGCAAAGCTCATATACTGGGCTATTAAATTGGTCGACCATGGCAACAAATTTGGCAACTTAAATGGTTATAGAATACTCAAATTTCGATAAACGGAAGCCCACTTATTAAAAATAAAGGGATACGGAGAATGTTCCAGAAAATTTGAGAACGTCCAAGAAACCGGAAATACATTGGGCGCGTTCACAGACCGAACCCCGAGTTACATAGGGTAACACATGGGTAACCCGAAACGTTCAGAGACCGATATCATGTGAGTTTTTGCGGGTTTAACGAAGCGTTCAGAGACGGGAGTTACCCAGACTTCGGGTAACCCACATTACCTGGAGAATTTTGTTGGGTAAAGTGATTTGGAGAGACTACTTCTTGTTTTTGGAATAATTGACTATTAAATTGCATTTTTCGTTTTAGAACATATCATTTTAATTACAAGTCTACTTTCATCCCACTTTAGGTCAGCAGTTTTGTTACACTATATAAGGCATGTTTTATAACAGATGGATAATTAACACCTGGGATTTTAAGGAATGGCGATATACAATTATATTTGATAGTGAACTATATTTTCTTTTTAAACAATTGTGTGAAAACATTCAATAAATACCTGAAAATTTAAAGATTGGACATACCAAGTGTAGTGTTAAAAATATTCATTTTGTTACATTATTTTGATAGTATGGATTTACGCACTATGATTGAGACATTTATTTTATTTAATATTATTTAAAAACTCGAGAATTAAAACAAAAATACCTTAGATAGTATCATATAATTTTCGCAAACGTTTTACTCATAATGCAAATAAAAAATGCGTTAGAACAATATGAAATGTAAGAAGATAATTTTTATTTTAAAAAAAAGCTTTTTATGAAATTAGTCATTTAGAATGCACTTCCGTGTTTGATTTTGATTTTTTTTTCGATTAATTATGTTTAAGTCATCACTGAATGGGTCCATAACGATATAAATGTGACTCCTTTCAATTTTTAACATAAAAGATTCTTTTAAAATGTTTTGTTAGATATTTTAAAATAAAAAAAAAACTTTGGAATTCAAAAAGATGTACAAATGAATTCTAAAAGTATTTTTCTTTAAACGTTTGCAATTGATACAACGATTCCGGAGCATTTTTTGTTTAGCCCATATCCTAAAAAGTGGTTGGGATATAGCAGTTCGAAATTCTACGGTGGCTTAGATTTTGAAACAAGACAACATATTATTATACTGTAGAACTCATTTCGATTTGTATGTGTCTGAGCATGTGGACAGGACATACAAAGATCGCGCCCGAGTTCGTTGGCCAGATTCATCCGCCATCTTCTTTTAAAATGGAGGCCACTTAAATATGTCATATTAAAGAAAATGAACAAAAGTGTACGGCCTTGATACAAGGATTCCGGAACTGTTTTGTTCCTCCTCTATCTTTAAAAATGGCTAAAACATAGCACTTTAAATTTCTAGTGTGGCTGACACTTTGAAACAAGACAACGAATTTGATTGAGAGCGTGGTAAATCCTGTATAGATGCTCAGTCACATCAAAATCGGTTAATAAAAACGATTTTTGATGGCATCATCGGTCATAAGTACGAGTGTAATTGCAAGAAAAAATTATATATATATATATATATATATATATATATAAAGTAAAAAAGTCCATCTAACCTGTACTACCTGGAGGAAAAGGTAGCTTCCCTATTCCTTATGTTTAGGAATTCAGCTAATTTTACTCGTACACACGAACTAAAATGCGTGGAACCCGATTATAGAAGTTTCGCAGTTTTCGTCAAAATTGAATTTGTATCTTCTCAAAAAATTAGCCAAGTATCGCGAAATTGGCTTCATTAACTGCCACCTATTTTTTTCACCATTTCCCATTTCAGAAACTTTGGTACACTTTCACCGATCATGACTCCCAAACCACTCTCTGTTCAAATATTGCTATATATATATATATATATATATATATATATATATATATATATATATATATATATATATAGCAATATTTGAACAGAGAGTGGTTTGGGAGTGATGATCGGTGAAAGTGTACCAAAGTTTCTGAAATGGGAAATGGTGAAAAAAATAGGTGGCAGTTAATGAAGCCAATTTCGCGATACTCGGCTAATTTTTTGAGAAGATACAAATTCAATTTTGACGAAAACTGCGAAACTTCTATAATCGGGTTCCACGCATTTTAGTTCGTGTGTACGAGTAAAATTAGCTAAATTCCTAAGCATAAGGAATAGGGAAGCTACCTTTTCCTCCAGGTAGTACAAGTTAGATGGACTTTTTTACTTTAAAAAAACACTTGGCCATTAATTGCCAAACCACCCTAACTTTATTATTGATATTTACCTGGTTGTCTACTAAAAAATCTTTATGTTTGTTTTTTAAATCATGTCAGTAAAATGAACATGTATTAGATCCTTAAAAAATTCTCTTTTGCCCATCACTAAATATGGTTTAGAACCATGTTTATCTTTAAGTCATCATTTTCCTTCCCCATTTATGGTATTCTATTATATATATCTTCTTCTATGTTTCCTAAAATGTTATTCTTTTACGATCTCATATTCTTCGGCGAATTGTGTTTTTTGGATGCTCCAATTTTGATGCAATTTGTCGCAATGACGTATTCTTTTTGGATTCCAATCTTAGTATGATAGTGTCATCCGTAAGATATTTTCTTTTCTCTACGAAATATTTATTTATTAAACTAATAGCTGACCTGCGCGGCGTTGCCCGGATCGTGATAATAAATTTAAACAAACCCCAAGTTTGTACGATTTTATATATTTAACCCGATTTTGTATGAAATAATATTTTTAATGAAAATTTCATGAAAAAAGAATAATATTTACTGATAAAAGAGCCCGTAAAAAGTCATTTTCTTCTTTTTTCACGTAGGGTCGTTCCATAGTTTACAGAATTTTTTTCCATCCAAAGTCTTTGAAATTTTATCATTTATAAATATAACGGTTTTACAGCCCGTATAAAAATTTCGTGAAAAAATATTGTTATCCAGCTGTAAAATAAGTATGTTTTCTTCTCGCTTTTATTTTCATCGTTTGTTTTCGTGTCAGTTCCTTTAATTATCATCTTCCGATCTTTAATTTTATCTTTATTTAAATTTCATCTTTAATTTTAATCGGTTATAAAGATAACTGTATTCAAATTCTCTTTAAAATTTCGGGAAAAAATATGCATATTTAGTAGTGAAAACATGACATCGAAGCAAAGCGAACCACATCGAAACACCACACTTTTTCGCCTTTTTTTAAAAAAAATTCTCCGATTTTATTTTTTTAAATAAGTCTAAACGTCCGAATGTTTCGAAAATTTCGCAACGAAAGAGATGAATTTTTTAAGAGTTTTTAATTAAAATCTCTGATAATTATAAAAAAATAAATAAAAATTTGAACCTCAAGTACATCAAGATTTCCATTAGACTACCCTCACCCAGAATTTCAGACTTCTAGGACCGGTACATTTCGCTAGCCATCGCATACATACACTCACAGAGCGAAACTTTCTTTTATTAGTATAGATTTATCGCTTCTTTTCACAATTCTATAAATACTCCTGAAAGATCGCTTTAAAATCTTAGAAATGACTTTCGGATGTTTCCCTTTAACTTTGAAATCTAAAAATTTGTTAATCCACTTCAATGAAATCCTTTTAGATCTCGCCATTTTGACGAAATTGTAAAATACGAAGTAGTAATTCTAGAACACACTAAGCAATTATTCTAAATCTAAAAGTGATTTATTTTACATTTTTTAGAAGAATTATTAATAAACTAGGGGGCTCAGCCCCCTATTTGCTAACGCTCGCCAACCCCCGTGAATTGCAAAGCAATTCACATTAAAACCGCTACGCGGTCCCAAGCAATTCTAGCCGGAATGAGTACTACCATAAATCATTTTAACATATGAAATTGACAATTTTTCTTAATGTAAAAAAAGTAATTGAAAACTTCGTTGAAAACACAATTAAAAATGCATTTATATTGGTGCTACCAATTGGCATAAATCATTTAAAGCCTATGAAAAAAGGATCTTGGTACTACGAAATACTATGAATACTATGAAAATAGTACTATGATATGAAATACTATGAAAAAAGGATCTTGGAAACACAATTGGTTTAAAACTCATTGCACCTGTAATATTTTACAGCACGGCTTAAATTCATTTAAAAAAACATTACGTGATAGGAAGATAGTTTTTATATATCATCAACATTGTTTAAATTTCGTTCGACATTTTACTGTTTTAATTGATTACTGATTTTTGCAAAATAAATTATTTTTTACTTCATCAAGACAGCAACAGATGGCAGCAGGTGCAATCTAGACAGTTGATATTTTATTCTCTCCGATTTTCGTGTGAGTGATATTCGTAATAAATTCTAAATAAGAGTTGAGAATTCGTTTGAAATTAACGATATTACTCCTAATTAAATTGAGGTATAATCTCAAAAGCTTTGGATTACGTACATGTTATTTTATTTTTATAATTGCTAGTTTGAGTTTCACTGCTCTCACAATGGCCGCCATATTGGAGGCGGAGCTGATATTGCAAAATCTTGTCCGTTCATTGGTCTGAGCTATGGAAACTACGGTTGTTGCCAAACGATAAGATAGATATTCAGCCTTATTTCCGCGCCACGTAAGAGAAATATATATATATATATATTTCTGTGTGAAAATAATGATTTGCAGAAGCAGACTATAATTAAAAATATTTTTTGCACTTTAAAATCCATCCATGTTTTTATTTAGCGGACAGGCGATTTTTCAATTTTCTGAATTTTTACACTATTTTTAATTATTGCCTCAAATTTTTTTACATTCGAATAAATCAATGAATAAAAAAATCTTCTACAAATACGTGAATTGTACTTTTGAATGACGTTTTTGAATTGTGTCTTTAGTTTGGATACATGGTGGACTAATACATTACGTGAATCTAATCTGAGGGTGATAGCAGTGTGGCTACAGTGCAGGCCTATAAAATTTCACCAGCTGGTCTTTTATTTTTACACAACTCTCAAAAAGATTGCAAATATTTCCAAGTTGTGACCAGAAACCGCTATAAGTCCATTTAAAACTTGGGAAACCTTCTTACAAATAACCTTCCTCATCCGCACTTATTAATTTACAAATTTTCCACTAAAAAGTTATCTCGTCAATATACCGGGTGTCCGAAAGTGGACTGACGGATATTAAAATTCAATAATTTGTAAACGGTGAAAGATATTTTTAAAAATTTTGTAGGAGATTAAAGTATAATGTCAGGAGTTTTTTTACTGCGATTCCTGATTTCAGTTCGAATTATCAGCAATAGATGGTGCTGCGAGTAATAGACATGTAATCGAGACAAAAGCAGAAATCACCCAGCATTGATGTGAAGGAAGGAGGGGAAGGAGTGGGTCCCATTCATCAATAAAATCTTATTCAGAATCGGGCCAAGATTGTCTTAGCGAATGACACCCACTCCATGTATTGAACCTTCTTCTTCGCATCAATGCTGGGGGATTTTAGTTTTGGCCTGGATAGCACTCCTATAGCTCGCAGTGCTATCTATTTCTGGTAATTCGAACTAAAATCAGGAATCGCTGTAAAAAAGAAAAAAACTCCTGGCATCTTACATTACTCTCCTCCAAGATTTTTTGTAATATCTGTCACTGTTTGGGAGTTATTGAATTTTAAAATCAGTCAGTACATTTTAAGACACCCGGTATGTTCATCGAAGCCTAAAGTATTGATAGGAAAGTTCCATTCTCTCACAACTATTATTTTAGATACATTAAGTATTATACACTCACACCGTTTTTCGAACTCTTTTGTGTATATTCGTCTTTACACACTCATGGTGCTATTTTGATTGACGGGTTAGAATGCTATCTGAAATGGCATATTCATATGCTATATGAAATATTCAAACAAAATATTCTGCAAACAATAGTATTATATAAAGCCCTTTTTCAAATTTCTAAACGTATACAACAAAAATATATCGGCTTTTAAACGGATTTAACATATATATTTTTTAATAAAACTTTTTACATGTTGCTGTAAATAAAAAAGTTGTAAACAATTCAAAGAGTATTTGAAAACGATAACTGTCCCAGTATCTTATCCACTTTTCGTCGATATTGAACGTTATACAAAAAGGGACAAAAATGACACAGAAAGATTCCGTGTGCGGTTATAAAATTTAAACGGCACAATCGGAAAAACGAGCACTTTGAAAAGAAAAACAAAAAAAAATTAAAATTATGCAATGTTTGAAAAGTATGTGAACAATAACAACTGGTCGTATGTGCCAATCCCAAAAATTTTCTATCTTATATATGTTAATACTGCAAAATTCACTATCACAGCGCCAATAAAATAACTATTTTTTGTCATTCTGTTGTACGTCAGCTGCTAGCGAATTACCTATTACCTGGATGAAAACTTGGAGGGCGCATGAGCAGCCAATGTAAAACACAACTACGAAAAATCAAGTAAATTGCACAAAAATCGCTATCACAGCGCCCCCATCCAGCGGAATAGCTCCAAATTCAACTGGGAATTGCTGCCATAGGAAAAACATATATATGTAATTTTGCTCAATTCTGTGCATAACTTCATATACTTTTTGATGATACAATAATGAAAATTGAACAAAAAGCGCTCTCACAGCGCCCCCTTTCGGTGAAATATCCCCAAATTCAATTGGGACCTGCTGCTCATAGCTAAAAACATATATCCAAAAATTGGTTCAAATCTATACTTAACTACATACTCATTTAGCTAATACAATAATGACAAGTTGGAAATTTTACGCTAAACGTGACATAGGAGGTGCGTTCGTTTTATAACTAGTTTCACAATGTAAAAAAATCATCCTTATTATTTCAGTGAACTGAATTATATCGTCTGCTATGAGCGAAATGAATATGCTTTTTTTTTTTACTTATTACATATTCCACGTTTACAAATGGGAATTTTTTTTTTACACCAGACAGCGCTGCAAAATTCACCATGGAGATCTTGCTTTGCGAATGATTACGTCCATGGTTTAATATTTTTTATGACTCATAATGAAGGAATCTACTGTGTTTATTTACTCTAATGGATTGAGATATTCGGCTGTTAACGTAATTTCCACTGAAGTTATCTTAGAATCTATACATTTTTTAATGTAACTCATTTCTCAAACAAGCCTTTTATTTTTCAACGATCTTTCTTAGAATGTAACTTTTATGCAATTTTATTCGAAAAAATAATTTTGAATAAAAATGGCCGCTTGGCATATGGAAAAAGATGTGGTTAGCCCGTATTTGTTTTCCTCAGTCACGTGGCTTGTACTTTTATTATACATATTATGTATGATAGGAGTTAATAGAATGAAAATAACTTTTATTAATATCTCTTTAACTTTTGATTCGATTTTCATAAAATTTGTAATGACTCGACAAAATTCTACAACGATAATATATATTAAATTTCAAATCATTCGGTTGGGTAGTTTTTGCGCTGTTACATGCGGACAGACGGACGGATGTACAGACCAGACGAAAACTATAGGTGCTACGTATTTATATAATTACGAACGAACCTAAAAATTGAACAAAAATTGCTATCAAAGCGCTCCCTTCCAGCGGAATATCCCCAAATTTAACTGGGACCCGCTATAGAGATATACCACAGAAAAAATATTTAAATGAAATGTGGTTCAATCATATGATAACTTCTTATACTCTCAGTGATAAAAAGAAGACACACACACACACGGACAGACCGACATTTTGTAAAAACATGTTTTTCGGGATCTCTGACCCTAAAACATGTAAATCCGTCAACACCACAAATCGAAAAAAATTTCGATTACAATACTATCTGCTGTTATAAAGAGAAGAAAGTAAAAATATTAAAATCTAAATGAGTAACCTTCTTTGTTTGCTTTAGGCGAAAATTTGTGTATTCAAAAATAAATATAGCAGTTAAAACGCGTTTTAACTGATTTATATCAATAATGTTTTATAGATACAAATAATATTGTCTAACAAATTGTCTAACAAATCTGTCAAAACCCGAATAAAACGGGGTTTTCCTAGCGCTTTAAGTTTGAATGCGTTCTAACTGGAATAAGTCAGTTAAAACCGTTTTAACTGGAGCTCTCAGTTAGAACGCGTTTGTTTTGAATGATTTCGGTTTTCACTGTAATATATATATATATATATATATATATATATATATATATATATATATATATATATATATATATGTTGGGTTGGCAAATAAGTTCGTTTGGTTTTTCGTCGGATGATAATTCCTTCCGTTTCCGCCTTCCTTGTTTTTGCACCACTGCGCAACTCGACAACTCGATTGAAATGTTATGTTTCACGGAAAGTGTGAGTGAATGTTTTGTATCGTAAACATATATATTTAGTGCGCTGTATAGGTATGAAAACGGACTAAAAAAACGTGCATTATCGTCATATTTCGTTGTATAATTTTATAAGCGCGACGGAGACACAAAGAAAGACATGTATACGGGAATGCTGTCGTAACCAGAACGTATGTATCAAAAGTAGCTTACCAAATTGCGTTCAGGAGATTTTAACATCAACCACGTTCCGGTCGCCCGACCGAGTGCAATGTCAAGGCAATTGTTTCCAAACTCTGCAAAAAATTGTTACAACGTTAAATATTTCCCATATAAGAGTGGAAAACCATTCGCGACAACTGGGATACATTTCCCGTCTCAATGTTTGGGTGCTGCATAAATTGACCGAGGTGAATTTGATTAATCGCGTTTAAATTTGCGATTCATTGTGGAAACGTCAAAAGAACGAACATTTTTTGAAGCGAATGGTGGCGGACGGTGAAAACAAGATCGCCTAACGATGATGTATTGCGAAAAAGATGGTTGGGCCAAAGCAACTAGCCGTCGCAAACAACTTCAAATGCGCGACTGTGACCTAAGAAGATTATTCTCTTCTTCTGGTGGGATTTCATGCAGACAGAACTATTGATTCCACTGTATACTGTTCGCAGTTAAATAAAATGAGCAATTCCTTACGCTAAAAACCGCAATAATTTGTCAATCGTAAAGGGTTTTGTTTTCCACCACGTTATTAACAACCCGGCAGAATTTGCTGTGTGTTGACTGGGATTCTTTGCATAATTCTCCAAATCCACCACCACCTGATTAGCAGTTGTTTCGATATCTGTAGAATTTTTTGAATTTGAAAATCTTCGCCGACGAAAAGGCTGTAAAACGCACCTGGGGAGGTTTTTCACCGATAAATATTAGAAGTTCTATGAAGGAGGCATAATGAAAATGGAAAACGATCGTCGATAACAACCGCCAATATATAATTGATTAAAATATACGGAGTGGATAGAAAGCATTCTTTTGTTTTAACCCTAAAATCCGAACTAACTCACTTGCAAACTCATTATATTTACACAACAAAATACTGTAAACTATATCTGCACGTGATATTGTATTAATAAATGAAAGAGTTTTTTTTTATATTTATTGAATAAGCTGTACACGCACTTATGCATTAAATATAAAAATATTTAGAGCATTATCTCACTTCCAGCAACCATTTATTATTCTTGTATCTGAGTGTTTTTGTTTTACTAATTATATGAAATTCACTTATCTGACTATATACTAAATAAACCAATTATTTATGAATTACGGCGATGAAAAGGTTTTTGTTTAGAAAGTGTTTTGTCTTAATAACCATGTAATAAGTTTATTAAAGTTAGTTTTTACATTAAAAGAATATCATAGAAGTAACAAACCGTGAGTAATAAAAAACAGTGTTTTATATTTAAAAAAGGAAAACTTCCATCATACTGTAGTACTCTAAAAAGACATTACTTAATTAAATTTAAACAAGACATGAATTAATTTTTAGAAAAGTAACTATCTTTTTTTTTTTTTTTTTTTTTTTTTTTTTGTATTTTTATAATCGATTAGATTACTAAAGCAAATTTAAAACAACTCTGTCAAATAAATGTGATCTGTTAAGTTAAACTACTTTTTAGAATCAATAAAATGTAAGTGTGAAACATTTATCCATTGTAGCGTATTTATTTTTGAAAATAATTTTCCATCTTCGCAGAAACATTTTCACTTTTTTTTTTATTTTAACGAAACAGCAAAAAATAAAATGAATTTATTTTTTCGTCTGAGAAAAAAATATTTTTTTGGAAGTGAAATGTATAAAAACTTTGGACGACCAATAAACTGCACTGGCATATGTTTTGCCGTAATAGTTTAGAATTGTTAAAGATATAGAAAAAAGTAAGATGTCAAAACTTTATTTCGAATCCAATTTTGTTTTTGCCCACCTTCTTGTCTAGTAGTTAGGGCGCTCTTGCTAGAGAGAAGTATCAAATCGAATCCCAATTCAGGCATCGATGTGTGTAGGGTGTCAGATCTCAACCTACGTTATATACGGCCGGTGCATGACATTTAAAATGTCACATCGAGGCTAACGAAAAAGAAAGGCTACCGCGGTGCTTTAAGTGTATCTTTTTTTACAGATCGCCGGAGTCACGTGATGCTCGAATGCACCAATGCAGGTGTACGAAAAGAGCATTACGTCACTCTAGCGGTCTGTAAAAAAAAGATAAGTGGAATGCACCGCGGTAGCCTGTCTTTTTCATTACCCTCGCGTCACATGGAGTGGATCATTTTTACACGGCGATTGGTGCAAAACGGTGGGTGGGCGCGCCGCTTTGCACCAAACGTTGTGTAAAAATGATCCACTTCATGTGACGTTTTAAACATCATGCACCGGCCGTGTTTAACGTAGGTCGCGGTCAGATTACACTTTAAACGAAGGTCTCGGTCTGTTTGGCCTTCTTGTCCAAACGCTGACCGTAGCGTCTCTAATCACCCAACAAACCGTCCTCTTACGCATTAAAAAAAATAAATTATTTTCCAGTTGACTTAGAAAATTCCTTTATTCTTTGTTTAATTTTTATTCGTACAAGAACGTATAAAATATACTGTGACATTAAAATCATATTTTGAAATTTCTTTTTACTGTAGGATTTTTGGTGTGTGTTTGACTTTTCGAATCAAGAATGGTATATATGTTTTTTAAACAGTCCAAAAACAGAACATCTTGTTAGGGTTTCGTTCATCTCACGAAACCCTATTACTCCCCCTCCGTTGTGTGTCCGTCACTGAGCCATTCTCAAAAACTATGTAACTTACAGTGTTGAAACTTTGTGTATGTAGCTGAATACTAGCTATGAAGAGCTCAAAATATTAAAATTAGAAAATTTCGTATTATTTTAATAAATAGAGATAAAAACCCTAAATTCTAGCAGCTTTTTCCTATTAAATTTAAACATTTTTTCTTATATCAGATGCCAAAAATTAAAAATACACGATGAAATTCTTTCTACAATAATTAATTTTCTATCAGACCATTTCCACGTGAAAAATGAAAATGAAATAAAAAGTTTCATCAATTGAAAAAAAGATTAATATGAAATAAAATTGATTGACGTCATAGTGGTAATAAAACGGAAAGATTTCTCAATAATACAAGGAGTATGAGTATGTGTATGTACACAAAGCAGATTAATATCACGTCATTAGAGATTTAAAAAGAAAATCTGACGTCATATCCGAAGTTTAACGGATTTTTCAAATGTTTCAGAATAATACAAAGCGAGTATCAGTATGAGTAATAGAGAATAGTAAATATATGAGTTTGAGGATCGTATTGAATCATGATAAAAACCCGATTATGGAAATATTCGCATATTTTAACATTTTGAAGGTGTAAAACATGTTTAATTTTGAAATTATTTTTTTTTTAAATATCGCATTTAGTCCACATGACAGATATTATTATGACAGAATATAATAGCGGGCTTCGCCCGCTATCGGGCTGGATTAGATATTCGAAAAAACGAGAAAAATACATCGGTAAATTTTTACTTTATATAAAACGTGACTTTTTTTATTGCTAAATGAAATTTATTTGGATTTATTAAAGAAAGGATAAAGTGTTTTGAAAGGAATATTAAACGAAACCCTTTGAGCGATCTTCGATCACACTTACCCACTTGTTTTTATAATGCCCGTAATATATTTAAATCTTATTTTAGTTGTACCAATCCTCAGGCATTAGTATGTATTTTTAGAGAGCAGTAGTAGTATAAATGTGTCTTTTTTTACAGTACTATTATTGTTAATTACAATTATATTTTTTAAAAATAAATTTATTTGCATTGCCAATAACGTTTTTAAAAAGTATAATAAAATGAATGATGAAATACAATGAAATATAGTGAAACAAATGTTAAAGGAGGTGCGTGCGGAAGAACTGGGTATGGATTACACTTTCTAAAAACGTTGAACGTAATCATATGTGTTTTATACGTGGATAACTAACTATGTTTTGAATGATAACTATTAACATATGTATGTTATTGACAATACAAATAAATTTATTTTAAAGAAATGAAATGGTAATTTACAATAATAGTACTATAAAAAAAGACATATTTATATTACTACTGCTCTATAAAAATACATACTAATACCTGAGGATTGATAGAACTAAAATAAGATTTAGGTTTATATGTTCTTTTTCTTTTTGCTAACAGGTTTTAAATACACTCCAATAATTTTGTTTCATTATAATTCATCCACCTATTCGAGAATGCCAAGTCGAAAATCCTTTTCTCTAAGCAAGCCAGGGTACTTTTGACCCTTCCCCCCATATCTTTGCGCTAGAGTTTCTCAAAATCCTGAAGCTTCGTTTATATAGAGTACATTGCAAACGGGATCAAATTTTCAAATTTGACGTTTCTATCTTTTCTATTTCAGAAGATATATGAACTCAAAGTTTGGCTTTCTTGACACTGACTGACAGACTCACTCACTCACTCACCTATCATCAAAAAGCTAAGGTACTTCTCGTAGTCTTAGAAACTTGAAATTTGGTCTAAAGGTAATATTTAGGATACAAAAAAAGAAAAAAAGAAAAAATCCGGAAAATTCGAAAAATTTGAAAATATTTTGATTTTTTAGTCTTAGAAACTTAAAATATGGCGTAAAAGTAGTTTTCAGAAATAAAGGAAAAAACAAAAATAAATAAAAGATTTTGGAAATTCAAAAATAAAATCGAAAATCGAAAAATTTGTAAGAAATCGAAATTTCGAAAACAAAAATCCGGAAATTTCGAAAAAAAGAATCTCAAAATCGAAAAATTCTAAAAAAAAATCGAGAAATCGAACATTTGATGGAATTTTCCGGATTTTTTTATTTTGTTTTTCTTTGTATCCTAAACAATACTTTTATGTCAAATATCAAGTATCTAGGGATGCGCGTAATACTTCAGATCGATAGTATATTTCCTGGAAGCAATTGGTATATAATTGACCCCCACCCATGTTATTGCCTAGGAACCTGAAACTTCTTTTATCTCGAGGACTTTGAAACGGAACTAAAGCTCCAATTTTTTGGTACCTTTAAATAATAGGGTCTCGTTTGGGCTTGGGGAAAATCAGTGGATTCCAAAAAGAACCCAATGTTAAGAAAAGGAAGATTACTTGCAAAAAGAAGTGAAAAATTATCAAAAACATTCCATGTAAAAAATGTAGTCAAGTCTCGTGACTATTTTACCGTAGAAAGTTCTGAGAAAAAATAGAGCCAAGTTTATTACTATCTTATTAACTCTGAAATTTTCAGTCAGAAATCACTCCTAGTCTCTACATCTTTAGTTAATGATTATTTTGTGACTTGGCAATTACTATAAATAAGGAAGTTATTACACCTTACTATGTTATGGGATGAGATGAGATTACTTGATTAAGGCCGCTTATAAACAACCGTCATATTCTCATGCTGTTTAATTGCCAAGTCACAAAATAATCATTAACTAAAGATGTAGAGACTATGAGGTATTTGTTAATGAAAATTTCAGCGTAATAAGAGAGCAAGCTTAATAAGAGAGCAAAACTTGCCTGTACATTATCTCAGAACTTTTTAAGATAAAAGAGTCAAGAGACATGGCCACATTTTATTCATGTGATGATTTTGATGACATTCATTATTTCTGTATCCGAAACAATGTCATTAATTCTTTGTATCAAACATTTTATTATCTTATTTCAACCATTGCTGGCACATTTGTAATATTCTGGGTACTATGTTTCTCATTTGTATATTATTGACACCTTTAAACTTACACCGCATTTACACTTTAAATGAATATACTCTTTGAAAAGTTTAAAAGTTTTCATTTTTTTTAAATATTTTATGTAGAAATGTAAAATAAAGAAAAGTTAAAAAGAGCTGTATATTTAAATATAATCGTCAAATGCAATATATCTCAGGAATTTAACTTTGACTGTTTCTGCATATTTTCTCCCTAATCATTGGAGTAATATTAAAATGTTACTCCACATCATATAACTACATTTTTATAAAATCTCTAGCAAACAAAATAGATTGGTGACTCCTTAGTTGATTTTTCTATCCTAAGGTTTAAATTTTAAGTATTACATTTACTTATATAAAACAATCTTTAAAAGAATGGTTTTACCTTTTTTACTGCCGACTGAGTTAGATATGAGTTTGTTGCCAATAAAAATAAAAACGAAACGAGAACAAAAACTTTTTTTTTTAATTTCTGCAAGTATGGTCCAAAAGATTGGAACAAATATATCTTTTTAGAATAATTTAATAAAAATGAAGATTTAGCCACTTTCTATCAAGTTTCGTGCCAAGTGCTTTAGATCACCCACTCTTAAAACTAGAAAACTAGAGATTATTTTTCTTGGAATTAAGTTTTCATCTCTTTTAAAACAATTTTGCATGAACTTTATTTTTAAAATGTAGGGCAATAAATATTAATATGTATTCAAATTTCCTTCATCGGCGTCCTCTGGTTTCGTTATAATTAAAATTATATTTTTAATTATCCACTTGTGCAGTGATTCACAAGTAAATGTTTTACAAAATTGTTATACGCAGTAACTTTTAATTTATTTATGCTCTATGAATTTCCTATTTATTATTCTAGTAAGAGATCAATTAAGGATATTAAATGAAATTACCATAATATTTACTTTTAAGATTACGGAATCCTTACAACAAACTAATATTCTGAATTTATAATATTTGTTTTCAGATAACAATAGATAAACATTTAACAAATTCTTTATTTTGGAATGTGGAGGCATGGCTTAACATCCAGATTATATTCCGAAATACTTTAAAATGCATTTTATTGGTAAGTGCGATTTAAAACTGCACTTACAGGGTTTTTCAATACATATGAAACCTATGAAATGATTTAAATATTTAAATATTTCACAGTTATTACTTAAACACTTATCCTTCAAGATATTACGATGAGTATAATTTTGTTTCCCATTGGAAATACATTTTTAAATACATATTTTTAAACCTCCAGATATCACAGTGTGTATCAATTTGTGTTTATTGTAATCTTTTAAGTTTATAGTAATTGTAATTTTCTAAAAAACCTACTTTGTATATTTTCACGTAATCACTAATAATTACACGCATTGTATTAAAAATAATTATTTCCATAAATTCGTGCTTTGTACAAGTTTCAATTACATTAATATATGAGGGGGTTAGAATGGCAGTGGAGTTAGTCAAAAATTTGAAAAATCTAGATAACCATATTTTCACTGAACGTACATTAATTTATGTTCAGTGCGACCGTCAAATAAATATTAGTTCACTTAGGGAGTCTCTAGAGGGCAAAACAAGTTACACCACCTAATGCAACGGCAATACAACAAATTTCACAAAACTCTCCATTTCTCAAATTAGTAAATATTGATTTATGCCACTGTCATTCTAACCCCCTCATATATATGTAAAATTATGTCATTTCATTAATTTTTAACACTTCTCAAAATATTTGAAAAGTGTTTAGGATTTCCATTAGCCAAGCCGCTTGTCTGTCAGTCTGTCCGAGCTCTAACTCACATAAATATACTCGGATGGTTATGTATAATTAAAGTATATTTACTATGGCCTGTTTGATATTAAAAATCAAGCGTGCAACATATACAGTTTGTTCATAGGGACAGTAAAAATAATTTTGTTACATTATGGTGTATGGAGAAATATCGTTTGTAATGTATTTAAGTAATGTTACTCTATTTCAAATATATTAACAAGAACGAAAAATCATGCGTCAAGCATAGATTATGTAGCACTTTCCAACGCTTCCAAAATAATTTTACAAAACATACCGTTTAATAAGCTAAAAGATAACATCTAAGTAAACAATTTGGAAAACGCATAACATATTTAAAAACATAATTTCAGGAATTTCCAACAGATACAATATTCGGAAAAATATCCGAATACTTTTATTCAGCCCTGTATATGATCTATAGATTTGTATATGGTAGGATGCTAAATTTTAGTTTAGTTAGGAAACGCGTAGCACAGTTTAAAATTATCTTTCTGGAGTTTCTGTCAATAAACGGAAATGTGTTCGCGAACTTTTGTGCTGCCCTGTATAGGATCTACAGAATTTATACACACCACGTAATAGACAAAAAGCCAGTTAAAATTAAAATCGCGTTTAGTAACTTAAAACGCACTTCCAGGAATTAGTGTTAACAGACAGTAGAGAATTCTTTTGTGTGTCCCTGTAAATGAACGATGACTGCTATACACACACTATTCTGTAGTAAGCCTCTTGTAATGCACCTGAGATATATATATATAAATTTCAATGCGTTTAAAATAGTGAAACATTATTTAAATAAACCGCAGACGATTTTTCTCCATAGACGTCATGTAACGGAATTCTTTTGACTGTCCCTGTAAAGCAACTATAAGTGCTATGCACACCCTATTCCATATTAAGCTTCTTCTAATGCACCTTAGTGATACATATAAATTTCAATGCGTTTAAAATACTGAAACATTATTTAAATAAACTACAAACGATTTTTCCCCATAGACCGCAATGTAACGGAATTCTTTTGATTGTCCCTGTAATAAAACTATAAGTGCTACACACTTCCGTTGAAATAGGGAACATGCTATAGATAACGACAATAACATATATAAAAATTGCAGAGCAATCCGAGCATATTTACGGGAGTTAGAGCACGGACAGACGGCCAGACGGCAGACAGCCTGACGGCAGACGGCCATACGGCCAGACAAACCGAAGTCATAAGCACTTTTCAACTAGGTTGGAAAGTGCTAAAAAATGATATACATCATTGAGATGCCATACAAAAAGTTTACTGTAGAATATGGTGTGTATAGAATTCTCTTGTTCATTTGCAGGGACACAATAAATAATTCGATACAGTACTATCTATGAACGATAATTGCTGGAAGTGCGTTTTCATTTGTGGTATGCATTTTTAAATTTAACTAATTTGTTACTTATTACTTGATGTGTAAACATTGTATCGATCATATAAAAGACTACAAAAAATGATTCGAGTAACATTTTCACGTTATTCACGGAAATTCGTCAAAGGAAATTTTTAACTGCGTTATGCGTTTCCTAATTGAAATAATTTTTAGCATATTATGCAGTATATATATACAAATCTGTAGAACAGATACAGGGCTTCACAAAAGAATTTGGATACTTTTTTCTCTATGGACGTTAATTTCTGAAATTGTGTTTTCAAATGTGTTAATACGTTTTTGAAATTGTTTTTTTTTTTTTTTTTTTTATAATTTTTACCTTATTAAAAGGTGACGTTTTGTTACAATGTTGGAATCTGTTTCATAATCTATGCTTTATGCTTGTTTTTTCCTTCTTGTTAAATCTACACATGAGTTTCATGTTACTTTAAAAATTCATTTAATGAAAGCTGCCTGTCATGTCAATACATAAATCTTAAATATCATTAAAAATTAGTGTGATATGTTGGTTTTTATCTAAATATTATGAGTGATAAAGGACCCAAAAAAGGAATTATGAGAAGAAAAGAATTATAATTAAATACAGTCAATTATAAATTTTATTTGTTAAAATTTTTCCTCGTTATTACGTTTTGTAAACAATTAAACAATTTTAATTAATTACACATTAATCAGTTTAAAGTGCACTAAATACTTTTTAATATCTATGGATATTGGAAAAATGCAACATAGTTCCACACCTAACAGGGAATACATAATATTCATTACTGCTATGCAATTGTATTTCCGATTTTGTTTAAATTCAAATATGCGTTTTCTTAAATTTAACTAAGGGGTCTCCGCCCACCTGCTCGCTACGCTCTCAAGCCACCCGGGTAATCGCTTCGCGATTACGGTACCGCGCAGCAATCCCTATTTTCTAGACGAAAAGAAAAGAAAAAAAACAGCGGGAAGATCTACGCAGAATTTCCCAATCCCTGGTCCCAGAATTCCCTGGTCCATTTCCCAATCGTTTGTCATATTTCCAAATCGTTACTTTTTTCTAATATAGAGGGATTTATTTCATATTTTCATATATTTTCTGAATAAGGTTGAGGCATTACTCCTCTTTAATTTTTGGAATTTGGAATTGAAAAAAAGGTGATCGTAATTTCCTCTGCAATTTTTTCTTTTCTTTTTTTTTTCCGCAAAAAGTAGAATTTTAATGAAGAAATAAATGATTTTTTTTTTTAATTTGTTCCATAGAAATAATACAGAATAAAGTAAACGAAAAAATTATCTTTATCTGAACGTATTCAAAATTTCAAACAACAATTCTTATTATATATTGTCATTATTTACTATGGGAATTTTGTGCTTTAGTAAATTATTGTTGCATCGCTATTAAAAAGTTTGTTATATATTGAACCAACTTTTAGTTTTGCAATAGCTGCAATCATAAAATGATAAATCTCATTCCAATATTTGGAACTGTGATTCAACCGGACCTACAAATATTGGAAGGGGATTTCACCATCTTATGGTTGCAGAAACTGAAGCACCAAAACCTGGTTCAACATAACACAAAATATTTAACGGTGAAGGTTACATTTTAGCATACTAATATTTGATTTCTCCGTATTTCATGTATTTTATTTATGAATCTTCAATCTCTAATTTAATGATAATACAAGGAGATTTCACCATCTTATGGTTGCATAAACGGAAGCCGCAAAACCTGGTTCAACCTAACACAAAATATTTAACAGTGAAGAGTACATTTTTTCATACTAATATTTGATTTCGCCGTATTTTATGTATATTATTTACGCATCCTCAATCTCTAATTTAATGATAATACAATTTGTTTTTCACATTTCTTTATTCAAGCACCATCAATCAGCATTAAATATTTTAAAGACAAACTGACTTATTTTTAGCAACAAATTTAACTTCAATTATTTATATAAAAAACAAAATAAAAATTACTCGGTTAGATATAAGTGCACTTTTTACGAACTCCATTAAGTACAGAAATGAAAGAATTATTAAATGCAACATGTACATTGTGACCTACACACATGACCTATAGTGCATAAAATACATAATAATTATTATTTTGAACGTCTCACATACTAACACAATTTATGTTCTTCGAAACCCACTCCTGTAAAAAGATTTTGTTTATATTCGTAGTTTGGCCTTTACTTTTCAACAAAGCAATCATTGCTTTATTTATTATTACGTGTTTGTTCTTCCATACTAAAGATTAAAGATTCAATGCGTAAATAAAGAATTTTATAGATTAAGTAATGATACTGTACTGAGCGAAAGTATCTTGACTTAAATTTCATTTTATTAAATGAGCAAGTTTCCATAGTAGAAAATTACCTTGTTTTCAACGATAAATAGATATGTGCATGTATTTGAATAGAATATATTAACAAAAATTCCCCCCCCCCCCACAAAAAAAAAAACAAAAAACATCATTAACCTTTTGATTTTTTACAGTATTTATTACAGTAAATAGACTATATTGATATAGTAATAAAATTCATTTATATAAAATTGAAATATGTTTTGTGAATTATTATGATATATTTAGAAAATATATTTCATTTACCCAGATAGTTACCAATTGTACAAAATAACTATACACGTTCTATTTATTTCATTTCTTCATTTGTCTTTTTTAACTTTTAAGTTTATACGAATATTTACACGAAAAAGGATGACGCAGATTCCTTAAGTATTTCCTTAAATACAGAGTGGGGCTTTTTTAGTAAATTGACTATGTTTAAATCGTAGCTTGGGATGAATAAAATGTAACTTGATATAATAATATGTAGTTTGATATAATGAAAAATCTCTGTATTCTGCAGCTTTACCGATAGAAACATGCAAAATCTCTAAGTATTGCCAATACAATAAAATATGAACAAAAATTTAAATTTAAATTTTTCTTTTACTATAAAATCACGATGCATTCCGACTGTAGAATAACTTATTAAAAATTCACCAACATATGTCCCGGCACACGTACTCCAGATTAGGAGGGTAACGATTGTAATTTCAACTAAAATGTATCATTATTTTGAATTGTGTTTATAAATGATGTAATAAAGTGTACTTATTTTGTCCCATTTATTGTGATTGTATCTTATTTTATTGTATAATCGATGTCCTTATAATAAATTACGTTTCCCATGTTAATAAATACAAAATTCAACGAATACCTCTGATTCATATGCGTTCTAAGCTATGAGGTAATATAATTAAATAAAAATGTTTTTCTCAAGTTGTATAAATATTGTCTATCCGATTATTAAGAGATAAAGCAACGTTAATCAAACCGCCAATAATTATCGCCACTGCATGAATCGCACTGAACTCGGTCACTTTCATTATACATAACTTTTGAATCACAATTCAGATCCCAAAGCTTATGCAGTAACAGTTTGATTAGTAACATAGTTTAATTACAGAGATATATTATGTACCACATACCTAAATACTCGGATATTTATCTAATTATGGTGAGTGAGTTATATATATATATATATATATATTCTATTTCTTATACATGATGGATTATATATACATTATATATTAATGGATATATATGTGGCTTATTATAGAATAATTCCGCACCGCAAAATGGACATTTGTAGATTTTATTATTACATGAAAATTAAACTAATCTAGTTGACAGCGGTTTATTGAAAATATTGAACGGTTCAAATTACATGATTAATTTAGAATATATCGTACATATAGAAATTTCTGAAGGTGTTGTAGAGTATTTACGTAGTCGATTGTTTTCAGATCCTTAATGTTCATTCGTAAATACAGATATGCTCAAATCATATGTATTTGCTTCCTAATAAAGATTTATCATGTACATAGATGTATGAAAAGTTCCTTCAAAATGTTCCTCTAAAATACCACTAGTTTCATTTTACAAATGACTACTGCTACGGTATAGAGATTTGCGCGAAATAACAATGCAGAGAGTGATGATGTTTATATTTAAGCTGAGATTTCAGTATGCGGAGGTATAATATTTATTTTTAGATCTTATTTTTGTTTTATATTGTAATTTAAAATCAAAATAATCATCTTGTTTTAATTTGTATTAGAAAAAAAAAACTTATAATGTTTTCTGTTTGAAGATTATGAAATTTCGGACTTTTCCGAAACTAAAAACGGATAGATGATTTTTTAGTAAGGGACAGCTTCGAAATTTAATAAAATGATAAGTGTCATAAATGGGTAAATTTTTCACGTAGAAAAGTGAAAATTTCACTTTTGTACGTATCAGAGTATGCAGAAAATTATTTTAAATATGATGCTTAGAAACCAGGGGTCGTATAAAATTTTTAAAAAATGTAACTTTTGTAAATTAATGGCGGGACTAATTCATCTATAGAATCTTAAATCCTACCTTATTGCCGAAACCTCAATGAAGGCTCACTGTGGAGACGCGAAAAGTTTTTGTTTTCCGTCTGTTTGTCTGTCTGTTCCGCGATAACTGCCGTAAAAAGCGCTCGATTAGGTTGATTTTTGGTGGGTATATTAGTGAGGTAACCGGAAGTCGCTGTATAATTTTCAGTTACATTTGGTTCATTCGTTCGAAAAATTATAGAACATTCCGTTTTAGGTCATAATGCTTTCCTATGGGAATGCAGACGATTTTCAAATTTCATTTTTAACTGAAATGAAAATCACGTATTTGAATAATGAATTTAAATGTAAAATTACTGATGATAATTTTTCGATATGGGGGTTTTAAAAATATCCAACAGCTTTGAAAATTCGCCGATACATTTATTAGAATTTAGGGATTAATTGTTTAAATTATTGGAACATTTCTTGCATCTGTTCGGAAAATATAAAACAATTTATTTTCATATTTTCTACAAATTTTAAATTGAATTTCTTTTTACTTTGCTCTTTAATTTATTAGTTGCTTAGCAACCATATTTCAAAGAATTCAAAATAATAAAATTCAAGTAACTTCCATTATTTTACTGCAATATTTTATTAGCAAAATAAATTATTTTCGAGAGATTTTAGTTTTCTATTGACATACGTGAGAATTTATTTTAATACAAATTTAGTTTTTATCTAAAAAGTTACATGAATAAGAAGTTTATAAGAATTTCAGAATATCATTGCATAAACCGTTTTTAATTTAACGCTTCTAATTTCTGAAACTTCCGAAGTATTTTATATGCCTATAAATATGTGTGCAATATAAAAAAATTAAATTCCGGATTGTAAGACGCTAAATAATTTGAAAAGTGAGATTAAAAAACAATGACTTTTAGAGCTGACGTTGAGGCTCCTGATCTGCAGATTTACTAGTTTAAAACACTTTTATAATTTAGATTGCCTACGCACTGAGTATCACGAAAAGGACGGAACCTTTTTAAAAGTAATTAATTTAAAAGCGGTTAACTATAGAAATTCCCCGTTTATTGCATCTCTATTACAAAACAAATTAACAATACGATTTCAAAATTAATCTAAAATTTTGCCTGCTGGAAGATTTTGCTGGAAGATGAGAAAACTAAATTACAATATTTTCGAAATATCTGCCATTCGCAGTAATAATATGTAACAGACACGAAACAAAATTGGCCGATATACCGGTAAATATGTCTTATCCGGAATAGCCGGACATTCCTTATAGATGTAATGTTCCAGTTCCGCTAAACTTTGTGGGTTTCTTGGGTAAACTTTGTCTTTTATGTGTCCTCACAGAAAGAAGTCGCAAGGATTCCAACGAATATTGTCAATTCGTTGCTTTTCAGCTTACAGCTCCACTTAATGGCAAAATTTTAAACTAATTTTGAAATGATATGGTTAAAAGTTAAATACATTCTAATAAAGATACAATAAACGGGGATTTTCTATTGTTAACCGTTTTCAAATAATTTAATTTTAGGCATGGGACACTCGCTATCTCCAAACGTTTAAATATGTAAAAGCGGATTTCAATCTTATTAGGACAAACTATATGCAGATATATATCATAATTTCTCTTCAGATGATGAGTAAAAACACAATTGAACCAGTCATTCTAGAAAGCACACTAGTCTAAAATAGTCAAAAAGGATTGTATTGTATAATATGATACTTTCCACCATATTCTATCATTTTTTAAAAGAAATTGTCCTAGTCGGGCTTTTATATATTATTTATATATCTTTAAAGGGAGAGGAAAACAACTTTCGGTACTGAAAAGGCATTTGTCCATGGACATGTGTCGTCTCAGAAATGACTTCTTAGTTAAATTGTATGAAAGGTTTTTTTACTAGTTTTATAAAAAAAATATATATGCGAATATAAGAAGATGCTCTGATACACTAGTCTACATAATCTATATCTATATAAATGATATATTACATTTTGTTACTTGGTGCCCATCCCTGTATAATATAAGAGGCATTTCAGAAGCATCAAGAGAGAGAAAAGTCTCTAAAAATGCTTAAATACAATTACAGACAGCATCTTTCATGCACTTTGAAGATAAATCTGACAGTCCGGGGATTGTCACTACAAGAGAATACGTTGATGGGTTAAATAGCAACTCCTTCTCACTTAAGCTTAAAGATAAAGTTGAGCTGCCAACTAAAAAGTACATGAAGGACCAGTTCCCATTATACAGAGTGTTTCAAAAATGACCAGTATATTTGAAAATTCAATAAAAACTAAACGGGCAGCGATAGAAATACACCGTTTGTTGCAATATGCTTGGGACAACAGTAAATTTTCAGGCAGACAAACTTTCCAAATTAGTCACAATTTTCAACAACAGATGGCGCTGAAGTCTGAAAAAATCTAAACCACGATATTTTCCACATATCCACCATGCGCAGCAATAATATGGCGTAGTCTCTGAACGAAATTACCAGAAACCTTTGTAAACCTGTGACTTCTTTCTGTGGGGACACTTGAAAGACCAGGTGTACCGCCACAATCCAGAAACAATTGAACAACTGAAGCAGTACATCTCTTCTGCATGTGAAGCCATCTCGCCTGACACGTGTACAAAGGTTTCTGGTAATTTCGTTCAGAGACTACGCCATATTATTGCTGCGCATGGTGGATATGTGGAAAATATCGTGGTTTAGATTTTTTCAGACTTCAGCGCCATCTGTTGTTGAAAATTTTAACTAATTTCGAAAGTTTGTCTGCCTGAAAATTTACTGTTGTCCCAAGCATATTGCAATAAACGGTGTATTTCTATCGCTGCACGTTTAGTTTTTATTGATTTTTCAAATATACCGCTCATTTTTTAAACACCCTGTATAAACAAGTTGAAAATTGTACGTTAAACGTGACAAATGAAGTGCGTCCGTACTTTAACTAATTTTACAATGTAACAAAATTTTCGGTATTATTTCAGAAAAATGAATTAAATCGTCTATTATGAGCGAAATGAGCATGCCTTTGTTTCCTCTTATTACGTATGCCACATTTACAGATGCGATTTTTTTTTCGACATCAGACAGCGCTGCAAAATTCACCATGGATATCTTGCTTTGCGAATGATTACCTCCATGGTTTACTATTTATATCATTCACCATGAATGAATCTCTTGTGTATATTTGCTTTAATGGATATTGGGATAAATACTGGGCTGTTAACCTAATTCTAACTGAAGTTATCTCAGAATCTATACATTTTCTATTGTAACTCATCTCTCAAACAAACAAAAAAAAATTGAACATATAACTTTTATGCAATTTTATTCGAAAAATAATTTTGAAAAAAAAAGGCCGCCTGGCTCATGAAAAAGAAGTGGTTAGCCCGTATTTGTTTTCCTCAGTCACATGGCTTGCGCTTTTATTATACAGATTATGTATGATAGGAGTTAATAGAATGAAGATAAATTTTATTAATATCTTTTTAAGTTTCGATTCGATTTCCATAAAATTTGAAATGACTCGACAAGATTCTGCAATGATTATATATATTAAATTTGAAACCATTCGGTTGGGTAGTTTTTGCGCTGTTATATGCAGATGGACTGACCAAACGACGACTATAGGTGCTACGTATTTATATAATTACGAACGCACCTAAAAAGATTGAGGACTTTAAGCGCCTCAGGGCCTCTATTCTTGACGAATATAAAAGATTTTATGAAAACTATTTCATTATGGCAAACCAATGAATTTGAATAACCTATTGATGAGTAAAACAAGAACGAAAAATCATACGTCAAGCATATATTATAAAACACTTTTCAACACATTCAGAAAACTGTATCGACACTTCACCGATATATATTTTGAAAGAAGTAATTATACAGCATAGGAAACATAACACATTTTAAAGTCTAGTATTACCATCCAGTATTACCAATTACCATCCATAGTAAAAAATGTAGTCGATATATTTTGTGCTGCCCTGTAAATGATTTATTGATTTGGATATATACTACAAAGCGTAATAAAAAATAGTTCAGTTAGAAAATTCACTTTTAGAAATTTTCGCCAGTTGATGGAAATGCACTCTAAATATTTTGTACAAACCTGTATATTATCCAAAGTCTTTTGTCCACATCCCATATTAAGCTAAAATTTATTTCAGGTACAAAGTGCATAAGGCAACTTAAAACGAACTTCCAGCAATTACGAACCGTAAACGACAATGTACCCTGTATAGGAATTTATTTATTTTCCACAAACTTCTGTAAGTCTACTAACTATAGTTCAGCAAGAAAATGCGCACCACAATTAAAAACTACCCTAAGCAATTAACTCCCATAGCCTGTAATACTTATGAATTCCTTTGTCTACCCCTGCATATGATCAACTGAATTTATGTACATCACGTACTGTGAAAAATTTTAGTTAAACTTAAAAAAGCAAAACAAAGCTGAAAATCTCTGCACTTATCACATATAGACTGCAATTATCGCAAGTATACGTAACCGATATCTTTTGTGTGTCTCTGTAAATCAACAATAAACGGAAAGCACACCATACCTTTTAAGCGAGCAATTTTAAATGCACCTCAGTAATGCATATCATTTTCATTTTGTTTAAAATAGTGAAACATCATTATATTACATTGCAAAAGATTTTTCCCCGTAAAACAATGTGTAACAGATTTTTTTTTTTTTTTACCCTCAAAATGAATAATAAATGCTTTGCACCCCATATTCTACAAAAAGCATGTTTTAGTGCGCTTCATAATTGTATATAAGTTTTATCATGTTTCAAATGGCATAGCATCATCAAAATGCATTTCAAACGATGTTTCCCATTGACTGTAATGTGAAGGAATACCTTTGCTTGTCCCTGTAAGGAAAAAAATAAAAATAAAATGCATGCTACACACTTCATTTGAAATAGGGATCAGGCTATAGTAAATGACAATAACATAAAAAAAAATTCGGGGCAATCCGAGCTTATTTAAGCGAGTTAGAGCACGGACAGACGGCAGACGGCCAGACGGCCATACGGCCATACGGCCAGACAAACCGAAATCATAAACACTTTTCAACTTGGTTGGAAAGTGTTAAAAAGAAATTGAATAAATCATTCTAGAAAGGTGATAAACAAAAGGATAAACAAAAGGATTAGCGCCGTTTCTAGAATGGCTGATTCACTTACAGTATAGTTTTTCCATGTTTCACATTATGTATCAATCCATGTATCATAATATTTGCTAAATGTATCTTTTTGTAAGTTTTGTAATAAAGAATATGTCTATTTTAAGTCAAGCTGTCTTATATATATGTTATACAAAATGTTTATTTCCTTCGCAAATCCTTCGCATTTATTTCGCATTAGTCCTTTAAATTAATCTAACTTCTGACATAGTCAGTATTTCCTTAATTCTTAATAATATGTATTCCTATTTAATGTCCTTTTAAAAGTAAATACCCGTATATTAATAATTATGTTATTCCAAATCTTAATCTAAATTTTTAAGTTCATTTGTAACTTTTATCAGCTCCCCAATCTATAAAATTCCGAGAGACGCTTTTCTCATTTCGAATGGTTTTAAAAAAGCCATTTTTTTTTAAATTCCATGCTCTGCTTTCGCGCGGTAGGTATTTTTCACTTCAAAATTAATGCGCGGCTACGAGAGGAATTCTTTTGTGTTAGAGCTTCTCCCTCGCGCCTCATTCGCTTGGCTGGAGCTCGCCTCTCACTCATTGGTTTCTGGGCTCGTGACGTCATATTCTGTATCACCGGGGCTAACGCAAAGGGCTACCGTGGTTGAAAGTCACGTGACCGTCGCGGTCTTACTGAAAACGTCCTTCTACGCGCAGCTGAACACAAAATAATTCCATTACTTTGATTTTCGCGTGTGTTTAAAAACCAATTGTTCCAAGATTTATTAATAAATACAAACGCAATTTTCATTGCGATTCTTTTATTTTATTTTAATTGTGTTAAGAGATTTTATTAAGTATTGTTTCATCAATTAATATAAAGACGAGATACTTAGGATAATCTATCGAATGTAAGTATTAACCATTTTTCCGTTTCGATGTAATATACATAACATTTAATTGTGCAATGTTATATACTTTAAATCGTTGTAAATATGATAATTTAGTTAACAGAATGCCGGTAACTTTACTTATATGAAATAAAACAGCTGAGTAAAATCGTGAGAGTATTATTGATTATATATTTTTTTCTAAGGGCAGCTCCGATGGGAGGACATTACAAAGTTTAGGGACAATTTTTCATACCTAGACCATTAATAAATCTAAAATACGAAATCATTTGTAGGGAATATCACCCCTTGAATTCATCACTGCATTACTTATCTTGGCGATGTAGTTTTTTTTTTATGTGAAAGATACCTATGCATTTATATGATGATGTTTGTTTTGTATTGTTTAAATATAAGTAAAGCTAATTTATTTTAAATGAATATGTCTTTACTTGCACTATTTATTCTAAAAGTTTTTCGCTTATTAATATAAACAAGTCGAAATTTTTAATAAGTTCAGATTATTTTTAAAGATTTAATATTCAGAATACTACACGTTATTACGGATTAATATTAAGAATACTATACATATGATACTTTGCATTTTGGTTCCTTTAAACAATTCATGATTTTTTAAATGTATATATGAATGAAATGTTATTTTAATTTATTTATTAACAAATTAAATACAATTCCACTAATATATTTTTTTTGTTTATAATAAAATAATAAATCAATAAATTGAGATTTTGACTGAGCACAAAGGACAAATTGCCAGATATTAATTAAAACTTTTACATTTGTACCATATATTTTCAATTATGTTGTGTATGAATTTCTAACAATCAAACTTTGTTTTACCAGGAAATCCGACATGCTTAATTGTATATGCTTATCATTTTCCCCATAATTCTGTTTAAAGTATTGCCATATTTTCCTATATTTGTCTTTGTGTATGTATCATTACTCAGGACTGATATATATACAGGATGTCCCTAAAAGATTGAAACACATTTTAATTTTTAACACTTTCCAACATAGTTCAAAAGTGTTTATGAATTCGGTTTGTCTGTCTGTCTGTCTGCCGTCTGACTGTCCGAGCTGTACAACTCGCGTAAATATATCCGGATAGTCATGCAATTGATATATGTTATTGGGGTTTACTATAGCATGTTCGGTATTAAAAATGAAGTGTGTAGCACTTATACTTTTTTTACAGGGGCACTCAAAAGAATGCCGTTACATTATGGTTGGTCTCCGGGGAAAAATCATTTGCAGTGCATTTTAATGATGTGACACTATTTCAAATATATTGAAATTGATACACTACACGACGCTTACTATCGAACATGGTACGTCTAACACTTATAATTAGTTTACAGGGAAACCGAAATGAATTCCATTACATTAGGGTTTAATGTGTAAAATTGTTTGCGGCGCATTTTAATCCTGTTACACTATTACAAACATAATGAAATTGATATCAATTTCTGGGATGCACTAAGACATGCTTTCTGTAGAATATGGAGTGTAAAGCTTTTTTCTTTCATTTACAGTGCTTTTTTTAAAGTATTCTTTTAAATAATGGTCTACGGGAGAAAAACGGTTTATAGCGTATTTTAATTATGTTACACCATTTCAAATATAATGAAATTGATATACATTATTGAGGTTTACTACAAGATACTTATGTGCATAGCATTTCTCGTTCATTTACAGGGACACACAGAATATTTCGGGTACAGTACTGTGTCTGAAGTATTGTTTGTAAGCCATAATTGGAAGTCGGTAAGGTTTGCGTTTAACTAAATTTTTAAATGCTATGAGGTATGTATAAATGCTACAGATCATATACAGGGCTACACAAAAAAATTCGTAAGCATTACGGTGCATCAACTTAAATTGATTAAAATGGGCTTTTAATCATGTTGCCATCGAGTTATGTTGCATCGAGAATCATGTTGCCATCGAGTTATGCATTTTGAACATGAAATATATTTAGCATACCAAGAAAATTTTGTAGAATATAAATAAAATCATATACAGGGCCACGCAAAAAGCTGAATACATGGCTGCATATGTATGATAATTTCTGGAAGTGTGATTTTAGCGTGTATTTGCCTAAATTAAACTGTAGCTTAATATGTGGCGTGTATAAAAAGCTTAAGGTAATATACAGGGCTGTACAAAATAATTTAAGTATGTTTCCGTCTACTGGTAGAAACTACTGAAGATGATTTTCTAACTGTGTTATGTGTTTTATTTCTAAACTAAATTGTAGCATACTGTAGCATTGTTGCAGTTGTATGTTGCATATTGTAGCTAAATTGCAGCATTTGTAATACCACGTATATACAAATGTATAACTTATATACAGAGCTGCAGAAAAGAATTGGAGTACTTTACCGGCTGTGGACGGTAATTGCTGCAATCTGGTTTTCAAATGTGTTTTGTGTTTTCTGAAATGTTTACTTATATACCTTATCATTTGCGGTTTATTTTAATGATGTTACACAATTTTAAACCCATTGTAATTGATACATATCACTATGGCGCATTACAAGAAGCTTAATATGGAATAGGGTGTGCATAGCACTTATAGTTACTTTACAGGGACAGTCAAAATAATTCCGTTACATTACGTCTATGGAGAAAAATCGTCTGCGGTTTATTTAAATAATGTTTCAGTATTTTAAACGCATTGAAATTTATATATATCACTAAGGTGCATTACAAGAGGCTTACTACAGAATAGTGTGTGTATAGCAGTCATCGTTCATTGACAGGGACACACAAAAGAATTCTCTACTGTCTGTTAACAATAATTCCTGGAAGTGCGTTTTAAGTTACTGAACGCGATTTTAAATTTAACTCGCTTTTTGTCTATTACGTGGTGCGTATAAATTCTGTAGATCCTATACGGGGAAGTACAAAAGTTCGCGAACACATTTCCGTTTATTGACAGAAACTCCAGAAGGAGAATTTTAAACTGTGCCATGCGTTTCCTTATTGAACTAAAATTTAGCATCCTATGTAGTATATATACAAATCTATAGATCCTATACAGGGCTGAATAAAAGTATTCGGATATTTTTCGGAATATTGTATATGTTGGAAATTCCTGAAATTATGTTTTTAAATATGTTATGTGTTTTCCAAATTGTTTACTTAGTTGTTATCTTTCAGCTTATTAAACGGTATGATTTGTAAAATTATTTTGGAAGCGTTGGAAAGTGTTACATAATCTATGCTTGACACATGATTTTTCGTTCTTGTTGAGATAAAAAATATGTTAACAACTGTGAAAAAATTTCATCCCAAAATAAATACATCTAAATAAAGCAATACGCCGGCAGAGAACATGTCAAGAGACTAATATAGATTTAAATCCTACAAACGAATTTTTTTTTTAAAGTAATTCTCAAAGCTCCTTATAATTTTCTATAAACTTCAATACATAACTAAGTTTTTATAATAATGCTTCTATAAATATTTTGGAGTGCTACACAACTAATATTATTACGATTACATTTTTTTTATGATCAGTTACTTAAGTATTATTGTCTGTATTTACTTATGTATTCCTCTTTCTTACAATATCTCATAGATTTACATTTCTAATTTGATATATGGTCTCCATTCACAGTGGTCAATTTTCAATTAAGCATAACTCATTTAATTATAAAAATATTGCAGTTTATAACACATGGGCTGATAAGTTCCCGATCTAATAAAGAAAACACAACTCTTTAACAAAACTTTATAACTTTATGACTTTATAACTTTAATAAATAACATACATGAAAATATTTAGGCAATAATATATATGAAAAAAAAAGAATGTATAGGGGGTAAACACCCCTCCTCCTTGTTTAAGATGATAAAGTATCTCTTTCGCTGTAGATATCGAAGTATATATTAGTATTTTCTTTAGACAAAAAAGGATTAGAATTAAAATACATCCCATAAATTTATGCAGCTTGTTTTTTATTTAATGCAATGTTATGAAATAAAAAATACGTTTTAATATTTTTTATAATACTGTAAAGTAAGGAATTCTATCAAATTAAAGAATAACTTTGATATGATAGTAATCTAAAGCCCAGACAATAATCTGTTTAGTCAACTGAATTTTGTCAGCTCAGCTCAGACCGGGAGCATCACGTGACTACTCTATATCGGAGAAGCGCGGTAGCCCGTCTTTCTCGTTAGCCCCGCTGTATCACTACGCTCAGTGAACAAAACTCGATTGCATGCTTTGGAGAGAAGATTTTTGACGTGTTTGGAAGTGTAACCAAATGGTTATCTGGTATTGTAGTCTCGTAGAATTTTCATACAGCTCTTTAAGATCTTTTAATATGATGTAGTGAGCCATTGTGAAGCCTGAGGGCTATAAGTTTCTATCGAATACTGTGGGAACTGTTACTTGCATCGCTCTTGTTTCTAAATAAACGATTTGTCTGGAAATTGGTTGGTCTTTATTGAAGAAACTCTTGTGGAATCTCATCATTGCCTCACCACTTCGCCATGATTATTGAGTACGACTGCAATCATTCCCCATCTTGAACGAACTGCCATTTTTTCATGGAGTAAAAAACTATCTTCGTAAAAACACCACGTATATATATATATAATGTATTCTCATTTCATTATAAAAGGACAATTGTCTCAAATTTTATTTAATTTTACTACATAATTTATAGTATGAAGAAATTCCAACAAAATCAACTAATGTTAAGACAATTTTTAGACACTTAAAAAACGTTTTATTTTGTGTACAATCTGAATGATGAGTAGATTACTCTCAACCACTTAATTTCAAGGATTTTATACTTACCTAGAATATGTTCTTGCATAAATTTTCTAATGGAATCTATTTCAAATCACAATTGTTTCTGAATGATTTTTCTTATACTTTTAGCCGCCCAATTTCAAGGCATTAATCATTCTTTATCGTATGTCTTTGCGTATATATAAAATAACAAAACAAATATAACACGATATTTATATTGTGTAGTGTTTGGTATGAGTATTTGAACTACTTATGAGGATCATTTTCTTTTTTAAGATTTGTCAAAATGTTCTAATATTCTGTAATTTTGTCTTGAAAATCAGACCCATTAATAATTTGTAAAAGTAAATGCTAAATGTGAGAATCTCTCAAAATATCAAACAAATAACAAACGTATTTTAAAAACACAAATTGCACAAATTGTGCTTATTAGTTGCTAAAATCAGTGTAAAAATTGTTTTAAACTCATAAAAGAGCTAAAATCCTACATGTTTCGGCTTTAAACTTAAAGCCATCATCGGGGAAGAGAAACAACACAAACGACTACTGATCTTTTAATTTTCGACACGAGAAAATTGAAATCAACAGTATGGAAAAATTTAAATAAAATAAGCGGGCGCTCTCTGTTGTCAAAGAGCGAAAAACAAAACAATGAATTAACAAGGGCTTAAAAATGTATCCCATAAACTAGGTATGTTGAAAGAAAAGTTATCATTACAAATACAATCTTTTCTAATTTTAATTATTTAAAATTAATTAATTTAAATTTTTTTATTTTCCGGAAAACACAAGAACTTATTAGAAGAGGAGCCTGGCCAGAATACATGAAAAAACTTATTAAAATTAACAATACAGGAGTTACCCCTCGTTTGATTGGTAGACTCAAAGACCATAAACCAAATCTCCCTATGAGACCTATTGTTTCTAGGTGTTCTGGCCCAACATATTTTATTGAAAAAGCTTTCGTTATATTCCGAAAATTAATTTTACCAAGTTCAAGCAAAACTGTACAGTCAACAGAAGATTTTATCCATAAAATAGAAAATATTCAGATTTCTAAAGGAACTATTCTAGCTAGTTTAGATATTGTGTCTCTTTACCCATCTATTGATACAAATGAAGTTGTACAAAATATTAATTTAGAAATTGATAAACAAAATAATTTAAGTGATAGCGTAAAAACATCTCTAAAGTCAGGACTTAACCTTATCATTAATAACAACGTTTTCATGTTTAATAAGAAATTTTACAGACAAAATATAAAGGAGCACCTATGGGATCTCCTATTTCCGGTCTGTAGGCTGAATTTAAACTTAGACCGATGGAGGAATTTATTTTTAAAAGTTTGAATTTAACACCAGAAGTTTAGCTAAGATACGTGGACGATATCTTTATCACATTGAATCATGGAAAGCAAGAACTCCTATCTTTCCTCTCAAAAATAAACGAAATAGATGAAAATATTAAGTTTACGTTGGAAATAGAAGAAAATTCATCACTGCCGTTCCTGGATATTCAATTAATTAAAGATGACAACAACCTAAAACGTAAAGTCTATCGTAAACCGATGAGAAGTAACACAATAATCACATTTAATGCCTCTACAACTTTCACTTATAAGATTGCTGCCTTCAATTCATTCATCAAGCGTGCTTTTCTGGTTTGTTTAAATGAATTCATCCAAGATGAACTTAATTTTATCAGAGATATCGCCATTGACCATGGTTTCCCCGCTCATCACGTACAGAAAATTATAGAAAAATTCAATGGCCATTTAATTCAGCATCCTGTCCCTAGCAATAATAAACCAAACTATCGTAAATTCCAATATATACCTATTATATTTGAAAGGATTAAAAGGGCCCTCCGTAAATACAATATCCATCTTATTGCTGTCCCTCCCAGAAAATTGGTTGACTTAGTTTCATGTAAATTAGATCCTATCCCCCCTGATCAATTCGCAGGTGTTTATGAAATCCCCATTAGCTTAAATAATAATAATAGTATAATTTTAATTTTTTTTAATTATAATTATAATAATAGTATAATTTTTTACATTGGTATGATTAAAAGAAAGTTTTTGGAAAGGTTAATAGAGCATAAAAACGACATAAAATTTGGAAAGTTATCCACTGCACTCTCCCGGTTTTACGCTAAAAATAATGATACTGTAATTAATTTCGATAAAGCAAGAATTATCCATAGGTTCAATAACCCATTTAAAGCCGCCATTAGGGAATCATTGGAAATTAAAATTAGAAAAGATTGTATTTGTAATGATAACTTTTCTTTCAACATACCTAGTTTATGGGATACACTTTTAAGCCCTTGTTAATTCATTGTTTTGTTTTTCGACTTTGGCAACAGAGAGCGCCCGCTTATTTTATTTAAATTTTTCCATACTGTTGATTTCAATTTTCTCGTGTCGAAAATTAAAAGATCAGTAGTCGTTTGTGTTGTTCCTCTTCCCCAAAGCCATTAAATAATAAGCCCAGTCAGATAAATGGGAAACTTTTCGCAAGTTGAAAATAGCGCCATCTAGCGGTTGGGAGTGCTGCAACGATTCGCGGATGGTGGATTTGTCGTGAAGGAATGGCAACACAATGACGGGGTAAGTTAAGTTCTATGTTTTGATTTCGATTTTGCATATTCAAATTTTTTATTTTTATTTTACTGTTTCTTTATTTAACATTGGTTAAATAAATCATATATAAATCAATTTTTTCTCAAGTAAGATTAATTTAAATTAATTAAATGTTTTTATTTTCGGTTTGTAAATAGTTTGTATACGGAAGAAATGGCGATATGGAATTGGTTTTTCCCTTAGAATTCAAAACTTCTTTAAACAACTTTTATAATTACTAATTAATAAAACAAATATGAAATAAATTAAACTGGTTAAATGTTATAAATATTTCATAAAATGATTTCAAAATAAAACTGCGGAGCTGATGTAATCTGTCTCTGATATGCAGATTTATAAATGTAATTAATATTTATAAATATATTATTCACACAGTTGTTATATCAGAGCTCGACCATTGAAGGTTGAAAATAAAGTAATACTTTTCTAACGATTCGGTACTTAAAAATTACGCTGTTTCCAGTAAATAGTTTAAACCAACAGAGTTCGGTGATATATAAGGTATAGCTAATATTTATGTGTAAAATATCATGATGTTCGCTATTTTCATATACTTGATATTTATTTTCTAAATACTGTGTATGATATTTTCAGTCAAATAAGTGTAAATGAATTTTTCAACTGTTATTAATTGTGCCCTTTTTTAGAGCTAGAAATATATTTTCCTAGTTTGAAGTTGATAATTTAAATGTAACTATGTTAAAATTCCTGGGCACAGATGTTATATACAAACCATGTTGGCGCAATTACAACAAAATTGCAATTTTTAGCCTCACATGGTAAACCGATTATTTTGTTTATATATTTTTATTTTTGTTCTATAAATTATTTTTACTATATTTATCAATAGAAAAGTATCAAAGTAACATATTTATTTACATCAAACTACCATTTATTTATTTTATTATATTATTTTATTTTTATATTGAAATAAAAAATCACGTGCTATTATTGCATACTATTTGTAACTAATATTCCAAAACAAAGTTTTCGCCAAATTGGCGAGAAAAAAAAAATTCAACATGGTGCGTCTGTGCCAATTCCTGACATGCTCATACTTTTCTCTCGTTTTTTAAACATTAAAGTATGAAACAGATCCCTATTTCTGTATTATTTTTATGCTGATATGATTAAAATTTGGGTACTTTCATGTTATCACGGGTTCCAAAGATGAATCGCCAAGCGACCAAGATTTATCGCCAAATTATAAAGCATGTATGGCATTATAATAATATATGATATATATATAACATTTCTTGACGTATATGTCCAAGTTATAGTCATATATAATGCATATATGATGTATATATATGACATGTGTACATGGTGTCAATGTTGAATTCTTTCCCCCCCCCCCCCCAATCATCAGATAACCATTTTATAGCACTCAACTGCTGAGGCATCAGCATTTCTCGGACATGCCAGTTAATTCGGCCTTTATAGCATTATTTTTTTTTAGAGATTATATTACAAAAGGAAGTTTATGTTATCTTTCTGAATTTAATTATATATTATTCTAAATTTTTCTCAATTCATAAAATAAAAATTTGTGTTTTGTCAAATTACATATATATATTTTTTTACCTGCGAAATGTTTTCTTCGTTACTAGATTTTATTAAATTTGTTAAGTACAGGTCGTATATGACATGTGTATACGATGTACATATGGCATATATAAGTAACAACACATGCATTATTAAAGGGCTGCTTCACTGAAACTCCCGATCATGAAATCTAATGTTAGTCTACGGGGGAAATTTAGAAGCGTGATTACTCATTACCTAATATAATTATTAAAACAAGATTTTCACCATCAGAAAGTAGGCATCAGATGCCAACAGTTTACGTTTTAAAAATTCTCTCTTTTAAATCGTTAGTATTCCTAAGAAGATGATAAAATTTCATCTCCCCTATTCAACCTGTAAATATCCACAAATTGTATGCTCGTAATTTATATTAATTCAAATTTGAATTCTTATGCCTTCCTTAGATGTCAGCGATGGATAAAGCTTATATTGGAATTCAGGAAAAGAGTAAGTCGGAAATCGGTTTGTATAATAATTACAGACTTTGTGGTGATCGCTCTATATCATCATGGTAATGAACTTTAATGACACCAGAAGCACACACTCTGCAAACAGCTATCTTACTCTAATATCTCAAGATGTAAATATTTTGCATCTGTGAGCTGTATTTTATTATTTCAATTAAATATAAAGTATCACAAAATAATATAATTTTGAAACATTCATTTTTATTTATTGTTTGTTTTTAAATGTTTAATAAATGTGTTTGTTCTTTTAAATGATCATCTTTATTGTCTATCCACCACATAACATTGTTATCCTTTTGCAGTTAAGTTAATTACTTTGATTAAATGTTAAGTAATAGGAGAAGTCAGTAATAAGAAATAAGGGGAAATCCCTATCTTACTTCTAATTTTGAAGTAATGTTCTTTAATCGCAAATCTTTAAGTAAAAAATTCAATATCATGAAAAGCAACTTCATTTGAGAATTCACTTCTGCTCTTGTAGTGATATTACTTTACTTTTTAATGTATGATATTTTTACCGATGGTATAAATGTACCTTACTAAATAACTATACTTTATTATTTAAAAGTTTTTTTTAATATATTGTCTTGAAAAAATATATATCGTAATATCTAAAGATCTGATAAGAATTCTTTGAAATAGTCAAGCAATGTGGTGATTTTTAGGTAGCTTTCAATACAAAAAAGTATAAAGCTACTTATTGCAGCCGTTCGGAGGAAAGCAGTTCCGGAAAATTTCGATATATTTTCACCGATCATGACCCCCAGACCCCAAAACCACCCTCCGTTCAAATGTTGATTTATATATATATATATATCTGACCTATGTCATACGATAACGCTCGTATTTATAAATTAATTTTGATGAAACTAATTGTGTGTATTAAGCTCACCAATGTCTCGACCGAGTTCGTTGGCCAGCTTGGTCCGCCATTTTGTTTCAAGATGGCGGACAATTAAAAATTTAAAACTAAAATAAATATACAATAAAGTTAAAAATTCAAATTTATTTTTTAATTCAGTGCTGGCCTTGAAACGAGGATTCCAGAGCATTTTTTGTTTTACCTCTATCTTAAAAAACGGCTGAGATAGAGCAGTTTGAAATTCTAGGGTGGCTGACATTTTGAAACAAGACAGCACATTACAAAAATTTTCATTGTTGTAATAATTTTCCCAATCAAACGCATAAAACTATATATTCATATCCGTTAGCGCCAAATTCTTGCCAAACTTGGCGACATTTGGCGAAATATCGCCAAATTTGGCGACCAAAATAAGTCTTCATAAATGAAGCCAATTTGGCTATTGCTCAATAATTTGGTGAATTTCTTATTCAAATTCAGTATTAACGAATCTTTTGTAAACGTTTTATTTGCATTTTAAGTTGCTGTTTTCGTGTAACATTAGCTAAAATTTTAAAACGAAGATATAGGAAAGCTACCTTTTCCTCCCGGTACAGGCCGGAAGGACTTTTTTCTTATGTATTATATTTATTCTAGAACCATTTTAATTTATGTAATCTTGTGTATATCTAAACTATGGTAAGCTGATTAAAAATAAGATCTATCATTGATGTAAATCAATGTTGAAATTTTATTCTTGAAAAATTTAAACGACCTTCACGTTATTTAGATTAAATAAGCCAAAATTTTTGTTCTACTATGCTTGATAAATTAATACTACTGTTGTTTATTCTATAATATCTTTCAACTTTTATCTATGTTTGTTTCACAGCGTTTGAAAGCACAAAATACAGATAATAAAGGCTGGAAGTCTACATATGTTTATAAATGATCAATAAAAAAAAAAATATATATATGTTTTCTCTTGAACAGAAACTTGAAAATTCTTTTAATAATATAAATAGATAAGATTTTTTTTTCTTTTTCTGCTGATTGTAAATTTATTAAAACATCTTATTAAAGTACCTGAAAATACCATGTTCACTATAATATTCTACACAAAGACACATATTAATGCTTCTACTTAATAGTAATAATTAAGTAAAGTACTAAATAAAAATTAAAGAATACAAATAACTGCTATTTTTATGTTAGCTGGGTGCCAATGATTACATCTCTATATAATTGACATCCGGCTAACATAAAAAATACCAAATATATTTAGAAAGATTCTTTCCTCCAAATGAATAATAATACTAAAAAGTACAAAATGATTGAAAATTTTTTCAGGTGTACAAAATACTTTACATCTAGATATGAGCTGACAAAAAAATAAATTTTATTTGTATTATTTGAGTTATAACAATAGAAAAGATACAAAACAATCTGAAATAAAAAGTACTTTTTAATGTATATTTGTAAAGTAAAATTGGGGAAATTGTGTTTGAAGTTAAAGATTATCTGATTTCTAAACAATTGTATACAGTATTTTTTTTTCTAAATATTGTCTTAGTTTACTTTTAAATGATAAAAAAAATCCTTAATTAAAAAATCTGATTTTAATTTTTGAAAAGTTTTTTTTTTCTCCCTTTTTTTCACACTTTGATCTAAAACAACCCTTGAACATCCTTGAAAAGTGCTTGAATTTTATTTGATATATTTGTATTTTGAGAAACAACTAACTTAAACATAAAAAAATATGTAGAATTTTACCTTTTTAAAAACACTCCATACAAAATGAAATGCATTAAATTTAATATTATTATTATTTTTGTTTATGTGTACCGTGAAGGTCAGTGTTAAAACAAAAATTCTCCTCCAAAAGGGGAGGGGGGGGGTGAACATTGCACTTCTACAACAAATATAAACATAAAATCGTTCTCAAGTGTATGAACCATGAACTTTGTCGTTTTATCTGTGTTTTTAGAGACAACTTACTTATGATATAACTTTAAACATAAAAAATTATATTTATAAGCATAAAACCACAAATCCTCCACTGTGTGTATCCCAAGCCTTCTGCTGAATTCATCACTGCTAAAACGAGAGAATAGTTAGCATTAAACAATGTTTTTGAATTATGTCTATTCAGTTGCATGTTGATAATTTTTCCAATTCATTTCAATTAAGAAAACCATTTAAAGATAAAGCTAAATTGTTTTCACCAGATTTGTTTTACATTTATATGACAATTTACATTTTTCACACACACAAAAAAAAATAAAAAAAAAATGTGCTTTTAAGGGTGCGGGAACATTTTAGCAGGCGAAATGGTTTGTTTTCGACAATTTTGCTTTTGTTTTTATCTTGACTGAATATATTAAGGATACGTATACACGCAGATTACAAATAAACAAGAAGTATGCTATGTATATTATGAACATAAAAAAGTGTACTTGTAACAAATAAATAAAATTTAAAGATGACAATACGTTAAATTGGACCATTGTAATACAAACATACCAAAGTAATCTATTTTATGATCTTAACATACTTGAATTATTCTTATTACCCATTTATCTGTAATTCTGATTGTGTGAATAGGCATGCAAAAAAGATTCTTAATAATATTTAAGTTAGATAAAAGGAAACAAAAATAGTGTCCAAGAGGTGAGTATTTTCATCTGTCATTGTTCTTACTCCTTATAAGGAAAAAGTCTTTATGATACGGGATTTTTTTCTGATTAAAAAAATATATATATTTCCATAAAGAAAAGAAAGTTACTATTTTACAGAGGTATTTTTACCTTTTTCAAGATTCCCGAATGAATAATTCAGAAATGTTTCTTTTTTAAAAAGGAATGTTTTCTGTCTATTCTTTCAAAACTGTTTTGTGTGAATTGAAAGTTATACAGATTTATAGGAATTGATTCTATTATTAAAGATGAGTTTACTTATTGATTTGGGAAGCTTTTGTTTATACATAAGGAGAGATTTCATTAATCTACAGGAATTTATTCTGCATTTAAAGATAAGTTTCTGAATCAAAAAGGAAAAGTTTCTTGACAGAAAGAAACAACTTTCTATTTTTCCAGATTTTATTCCTTGTAGATTCGGAAAAATTTTCTTATCGATAAGGGTAACTATAATTCCATTTCCAACAGGAAACTTTTTCATTTTTTTAAGTGCACAATCTTTGTCATTGTACCTGTGTTTTGAAATACAGCTTACTTATAATGTCTTATAATAACAATTTTAACATAATATAAAAATAAAAGCATAAAATTGCAAATCATCTGGTGTATGTGTACCCTGCCCCAACCGCTGAATTCATCTCTGATATAGTATATAATTCACATACTAGAGGCAATGATTCGATTAAATTTAACATATGCCACAGAGAAATCTATACAAATGTTGATAGTTAACTATCTGCTAATTAGTCATTAAATACATATATTGGGTTATTTAGAAAGTTCCTTCTGCTTAAGAATTTGTACCAGAAAATTCTGCCTGTCAATTATTAGACATTAGCTATCTGATTTAATGTCTAATAATAGAATTTTCCGGTACGAACCAACTTTCCGAGCAACCCAATAGTTACATTAAAAGTTTGAAGTCTTATTATTTTTTAAAGTAGCATTTTAGCTGCAGTTTACTAAATTATTAAAATCATAAGTTTTCTTTTTCTTTTCTAAAGTATATGGTGGATATTTGAACCAAAAAGTGCAAGAATTTTTTTTTACAAAATTTCATGATGATCTGTTTTTACATAAAATATTTATTTAATGAAAATTCGTAGTTTTTTAAGAGAGAAGGGTCAATTATATTGATTTCTTTAAATAAGCTTTTTACTAACAAGGGAACCTCTTTTGGTGCAGCTCGCACCTAGCATTGAGACAGGGTGGCATTTTAAAGCCCTATATTACGAAGTTTGAGAATTGTTGAAAATTTTGTGTTAAAATCATTTTTTTATTTTACAGCAGCATAACTTTCAGAAAATGCAATTTTCGAGACCATTTATTGGACTATTAGCAGAGAAGTTTTTTAAATACTTTAAAATACAAATTAGTTAATAGTAAGAATAAAATATTGAAAGAAGTTTAAAAAACTCTTTAAAAACCTACGAATTTCATTTTGAAAATTTTCAACATAATTGCATTTTTGGTGGCGTGACATTGACTGTAGACTTTATTCAGACAACCCTGGACGAATGTCATACTTTTCTGCTGTGTCAGTAGTGGTTTCGATTCATAGAACCCTATTGGCGACTTGACTCGCTTTTGGCATGAAATTATCAATTAAAAATCCAATAATGAAAAAATAATATAGTATAAAAAAATTAAAAATATGATTTTAACAGAGAAATTTTGTCAGTTCTCTAACTTTTATGTATAGGGCTACGAAATGTACCATGTATGGATGCTAGGTGCGAGCTGCACCAAAAGTGGTTCATTTGTAAATATAATTTTTAGCAACTAGAACTAGATCAATGTATTAAAAACAAGAACAAACAATTATGTGTGATTATGAAACACTTTCCAACACAGCCAGAAAATTGTAATGAAACTTCACCGTTAAATAAGGTGAAGGGAGATATGTAAGTAAACATTATAGAAAACATATAACATATTGAAAAATACAGTTCTCAAAATTACATTCCAGTGTTAAAAAAGTAGTCGAATTATTTTGTGCAGCCCTGTATATGATCAATAGATGGGGATATATAGCATGATAAAATTTAGTTCAGTTAGAATATTCACATTTAGCAATTTTCACTAACCAATGAAAATGCACTCAAAATCTTTTGCACAGCCCTGCATATTATCTGAAGCTTTTGTACACACCAATAATTAAGCTAAAAGGCAACTTAAAATTCACTCGCAGCAATTACCAACCCTAAACGACAATGTATATTTTTCTTTGTGTAGCTCTGTATATGAATTTATTTATATACTACAAACTTTTATTAGTCTACTAAACATAGTTCAGCAGGAAAATGGTTAACACAATTAAAAACTACCCTTAAGTAATTCACTCCCATAATCTGTAATACTTACGGATTCCCTTGTGTAGCCGTGTATATGAACACACGTATATGAACACAGTATACGTGTATATGAACACAGTTTATAAACACACGTACTATGAAAAAATTTAGTTAAACTTAAAACGCAAACCAAAGTTGAAACCCACTTATCACACATTGACTCTAAATAACACACATGTACTGTAACTGGTATCTTTGTGTCTCCCTGTAAATAAACGCAATTCACACCACTTTGATGAGAGAAATTAATAAGTGCACCTCAGTAATGCATATAATTTTCGTTATGTTTGAAATAGTGAAATATCACTATATTAACCTACAAACGATTTTCCCCCATAGAACAATGTGTAACAGAATTCTTTTGTTTGACCCTGTAAATGAATAATTAATGTTTTGCATACCATATTCTACAAAACGCCTGTTTTGATGTGCTTCATAATTATATATCAATTTCATCATGTTTTAAATGACGTAGCATCATCAAAATGCACTTGAAATGATTATTTCCCATTGACTGTAATGTAACGTAATATTTTTGACTGTCCCTGTAAAAAAACTATAAGTTGAAATAGGGACACATGCTATAGTAAACGACAAAAATTTCAGGGCAATTCGAGTATATTTATGAGAGTTAGAGCATGGACAGACAAACCGAAGTCATAAACCCTTTTCAACTTGGTTGGACAGTGTTAAAAAATGATATGCTGAATACAAAATTGTGAGATGTTATGGGTAATTTAACCTGCACTTCCTTTAAATGCTTGCTAATTACTGGGGCTTTTTACATTAAAGCTAAAACTATTATGAAAATAAAAATAAAATTGGAATTTTAAATATTTCTTTGTATATATTTTTAACAAAAAACTAATAATTTATCAAAAATATTTCATGATGTTAAATTTTATTTATTCTTTTCGTTTTATATTTTATTTATTTTATGAAAAAAATTCTGATAAATTGTAAAATTTTTAATTGCATAGTTCTTAAAAATCCAATAAAATATAAAAATGTTCAGTTTTTTTTTCTATTCTAGTTATCCTGTATGCATAAAATCTTTAAATAATCTTCATTCTTATTGAGTAAATATTTCAATTACTAGATTTTAAATTATTATTAAATTGCTAAAAAATCTCAAAAACATTTAACATCATGAAATTTTGTTATAAAATATTCTTGTTAAACTATCAGTTTTTTGTTAAAATGTGTACAAAAAAAATATTTAAAATTCCAATTTTCTTTTATTTTCATTATAATTTTAGCTTTAATGTAAAATATCCCAATAATTAGCAAGCTTTTAAAGGAAGTGCAAAAACAAAAAATCGATACAAAGGATAAAAATCGTATAAAATATCGATATAAATAAATCGTATCGTTTCTCTGCGACGCACTTCTGTTTTGTCCTCCTTCCGCAGCAGAGGAATGGCGCTAGTGTCCCCGCTAACAAATTTAACACTATCTGACTGGGCTTATTATTTAATGGCTTTGCTCTTCCCCGATGATGGCTTTAAGTTTAAAGCCGAAACATGTAGGATTTTAGCTCTTTTATGAGTTTAAAACAATTTTTACACTGATTTTAGCAACTAATAAGCACAATTTGTGCAATTTGTGTTTTTAAAATACTAGTTAACAGTGTAGTGTCCAAATGGATTCAATTTTGAAATAACAAACGTTTTTGAATTTGAATAACAAGGAAACTATAACTTCAAATAAGCTAAGCAGAGGATTTAAATTTTAAAATCATTTAATCTAGCAAATATTATGTCTAATCCAATTCATTTTCATCCAAATTAAAGTTCAAAAAATAGTTATCTTTAGTATACATAGATATGAATGCTATTACAATTTAAATCCTTTAATAATAGTGTTATTCAACAATGAGACAAATAACGTTTGGTACAGCTGTCGTAGACGCACCGGGGTATCTTTTTGGTGCCAAAATGGCAGTTTTATATCCATGCAACCTGCCAATTTTGGCGAGATTTTGCTTCGTATGGCAACCCGATGGAGAAGATTCCGTGTGTTTTATAATAAATGTAATGTTTTTTTTTTAATAATAAATTAAATATTGTGTATTTTATAATAAATTAATCATTGAGTGTGTTTTATAAAATAATAATTTTTGTGTGTATTTATAATACAACTTGTGTGTGTTTCATGATAAAATAGACTGTTTCATAATACAATAACACTAACATTCTGTTTTAGTAAGCCAGGCCTAACAGGTACCCGAAAACGGGGTTTTCTCGCCAAAATGAAGCAAAAAAAAAAAGAAATTTCCCCAACCCCCGGTGCGTGTTCCAAACTTTTTACTGCAGTGAGACATTTTAGCGTGCTGAAACTTTCTATGAAAATTTCTTTCAAGTGAAACACTTAATCGTTAATGTTTCGTAAATTTGTATTTTAAACTGTCTACATTTGAAAAGTATCTCATATATTAATATTTTGCTGTTAAAATATACGTATTCATAATACTTTTTAATTAATTAAAAACTAGTCGTTGGGGGCCAACGTAATACTTACCCATCATGGATATGCATAATATAAAATATTCAAAAAAAAAAAAAAACATGTGTAAACTATTTATAAAATGCATTGCAAATCGAATAAAATCGTGGCTTGATGACGTCATAAACTTTAAATGCTCTTTTACTCCAAAATTGATAACCATATTAACAAACGGTTTACTGCGTCGGATGAAGCGTCTCATTTCCAATTAAAATATATCTTTGAATTGAAATTTGAATGAAATACAGGGTCAGGAAAAATCAAAGAGTGTGGGAAATAGGATTACAAATATCTCAGCAACTAATTATCCGATCGACTTCATTCTTTGTGCAAAATTTATGTCTTTTATTGTCTTTTATATTCCTTACTTAAAGTAAACAATTTCGAAAAAAAATATATACCTTTTATCAGAACGAATATATCGAGAGTCTGAGAAAAATAGTTTCGGTTAATCGAGGTTACTGAAATTCAATTAGCTTCTTCCCATTATTACATACTAAGTACACACCAAATTTCAAGTCCCTATCTCGATTTGTTAGGGAGATAGAGCGTTTACAGACACACAGACACACACACAGACGGACGGACGACAATTTTTTTTTCAAAAAATATGTTTTTAGGAATTTCCAGTGAAAATTTCGATTTTCAAAACGATTACAAGACCTTATACTACGTATGATGGGTACGTAATATATGTAAAAATGTATGCTCGTTAGTAGAATAGAACGTAATGTGCCGTGAAGAATTTTCACAAATAACTTTTCTCCTTCTATATGTGCTAATCTATTTTTAATTTTAAACTTCTTTTAAGTGTTTTTTTTTTTATTCGAGTTTTAACTGTGCATTTCTTTTGTAGTTTTCAATTTTTTATTCTCGCACTATTCATTATTACGCTTAATGGTAAGATGAATGCATTGAAGTAAAATAAAAAGGATATGAACAAAAGACTAGATAAATTTTCATCCGCATTTATCTTAATTCTACAATATTTTACTATGTATTTTAAATTGATTAATGTGGTACTTAAAACACCAAAAAAAAAAAAAAAAATCATACATTATAAAGTTATTCGTTGCATGGTAATTTAATTTTCTGCAAATGCTTTTTACTGACAGTTTATTTAATTTATCAAAGAAGTAAAGGTTTTTTTTCTTAAGCATAATATAAATTTAATTTTGTTAAGTGACTAAAAATTATGTTATCCATAAAAGCTTTCCTAGGATGCATATGTTTACATTAAAAAATTAGTGCCAGTAAAAAAAAAAATGTATCTTAAAACAAATATATTGAAACAAAGACCAAAGTACGGTTTATTTTATGGATAAGATTGTGTATGAAATTAGTGCAAATGAACTTTTACTAATTCTACACAAATAATTTTTTATTAACTTCTGGGCAGCGAGGACAAATATTTTTATATATATATATACAAAATGACGGTAGAAATCCACTTATTCCGTCAAAATTAGAGATTATGTCAATCCAAAACGGAATTTCTCTTCACCGGTACATTTTATTAGTTGTAACAGTGTAAGAATTTAAAAGTCCTTCCGGCCTGTACCGAGAGGAAAAGGTAGCTTTCCTATTTGTTCGTTTTAAAATTTTAGCTAATGTTACTCGAAACAGCAAGCTAAAATTCGAAGAACCCAATTACAGAAAATTCGTTAATACTGAATTTGGATGAGAAATTTGCCCAACTATATTCAAGTTGGCTTCATTTATGAAGACTTTTTTGGTCGCCAAATTTGGTGATATTTCGCCAAGTGGCGCCAAGTTTGGCGCTAACGGATATGAATATATATAGTTTTATGCGTATGATTGGGAAAATGATTACAACAATGAAAGATAACAAATTGCGAGAAATCGCGTTCACTAAAACTCATAAATTCATCGTTGGTTTTTTGTAATATGCTGTCTTGTTTCAAAATGTCAGCCACCCTAGAATTTCAAATTGCTCTATCTCAGCCATTTTTTAAGCTAGAGGTAAAACAAAAAATGCTCCGGAATCCTTGTATTAAGGACTAAGACTAATAAATTTGATAATAAATAATATTGATAATAAATAATATTGAAAATAAATTTGAATTTTTAACTTTTTTGTATATTTTGAAACAAGATGGCGGACCAAGCTGGCCAACGAACTCGGTCGAGACATTGGTGAACTTAATACACACAATTAGTTTCATCCGAATTGATTTATAAATACGAGTGTTATCGTATGACATAGATCAGATATATATAAATCAATATTTGAACGGAGGGTGTTTTGGGGGTCTGGGGGTCATGATCGGTGAAAATATACCAAAATTCTCTGGAATTGCTTTCGTCCGAACGGCTGCAATAGGTAGCTTTATACTTTTTTGTATTGAAAGCTACCTAATACAAAGGAATTATATTATATCTGCACAAAAAATTATTCTTAAAATTCAGTACAGAGAATCTGAAAATTATTAGAGGAACTATTTAAGGCAAATGACACGTCCAGATGAACAGTTCTTTTTAACACTTTCCAAATTGTTTTAACACTTTCTAGTTGAAAAGTGTTTGTGAATTCTGTTTGTCTTTTTATCTGTCTGTCCGAGCTCTAACTTGCGTAAATATTGTCGGGTTGCCATATAATTGACATATAATATTGAGATTTACTATGACATTTTCGGTATTGAAAACGTGTAGCATTCATAGGTCGTTTACACGGACACTCAAAATAATTCATTATGATCTGAGGGAAAAAAATCGTTTGCAATGTTTTTAATGATGTTACACTATTTCAAATATATTTAAATTGATATACATCACTGAAGTGCGCGACAAGATGCTTACTGTTGAGAATGGTGAGCATAGCATTTATCATTCATATACAGGGGCACACAAAATTGTTCAGTTACAGTACTGTCTATGAGGGATAATTGGTGGGAGTGCAATTTCGTTTGAAGTATGGGGCATTCCACATCAAATGAAACAGTAAAAATTCAATATTTAACTCACCATCACCGATTTCAACGAAACTGGGTATGTGTGTTCTTACTATTATTATATAATCACCAGTAACATTTTTTGCTCCTACGTAAATTAGTTTTTGAGAGAAAAAAAATAAAAATTTTAGAAAATTGCCATGAGTTGGCACTTTTGACTATTTTATTTTCTAATGTAAGTGCAAAAGACATTATTACTGTTGAATGCATTATGTAACAAATACCTATTATTTAATACTTTTAAATAGTAACTATTTCTATTAAATGTTATTTAATATAAAGTTTTTTTTTCATATATAATAGTAACGTTCTATGGAAATCTGTGGATTTATCTGCATTTGAATCAAGTAAAGTATGCGAATAAAAAATGTATAACCATGTTTGTGTATAACTGCAAACCAAAAAAAAAAAGATACAAACAAAATAGACACTGATAACGATATCAGTAGGGGAGGGTCGAGAAATGTTAAAGTATGATATCTTAAGGGGGGGTGTAGGTTTAAAATTATCAAAATATTGATAACGTTATACATGTACAGCCTCTAAGTGGGATAGAGCTGCCGAGCCAGAAGCTGACCTTCTTCCCTTAAGGCAATTAGTCGGTCAACTTCCGAATTCCCTTCGATAACGTTAAACCTGTGGGCATATAACGCATTCGTATATTTAAAATATCTCTTCAGGAAATTAATAGTTTTAACTTCTTTTTTCTTTATACTCTTTTTAAAGGATGTCTCTTTTTTTCTTACTTGTCAAAATATTTCTAAAATATATTGATAATTTCATGTGAAGTGTTAAAATCTTACTTACAGTTCGTCAGATTTTAACACATAAAATATTAAATTGTGCATAGATTATAAATATTTTGAGAACTAAGAAGGAAAGATACATCATTTAAGAAGAGTGAACCGAAAAAAGAATATACGAGGGGTGTTTTTTAAGTAAGGGCCGTTTGAAAATAAAAACCTACCGAAAGAAAATTTTCAAAAACCAAATTTATTTTCAGATTCTACATACATATCTCTATTTTTCAACATAACTGCCAAGTTTGTTTAAACACTTATCATACCTTACAACTTGATTTTAAACACTCTCTTCAAAGAAACTTGCCGCCTGCTCCGATAACCAAGAATGGTCACGGCCGTTTTCACGTTTTCGTCATCGTTGTAGTGGTGGCCGCCGAGATGATGTTTGAGATAGCGGAAAAGATAGAAATTGCTGGGCGCAAAGTCGGGCAGTAGGGTGGGGTGGGAGGGTTCAACATTTCCCAGCCAAAAGAGTCCAATAAATCTCGGGTCTAAGCTGCGGCGTGAGGCCTTACATTGTCATGGATTCGCAAAGGTCTCTGTCAGCATAGTCTCTGTCAGCGTGTCGCGTCTTCTATTTTGAATCGCTCTGCATAGCTTTTGCAGGGTTTGGCCGTAGGTCGCACGGGGTGGGCGATTCGAAAATCCTGAACATTTTAAAAACACAGAACACACCGTATAGGTTACCTACACAGCTGCAACTGAGCACAGTTGTTCCCAAGGAATGCCGGGACACGACGCAAGCATACTCGGTGCGGCGCGTGCGCTTCCTATTAGTGTATACAACAAAACGGCCCTTACTTAAAAAACACAACTCGTAAAAATACAGCGTGTCCGAGAAAGGTCTTTATCATTCTAAAAATTAATAAAAAAAAATACTAACAGGTGGAATGAAATGCAGTTTGCTGCAGGAGAATCAAGACATCTACCAGTTTTTTCCTGCTCTGCTCTCTGGACATGTTCTGTACGTGAATTACTTAATAGAGTGTTTCCCGAACGATGAATTTTCGCGGAGGACCCATACCTTGGCCTCCACGATAGCCCGACATAACTCTACTGGATTTCTTTTTGTGTGGTTATGTTAAAAACAGAGTTTATCAAACACCTGTTTCTGATATATCCGTTTTAAAGGAAAGGATACAATTAGCAATCCTCACTGTTACACTGCCAATGTTAAAAAACATTTGGAGAGCAATCGAGTGCAGACTCGACATTCTTCGTGCTACTAACGGTGCTCAGGTACAGCTACATTGAAGGTACTGTTCAAAAAAAAAAAAACACTATTAATGTTTAGAATGATAAAGACCTTTCTCGGACACACTGTATTAATTTCTTGAGGATATATTTTAAATATACGAATGTATTCTACGTCCATAGGTTTAATATTAGCGAAATAAATTCAGAAGTTAACTGACAAACAGCTTTAAGGATAAAACAGTAGAGTAATTTTAAGAACAAATAATTCTTCCGTGGTTGTGGCGTCTTTTAAATGTAAGCTAATATCCCTCTGTCCAGTGCCTTCTGGGCATGGTATGCCGTAACAAAATGACCAAATTACATTGATCAATGGCATTGCAACATTGACAACGTACAATTATTTCTTTTTTAACGCCTTAATAAAAATTTGAAACTATTTCAAAGTGTTAAACTATTTTTTTTTTCGAAATAAAATATATGTCTATTATGTAAAATTCTATAAATGTATAGGGTGCGGTAAAAATCCTTGACTCATTTTGAAATTTAATAAAAAATCAAGAATATGGCATACTAAAATGACGTTTAGACGAAAATTCGAAAGTTGCACGAAAGTTTCGCTAAGTAAAAGATTATTTCAAAATTGGTCATAGATAGCGTAATATTTTGAAAGCTAAAAAAAAGAAACATCTGGAAAATTTAGTTTAAAAACACTCCCATACAAGGCGCTATGCATTCTAATCTGTAAACAAACACCAAAACCACAAAAGTATTAATTAAGGACTATTTTTTGTACAATCTGCTACCATAATTCAATGTGTGGAATGTAATTAAGTACCGTTTGAATGTGACCATCCGTTGAAATATTCTGGTAGTTGTACAAAGTGTTGTGCAGTCCACCTCTCGTACGCCATTTTCTTTATTACTTACCCATCATACGTAGTATAAGGTAAGTCTTATAATCGTTTTGAATATCGAAAAAAAAAAATTGACGGATTTAAAAGTTTCAGATACTGGAGATTCAGAAAAACATATTTTCAGAAGAAAAAAAAAATGCCATAAAAAAATTGATAACCATATTAACAAACGGTTTACTGCGTCGGATGAAGCGTCTCATTTCCAATTAAAATATATCTTTGAATTGAAATTTGAATGAAATACAGGGTCAGGAAAAATCAAAGACTGTGGAAAATAGGATTACAAATATCTCAGCAACTAATTATCCGATCGACTTCATTCTTTGTGCAAAATTTATGTCTTTTATTGTCTTTTATATTCCTTACTTAAAGTAAACAATTTCGAAAAATTTTATATACCTTTTATCAGAACGAATATTTCGAGAGTCCGAAAAAAATAGTTCCGGATAATCGAGGTTACTGAAATTCAATAAGCTTCCTACCATTATTACATACTAAGTTCACACCAAATTTCAAGTCTCTATCTCAATTTTTTCGGGAGATAGAGCGTTTACAGACACACAGAATTTTTTTTTCTAAAAATATGTTTTCCGGAATCTCCAGTGTCTGAAACATGTAAATCCGTCAATATTTTGTTTTTCGATTTTCAAAACGGTTACAAGACTTACCCTATACTGCGTATTATGGGTAAGTAAAAACTAAAATATTAATATCCGTTTAAACTTGTGGTATATAAACATTCTTAATTACACTGCATTCGCTATCTAGTGAAATAAAGTACATTAAAACGCTAAATTCTGATTCAGCTAATGCATATTTTATAAACACTTAACTTTTTGACGTGAAACACTTTCTACAAATTCTAAGCAGTGACCTTTCAAGACATGTATTATAGAGGCAAAATAAAAATGTGTCATAAGTCGATTAAGTGTAAAACTATTTTATAAAATAGAATGAAGAACACTAAAAATAACTTACACATACTTGCAGAAACGTAATTTAAAAGAAATATTGAATGTTACGAAATATTAATTTTATAACGTAATGAAATGATGTATTCTTCTGAAGCCAAAATAATGGTTGAATATGTTTTATTAAACAATATATAATTACTTTTATAATATGTAAAAGTATTTTAAAAGACAGCCTAAGTATATTATTGCATTTACCATGAAGTAAAGTGTAAGAAATCATGAGAGATATTGTAAACATAAAATATATGGAATTTTATTTTATTCAGCACCGTAAATGATAGAAGAAGGGTTATTATTAGAAGGCTTATTTAAAGAAAAAGAAGGGTTATTCTAAGATAATTTCCATTTATAAGTGACTTCTGACAAAGGCAGTTGTGCAATTCGATCGTGTACTTATTTTTTAATGTAAGTACATTGATGACCTTTAAACGGAAGCTTCGATTTTTTTAATTCTATTTAAAGCTTTCCAACATAGTTGAAAAATGTTTATGAATACAGTTCGTCTGTTCGTGCTCTAACTGTAAGAACTACTCGGATTGCTATGTAATTTTAATACGTTATTAAGGTTTACTACAGAATGTCCTGTCTGGAAAATTAAACGTGTAGTTCGGTTACAGGGACACACGAAATATTCCGTTACATTATGTTCAATGGGGAAAAATCGTTTTCGGTACATTTTAATGATGTCACGCTATTTCAAACAAAATGACATTGTTATGCATCCCTGCGACGGAATACAACATTCTTCTCAGTAGCGTACAATACGTAGTATTTATAGTTCATTTACAGTGACGAACAAAATAATTCCATTACATTAAAAAACTATGGGGAAAATCGTTTGCGGTGCATTTTAATGATACTTCAAACATAATGAAATTAAACAGGATCACTAAGGTGCACTACAACATGTTTATCGAGTGTGTAGCATTTATCGCTCATTTACAGAGACGCACAAAATTCAGTTAGAGGACTGAATATAAACAATAATTGCTGGAAGTTCTTTTTCCACCATTGTGTGCATTTTTAAACCTATATGTAAATTATGTGGTGTGTATAAGTTCTCCCTATCATAAAAAGGATGCACGAAATAGTTCGTATACATTACCGGAAATGTATAGTAATTGTATAAATAAATTTTTACTGATTTTGTGTTTTTTAATGTTAAATTGTCCATATAGAAATATAATTTCATTGCATGAAATAAATCATTCACGTACAAGTATAACTCGGGCCCAAAGGGTTCCCTACATTAAATTTATTAATTACTGTTTATAAATTTAAAAAACCCTACTACCACTTATTTTTTCTTAATTTTAGTTTCAGTAGATTCGGAAATAGGAAAGGGAGGGGACATGTTTTTCCCGTATATTTTCGACGATATCTCTGAAAATCTAATACCTAAAATTAAAACAAATATATGTTTCAGTTCGATGTTATGAGATCTTTTAAACCTTACCCTACACGATGAAAAATATTTTTTCAAGTAACTTAATTAATATCTCGGCTAATTTCCGACATTTTGTTTTCAAAAATCATTATCAAATATCCTTGGATAATTCTACGTCGATAGGTACATCCGGTGTCCGTCAACGCCCCCCGCTGACCGCCCAAAAAATAAAGTTTGTGTGTAACAGAAAAATGCGCTTTTCTCAAAAAGTATTTTACCTACACAAATCGCTATATAGTTTTCCTGCAAGATTTCAATAAACTCCTACTACCCCTAATTTTTTCATAATTTTATTTTCAGTAGATTTGGAAATAGAGGGAGTGGGGAACATATTTACCTACACAAATCGCTATATAGTTTTCCTGCAAGATTTCAATAAACTCCTACTACCCCTAATTTTTTCATAATTTTATTTTCAGTAGATTTGGAAATAGAGGGAGTGGGGAACATATTTACCTACACAAATCGCTATGTAGTTTTCCTGCAAGATTTCAATAAACTCCTACTACCCCTAATTTTTTCATAATTTTAGTTTCAGTAGATTTGGAAATAGAGGGAGTGGGGAACATATTTACCTACACAAATCGCTATATAGTTTTCCTGCAAGATTTCAATAAACTCCTACTACCCCTAATTTTTTCATAATTTTAGTTTCAGTAGATTTGGAAATAGAGGGAGTGGGGAACATATTTACCTACACAAATCGCTATATAGTTTTCCTGCAAGATTTCAATAAACTCCTACTACCCCTAATTTTTTCATAATTTTAGTTTCAGTAGATTTGGAAATAGAGGGAGTGGGGAACATATTTACCTACACAAATAGCTATATAGTTTTCCTGCAAGATTTCAATAAACTCCTACTACCCCTAATTTTTTCATAATTTTAGTTTCAGTAGATTTGGAAATAGAGGGAGTGGGGAACATATTTACCTACACAAATAGCTATATAGTTTTCCTGCAAGATTTCAATAAACTCCTACTACCCCTAATTTTTTCATAATTTTAGTTTCAGTAGATTTGGAAATAGAGGGAGTGGGGAACATATTTACCTACACAAATAGCTATATAGTTTTCCTGCAAGATTTCAATAAACTCCTACTACCCCTAATTTTTTCATAATTTTAGTTTCAGTAGATTTGGAAATAGAGGGAGTGGGGAACATATTTACCTACACAAATAGCTATATAGTTTTCCTGCAAGATTTCAATAAACTCCTACTACCCCTAATTTTTTCATAATTTTAGTTTCAGTAGAGAAATAGAGGGAGTGGGGAACATATTTTTGCAGTACACTTTCAACGATATCTCTGAAAATATAACATCTAAAATGAAAACAAATATATTTTTGAGTTCGATATTACGAGATCTTTCACACAATATCCCACATGATATACAAAAACAAAACTTGTTTTTTTTTCGAATGACTTAATTAGCCCCTAAATTTTTCCTAAACATATTTGTGACTGGCTAATAATCTGAAAATATGTAGGTAAAAAGGCTTTATAACTTTCCTAAGTTTGAAATTTCCACGCCCCATAGTTTACGAGAAAAAGGGATGTGACAGACAGACGAACATGCACAGGAGTGATCTTATAATGGTTCCATTTTTACTTTTTAAGTACGGAATCCTAAAAATAAATAATAGTCTGTTAGTGTCGGAAAGCGTTTCATAATCTATACCTGATGCATGATTTTCCCATTTTTGTTTGTAGGAAAGAGTTGTTTTTGTTTCTCACCCAGCATAGTTTTCATCCGAATAAGAAAAAATAAATGTTTTTTTGAAACTTTACATGCTCTAGCTTTTGTAGAAAATCATTAAATGTTACGAAATTCGAATATGATGTTAAGCTACATATTACTACTTTATGTTTTTTAAAATAGCCGTCATATCATACATAGTTTTTAACACGGACACATCAAAACATTTAAGAGACTCAGTCACTTTCTGCATGTATCCCTGCTGAGGTTTTAACTTTCTTAATTGTTCCGTATTGTATTCTCCCCAGTAATTATTTGAAGGCAGTCTAATAAGTTACTAGAAATTCCGTAACTAGAAGTTCATAGTATACCAGAAAAGCTGCTTCCAATGTTGAACCCGACAGGGTTACCTTGTATACGAGGTAACACTGATTTGCTGTATCCAATTAGGAAAAAGGAAGCTGGGGATAAAGAGTTACATGCATATGCAATGGAATCTATTTATACTAGATACCCCATAAAAGAACGGCTTCACGTTTATACGGAAGGCTCCAGACTCTCTTTGGAAGAGAATGCGGGTGTTGGAATCTACTCTGAACTCTTCAAATCTTATGCATCCTTGGGAACAAACACAACACCGTTCGATGGAGAGGTGCAGGCTATCTGTATCTGTATTGCCACACAACAGCTAATTATACGAGAAAAATATTTCAAAAAAGCAGTTATCTTATCGGATTCAATCTCTGCTATTCAAGCAATAACTTCCTTTAAGATCCCCGACTAAAAAAGAATTGAGGACTGCAGGAAAATATTTAGAAAACAACTAAAAGAAAGTGGAAAGAAAGTGAAACTACAATGGATCCCGGCCAATTTGTGGAATACACGGGAGTGAAGCGGTTGACCAACTAGCCGAAATAGGAACTAAAATAATACAAGCACCAAGCAATGAAATACCTTTCAATTCAATATCAAGAATTATAAACAGAAAAATGGATTCTCAATATGGAAGGAGAAAACTAAATGAAATCGAAAATAAAGAATGGAAAAATGCAATATCTCATGTCCCTACAGCACCAAGAAGAACAAGTATTGCCTTATTTATACTTGCCACGGGACACGACTGTCTACCTAATTACCTTTTCAGATTTGGTATTCTTGAAAGTCCAAATTGCCCTATTTGTGGAGAGGATGTAATCTTGAATGCACAGCATTTACCACTGTGCCCCGCACTATCAAGTAACAGTATATCTGGCAGATATTGGGAGGCCAGGGAACTAATGAGGACCTCAGAACATCAGCCTAATTGAGTATTCCCTGTTTATAGTTGACTTTTTATTTTCTCTAAAGTCTCTTAAATGTCACTCTTGTTTCGTTAGTTGTTCTGTTTATTCTTCAATTGATTTGTTGGCATATAATATTGTATAGATGTTTGTCTAAGTGCTATTGCTTTGAAAAAAAAAACATTTAAGAGTTTAACACTTAATCCACATCAAAATGGGTGGTGTTTGTAACTATAAGATTAGAAGTGAATGCGTAAAACAATAAATGTTTGCCACAGTAAATTATGTTAAACTAAATTATTATCACGAAAATATGTCAATTGAAATGCAATAAATAAATATTAGTGCAATAAGTAATACTTGATGTGGGTCATAGTGTTTTTTAAAAATTTATTATAGTTATAAAATTTATGTATTACTGCATATACAAAATAGCAGCAACTATTTGACTGCAAATGTCTTCAAAATTTTCATCTAATACAAAAAAGTATTTAAATTATTATGCTCGATTTATTTCACGTATTCAAACAATCTTATGTATTTTATCAACAATAAATGTCACTTTAAATATTAAGTGTCTTATTTATGACTCTTCCTCCCCCCCCCCCCTCTTCAAATATATGACAAAATTTGAATCGTTAAAAGTTAAATAATACTGTGTAAAGAATGCCGTTTTAATTTCGAATAGTAACTATCCTCTTAACCATCATTTTTACTTGAAATATAACATAGTATATGTATAGAAATTTTTGGAATAACACAATGTTTTACAAAGATTGAAACAAAATTGTTTGAGATACTTACTGGAGATAACTAGCCAATATGAATTTAAAAAGTGTTCAAACTATCGTATAAAACAAGCTTATGTTAATGAAATAGTTGTCCCTTTAATTTTCATAAAGTTACATTTTTGAAATTTTTATACGAGAAAATTGTTCAATTAGATTTTTGTTTTCTTTTGTACCAGCCTGAACATTAATGCTTTAAAGAAATATGTATATCTGTATCTTAAAAATTAACTGAATTATACCACTTTTTCGTATAATTTAAATTTCTATTTCATCAATAAAAATAGAGACCATTCACATATTCATAATGACGTTATCTTGATCAAAAATATATTAACAAGTGTGCAAAAAGTTGCAACACTAATATATCTAAACACACACAAGATAATGTAAAAACACAGGTAGAGTTTTAAATCGTAATAACTAAAACAAAAAAGCAATTAACAAAGCAATTAACTAAGCATCCGAAAATGTTTTGTCTCATCTCGAATACTGAGATCTTCTAGTGATACATCTGTAAATATTTTGCAGTTCTGCACCACTAATGCTGTTGTAAGAATCGATATTTTGTTTAAAGTCACCTACATATCATCTACATACAACTACATATCATTTACTTTTTCTTGCAATATATCCCAGATTTACATTTTTAATTTCTTATATAATGCTCATAAAGTAATTTACATTTCGTAATTTTTAGAAGATACTTAAATAGCTTAATAGATACTATTAGAATTCAATTAAAAATATGTTAGTGCAAAAAGCAATCTATGAGAGGAAGGAAACATATTACTGAAAAAAAAAACATGAAAATGAAAGTGCTTATTTAAGTTTGTATTGTTTTTTTTTTCATTACTGAATTTAAGATATTTAGAAAAATATATTTTTTTATCAATTATAAAACCCGCTTCTATTGCCTCTAGTTTTAAATCTACTTTTTGCTCTTTTTTACACTCAAAACTTTGTAGTTTTGAACTATGTAGTTTAAACCTTTTTGTTATGCATAATCGGCAAATATTTATTTTCCTGGATCAGGAGTACTTCGTTATTATTGCATATGATAGATCGCCAAACCTTGTAGGAATTTTTTGTGCTGCCCATCAATATGCGCTTTTTAAACATTCTAGCAATTTTTTAAAAAAATTGGCTCAATTACAATGGTATTCTAAAATGTGTGGAAAACATATCATATTGACGTACTATATTGACTTATTATTGACGTTTAAAGAGTGATAGTGAAATTAAAAGTTAGACAAAAACTGCTTTTAAAACTATAATCTTTACAAATTAAATTAGGAGCCTGATATAATGTCCAGGTGAGCCAAAGGGTAAAAAATACAAATTTTTCAAATTTGTTGTAGAATTCTTCCTATAGGACTGTCATGCACCTGTTGCAATAGAAGTAACATACGAATTATTCAAGTAATCATCTCCGTAAATGATAATGTATTCTAATTTTTTTATATGTTTGAGGAAAAATATGCGTGTCAAGATGGTTATTTTTAAAAGAGAAAATACTATGATCTATGTCTGAAACCTTTTTAATAATTCATAGTAACTTGAGTAGATCGCAAAGACTATAGAATATACTAAATTCAATTTTTCCCTGCCGCTGTAAAGAAAAGTAGTGTATTATATAACGATTTCTTATGTTACTAGAGGGTTCTGCCCCTACGAGCTAAGCTCGCCAACCGTTTTGACACCACAAACTCTAAAAACACGCTAATTAGATCAACTCTAAAACGATTACGGAAGATTGAATTATGATTAAAAGACCAGTGGACATCTGCTGTAATCGGGTTTCCAATCATTTTCCTTTGACTGAGGGATTTTAAGCCGAATCAACTGTTGTCGAAACAGCTAGCAACTGTTTTCGAGATTTATTAAATAAGATCAATTAAAAATTTTAAAATCAACTTGTGTAAAATGGCTGTAAACAATGCCGCTGAATATCGGGGAATTTTATAATGGTGCTATATGAAAATTGGATACATCTCCATTATACCGTCCTTCACTGTGTCGCCAAAATATAGGATTTAACGCCAAAAGTGCTAAGTGCTTTACCGTGGCGTCACATTCAATTGACATCAGATGCGCTACACGTGTTTGATATGTCATCGACTGATTTTTAATTCGAGATTTATGTGCATTTCTAATGATATTTTACCCATTTATTAGTTATTTCGTTAATTTAAATAATAATTACGACCGTAATCGGCGCCACCATGATTTTAAAAGAGAAAAAGAGTTGAAAAAATGTTGCTAAGCATAGTTACGCACAACAGATCCGTTTCAACTCACGTCATAAACACATATCCACCAGCCTAGGGGGATAATTAAGAAAAATATAGTAAATAAATAAATATTTAAGATTACGTTTTTTTCTTATTCCATTAATGTATTATAAATTTTATTGTTTAAAGTTACTGATTGTTGACAATTTAGTGAGTGGGACTTTTTCTTATTTCTTGTACATGTATTTTTGATTCCAAAGGCAACATTCCTTTATTTGTTTTTTCGACGTTAGAGTTTGGCGAATAGTTTGAATATATACTTTTTTTGTCATCTAAAGTTGTCAACGATATAATGGAGAAGTACCGGAAATTGTTTTCAGTAAGACATTTTAAATGTATCGTTTCCAATATGACGTAATTTTAACCAAAGTTTTCTTCTTCTTCTTAAACGTAAAAATATAGTTTTTAATTGAAGAAAAACATGTTATTTAGGCTGTTTTAAAATTTGCAACAATAGGTAAAAAATGTCGTCGACATAAATGAATCCTTCATGGAAATATATTTTTAATTGAAACTGTTTGGAAATATTGTTATTTGAGCATTTTAAATATTGCGTAAGTTTCCCCATTTAAAGCTTTGAACGCGAAGTAATTTTATTATTATTTTCAAGTTTCATTTCTCTTTTTAATATTCACTCGCAAATTACTTTTTTATGACGTAATTTTCTCCATTTCTGCTTTTAACATGTAATTATTTAATTATTATTTTAAAGTTTTACTTTTGTTTGTAATAGTTTTATATATTAAAGGGAATGTTATTATTACAAATTGACACACTGGAAAAAATGAGTTCTCAAAATTCAGTAAAAGTACTCAATTTTAAATACGTCACATACTCAAAATAGCTCCGATCCAAATGGTCTAAAAATTGAGAAACACATGTACTCATTTTTGACTCCATGGATGTGCTCAAATATGAACCATTATGTGCTCATTTTTTATCTCATAGATGTATTAAAATATGAACTGTGCTCATTTTTGATGCCAAGGGTGTATTCAAATATGAACTGTGTGTTTTCTCTGTTAAATATTCAATATTTTATTTTCTTATTTCATGTAATCAGCAATACCTTCTGTAAATATTAAATTTATGTAAACATTAAATTATGCACAGTATTTTAAAATAATAAATTAGGACTTTACGTTGTATACTCAAATGTGACAACATGACAATATGTTGCTATCCAACGTACAGTTTATTCCGAGATTTTAAACAAAGATGTAAAAATTAAAATCACAAAAATAAAAATTATTCTCGACGTTTCGGTTAATCTTTAAAACATCATCAGAAGTTACTTTTCTTAAATACGAAACAGCAAAAAATTATTTACATGTAACATTATGGAATGAAATTTGCATAAAAACTGACTCAGTGACTCTTATCCAAAACTAAATTAAAGCAACGTTAATGCAAATATTAATATTATGTCAAAAAATCAAAGTAAAAGAGTTTATTTTAAATGTTTTTATGAAATTTCCGTTGCTTCCTGATTATTTTCAGTTTGAATATAGCTTTGATACTAACATGTAAATAATTTTTTGCTGTTTCGTTTTACGGAAAATTAACTCCTCATGATGGTTTTAAAGTTAAACCGAAAAGTAGAGAATAATTTTTAGTTTTGTGATTTTAATTTTTACATCCTTGTTTAAAATCTCGGAATAAATTTTACGATGGACAGCAAATTATTGTTTTTTTTCACATTTTAAAATAATTTAAAAGTGCTTGAAAACAATGTTCTTGGTCATAAAAATGTGAAGTAAAAGAAAATGGTGGCCAAGAGGTCCGATTAGTAACACGCGGGAAATGAAAATTTAGGTAAAAACATGGGCTGAAAAACATTTAGTAAAAGTTTCAAAACTAAAATAAGTTAAATGGGAATAAATTATTTTCTTGTCAAGTAGGCTCTTCCCCGACCCATCTCCTCCCAGATTACAGATTAAAGTAAAAATGTACTCACATTCTGACATTTATATCCCTCTCAAAAGTATTAACAAGAAACATTTAATTGATTATTTATTTAGGAAAAATAGCAATATTATTATCAAGATACCCAAATCAAATATTTTTATGACAAGAGCATTGTTTTCAAGCACTTTTAGATTATTTTAAAATACTGTACATAATTTAATATTTGCAGAAGGTACATATGCTTACATTAAATAAGTAAATAAAAAAATGTATTGAATATTTAACAGAAAGCACTTAGTTTTAAATTTGTCGGATGAATCTAATTTTCTTTTCACAAATATCCATGTCACTCTGCTCATAGACCGGACCGCGACTGCCTATGAATATAGGAAGCACTTATTCATTACAACAATGTAACCTTACGCATTATCATGGAGGCGAAAGATATAGTGCCTCCCGAGGAATAGAAATGTAATATTATTCCCTTATTTCAAGGATATATTGCATTATTTTCCTATTTATGAACATCTTTTATTCCGTCATTAATGAAATAAATCATTGCAAAATACAAAATTATCGTTTCCTTTGAGTTTGATAACATGTGATATTTCAAGATTGAGAAAGAAGAGGTTCATTTTTGATCCAAACATGCTCAAATTATCGTTTCCTTTAAGTTTGATAACATGTGATGTATCAAGATTGAGAAAGAATAGGTTCATTTTTTATCCAAACATGCTCAAATTATCGTTTCCTTTGAGTTTGATAACATGTGATGTTTCAAGATTGAGAAAGAATAGGTTCATTTTTGATCCAAACATTCTCAAATTATCGTTTCCTTTGAGTTTGATAACATGTGATGTTTCAAGATTGAGAAAGAATAGGTTCATTTTTGATCCAAACATGCTCAAATTATCGTTTGCTTTGAGTTTGATAACATGTGATGTTTCAAGATTGAGAAAGAATAGGTTCATTTTTTATCCAAACATGCTCAAATTATCGTTTCCTTTGAGTTTGATAACATGTGATGTTTCAAGATTGAGAAAGAATAGGTTCATTTTTTATCCAAACATGCTCAAATTATCGTTTCCTTTGAGTTTGATAACATGTGATGTTTCAAGATTGAGAAAGAATAGGTTCATTTTTTATCCAAACATGCTCAAATTATCGTTTCCTTTGAGTTTGATAACATGTGATGTTTCAAGATTGAGAAAGAAGAGGTTCATTTTTTATCCAAACATGCTCAAATTATCGTTTCCTTTGAGTTTGATAACATGTGATGTTTCAAGATTGAGAAAGAATAGGTTCATTTTTGATCCAAACATGCTCAAATTATCGTTTCCTTTAAGTTTGATAACATGTGATGTATCAAGATTGAGAAAGAATAGGTTCATTTCTTATCCAAACATGCTCAAATTATCGTTTCCTTTGAGTTTGATAACATGTGATGTTTCAAGATTGAGAAAGAATAGGTTCATTTTTGATCCAAACATGCTCAATTCGATATGCGTATATCGATTTACTCATTTTTGAATGCTTCATTTTTTTCAGTGAAACAATTTAAATAATGGACTTTTTCTAAATATGAAATAAATCTCAATAAAAATTATGAAATTTTGAATAAAATTAAAATTATCCTCAAGTAATTAGTCAAAATAAAAAATAATAATTACACTCTGCACACCGCAAGGTTATCAAGTATATCCTTTCAAAATATTAAATTCAAAATATTATCTTTTCAAACTAAACAGCAAAATAAGTCATAATACGCTGCCGTGCATGGGCGGTAGCATATTACTACTAATTTTACTGTTTATTACTATTAATTTTACGGTATAATGCTGGCAGATAGGAGTGTCAGTATTATACCGTAAATCAACATATTTTTTCCTGCAGTTTAGTATTGTGCGCCTTTACAATAATTCCAAATTTTATGGCAATTGGAATATCTCAAGAAATGAACAGACATCAACAGAGACAACCATTATGCTTTTATATCATAAAAAATATATATACGGGTCAATATCTATACAGACTACAAAATTAAGGCATAAAAATTCAAAGCTATCTGTTAAGAAACATTTAATCAAATTAATTAAATTAATTATCCTTAATTAAGTAAATTAAATACATTGACTTTTAATATAAATAATGCTTAGAAAAAACACAGATTTAGATATAACATATTGCTATTTCAAGTTATTGCTTATATATGCAGTCTTTTCATGTTTTGTTCTCAAATTGCTCAATCGTACCTTTACTTTTCTGTTAACTTCGCTGTTTTTGGGAAACGATAAAAACTATCAATTTTGTTTATCACCGATTTGTTTATCACTATAAATATAGAAAGAATCTCATCTCTTATCTGTACACTAATGATTCTCATAAATCACAAATTCCTATAAAATTAGTTTTACAACAATGGCAATGCCCGCTATCACAGTCTCCATTGTTACTGCTCCAATGTATTTCATTTAATAGTACAGCGAATCTTCTAAGATAAATTACGCAATATAAATCAATATTGAAGCATTTTGGATCAAAAAAGTAAAAATCTAATTCTATAACTTTAGTAGATTAAAGAAATTTTTTTCAATTTTTTTCATGGAATTGTGAAGTGGTGTTTTTCGTTTGTTTCGAATTATTGCTTTTTTTAGAACATTATATTATGGTATTTTCTTTTTAAACCTTGAAACGTTTGCGTCAATAATTTTCGCCTAAATGAACTCATATGAAGTTTAACCCTTTGTTGCATACTTTAAAACTGGAAAATCCTCAACACTGTGCTTGCTATTTTCTAACAGAAAGGGTCACACAGAATGAGAAAAAAATTATCTATGTATAATATTTATTATTTTTGTTTAAATAACAGCCTGCCTATAGTCCAAAGAAAAGGAATAAAGTACTTTTATATGTGTGTTTCAATGCCTTAAGCCAAGAACTCTAAAAACAATAATTAATAAATAAAATACTATGTAAATATCAGTATTGTAGGTTTAGAAACATTTTAGTTCATGCGGAATAACTTGCCGACATTCTGAAGAGACATTCATATTGATATCTGAAAAATCAAGTTACCCGTTGTTGTGGTGGTATGTCGATTTTTCTACTGAAAGCATAGATGTCACAGAGTAGCATAAGCTTTGAATAGGAACTGTAAATGAAATATGTTTGGTAAGGAAAAAAATCGCATTTTTGTCCACTGTAGTGGACAGTATGCAACAAAGGGTTAACATGTTTAGTTAAACATGAAATGTGTTGAACAATATATTTCTACAAATTCTATGAATTCTTAAAAGGCCAACTTACAAGTGAAGCATTTATTTTAACTCTCTATTTCTCAATGCTCGTACAAGGTTGCGTCTCTTTTTTGTTCCATAATTGATGAAAGAAATCGCCACAGGTACGTTTAAGCGCATATATTGGTTTCTTGGAAGAATAATAAAGGTGATATATAATTTCTTTCTGTTTGTAAGTAGAAGTTTTTATAGCATTCCAAACTTTATCCTGCCCTTTTGACTAGCGACACTTGAACATTTCCTGAGTTTTGTATTTACTATGAGATGAAAAAATAATTCAGAGATCATTTGTTTAATAGTTTGTGTAATGTATAAAAATTGTCAAAGAATTTTAGCTATAGTACCCGATGCACATTGCAGTGTGATCTACAATAATAGCCAAATAAAAATACAAACTTTAAAATGAATATATTTAATTTATTTTGAGGCTAAATAACTAACAGCTATTGAAAAAAAATAACTGATTTGGTAGAACCCATGTGGGAACTGAAGGGTTAACTAAATTAAAATCTGGGCATTCTGCTGACTGCAGTAATGTTAACACCAATAATAGTGTTTTCAATTGTAAACATGTACGAAAAATCATGCGTCAAGTATAGATTCTGAAACACTTTCCAATACATTCAGAGTACTGTATCAAAACTTCACAGTTTATTAAGCAAACAATTTAGAAAACCGATAACATATTTGAGAACCCAATTACTACCAATAGTCGATCAATATATCTGAATTCTTTTCTGAAGACCCCTATATCTATAGATTTCTATGTAATACTACACAGTATGCTAAAATTTACTTAAGTTCGGAAATGCATAGCACATTTCCGAATTCCCCATCAGCAATTTCTGACAATAAGCAGAAATGTGCGATATTTTGAGCAGCACTGTATATTATTTATAGAATTTATATACACCAATTAGTATGCAAAAAATAGTTACATTTAAAAAAGCGTACCGCAGCTGAAAACGAGCTACCAGATTTATTACCATAGACCGTACTTTAACAAAATTCTTTTGAGAGTCCCTGTAAATGAATGATACATTCTATGCACGCATTATTCAATAGTTAGCACCTTGTACTGAACCTTAGTGATAAGTATAAATTTTAATATGTTTAAAATAGCGTAACATCATTAAAATGCGTCGCTAATTTCCCCCATTTTTCCCCCATAGACCGTAATGTAAAAGAATCCTTTTGATTATCCCTGTAAACGAAACATAAATTCTACACACTTAAGTTTCAATACGAAACGTGCCATAGTAAACCCAAATAGCATGGCAATCCGAGTATATTTATACGAGTTAGAGCAACGACAGACGGGAGACAGACGGCAGAGAGACAGGCAGAATACCAAATTAATAAACACTTTTAAACTATATGAGTTGTAATTTTCCAACTGGAAGAAAAATGTCCGGGCCAGGATTCGAACCTAGGATATCTTGGCTGAAGCTGCAATGCTCTACTAACTGAGCCATCCCGGTCGAATCTGGAAGGCATAATTCATCCAGTTGACCTTATTGATCATAGCATCTGGTCTGATATCTGGTTCAGCTCAACAGAATAGATCGCAGGTACTGGAGATTAATTTTAACACAATTATTCAAATTGGTAATGTAGGTTCGAATCCTGGCCCGGACATTTTTCGTCCAGTTGAAAAATTACAACTCATATAATTTATTTACCAATTTGAATAATTGTGTTAAAATTAATCTAACTTTTAAACTATGTTGAAAGTGTATAAAAGGTGAACTGTGTAAGTTAAGAAATGCCTTTTATTTTAAAAACTCGAATAAAATATCTTACTAATTTTCTTAAACTGCTAGTAGGTAACTCATTTCAACTAAGGAGACATAGTTGCTAACACCGCTGAATTAATGAATACATCATTAAATATCTATCTTAAAACCAAGTATCAATCTGAATTTGCATATCTTTTGCAGTTTTCTCCTTTGGAAAGCATTTTCCACAAGCTCATTCGATATTTATAATTAAAAATATCTTGAAAGGGAGAATTCTATTTACTCACGCATAATTTGTTTGCGAAAGCAACACATCCACATTCATACACAGTAATTGCATTTTACGGACACTTTCCTTAGAAACTGTGTGTATAATTACTTTATGGTGTTCTATCTTTTTAAACCTTTCAGGAGAAGTCGTTTTTGTTCTATCGAGTACATTTTTTAAACTGCATCGCGTCCTTAAAAGCTTTTTTTTTTTTTTTATTAAAACATTTCTAATAAAAGAGCAAGTAACTTAATAATAAATCTCAAACACAACGTACATATACGTATTAACTCTTCACGAAGTAAAATACGGAAACGCATATATATATGGGCATACTCCATGTGTCACAGAAAGAAAACGAAATTATTTTCGTGTACTAATGTAAATGTTAAGGAAAGTGAGTAAAATAGTGAGATATTTCATTCATACTTATACCGACCCCAATCATTTATCTGTACATCATTCATCCTTATAATCAGATGTTGACACCAGATATATTGTTCGTAATATTGTGTCGTAGAATTCAAAATGCTGATATCATATTTGTATTTCATTTATAAACTTATCACATTTGCCCATGTGACACAAAAAACAAACTAGTCGTTGGGGGCCACCGTAATACTTACCCATCATGGATATGCATAATGTAAAATATTAAAATAAAAATGTGTAAACTACTTATAAAATGCATTGCAATTCAAATGAAATCGTGGCTTGATGACGTCACAAACTTTAAAGGCTCGATTACTGAATTGCTTGAAAGAGGTTTTTCCTTATAACCCCAAAAATAATACTCCTATTAACTAGCGGTTTATTGCATCTGATTAGGCGTCAAATTTCTAATTAAAATATATCTTTGAAGTGAAATTTGGATGAAATACAGGGTCATGAAAAATCGAAGAGTGTGGAAAACAGGATTCCAAATATCTCGGCAACTAATTATCCGATCGACTTCATGCTTTATTCAAAATTTATGTTTTTTTATTGTATTTTATATTCATTTCTTAAAATATACAATTTCGAAAATTTTTATATACCTTTCATCAGAACGAATATTTCGAGAGTCCGAAAAAAATTGTTCCGATTAATCGAGGTTATTGAAATGAAATAGGCTTCTTCCCATTATTACATACTAAGTACATACCAAATTGCAAGTCTCTATCCCAATTTTTTCGGGAGATAGAGCGTTTACAGACACACACACACACAGACACACAGACACACAGACGGACGGCAAAAAATTTTTTCTAAAAATATGTTTTTCGGAATCTCCAGTGTCTGAAACGTGTAAATCCGTCAAAAAAAAATTTTCGATTTTCAAAACGATTACAAGACTTACCCTATACTACGTATGATGGGTAAGTAAAACGAGGAAAAATGAGAAAGAACCTCAGAAACTTAAATATGGTAACATTCCTTACAGATATTTTTTAAGTCTTTAAAAAATTTAAATGTTGTATACACATTATTGATATCTGTAATATTTTAGCATAAATCATTATGTATTAATTTCATTTATCATGTCTTCGCTTCGTAAGCTATGAAAGAAAAACGTTGAAATGTCCCAGGAGAAAAAGTTTTAAAAGACATGTTTTGGACCATCAATTATATCCACCGTCGTGGCGCGTCGTACTCACTCCCCGATTGCGGAAGACTGTCAGGAATGTACTCCAACTACGGAGAATCCGATCACAAATTTTTTTAACAAATATTCTTGAAATAAACTACGTGGAAGCAAATGTGAAGGGACTTAAGCATGCAATACATCGGCGACAATAGATTCTTCAAGACCACTCGTACAGTGCATTTTTAATGTAATATGTAAAACTTGTAGAAATATATTTAAAACTCACCTAATGAACATAAAAGAAATGACAATAAAAGAAATTAATATATACTTAACAATATTTTTTTAGATACATTAAATGCAACTATATATTATATGTATAAATTTTAAATTTTAAAACTTAAAAAACAGATGAAATATACATACATATATAAAAATAATAAAAACGCTATGTAAACTGAAATTTTAATAATTATATACGTTTGTTTAAAAAATATGTGACAACCTAATATAATAAATCAATCAGTTTTTTTTTAACATGTAAACCTAATGTAATATTTCATATAATTTTTTTATCACAAGATTTTTTAATTATTTTAATTTCTTTTATCATATCTTAATTTTATAGGTTATAGAAAGAACTATATTGGAAAGTTCTGAGAGCAAAAACTAATAAAAGGTCACATCTGTCAAATGTGTCATTTTATCTCGAAAGTATTAAAACTGCGTAGAAATCATATAATAGACTTTTGTAAACACCTGCGATCGTTTGGCGTTCAGTAATATAATTGAGTAACTTTCCAAATGCATGCTTATTTTTTAGCTTAATACTTTTCCCCTCAGATTTTCTCCAGAGAATGTTATAACTGTAATATTACAATAATAAAAATCAGCCATCTTAAAATAATTCTTTTAAATAATAGGACTTGCTGCTTTATGTATGAATAGGAAAAATGTAAATTATATTTTACAGCTGCAGATGATAAAATCGCAATGACAACAGGAAAATTTTATATTCAACAAATTTTTATGCACATTTGTAATATATATTTTTTTCATTTTATTCATAAATTGTATAGCTTCTCTGCGTTCCCTATCTAATACATACAGAATCTGTCAAAAACATTAATACATACATACACAATTAATTGAAAGATAATCTATGCAGTATGTGACTAGTATGTGTGACTAGTAAGTGTGACTAGTATGTGACTAGTAACTGAAATATACAAACAAAAAAATCAAATAGTCCTCATGAAATAATAGCATCTTCGACATGTGCTGCTTATTATTTATTTAGGCTATAGAGTGAAACCCCCAGTAACTGAAACTTTAAGGATTCTTTCTTGTTCAAATCATTATTACAAAAATTTAAATCTACTTTGTATATAATAAATTGATATTTTTATATATTGAATATATATATTCTTTGTATATAATATATTTGCTTTTGAAAGGATAACAGAGATATATTATATAATTGTTTACTGTTGGCAAAATTTTGAAAAAATATACATTTTATTATTAAAAATTAATTTTATTGATAAATATAGTCAAAAACTCCAGTAACTGATATCATCCCTATTTTGAAACACCAATAACTGACACAAAGTGAACCAGTGACTGACACTTTATTTTAAAAGTTTAAAATGCTTTAAAAAAAATTATTCTTTATTATAAGAACAAACTACATTATTATTTATTAAAAAAAGTGGGATTTAGTAAGCTGTACTGTATTATTAGTAATACAGAGTATATAGTAAGAGAATATAAGAGTAATATTTAGTACTGCGTTATTAGTAATGCAGATATCCAATAACTGACATTTATGAACCAGTGACTGACATCTGGTGTCAGACACTAGTAAAATAACTTAAATTTAATGGTGTTTACTACAAGATAAATTCAATTTATTATTATGCATTTTTAAACAGTTCAAATAATACATTTCAACTTTCTTTAATATAAGCAATAACTAACACCTCTGTCAGAGACTAGTAAAATGAAATTCGAAGAACCAATAACTGATACCCCCCATTAAGCTAAATTAAATAACTATAAACTCTAAATCAAGGCTCTAATATATCATATGCATCTTTAAACTAATTTCTACAAGTTATCTTTAAAGAAAAAGTTTAGGATAACTGCATTCCAAATAGATTAGAAAAACACTTCCTTAATTTTAGAAATAAGATGGTTGCTTCAAAATGGCACATTTTGTATTCTCAAAAGTTTATTCCTCATTGAATATGTTCTTGGCCCTCTAGTGGTAAATAAATTGAGACGAAAATAAAAATAAGTGTCTCATTTACCACTAGATGACATTACTTACAGAATTTTACAACAAAATGCTTATTTGAGTTACGTTTTTGCTCAAGTGTCAGTTACTGGTTAGGTGTCAATATTTGGGGGTTTCACCCTGTGTTGGCATCAGATCATTCTCCTAAAAATTACTGTAAAGAATATTATATTAAGAACATACTTTACACATTCACCTATCTACAAAATATATAAAAGAAATTGGAACAAGATTACAACACTTAAACGTTAATAATTTGTCAGTGTTTTGTTAAAATATATAACATGGGTGGAGTTACATATACACTAATCAAAAGTGAAATTGCAACAGTTTGAAGGAATGAGCCTAGCCATGTTACCTCATGCAACCTCTTGCTGATCGTTTGGGTGAATACAGATGCACCCATTGATGGTGGCAGGCGATTTCGGACATTGAAAGTCGGAACAAAATACGTTTTTCTTCATCGGTTCTTTCATGGGTTCAGGTATCTCTTTCATGGTTTTAGCCATCTGTCACTGGTTTAGAGATCCGAGGTCAGCGGAGGAGATCCCTGACATATTTCTCACCACCTCTTGTTAATGACCGCAGAAAATTTAGAAAAGAAAGACCAAGGGGATACTGTGCGGGGTTTTGTCGCGGATTTTTGAAAAAGATTTATAAATGCTACCTAAGTGACATAGAGAATCTGCCGGTCACTGCGCTTTTTTGTTCACCTATGCGATCCAAAGCCTTTTCGTCGAGGTTGGCCATTTCCAGTATTTGGTCTTATTCCCTATTTGTTAAATGCTACTACTGTGCTCTCAGACGTCTCCGCGGCATTTTTTACGCTTCTTCAATTGTTCCGCTGCCTCTGCTGCAATCGGTCGCTGATAGCGTATACGGGACGAGTCACTGAATTTTATAGTCAAAAACTGGGTAAAATGTGACTCAATGCGCACGCGAACATAATCATTTGCAAATTATTCTCACCAATATCAGTCCTGCGATTTCTATAGGGCTAAACGCAATCCTTCATGGTGTTGCAGTTTCACGTCTGATGATTCTATTTTATATATAACTGAATACCTGTTAGAACAGAAAATATCACTTAACATTTAGAATACAATTTTTTTTCTACCGATTGGTACATTGTTGCTCGGGTTACTCAAGGCGATTTTTTGTTACTATATTGTTTACCGCTATTTCCAAACATTAATGCTCGTGACACATTTCTAGCAGAAATCTATTATTGTTTACAAAAATGATAGACAGAATTAAAAAAAAAAAATGCAGCCGTCTTTTTCAGCCATATTTTTACATATGTGTACTGTCACTAATGAATGGTTAAGCGGATCTAATTTCTCATCAAGATAATTAAAAAATATTTGGTAAATTTGTAAAATATTTATAATATACTATGTAACATTATTGACCATGTAAAAATACGTGGCCTAGAATTACTCAATAAACTAACGAATTAAGATGCATGTTGCTAATGTGTGTGTGTTACCGTGAACATTAATGTTATGAGGTATCCCACCCATACCGACTCTCACGAATGTTTATCTATAATCTCAATGATCACGTCAAAAATTACGATTTTTTCACAATGCAGAATATATTTTAAATTTGCATGTATTGTGCTATTGGACAGTCTGCTTTAAGTGTTTTTTTTTTTTTTAACACGTTTGGATTTTTTGTTGTGTTTTGTTCTAATTGTACCTTATTTAATATTTGTAAACATTATATTTTTTTCATTTTTAGAAAATTAACATTAAAAAAATTAAGATTTATTTTATGTGTAATGATTTGATCTCAATAGATTTTAAAAAGAAATTTGCATATCAATTGTTGACTAATATTGTATTTTCTGAGAGTTAGTGATAAATAACACTTCAGAAACACAGAAAATTATTTACTGTTCAAAATCTATATTATAGACCAAAAGTATGTTGTTTAATAACGCTGACGTGATATTGACGGCGGCAACACCTGACCAATAAACTTCGTTTTCTCTGCAGTTTTGTTTTAACTTGTAAACTTCGCACATTTTAAATTTTTACACCGTCAAAAAGTGAGAAAAATCTTCTTTTTATTGCAATTTGTTTGAAAACTGTATCTCAATTTACATTAAATTTATGGTTTTTAAGGAATTCAAGCCAGATTTAAAAAAAAAATCTATTTCTATCGCAAACAGCCAGATTACGAAAGATTAACGCGTTTGCACTTAAAACACTATGAATTGTTCATAATTTTTTACGGCTAATATTTCTTAACGAAATAAAAACTTCATCAATAAATAAATAAAATAATATAAATAAAACAGAAATTTAACTGTTATTTAATCGATCTACGCACTTAAAACACTGAAATTATCAAAATCAGAAAGGGTTGTCGAGTATTAACTCCTGTCATGCAGCTAGCTTAGGAGAATCGCTTAAAATAAGTTTCAAAACTTTATTTGAATGCATTATAGATATTTTTCAGGAAAAAATGCTTTATCGCGCTATCAGTCTACAATCTAAAAATTTATAAAAAATGTAAAATGTCTATTAGAGATTTCAATTTAAAAAAAATGGTTTTCACTTATGCTCTGTAACCGAGAGAACCCGGGTTGGAACCCCAAGTTTTTATAATATAGTTAAAGTTAACTTTTTAAATGTTAATTAATACGAAAGTTCTCATCATTTATATAAAAATGATACACGTTCGCTATATTACCATGCTGGTATCTTCCTATAATAATATTGTTAAAACCTAATTAGGTAAAACGTCTTATCATGCAAGCATTTTTAATTTTGTAAAAATTATAAGGATGTTTAGTTCACTTTAAGTTCTCTCATGTTTTGTTCAAGTTAAGTTCTGTTCAAGTTAAGTTCTGTTCATTTTTAGTTCACTTTAAGTCCTGTTAAGGAAGAAAATTGTTAATGTTTTTATCTCCCAGCAACAAAGTAAAGTCACACCGCTTTTTTTCACAGCCCTGTTCCAATATTTCAGAAACTGTATATTCGGGGTATCCTAAAATTGAACTGAATGTTTTGAAAAATTTATAAGAAGTAATCAGTGACAACTATAGAAGTTATGTTTTCTGGAAAGTAAAGTGTGATATTAGGAAGTTCTTTACTACGCTTATTAATTTTACTTACAAATATCGCCGACAGATGGTGCTGCTCTGTCTCAAACTCTCATATTGACCAAAACTATTATATAAAAATGCATAAAAGTTCATCAGCTTTTAACTTTCATTGTAAATAGCTGCTGAAACACCAATAAAAGTAAATATTGCTTTTCTTTTGCAGTCCTGTCCAAATATTTGCGACACTGGACAAACAGGTTATCCTAAAATGAACTAAATGTTTTTAAAATTCAAAGAAGAAAATGGTGACAACGATTGAAGATACTTTTTCTGGCGAGTCATGTGTGGTATTAGAAAGTTCTTAAATTGGCTTATTAATTTTACTCCCAAATATCAGCGATAGATCGTACTGCTTTGTCTGAAACTGTTATATTGACCAATCTATCATATAAAACTGGATCAAAGCTCATTCAGCGTTTAATTTTCACTCTGTATAACTGCAGAAATACGAATAAAGGTGTTGTTTTCTTTTATAGCCCTGTTCTGATATTTGCGACACTGCATATACAGGGTATCGTGAAATGAACTGAATATTTTTAAAATTCAATAAGAGGTAAACAGTGACAACTATTAAAGTTATATTTTCTGGAGAGTAATATGTGTTATTAGGACGTTCTTCAGTAAGCTTATTAGTTTTATTTCACAATATCACCGACAGATAACGATGCACTGTCCCAAAATATATTACTCCACAAAATAACCTTTCAATTTCAAACCCTTTTTTGCCATTTCAACAGCTATACAGAATGAAAATCAAAAACTGAATGAACTTTGATCCGTTCTTACATATGTTAGTTATGTCAATATTACAGTTTCAGACAGAGCAGCACCATCTGTCCACAATATTTGGAACTAAAACAAGGAAACGTAGCATGGAAGTTACCGACTTCACGCATTAATCACTTTCAAGATTAATGCCAATGGTTGTAATTTTATTTGTTATTAAATGACCCGCCCGTCGTTGCTCGGGCCCATGGCAATAACCTTAAATTTACCTAAAATTAATGTTGAATTCAGACCTTTTTCTGTGGGGGGGAGGGGATTTTTGCAGCTCTTAGGAAACACTGCGGAGTCTTTTTTATTTTATTTATATTTTTTCGGGGGGAGGGGAGGTTGCATTTTGTAGATCGTTAATAACATTGAAATTCCAAATTTTCTGGCTGACCTTCCATGGATTATATTTAAGGGTTATAATTTTAATAGGTAAAAAGTCTAATTCCTAACGTGTGAAAATTAAAATGACTGCCAATGTTGCACTCGTGTCCAGTACACCCATGAGGCGCAGTGCTTGTACCCACTAACACTTTAACATTTCAGCGAGCATGCGGCAGCCGATTTTACTCATAGACCATTTAGATAATTTTCCAGAAAATATCTTTTTACAAACGGCATTGAAAATAAAATTAAATATTTTCTACTGAAATGTATAATTCCTCTCCTAAGATGTATCTTATTAGGTGCGTTCGTAATTATATAAATACGTAGCACCTATAGTCGTCGTCTGGTCCGTCCGTCTGTCCGCATATAACAGCGCAAAAACTACACAACCAAATGATTTGAAATTTAGTATATGTAATCGTTATAGAAGTTTGTCAAATCACTTCTAATTTTATGAAAATCTAATCAAAACTTAAAACGATATTAATAAAAGTTTTCTTCATTCTATTAAATCATATCCTACGTAATTAATTCAATGATATCCCACGATAGGTAATGATTCTAGGTTGCCATGTTGATTACGTCCTATATAAGATGGAGTCATATTATTTCCGTATTATTGAATTTAAAAACCGAATTTGTATACTAAAATTGTTTAATTATAACAATCATAGATATTTCCGGAGAAATAGATATTAAACTGAAACGTGTTTAAATATGGATTTTAAGTTCCGAAATTTTCAAATGAAATTATCAGTAAATGGCAACTAAAGATAAAATGTTACCACCTTAAAATGTACTTATTTTATTACGGAAATTATTCATTTCACTGAAATAATAATTTTTTTACATTGTCTTGTATTGGATATTTGCGCATAGTATAATTTTAATGTAACAGAATTGTAATTAAATATTTTTAAAATTGTTTTGAAACTTAATTTCATAAAATAAAATTAATATGTATAGTATGAAAATCTGCACAAAGTATTTATAAAAACGTATTCTTTTGAAATCCTTGTTAACAAAAGAATTATATTTTTAATTTATATATAAACATAAAGAAATGTAGTTTTATTTATATTTTTATTTTCTTCCTTTTCGAAGATTTACGAAATACATTTTTTACAGACTAAAAATATAAACCTCTCTGTTTTATCTTCAATATACATAGCATTTTCTAAGTGTTAAATGTAATATTTTTACTTTAAAAAATCAATTTTTTCACTAGCCTTTTAAAAACTTACTGTCAATTATATAGATTTTCCATTGAACGTGACTTATTCGTCCGTGCAGGAATATATTCAGTTTTCGAAGGGAATGAAAGATTTTTCTTTTCATATAAATGCGCAAATCCTTAGAAAAGTGTCTTGGTGATAAAATATTCTAAACACTTTCTAACATAGTTGAAAAGTGTTTATGAATTCGGTTTCTCCGTGCTCAAACTCGCGTAAATATACTCGGATTGTCATATAATTTATATATGCTATTGAAGTTTACTATGGCTTGTTCGGTACTGATAATACAGTGTTTACAATATATATAGTTCTTTACAGGGACACTCAAAGGTACTTCGTTACATTAAGGTCTATGGGCAAATATCGTTTGCGATGTACATTAATAATTTTACACTATCTCATTCATATTGAAATTGATATACATCACCTAGGTGCTATACAAAAAGCTTAATATAGAATAATGTATGCATAGTATTCATCGTTCATTTACATGGACTTACAAAAAAAATTAGGTTTCAGTACTATGCGTCAATAATAATTACTGGTACTGCATTGTCAGTTGTGATACGCGTTTTTAATTTAACTCATTTTTTGCATATTACTTGTTGTATATAAATTCTATAGCCGCAATACAGTACTGCACAAAAGATCTCGAGTACATTTCTGTTTATTCGCGGAATTTGCTATAGGGAAATTTTCAACTGTGCTATAAGTATCCTAAGCAAAGTAAATTTTATAATACTATGTAGTATACATGTGAATCTATAGATCCAATACAGAGCTGCACAAAGAATTCGGATACTTTTCACAGTATTGACGGTTATTGCTGGCATTGGGTTTTCAAATGTGTTATGCGTTTTCTGAATTGTTTACTTAGGTATCATCTTTCATCATATTATACTGTGAAGTTTTGTAAAAGTATTCTGATTGTGTTGGAAAGTGTTTCATAATCTATGCTTGACGCATGATTTTTCGTTCTTGCTTCAAGATGTATCAAGTATGTAGTTCGAATGAAATCAATATGAACTTAAATAAATATACAGATAACAAAGAAAATATAGATACATAGATTAAACCATTATTTATAGTAATTATAATTTATTAATAATTTATGAATTGATAACTTTTACATGATACGTTTTATTGCTTATATCAAAACATTAATGTATAACCTCTACGATAAGGAGTCTCTACAAGGAATAACTTCTACCAGTGAAATATAATATATAACACTCTACGTTTGAGTATGTTTGTCTTGCTGTCTTCTCTTGAACTAAAGGTATATATATATGTTACTGTCAATATGATTATTCCAGTCATTATTAATAATAACCGCGGTCATTATTAATAATAACCGGTTATTATTAATAATGACCGAATTAATCATATTGACCGTAACATATATATAACAAAATAAAAAATTTATCGCGATACGCTAAATTATTTTTATCCCCTCCTATTCTAATTTACTCTATAATATTTATTTCCTTCGTTTATCAATGTATTTTAACTCTATTTATTCCAAAAACCTCCTATCTAAATTCAATATTTTAATTACTGCTAGCAGTTCAATAAATGGCGTCTTTATTTTTAAATTATAAAAACTTCCTAATATTCACCCGCATTATTCCCTTTTTATTTTTCTAAATTCCTAAAAAGGCTGCATTTATTTTAATAATTTCAGATATTAAAAGTAACTCTCAAAATCATAAAATATATTTCTTATATTAAAATGTAAAACATTTTATTTTAATTCCATTCTGGCTTTGATCCAAGTTCGATAAACCATTTTTCTTATTTTTTTTCCTTTTCCTGAAAGTAAAAATCATTCCATATTTTCAAACCAATAACTAACGATAATCAGTTAGCTTAAAACACTCTGGGTCAGAGCTATCTTATAGAACGTTATAGAAAATTCTCGTAGCTTCGTTCCCGCCATTCCTTAGAGGAAACCACCGTGCTTTCAAATTCTGGCGCGTTTCGCAATAAATCCCTATTCTCCATTGGCGCACCAGCCGTCACGTGACCCTAAATTCATACTTTTTCTGAAAATAATATACCGCTGTTTTTTGCTTCGGGGAGCAGTTAAAAATAGAGGCCAGAAGAGTGTATTTGGAGGTCTGAGCTCCTAATAAATTCGAAATGTACCTGTTACTGGTGATATGGAGATGAAATCTTATCCCAGGATAACGCTTCGTCATAGATTGTTAAAGAGGATTAAAGCTAGCATCTTTTAAATCCTGTATTTTGTCTTCGAGTGGATTTCAGCTAATAACATCTGCTGCTAGAATGTCATTAAAAATTGGAGCTGGTCTTAAGATCTGAAATGGCGGATAATGGTGAAAGAGGATCTCCGCCTAGCCTATTAAGATGCAAATAAAAGCCGTTTGGTGATTGCTCGAGTATTTATTTAGCCTATTCACACCGATATTTGTAATGAATACGACGACTGCACCTTGAAATTCCTAGCGTGGGAACCGCCCTTGGCTGGTATCGCAAAATAACATCGAGCATTTGAAAAACTATTTATATAAAATGGAACTGCCAATGCATGACACCATCTCTCATCCTTAAATCGTGACATATATATATATATATATATATATATATACAGGGTGATTATAAAAAAAACTATCCCGATATATGAGCCCCTAACTGTCTTGTTCACAGAAACTGAATGAAATTTTGGTTTAAAGTATTTTGAGGTATGCGCTCGAGAATCATGTGAAAAACAACAGTTAAATTCTAACAGTTACGGTTACAGCGTTTAAATTTCAAAAATTTCAAATGGCAACACCTACTTTTTTTATTGGAATGTGATCTTCATAGTGAAAAACCATAAAACGCGTTGGAACTGCGCCTGTAGCACGAAAATCGCCGGCGCTAGATAGACTAAGAAGAAAAGTGAAAACAACCCATAAAGGACAGAGAAGCAACAGAAAGTAAAACATTTTATTGTTCAGTGCTATCCACCATCTGCCGCATGTAAAGTGTCGTCGTGTGTGAAATGGAAAATGTATGAAACACATTAAAATGCTTTGTTTTCTGTTGCTTCTCTGTCTGTTATTTGGTTGTTTTCACTTTTCTTCTTAGTCTGTCTAGCGCCGGCGATTTTCGTGCTACAGGTACCGTTCCAACGCTTTTCATGGTTTTTCACTATGAAGATCACATTCCAATAAAAAAAAGTAGGTGTTGCCATTTGAAATTTTCAAAATTTTGTCACTGTAACCGTAATTGTTCGAATTTAACTGTTGTTTTTCGCATTAATCTTGAGCCCATACCTCAAAATACTTTAAACCAAAATTTCATTCAGTTTCTGTGAACGGTATGACAGTTAAGGGCTTATATATCGCGATAGTTTTTTTATAATCACCCTGTATATAAAATGGAACTACCACTGCATGACACCATCTCTCATCCTTAAATCGTGACACACACACACACACACACACATATATATATATATATATATATATATATATACATATATACACATACATACATACATTCATATATATATATATATCGTAGAGGCAAAATCTAGAAACAAATATTCATTCAGGTGTTACATTACATCATGATTTATCAGGGTCGAAAGTATGTCTATAAGACTGAAAGTGAAAAGAAGTGAAGATGTATTTTTTAAGTTTAATCCTTTGTATCACTGCGTTGCATGTCTGCAACATAGCCAAATGTCAGTGTTACTAGTACATCGGACTTTAAAACACGATTTTATTTATTGCTGCTATCTCCGAACACAGCCGTTAATATAAATTGTTCATGGAATTCTCTACATACGACGATACTGAGTTAATTTTTATGCTACAATTTTATATACCATTTGAGCAGTCTCCCATCATTATTGATAAAATGAACTTCGTAAATTTTATCAAATTTAAAATATTGGAGATGACCAAAAATACATATTTTACAAAGGTAATTTCATAAACTTTACAATTTTGTATTAGAAAATTGACAATATTTAAGAGATGTATCTAAATTTCTATTTATTGCAGATGTGAAAAAAAAGAGCTCTTAGTCAATATTTTTTTATTTATGTGTTCCAGATCTTTTAAATTATTTTTGCATGGTTAAAATGATGTCTTGTAACACTTGAATAAATATCTTTTCAAATCGGAGTTGTTGAGTGACTACAGTCTAAAACCGACATTTTCAAAACTGAGCAAAAAATACTCAAATCTGAGTATGCCGCATAGTCAAAATGGCTCCGAATCAAAATTACTCAATTTTGAAACATATAGATATTCGTTTCTGAAAACATGCACAGCACACACTCAAGAATAAAACATCATGTGCACATATTTGAGTATGCCCATGTTTCAAAAATGAGTATGAACTGATTTCTATGTGCTTATTTTTGAGTAGTTCCATGTTTCAACAATGAATTTGAACTGACTCTAATCATTTTTTAGTATGTCATTGTTTCAAAAATGAATATGAACTGACCTCTATGTGCTCAGTTTTCAGTATGTCCATATTTCAATATCCTGAGTATTTCTGGTATTTCAGTATTGAAAGCATTGGGTCGTCATATTTGAAACTAAAAGTTTTATAGCAAAATGCAAACATCGATTTACTCAGATTTGAAAGTGTCATTTTTCTCCGTGAAAGAGTTAAACGAAATAGTTAAGTAGAAAAGGACACAAAGCATTTTTTGTACTAAGAGATAAATGTAAAAAAGACAACGTTATAAGTCCGATAGTCTGTATTTCCTTTATGAATTCAAACTTGTGTTTAAAAAAAAAAAAAAACTCAATATTACTTATTTTTACAAAATTATCATTATGTTAAACAGAGTGGTGAATGCGATCTCAAACTAGTTATCGACGTAAATAGAAGAATATTCAGAAAATTTAAGTTAATTTTTAAATTATTTTATTTGATAAATAATATATCTTTATTTTAATAGACCGGATCTTAAAAATAAATAAATAAATAGACAATTCAGTTGCACGTGAATTTTCTTCTTTGTCGCATAATATACCGAACAAATTGCACTTTTATTTGACTAGGAAAGAAACTGCTTGAAGAAATATATGCGATTCCATTTAATACTTTATAATTAAGAAGAGCGTTTACATGTACCGTTTACAAATTTCTAAAATAATAAATAATCTTTAAAACTGTTAATTGATATTACTCAATTCCTAAATTTAGGAACTACAATATAACAATACTTTAAACCAGAAAACGCGAGCTTTGATAATTAATGAGTTAAGTTGATTAATTTGATAAGTTAATTTTAAATTATTTTATTTGATAAATAATATATCTTTATTTTAATAGAACGGATCTTAAAAATAAATAAATAAATAGACTATTCAGTAGCACGTGAATTTTCTACTTTGTCGCATAATATACCGAACAAATTGTACTTTTATTTGACTAGGAAAGAAACTGCTTGAAGAAATATATGCGATTCCATTTAATACTTTATAATTAAGAAGAGCGTTTACATGTAACGTTTATAAATTTCTAAAATAATAAACAATCTTTAAAACTGTTAATTGATATTACCCAATTCCTAAATTTAGGAAGTACAATATAACAATACTTTAAACCAGAAAACGCGGGCTTTGGTAAATAAGTTCTATTACTACAGAATAAATATATAAACTACGACGTTTTGCAGTCCTTGAATGTAATATTTATGACGGGTTAAACGTTATTTTTATTTTAAAAAATCAATTCTTTCAATGGCCTTTTAAAAACTTATTGACAATTATATGGATTTTCCATAAAACGTGACGCTTTCGCACTTGCTGGAATAAGTTTAATTTTAGAACAGAATGAAAGATTTTCTTCATCTTATAAATGTGCAAATGGCTAGAAAAGACACTTGGGGATAAAATACTTTTTTTGTTTTTTAGATTTATAAAGTAAATAGTTTAATTGAAAACAATGTGATCACAGATAGAAGCAACACATAAACAATAAAGCAGAAAAATTAAAAGAAATATTTAGAAATTAATCCCTGACATTTGAACACATTCACGACAAATTGTATTGGTTATATCAGAATATTTTAATGTATGATCACTATTTAACACTATTATTAGCTTAATGTTTTTTTTTTTTTTTTTTTTTTTTTTTTTTTTTTTTTTTTTTTTGTAGATTTAATATGATGACAGAGAATTATTAATATTTCTATCTCGCAATAGATAGAAAAATGACCCTCTTTTTGTGTCTATGTTACGGTCAATATGATATATCCGGTAATTATTAATACTAAACGGTTATTATTAATACTAACCGCGAGTAGTAATAATAATAACCTGTTATTATTAATAATTCCTAGATTTACCATATTGACCGTAACAAAGTATATATATAACTTTTTCTTGTTATTCGCGACAATGAACGTAGCAATCCTAGTATGCTCAAAAAAGACTCATACATTTTTATATGTTTTTAAGAAAAAAAATATTATTAAAATTTTTATTGAATTCTACAATTATTCTTTTAATTACTAGGGGTTGTGCTCCCTAACAGCTACGTTCGCCAACCTCGTTCAGACACCGCAGGCTGGGAAAACAGGCTAATTTGCTCTGTTTAAAAAAAAATTGCCGAAGATTGAATTACACGACCACTGGCGAACTTCTGCAATAGAGTTTCCATTCATTTAAATTAACTGTTTTAGAAAAGAACGTTTTAAATTCATCGTTTTCAATATGACGTAATTTTCACTAAACTTTTCTTACCTCTTTTTAATATTAACGTCAAAATACAGTTTTTGATTAAAAGTAAACATTATTATTTGCGCAGTTGGTAGGTTGCAATAATAGGTAAAACGAGTTTTTCGGGATAAATAAATCTCTCGTATAAATATATTTTCTAATTGAAACTTTTTGTATCTATTATTATTTGAGCATTTAAATCATGGCGTAATTTTCTACCTTTACTACTTTTAACGCGTAATAGCTTAGTTATTACTTTAAAGTTTTATCTCTCTTTTTAATATTCACGTGAAAGTATATTTTTATAACGTAACTTTTCCCATTTCTTGATTTTAAGACGCGATCATTTGATTATTATTTTAAAGTTTCATTTCTGTTTTTAAAAGTCACCTGTAAATAATTTTTTTAATTGAAAGGGGCTATTATTCTTTGCGTTGTTTAACAAATTGGAAACAGTATAACAAATGGCTTTTTTGAAATATATATCAATTAAAATAATGAAATTTTATATAAAAAATTGAAAACAAAACTTTAAAAAATTAATCGAATTAAAACAATAATTACATAGTACACAATGCAATATTATTAGTGCACAATGCAATGCATCATTAACTATATCCCTGCAAAATATGACTAATTCCTATGCATACATTTTTTGTTCCTATAAAACATTTTTGACCAACTTTATCATTAAATAAGAGTAGATATAAAGTAGGGCTTTACGCCAGCGGTGGTGCGGTGCTGTGTATTGTCTGCGGTGGGTAAATCCGGCTGTGATGGAGGAGATAAGAAAAAGGGTGTACGATAAGGGGGTACTAAAGTTAAGAATTCCTACTATAAGACGTAGGTTTGATAAAAAATATTTTAATATATTTATTTTATTTTGGAGATTTGGAAAAAAAATTCTGAGGATATTTTTTGTTTAGTAAACTACAGTATGAGGTCTGAAATACATGTTAGAGTAGGATGGGTTATTTTTGCGAGGAATATTTTAATATATTTATTTTATTTTTGAAAGTTAGAAAACTGTCGAGTATTTTTTTTTTTTTTCTGGCGAATTGTGTGTATTCTAGCACGCGATAGTTTAAATATATTTATTTTGGAGTGTTAGAAAAATCAGTATAAAATTTTTGCGGGACATATTGTGTACTGTAGTACGATGCTAGGTTAAATGTATTTATGCGGGAGTTATTGAGTAGTCTTTGAAAAATAGTTATTAAAAATTGTAATTAAAAATAGTAATGAAGAAAGTTTTCAAAAAACATTGAGGGTAAAGTTTTTTCTTTAACATATAATCTTTAACTATAAGGCGAAACTTTATTTTTAGATGTGAATGACTTTTTTAAAATATTAATTAAAAATAGTATTTAAGAGAGTTCGGACTTACGAATTTTTGGGGTAAAAGATGGGGTTAATGTTGAATTTTAATTAAAATTTTTAATAAATATAATTCGATACAAGTTTTGCTAAAATAGGGATTATACTAAAAATACAGAAACCTCTATAAGATGTTTGAATTATATTGCTTTAAAGTGTTACCCCACCCCTATCTTACAGAGGTCACTTCAATATAATTTGGGCTAACAATATACATTTAAAAAAATACAGAGTGTCCACAAAAAGTATACTAATGAATGAAAAGACTTCTAACGTTAATGCCAAATGGGATCTATAGCAAGTAACAAATAAAATAAAATAAAATAAACAAACAAGAAGGGAAAATTATGCGTCACGGTATAGTTTATGAAACATTGTCCAACGTTATCGGAATGTTATGTGAAATAAGTTAATAATATAATTTTTTAATTCTGTTTTCCATCTAGAGCAAAAGTGACAGTCAGATTTTACTTTTAAATGATTAAATTTGTGAACGGTTGAGTTCGGTAAGGTAAAATGTTTGTGAAAGGTCTATTTTTCAGACGAAAAATTGTGTAAAGTGTTTTTTTTTTTAATGAAAAGCGATTAGCGGGAATTATTTTGAAATAATAATTAAGAAATAATTGTAAAATAATGAATGAAATATCTTAACGATGAGATTTAAGAGAAATTTTAAGAGAATTTTAAGATTGACACCGAAAAAGTTTTCAAATATTTTAGAAAAAGATACATTTTTCACCTTTTTCTGCGTAGAATATATTAACCAAATTTATAATTCAAGTCTGTAATAGTTATAGGGTAGGACGTTTTGTGAAAAATACTTGAGCGAGATTTTTTTTTTCTATTAAGTGAAATATTGGTGAATGTTTCAGAACGGAATTTAACAAATCTCGAGTAATCACTCTTTACAATATATATTTTAGAATTGAAATTAAGAAAACAAATCATGTTTCTTCCACTTCTTAGTTGAAAGCTACTACAAGGGAGTGAATCACGATGCGTCACCTTAGCAGGTAACCAAAAGCTGTTTTTTATGCAGATAGTGAAAGGGTCAGATATTTAGTAATCTCTTTTAGGCATAAACGAAATACTTTCGCGAGCTTTTGTTTCTCCCACATATTGAAAAAATGAACAATGTTTAAAATAATAATAATAATAATAATAATTAAATAATAACAATAATTAAATTAAATAATTATATATGAAGAAATATGTATGAATAAATTTAATGAATCCAGTAACAAATTCGATACAAGTTTTGCTAAAATAGAGATTATACTAAAAATACAAGGACCCCTATAAGGGTGATTGAATTATGCTGTACAAACTTTAAAAAAATGCAGAGTGTCTACAAAAAGGATGAATGAAGAATTCTAAAGTTAAAGCAAAATTTTATCTGCAGTAAGTAACAAATACATTAATAAATAAAATAAAAATAATAAACAAGAAGGAAAAATAATGCGTCGCAGTATAGTTTATGAAACACTTTCCAAAGTTATCGAAATGTTATGTGAAATAAGTTAATAATATAATTTTTTAAGTTCTGTTTTACCATCTAGTGCAAAAGTAACAGTCAGATTTTACTTTTAAATGATTAAATTTGTGAACGGTTCAGTTCGGTGAGTTAACACATTTGTGAAAGTCTATTTTTAAGACGAAAAATTGTGTGAAAGGTCCTGTTTTAAGGTGAAAAGTTTTGTGAAGGTCTTGTTTTAAAGAGAAAAGTTTTGTGAAGGATACTGTTTTGAAATGAAAAGAGACTTAAGAACGGTGAAAGGTGTTAAATTTATGTTAGCGAGAATTATTTAAAAATAATAATTATGAAATAATTGTAAAATAATTAATGAATGAAATATCGTAACGATGAGACTTAAGAAAATTTTAAAGGAATTTTAAGATTGTCACCGAAAAGGTTTTCAAGTAATTCAGAAAAATATATTTTTTTCAGCGTAGGCAAATTTATATTATTAAGCAAATATATTAAGCAAATTTATAGAACAAGTCTGTAATATATATAGGGTTGAGCGTTTTGTGAAAAAAACTTGGATGAGATTTTTTTTTTTTTTTTTTTTCTAGTAGGTGAAATATTCGTGAATGTTTCAGAAGTGAATTTAACGATTTCCGAGTGATCACGCTTTAAACTATAGAATTTAGAAATTAAATTAAGAAATAAAAATGATATTTCTCCAACTTCTTAGTAGAAAGCCACAACAGAGGTATGAATCATGATGCGCCATCTCAATAGATAACTGAAGTGCAGTTTTATGCAGATAGTGAAAGGGTGAGATATTTATTTAGAGATAAAAGAAATACATGGGAGAGCTTTTTTTTTTCTCCCACAAATTGAAAGAATGAACAATGCTTAAAATAATAATAATAGTATAATAATATATATAGGGTTGAGCGTTTTGTGAAAAAAACTTGGGTGAGATTTTTTTTTTTTTTCTAGTAGGTGAAATATTCGTGAATGTTTCAGAAGTGAATTTAACGATTTCCGAGTGATCACGCTTTAAACTATAGAATTTAGAAATTAAATTAAGAAATAAAAATGATATTTCTCCAACTTCTTAGTAGAAAGCCACAACAGAGGTATGAATCATGATGCGCCACCTCAATAGATAACTGAAGTGCAGTTTTACGCAGATAGTGAAAGGGTGAGATATTTATTTAGAGATAAAAGAAATACATGGGAGAGCTTTTATTTTTCTCCCACAAATTGAAAGAATGAACAATGTTTACAATAATAATAATAGTATAATAATATATATAGGGTTGAGCGTTTTGTGAAAAAAACTTGGGTGAGATTTTTTTTTTTTCTAGTAGGTGAAATATTCGTGAATGTTTCAGAAGTGAATTTAACGATTTCCGAGTGATCACGCTTTAAACTATAGAATTTAGAAATTAAATTAAGAAATCAAAATGATATTTCTCCAACTTCTTAGTAGAAAGCCACAACAGAGGTATGAATCATGATGCGCCACCTCAATAGATAACTGAAGTGCAGTTTTACGCAGATAGTGAAAGGGTGAGATATTTATTTAGAGATAAAAGAAATACATGGGAGAGCTTTTTTTTTTCTCCCACAAATTGAAAGAATGAACAATGTTTAAAATAATAATAATAGTATAATAATATATATAGGGTTGAGCGTTTTGTGAAAAAAACTTGGGTGAGATTTTTTTTTTTTCTAGTAGGTGAAATATTCGTGAATGTTTCAGAAGTGAATTTAACGATTTCCGAGTGATCACGCTTTAAACTATAGAATTTAGAAATTAAATTAAGAAATAAAAATGATATTTCTCCAACTTCTTAGTAGAAAGCCACAACAGAGGTATGAATCATGATGCGCCATCTCAATAGATAACTGAAGTGCAGTTTTATGCAGATAGTGAAAGGGTGAGATATTTATATAGAGATAAAAGAAATACATGGGAGAGCTTTTTTTTTTCTCCCACAAATTGAAAGAATGAACAATGTTTAAAATAATAATAATAGTATAATAATATATATAGGGTTGAGCGTTTTGTGAAAAAAACTTGGGTGAGATTTTTTTTTTTCTAGTAGGTGAAATATTCGTGAATGTTTCAGAAGTGAATTTAACGATTTCCGAGTGATCACGCTTTAAACTATAGAATTTAGAAATTAAATTAAGAAATAAAAATGATATTTCTCCAACTTCTTAGTAGAAAGCCACAACAGAGGTATGAATCATGATGCGCCACCTCAATAGATAACTGAAGTGCAGTTTTACGCAGATAGTGAAAGGGTGAGATATTTATTTAGAGATAAAAGAAATACATGGGAGAGCTTTTTTTTTTCTCCCACAAATTGAAAGAATGAACAATGTTTAAAATAATAATAATAGTATAATAATATATATAGGGTTGAGCGTTTTGTGAAAAAAACTTGGGTGAGATTTTTTTTTTCTAGTAGGTGAAATATTCGTGAATGTTTCAGAAGTGAATTTAACGATTTCCGAGTGATCACGCTTTAAACTATAGAATTTAGAAATTAAATTAAGAAATAAAAATGATATTTCTCCAACTTCTTAGTCGAAAGCCACAACAGAGGTATGAATCATGATGCGCCACCTCAATAGATAACTGAAGTGCAGTTTTACGCAGATAGTGAAAGGGTGAGATATTTATTTAGAGATAAAAGAAATACATGGGAGAGCTTTTTTTTTTCTCCCACAAATTGAAAAAATGAACAATGTTTAAAATAATAATAATAGTATAATAATATATATAGGGTTGAGCGTTTTGTTAAAAAAACTTGGGTGAGATTTTTTTTTTCTAGTAGGTGAAATATTCGTGAATGTTTCAGAAGTGAATTTAACGATTTCCGAGTGATCACGCTTTAAACTATAGAATTTAGAAATTAAATTAAGAAATAAAAATGATATTTCTCCAACTTCTTAGTAGAAAGCCACTACAGAGGTATGAATCATGATGCGCCACCTCAATAGATAACTGAAGTGCAGTTTTACGCAGATAGTGAAAGGGTGAGATATTTATTTAGAGATAAAAGAAATACATAGGAGAGCTTTTTTTTTTCTCCCACAAATTGAAAGAATGAACAATGTTTAAAATAATAATAATAGTATAATAATATATATAGGGTTGAGCGTTTTGTGAAAAAAACTTGGGTGAGATTTTTTTTTTTTCTAGTAGGTGAAATATTCGTGAATGTTTCAGAAGTGAATTTAACGATTTCCGAGTGATCACGCTTTAAACTATAGAATTTAGAAATTAAATTAAGAAATAAAAATGATATTTCTCCAACTTCTTAGTAGAAAGCCACAACAGAGGTATGAATCATGATGCGCCACCTCAATAGATAACTGAAGTGCAGTTTTATGCAGATAGTGAAAGGGTGAGATATTTATTTAGAGATAAAAGAAATACATGGGAGAGCTTTTTTTTTTCTCCCACAAATTGAAAGAATGAACAATGTTTAAAATAATAATAATAGTATAATAATATATATAGGGTTGAGCGTTTTGTGAAAAAAACTTGGGTGAGATTTTTTTTTTTCTAGTAGGTGAAATATTCGTGAATGTTTCAGAAGTGAATTTAACGATTTCCGAGTGATCACGCTTTAAACTATAGAATTTAGAAATTAAATTAAGAAATAAAAATGATATTTCTCCAACTTCTTAGTAGAAAGCCACAACAGAGGTATGAATCATGATGCGCCACCTCAATAGATAACTGAAGTGCAGTTTTACGCAGATAGTGAAAGGGTGAGATATTTATTTAGAGATAAAAGAAATACATGGGAGAGCTTTTTTTTTCTCCCACAAATTGAAAGAATGAACAATGTTTAAAATAATAATAATAGTATAATAATATATATAGGGTTGATCGTTTTGTGAAAAAAACTTGGGTGAGATTTTTTTTTTCTAGTAGGTGAAATATTCGTGAATGTTTCAGAAGTGAATTTAACGATTTCCGAGTGATCACGCTTTAAACTATAGAATTTAGAAATTAAATTAAGAAATAAAAATGATATTTCTCCAACTTCTTAGTAGAAAGCCACTACAGAGGTATGAATCATGATGCGCCACCTCAATAGATAACTGAAGTGCAGTTTTACGCAGATAGTGAAAGGGTGAGATATTTATTTAGAGATAAAAGAAATACATGGGAGAGCTTTTTTTTTTCTCCCACAAATTGAAAGAATGAACAATGTTTAAAATAATAATAATAGTATAATAATATATATAGGGTTGAGCGTTTTGTGAAAAAAACTTGGGTGAGATTTTTTTTTTCTAGTAGGTGAAATATTCGTGAATGTTTCAGAAGTGAATTTAACGATTTCCGAGTGATCACGCTTAAAACTATAGAATTTAGAAATTAAATTAAGAAATAAAAATGATATTTCTCCAACTTCTTAGTAGAAAGCCACAACAGAGGTATGAATCATGATGCGCCACCTCAATAGATAACTGAAGTGCAGTTTTACGCAGATAGTGAAAGGGTGAGATATTTATTTAGAGATAAAAGAAATACATGGGTGAGCTTTTTTTTTTTCTCCCACAAATTGAAAGAATGAACAATGTTTAAAATAATAATAATAGTATAATAATATATATAGGGTTGAGCGTTTTGTGAAAAAAAGTTGGGTGAGATTTTTTTTTCTAGTAGGTGAAATATTCGTGAATGTTTCAGAAGTGAATTTAACGATTTCCGAGTGATCACGCTTTAAACTATAGAATTTAGAAATTAAATTAAGAAATAAAAATGATATTTCTCCAACTTCTTAGTAGAAAGCCACAACAGAGGTATGAATCATGATGCGCCACCTCAATAGATAACTGAAGTGCAGTTTTACGCAGATAGTGAAAGGGTGAGATATTTATATAGAGATAAAAGAAATAGATGGGAGAGCTTTTTTTTCTTCCACAAATTGAAAGAATGAACAATGTTTAAAATAATAATAATAGTATAATAATATATATAGGGTTGAGCGTTTTGTGAAAAAAACTTGGGTGAGATTTTTTTTTTCTAGTAGGTGAAATATTCGTGAATGTTTCAGAAGTGAATTTAACGATTTCCGAGTGATCACGCTTTAAACTATAGAATTTAGAAATTAAATTAAGAAATAAAAATGATATTTCTCCAACTTCTTAGTAGAAAGCCACAACAGAGGTATGAATCATGATGCGCCACCTCAATAGATAACTGAAGTGCAGTTTTACGCAGATAGTGAAAGGGTGAGATATTTATTTAGAGATAAAAGAAATACATGGGAGAGCTTTTCTTTTTCTCCCACAAATTGAAAGAATGAACAATGTTTAAAATAATAATAATTAGTAATAATAATAATAATAATAATAATAATAAATAAATAATAATAATTAAATAATAATAATTAGTAATAATAATAATAATAATTAATTAATAATAATTAAATAATAATAATAATTAATAATAATTTAATAATAATAATAATAATTTAATAATAATAATAATAATAATAATAATAATAATTTAATAATAATAATAATTTAATAATAATAATAATAATAATAATAAAATATTTAATCATTAATAATAATAATAATAATAATAAAATATTATTTAATCATTAATAATAAGTAAAAATAACAAATTTGTAAAGGTTCGAAGACAACTATTTTATGAAAAAGGACCACGATTTCATTTAACACATGTTTTAACAGAAGAACCTGAACAAAGATTTATACTATTTCACACTTCCCATTAAAAGCATTGAAAGTAAAATTTCAAAACTCGATAGAGTCAAATTTTAAAGGTTTATTTACGAGCCCTTCACAAAAATCCATTTAATAAAATATACACCTTCACAAAATTCCTTTTAATGAAACAGACCTCTTTACAAAATTTATCTTAACAAAATCGTATCCCATCACAAAATTACATTCTATAAAAACATAGTCTTCATTAATTATTATTATTTTATGTTTTAAAATGTGTATTTTGAAAGAAAAAATACCACCTAGGCCACCTTCTCGAAATTTCTTTTAATGAAACAGACCCCTTTACAAAATTCCTCTTAACAAAATCGTAACCCATCACAAAATTACATTCTATAAAAACATACTCTACATTAATTATTATTATTTTATGTTTTAAAATGTGTAATTTGAATGAATAAATACCACTTAGGTATTATTTACAAAATTCAGTGATTCTCCGTAGGGGAACATTTTTACATTAGAATTTTTTGGATTTTTAAAACCGTTGGTTAAGGTTTTGTTATCGACTTGGCGAAAAAAAAAGCACAACGTTCGCATAGTAAGTATGCGTCACTAAACTTGAGGGGAATGTTTAATGATAATAATCTTTGATAAATAGTTTCTAAAAATTGTAATTAAAATAGTAATGAAGGAAGTTTAAAAAAATTTGAGGGTAAAGTTTTTTCTTTAACACATAATCTTTAACTATAAGGCGAAACTTTATTTTTAGATGTGAATGACTTTTTAAAAATATTAATTAAAACACATTGAAGTTTTGTGATAAGATAATTTTCTATAGTTAAAGCTCTTTCTCAAACAATTTGTGTTCAAATTATTTGGAGAATGATATCACTGAGTAAAATTAAAAATAAATAAACTTATTTTTTTCATCAGTACATATGTCTTAATTTACTTTACTTAAAATTTTTTAAATGTATATTCACTGCTATAAATTACCCTTCTTTCACATAAAGAGGAAAAAAATCTCACTTGTTATTTCAACATATAAAGTAACACATGCTATTTATTAAAACTATATATATAACTAAGAAATTTTTCGATTATTCAAAGAAAAAAAGAACTAATTCGTTATATTGTTAATGTAATTAAACATTTTTTTCGTGTGACATTAATAACATACGGGAAGAGAAATATATGAAATGAGACAAAATAAATAACAATAAGAAATTTCATTCATACAGTGAAGCAAGATATCTAAATAAACATTTAAATAAAAACATATGACACTAAACATTCATTTTTAACAATTGATAAAAGTGAAATCTGACTGTCACTTTTGCACTTGATGGCAAATCAGAACTAAAGAATTATATTATTAACTTATCTCACATAACGTTCCGATAACGTTGGAAAGTGTTTCATAAACTATACCGCAACGCATGATTTTTCCTTCTTCATTTTTTTATTTTATTTTATTTGTTACTTACTATAGATCATATTTTGCACTAACGTAAGAATTCTTCATTCATTAGTATCCTTTTTGTGGGCACTCTGTATTTTTTTTAATGTATATTGTTAGCTCAAGTTATATCGAAGTGACCTCTGCAAAAATAGGGGTGGGATAACACTTTAGTGCAGTAGAATTTAAACATATTATAGGGATCCCTGTATTTTTAGTATAATCTCTATTTTAGCTAAACTTGTATCGAATTATACTTATTAATATATTTAATTAGAACTCAATGTTAACCCAACTCTTGCCCTAAAAAATCATAAGTCCGATCTCTGTTAATTACTATTTTTAATTAATATTTAAAAAAAGTCATTCACATCTAAAAATAAAGTTTCGCCTTATAATATGTTAAAGAAAAAACTTTACCCTCAATTTTTTTTAACTCCCTTCATTACTATTTTTAATTACTATTTTCAAATACTATATTTTGAAGATTACTCAAAAACTCCCGCACAAAAAACATTTAAACTAGCATTGTAATACAATACACAATATGCCCCACAAAATTTTTATACTGCATTTTCTAACACTCCAAAATAAATATATTTAATCTATCACCGTGCACACCGTTCGCGTAGTACACACAATTCCCCAGAAAAAAAATACTCGACAATTTTTCTAATTTCCCAAAATAAAATAAATATATTAAAATAATCCCCACAAAAAATACCCATCCTACTCTCAAAAGTATTTCAGACCGCATACTCTAGTTCGCTAAAGAAAAAAGTATAATTAAATTTTTTCCAACTCCCAAAAATAAAATGTACAAATTAAAATATTCCTTATCAAACCCACGTCTCTTGTAGGAATTCTTATCTTTAGTTTTCCCTTATCGTACATCCTTACTCTTATCTCCTCCACCACCACCGGATTTACCCACCGCGCAGAGCACAGCGAGCCGCCACCGCACACAGCACCTCACCACCTCTGGCGTAGAAACCCTATTTTACATCTACTAATATCTCTGAAAATAATTCTTCGATTTAAAACACGTGTTCCAGCATGTTTATTGAACATTTCTTTATAAAATCTATCAATTTTAATATTTTTTATACGAATAGTTTTCTTAATATTATCTGAGAAAGACCTCCGGGCACAAAAAAAAAAAAAAAAAAAAAAAAAAAAAAAAAAAAAAAAAAATCCATTTACAGTGGTGACAGCGGCGCTTACTTTATTTTTTAATAGAGAGATATATAAAATTAAATAATGGTAGTTTATATATATATATATATATATATATATATATATATATATCGGATAATTTGCGAAATGTATTCTACTTTTACAGAAAAAAAAATATCTCCCTTGTACACAAAATTTTCTAAGTTTTAAATGTAATACCTCAAAATTAATTTTTTCACGTATATTAATAACTTACAATTATATGGATTTAGCATGATCGTGACTTTTTCGAGCGTTCAGGAATATGTGCAGTGTTAAGAACACAATAAAAGATTTTCCTTCTCATACAAATACACAAATCGTTAGAATAGAGCCTTCGTGATGAAATCCTTTTTCTACATGTATCACGTAAATATTTTAGCTGAAAATAATGTGAACTTAGAAATAAATGAGACATAAACAATCCAGCCAAAATATGGATATTTAAATTAAACAAATATTTAGGTATTGATCCCTGAAAATTGAAATTTATCACGGTACCTTTTATTGTTTATACCAGAACATTATAATATATGGGTGTTATTTAATACTCTTCGCTTGAGTATATATTTCTTCTTGTATTTTTCCACCATTAATAAATGTTTATTTATGGTATAGATACAAAAACTAGCAAAAGAGATTCAGTCATTTGTTACTTTGCTAGATTTATCAGTGTGGAAAATAAGGCTTTATGACTAAAAGAGAAAACAAGTCAACGTTTGCAAAATGTATACATTTTAACGTCTGAATGTGAAAAATGAAATCTGTGAATTGGTTCACTCAATTGCGATCGCAGACGTTGAATGAAGCTCGTTCTGTCCCTAATGAATATTATCTGTTTTTAAAATAACTTCAACTTTCCTTGATTTCAAACCTTTTCTTTTTCCTTGTTCTGTGGTTTGTTATGCAATAGATTGTTTTTGTACTGATGATGCCTTGCGTGTCGCTTGGCGAAACGTCTACTATTTTGTATTTTTAACTGTTTTTAAGTATATATTTTTTTATAAAATTTTTATTTTATGTATTCTCATGTCTGTCTTAAATTATTTTAATTGGTGTTTTTAATAAGTCAACGTTTATATATATTAAGTAAAATAATATAGCTGAGTAGGAAAAGAGCAGAAATAAATGTTATTAATAAGATACAGGATTAATGAATTACCTTTCTTTTATTTAAAAACTAGCGGCTCGCCCCGGCTTCGAGCGGCTGGGCAATGTGTCAACCTCCTTGGGAAAATGTCTTGTGCAAAATATGTAATAAAAAATCATCAATAGTTGTCTTATTCGTCTAATCTTCCATGATCGGTTTCTGTGCCAATCTTGGCCACGAAATAGCTAAAATAGCTCTAAAATCGCTGAAATACGTGTTTAACTATTTTTTAGCAGATTCGTTGAACTGTATTTTTTGCTCCTACATAAAACTGCAGCTGAGATAAGGCAAAAAGACTAAAAACTTTTGACACCCCCATTTAACACCCTTATTGGTTGAATTTCTAAAATCGCTCAAATACGTGTTTAACAATTTTTTTAGTGGATTTGTTATCCTGAATACTACGCTCTTATCTAAAACTATTGCTGAGATATGGCGAACTGACCTAAAACTTCCGACACCCATTTAACCCCCTTAGTGGTTGAATTTTCTTATTGCCCGCCTAGGTGGCATCAGCAATCTACTGTCCAAATTGCGTGATCCTGACTTTAATCTTTTAAGGGTGTATTTAAATCCAAACTGCTTATTTGTAAATTCATTGAGACAAATTTGTACATTCATCATCATTGGATGCATTTGTGCTCTAAAATGCATCCAATTGGCAGGTTCTCTTATTCAGAAACTTTATAATGTCCGTATTGTCTCGATTTTTTGATAAAAGCAGAATATATTTCAAAAAATGCTGTCAAAGTGGACATTTTGAACCGAATTTCCCGAAGCGATAGCGCTGGAAACAAAAGAAATGATCGTACTGTGAAAATAATTGTCTGTAAATAAATTTCTAATTAATTGAACGAAAAATAAAAGCATGGGGCCCTTGTAAATGTCTTTATAAATCACGCCGCCAAGTTTCCTGTTGTTACTTTTAAAAATGAGTCTGAAAATGTGTCTCAAAACTTTGAGTTGTTGAGCGTGGAAAAAAATATATTTTTTAATACCGCCTTAAGCGCTACATTCATGGGTCAGACAGTCAGGCGTTCTCTCTATCATATTAGTATAGATTAAACAATGCAGTTAGTATAATAAATATGAAAATAAAATAAATAAAATAGAAGTCCTTCATACGTCAACCGTTTTACATGCAGTATTTCTAAAATTTGTTTTCATTTTCGCCGATATCTAGCGATTTCCTGTTTTAAAGTTTAACCTTCACACGGGGTCTTCAACAGCATCTGTCCGAGAATACATGCAAACTTGGACACATGCTGTTCGAGCCCCGTGTAAAGGTTAATAGTACTTTAACTAAAGTGTAAAACTGCACCACAAGTAACACAGTGTTTACATTGCGTTCTATTTAACAATTAAAATGTGAAAAATTGTTTGTATTTTGAAATTTCTGTGCTTATTCCAGTATTTTTACAGTTTGACACCGCATTGCGTCATCAATTGAGAAACATTTAAACCATTTTAAATTACTCTATACAATTATTTTTTACCTATATTATAAGCTTATTTCATATTTATATTTATTTTACTTAATGAATTATTGAATTAAAAAAAATTTTGATTATGAAAATGTATGCTTAAATGTAAAAGTCAAAGAAGTTATAATTCTGAATTTTAAGTTTTGTTTTTAAAACTTTCCTATATAGTTGAAAAGTGTTTATGTCATTGGTTTGTCTATCCGTCTGCCCGTCTGTCCGTGCTTTAACCCTTGTAAATATACTTCAATTTCCTTGAAATTTTTGTATTTTTGAAGTTTTCTATAACACGATTTCTATTGAAAATTAAGTGTGTAGCATTTATAGTTATTTTACACCGACAGTCAAAAGTATTCCATTGCATTACGGTATATGGGGAAAAATCATTTGCGGTGTATTTTAGTGTTGTTAAACCATTTCAAACATAATGAAAATAATAGGCATTTATGAAGTGCGCTAAACATGATTTCTGTAGAATAGGGAATCCAAAGCATTTATTATTCATATACAGGGTCACACAAAAGAATATTGTTATACAAAATCGTTTGCAGTATATTTTGTGCTGCTACTCTGTTTCAAGCATAATGAGATTTATATACCGAGTGATTATAATTAAAGTTACGATTTCAAAAATCGATAATTTTAAAACTACTGGTTATAATGATTTGATATTTTAGCAAAACAATCGTGAGGCAATGGAATTTTGTTTGGCAAAGGAAAAAAAATAGTTCCAAAATGTGCCGATAGGTGGCGCTGCCAGGGTTTAGATTGTCTGGAGATATGCAAATTACTAATACTTGGAACTATGGGTACCTGAAGAATGTTGTTTACAGTGGGCGAATTGAGAATCCAACCAACTTGAAGGCAAGAACCACACACATTGCATCAGTACTTGATACCCTCCGATCTCGGTGTGGAGCATGCCGTTTTGCGCTTCCAATTAGTAACGGAACAAAGCGGAGGACATATCGAACAATTTATACTTTAATTATCAGTAAAGTGTTTGTTCCATAAAGCTTTTTTTTTTCATTTTTTATCATTATTGCTGTTGTCGCTGTAAAAACGTATTCTTGTCTTTTCGCTAATACATTTTTAGAAAATCCCCGAACTCTATTTTTTTCCTTTTGGCTACAACATTCCTGTGTTTAAAGAATAAATTTTTGGTCTTTCTCCTGACATTACCCTGACAGCGCCATCTATCAGCACATTTTAGAACTATTTTTTTCCTTCGCCAAATAAAATTCCATTGCCTCACGATTGTTCAGCTAAAATATCAAGTCATTCTGACCAGTAGTTTTAAAATTATCGATCTTTGAAATCGTAACTTTAATTGTAATCACACGGTACATTACTGAGGTATACTATAAGTTTCTTACTAAAAAGTATGGTGTGCATTGCATATATCGTTCGTTTACAGAAACAGTAAAAAGTATTCCGTTATGTTACGGTGTATGGTGAAAAATTGTTTGCTGTGCATTTTAATGATGTTAAACTATTTCAAACATAATGAAATTGGTATGCATTTATGACGAGCATTAAAACATGCCTTTTGTAGTGTATAGATTGTAAAGCATTTACTATTCATTTACAGGGTCATACAAAAAAAAAATCTGTTACTTAATTGTCTACGGGAAAAAAATCGTTTTTACTAAATTTTAATGTTGTAACATTATTTCGAGCATAATGGAATTTATATGCCTTACGGAGGCGCACTATAATTTTCTTACTGAAAACTATGGTGTTCATTGTGGTTATGGTTCATTTACAGGGATACACAAAATATTCGGTTGCAGTACTGTCTATAAGCCTTAATTGTAAAGAAGTGCTTTATCAACTTTTGTTTCTGTTTTTACGTTTAACTAAATTTTCGCATACTACGTGGTGTGTATAAATTCTGTTGATCAGATACAGGATTACACAAAAGAATTCGTAAGAATTGCTCACTATGGGAGTGGACTGCTTAAGGGTAGTTTTCAATTGTTTTATGTCTTTTCCTGCTGAGCTATATTTAGTATATTAATAGAAGTTTGTGGGAAATAAACAAATTAATATACAGGACTACACAAAGAACAAGATAAATTGCCGTTTATGGCTGGTTATTGATTGAGGTGCGTTTTAGGTGCATTTTTGCATTTTTTACTTGCAGTAAATTTTAGATCAATGTATAATGTGTGCAAAAGTCTTAGATATTCTGCAGGACAGTACAAAGTAATTCGAATGTATTTCCACCTATCGGCGAAAATTGCTAAAAGTTAATATTCTAACTGAACTAAATTTTATTACACTATGCAGTAATCCAAATCTATAGATCATAAAAAAGGCTGCACAAAATAATTACATTACTTTTTGACCATGGAAGGTAATTGCTAAAACTGGATTTTAAAATGTGTTATATATTTTCTAAACTGCTTACTTTCATATCTTCTTTCATCTTATTTAAGGGTGAAGTTTCGTTATAGTTTTCTAGATGCGTTGGAAAGTGTTTCATAATCTATTCCTGACGCATAATTTTTCGTTCTTTTTAAATTAATATTTGTGTTTAAAAAAACTCTATTTTAACTATTTTTACAAAATTATAATTACATAAGCACAGCGCGAATGTGATTTCAAAAAACGTTAAGTCCTAAATAGATGAGCATTCAGAAAAACTCAAATTGCATTTTCAAGTATTTTACTTGATGATGATACTACAAAATGATCCTTAGCTGTAGCACATGATTGGATGGCGTGCAACATTTGTGTTCATTTGCGTAAGAGTAGTACGTCATTCATGGAGATATAAAGGTATCTTAAAATTCAAGAACTGTTCGCAACTTTCATGTTTATATCGTCAGCGATATTCACTATATAAGCAAAAATCGCCAAACAGTTTGAAATTTAAACGTTTTAGAATAGCTGGAAAAATACTTGGCGTAAACTTTTAGAAGTTCAGGAATATCAAAATATATTGCACCACAAGGTATGATCACTAGGATAATTAAGGGAACAGAAACAAAATCAATTAAAAAATATATACGTTGGATTACCCTGTAAAATAAAATGCTCAAAATGATCCGTATCTGTAGAACATGACTGTATCGTGTGCAACATCTGTGCTCATTTGTGTAAGAGTAGAAGGTATATTCATGGAGATATAAAGATATCTTAAAATTGATAAAAATTGATTATAAAAGACATCAAAATGTACAATATATGTAAAAATGAAAGTGTTGCAAAGCTGCGCTCATAATAAAATATTTAAAAATATATTAAAAATTGAGGTAAAATTAGGTGAAATTGCGTATTTTTCATCAATACGAACTTTGAGCTTGTGTAAGTTATATAAATCCGACCAAAATGCAAAAAATATTGTTGAAATAGTACAGTATAAACCTTCTAATATTAAAAAGTGAAATAATTAAGTCAGTATAACAAAATCGAATTTTAGTTTTATTTCATGGGCCAAAAACATGGCTTATGGAACCCGATCCTTTGTTTGGAAATCCTGCATGCTATAAATGAAAAAATGCGGAAATTTCTCGAATTTTTAAAAAAGAAACTTTATATTTCCCTAAATATACTAGCTATTCTTACACAATTCTCACACATTAGCCATTTAGGCATGTATTACAGGTACAGATCAATTCGAGAATATAATTTTTTTTTCAAAGCAATAGCACTTAGATGCCACCAAATCAATTGAAGAATAAACAGAACAACAAATGAAACAAGAGTGACATATAGATACTTTAGAGAAAACAAAAAGTCAACTGTAAACAGGGAATACAATCAATTCGGCTGATGTTCTGAGGTCCTCATTAGTTCCCTGGCCTCCCAATATCTGCCAGATATACTGTTACTTGATAGTGCGGGGCACAGTGGTAAATGCTGTGCATTCAAGATTACATCCTCTCCACAAATAGGGCAATTTGGACTTTCAGGAATACCAAATCTGAAAAGGTAATTAGGTAGACAATCGTGTCCCGTGGCAAGTCTAAATAAGGCAACACTTTTTCTTCTTGGTGCTGTAGGGACATGAGATATTGCATTTTTCCATTCTTTATTTTCGATTTCACTTAGTTTTCTCCTTTCATATTGAGAGTCCATTTTTTCTCTTTATAATTCTTGATATTGAATTGAAAGGTATTCCGTTGCTTGGTGTTTGTATTATTTTAGTTCCTTTTTTGGCTAGTTGGTCAGCCGCTTCAATCCCGTATATTCCACAATGGGCCGGGATCCATTGTAGTTCCACCTCCTTTCCACTCTCTTTTATTTGTTTAAAATTTTTCCTGCAGTCCTCAATTCTTCTTGAGTCGGGGATCTTAAAGGAAGATAATTTTACTGCGTGATAAAAATATTATTTTTTTTAAATGAATTTGTTGCTTGTTCCTTAAAGGCCTTGGCAATCAAACCTTCGCTGAAAAACATGACGCTAAACATGCTCGTTACTTTCTTGAACTTCAAGAAGAAATTTTCACGTTTTTCTCTAGATGTTCGACAATACGTTCAAAATCGAAAGTGTCCGGTGATTTTTGGCCATATATTGTACATCTTTATTTTATTAGAATTAATCTTTTTTTTTCTTAAATGTTAAACAATGTAAATGCAAGTAAATTTTCTCCATTACTCTTTAAAATATTAAAACAATGTTATTCCGATTTAAATTTGACATATAAATTGTTGCTGCAATTTATGTAATTTAAGTAATGTTTTTTTATAAAATGATATTTAATGCCAATTATGTGACGTATTTTTCTTCTTTTTTAGTCTGCATGTGTATTTAGAGTAACGTTTATATAATCCAGTATGTTTTGCCCTAAGGTAAAGCTAGGAGAGTCTGCGCACAATTCAAAAGAAGAGCAATAAAAAATCTAAATATTAATTTTTTGCTAAACTATCCATGAATGAGTTTTACTTCATTTGTTTTTTATGCATTTCCATTGCTATTTTGTTGTTATGTTGCATTTTAATAGAACAGTTGTAATAAAATCAAGAAAGTTATTTTGCGCAATCTGTCCTTACAGGGTTGGTGTGATTGCGCACATGGGTAGGAGAGATTGTTACTAATAATAACTACAATTAAATTGTTAACAATAATAATTACACTTAAATGACATTGCTGTAAGGTTTTTGTGAACAAATTTTATTGTATTGGGAGTATTTCAACCTCATGCTTACAGAATCATAAAAAGGAAATAATTTTAAAAACGATTAAAAAATTTCAATTAAAGGGAAAAAAATTAAAGACTCAGAAAAAGCAAGTCCAGATAAGATTACAAAATAAAATTATGTAACCTAATAACACGTTTAACTTAAAATTAGTCCATTTTCATTTTTCATTTTTTATGCAAATTTACCAATAAGCTGCGTAATCTCTCCTAGCATTTAAACTTATGGGAACAATGCGCCATCTCTCCTATGTAGCAGATGCGCAAACTCTCCAATTTCGGTAGGAGAGATTGCGCGGCCTTTTATTTAAACATGGCCGCTACTAAAAACGAACCGTTGATGTTCTCATTGTTAGTCTAGATTAGTAGCTTATGAGAAATCGTTTAAGTTTAAAATATTTCGTACTATTGACATTGTATAGAATTTCTGATGAATAGCTATGAAAATTCAAGCACTTACTTTGGGAAAACATAACAAAATAGCAATACTTTATCTTAGACGCTCAAAGCAATCAACGTGCACTTTCAAATAGACACTCCACTACTGTTGTTGTACAACAACCTGGAGTCGCTGCGCCCTCACTCTACTCCTTCCCCCCAAACCTCTATGTGCGCAATCTCTCCGACCGCGCCATCTCTCTTGGCTTTACCTTATATTTTTTCCTGAAAAATGAAAATTTGTGGGAACCCCCTTACCGTTTAACTAGTTTTTGTAACGTAACTGAAATTCAATTTACTATATCGCCGGTATACTTATGAACTTTCTCTATATTCTACTCCCATTTATACATATACGTGTTCTCCCTATATTGTTCGCTGCGAAATAGATGAAGAAAAATTCATTCATTCGCACATACGCAGACCAAATTATTTCATCTAAATGCCCATATCTTTAAAAAAATTCATCTTTAATTGCAGCACAATGTTTCTCTTGCACTTTGAGAAATTTTCAGAAATTGCCATGAAATTTGATTGAACACTCTATATGTTATAAACCGAAACCTTTTAAATATTGTTTCAAAAATTTCAAAGAAACTTTTATATCTTTATGAATATACTTGCCATCCTTATATAAATTCATACAAGCGTTGTACAGGCCCTTGAAATCATTTGTTAAATTTACAGATTATTTCGAGCTTTTTATGATATGAAATGATCGCAAATACTAATTTTTATTGAATTTGTTGCCTAATTGCCCTGGTAGCTAAATCTTCATGTGTTCATGACGTACATGTGTTCATTCTTATGTTTTACATAATTGAAAATCAAGATCAATTCTCTAAATTTCCTACAAAACGCCTAAATCCGAAAATGTCCGGGCCCCACCAGTGGCTGAGAGGTTCTGCTCTCGAAGCTGGTAGACGGGAGGTGCTGGGTTCGATCCCAATCGCGCCCGTCGGCCTAATCGTTCGGAGTTTTTGTGGTTTTCTTCGAGCCGTGCATTTATCCATGCGTAAATACGGGTTAGGTTCCCTTAGAAAGACCCCCACGAAGGGCACTCCCCCCGGGCCTATATCCAAAGTGTAGATAATTGGCCGTCAATAATCAACCCAACCCAACCGAAAATGTCCGGTGATTTTTGGCCATGTTTTGAGTATGACTCATTACACATTAGGTGCAATCGTACTAATAGGAAAAGCAGAATTAAAAAGAGCGTCCTTGTAGTGGTAGCCAATAAAAAAGATATTTTATACATAGTAATTTGTGAGGGTAAACAAGATTAAGATATTTTATATATGCGATTAAAGGGAAGTAGATAGTACATTTTACAACAACCCTTCTTTTGAGTTTAGCGTTACTGACAGACAATTTTTTGCTTTATAAGATATATTCATTATCAGTTTCATTGTTTCTATTCATGATTTCTTGTAGTATTCGTTGAACGAAATCCTTTTCATCTAAAATAATTTAATTTTAATTTTAATTTTCTCCTTTTTATTTATAAATATCCCTCTCATATTTTCTTCAAGAATAACATTCAAACTGAAACCTATGTTTCCAACTATTTTGATAAACTCTGCTTCCACGACATTCATCCCTGCTACTAACAAACAATCAGTTTTTGTACTGGATTAAAATACGATTAAAGAAAATCATTTTATGGAAGAGAAAACGATAAGACCAGTTCATGAAACAAAAACATTGCATTTATTATTCAATAAATTTAGAAAAATTAGGAAAAAAAAAAACTTTTGTACATAAACGCCGTGAAAATTTATAAAACAAATTGATATAATTTCGAATCTAAATACAAAAACTTACCTTCATCACGTAATTCGTGAAGAAAATAAGTACACTCTCAGAAAAAAATTGTAAATTTATGAGCGTTTGCCCTTCAATTTTCACGGGCAACAGCCTTATTTGATGAAAAACGGTCTGATCCACTAAATAAACGGCCTCTTAGATACTAATCCTCTTAGATACTTAGAAAATTAAGAGCAGTCCACATATTCTTACAGTTCTAGCCCATATGTTAGCAAAAATACGGTACGACCCCATACATTGTCTTTCGCCAGGGTGTAACCCTTCATTTTACTCATGTTTCGGAAATTTTAACACGCCAAAACAGCGATTCTGTGATGATTATCTAACGTGCTACGTGCTACGGAACAGTAAGTAAAGTGTTATTGTGTTTTAAAGTGCATTATATCCTGTGCATTATAATGCTGTATTACTTTACCCCGTAAAATTACGGGCTGCATAAAATGATGGGCATGGATTGTTTTTTTTTTTTTTTTTTTTTTTTTTTTTTTTTTTTTTTTACGGGGTATGACTGGAATTTCTGCTGCCGGCCTCTGTTCGTAATTTTACTGCAATTTTTTTAACAGTGTATGTTATAATTATCATTCGAGTGAAACTTCCTGATTATGATAACTTTGCATACAGTAAAAAAAAAAATACAAAATGATTACATTTATATTGTGATTACCCCTTTTTTGTTATCAATTGTAATTAACTACAGTTATGCGTCTAGTATTACAAAAACTTTGGGTAATAACGATGACGGAAGGATGGAGAGTGAACCCATCGCGCTATCTTTCGCATTTCACATTTTTTATTGTTTATTATTGGAACATTGCACGGTTGCTTTTTAGCTACACGTGACATTTTTTTTCAGTTCACAAAGATTTGTTTTTATATACTTCTATTTGAAACAATATAGCCGTCTACGTATTTATGGCATTTTTATACAAAAATATCCATATTGTAGCAGTTTTTTAGTGGTTGTTACTTCAATGCAAATAACTACATTATTCTAAAAATAAATAAAAAATGAAAATTCTAGCAACTGAAAACTTATGCTCTCTATATAAATAGAAATCTTTGCTGTGAATATTCACGACTAACAAACGTTAAGATGCACCGTTTGTTTTATCTTCATTTTTGTAGTCTTTATTTCTAAACAAAAACTCATTTTTGATAATGATAATGATTAGTTCCAAAATTTTTCATGAACTAATTACCAGCTTAAATAATTACTCGTTTATGAGTAAATTTTACACCATATAAATAATTGCATTAAATATACGTAACCATGATACTGGAAAAAAGCTGGTATTCTAGGGTTCCTTTTTAAAATTTTTATATTCTATCTTTAAAAAGTAAATCAAATAAGAATAAAATGCACCAAATTAATGATTAAATAATGATTAAATAATGATTAATAAAACGTAAAATATTGGTAGTAAAACAAATGAAAAAGTTTTGAATATCAAAATGCTTTTCAAAAAGAAGATTGTGGAATAATTTAAAGAAAAATCGATTTGGTAAATAGTGCTTTGATTAAATTGGGTGAAATTCTAGAAAACCTTCTGTAGCATTTGTTTTCCTTATTTGCGTAGCCTTTTCAAATTTGCTGCAATAATAATATCACGTATGAATTGTTTAATTTAGCAGTACAATTAAATAACATTCATCTTAAATTCATTCTAAAAATAACAATGCTTCGTGAATTCTCGATTTTTTTAAACGACTTAAAGTCATTTTGAAGTTCTTCATTTTTTTTCGTTGACAGATGTATTATTCGGCACATTAAAATATAATTGTGTATTCGTTTATATAATGTGACTTTGTTCTGTTAAGGAATAGATAGAAGAAAATAAAAATAGAGAATTTTTTAAAGTAAAATTTAGTAGTGTTTAATGTTGGGTTACGTAGTGAAAACTATGGTGTATAGTTGAAATAAAAAAAGTCCTTCCGGCCTGTACCGGGAGGAAAAGGTACCTTTCCTATATCTTCGTTTTTAAATTTTAGTTAATGTTACACGAAAACAGCAAGTTAAAATGCAAAGAAACGTTTACAAAACATTCGTTAATACTGAATTTGAATAAGAATTTCGCCAAATTATTGGGCAATAGCCAAATTGGCTTCATTTATGAAGACTTATTTTGGTCGCCAAATTTGGCGATATTTCGCCAAATTTCACAAATTTTGCTAATTTTGTCGCCAATGTCACCAATTTTGGCGCTAACGTAAATGAATATATAGTTTTATGCGTATGATTGGGAAAATTATTACAACAATGAAAGAAAATAATTTGCGAGTAATCGCGTTAATGTGCTGTTTTGTTTCAAAATGTCAGTCACCCTAGAATTTCAAACTGCTCTATCTCAGCCATTTTTTAAGATAGAGGTAAACCAAAAAATGCTCTGGTATCCTTGTATCAAGGCCTAACACGTAATTAAAAAATAAATTTGAATTTTTAATATTTTTGTATATTTATTTTAGTTTTAAATTTTTAAATGGCCGCCATCTTGAAACAAAATGGCGGACCAAGCTGGCCAACGAACTCGGTCGAGACATTGGTAACCTTAATACACACAATTAGTTTCATCAAAATCGAATTATAAATACGAGCGTTATCGTATATATATGGATATATCTATATATAAAAATCAACATTTGAACGGAGGGTGGTTTGTGGGTCTGGGGGTCATGATCGGTGAAAATATATCGAAATTTTCCTGAACTGCTTTCCTCCGAAAGGCTGCAATAGGTAGCTTTATACATTTTTGTATTGAAAGCTACCTAATAGTATAAAATTGGAACATAATAATAGGTTGTGACAATTTGATTGAAAGATCAAATATATCTGACAGTAATATGCTGAAAACTCATCAACATTTCAAAATCTGTATCTGTAGGTTCTGATTTATTTAAGAAAACAAAATTATTTTAAAGATGCAAAGTCATTTTTGAATATTTGATTTATTTGAAATATATTAAAAGTATATGTAATGATTTAAACTATCTATCAGACGTATCCAGGCGTTTAAAATAATCAAAGATATGCATTTGGAAAGAGCAGTAATTTTATCGCAGTTTAAGAAAGCTGACTTAAAAATACGATGCTAAACTATTACATACTAATAAATATGCATATCAGGGGGCTTAACGTCAGAGATTCAACATCAATGCTGTGCAAGTCAATGTTTTTACTTTGATATTTGATTTCACTCCATATATTTTCTAATATACTATTTACTATATGTATAAGATTTGCATGTATATAAGACTTTTCGAAGATTCAATAAATATTACTTTTTAGGTCTGCTATATTAATCACAATTTTATAAACAACTATATATACTACTTTATATATAGTTGTTTATTATAACTACTATAGTTATTATAACTACTTTATAATAAACAACTTGGATTGATAATTTTTGTAAAAATTTTAAGTTTAAAAGTATTTTTCTTTAGGGAAGGATAAACAGAATTCCTGTACACTTGTCCCAATTTAGTATATTTGTTGTATCTTTGGAAACCAATATATCAACGATTACGTTTTGCACCGTAATTTATTAGCATAAGTATCTTTTTATACACAAGACTCTATCCAATCCTAATAATTATATTTACTTACTACATGCCAACCGGTAATGATCTATCACTTTAGCAGGAATTTGATTAAATCTTCCATAAAATTGTTACTTAAGGAAATAAAAACTTATCCTAAACTCTTATTACAAGCTGTAGTAAAAGTGATTTACAATTAGAAATAATTATATTTTACAAATTGTGCTTAGAAAAAATATTTTGGGGATCATAATATAATGCTGAAAAGGAAATTTATATCTAAGTAAAATTCTAATTAGTTTCGATAGAGTAATTTTTCTGAAGTCACCTAAAAAACAAGCATAAGAGAAGCCCTTTTAACAAAATGTTGTAGTTCTAGTTTAACTATGTCAAAATTGCATGATTTTTATTCTATATAAAATCATTCGAGTTTATGTAATAATTATTTATTGCAATTTTATTTTTCGAAATGTTACATCTAATAATACAATAATGAATAACATTATTCGCTCTGTTTTCTTTTTCATTGTAAATATGAGATTGCTGATTGTAACTGCAATGTAATTATCCATTTAAAAAAAGATGCAAACTTTAACTATTATTAGTTAATGCTATGGAATGATACGAATTTTTCGTTCGGTAAATAATGTATTATTTTAGTATTGATGAAAGAGTAATTATCCAACGTATTATTAATACGGCGAAATAAACTTAAATAGTTTTTGTTATTAATATGGCAATTGCTTAAATTTAATATATTATAATTAACAAAAACCGTTGTCGGTTTTCAATAGAATATTTTTCACTATTAAATGCTTTGTTAGAGAACTAGCAGATGGAAAAAAGTAAAGCAATAACTTAAAAAATATCCGTTACGCTTTGTTTGTAAAACAGTTTCCAAAAATATCAGAAAGTTCTTACAAAATTTAAAATTTTCATCAGATTAAAGAGTATATATAACAAAAATGTATAAAATAGTTGAATGCCCATTTGCAGCAATTAATGAATATAGGAGCAATTGTAATCTAATTCATTTATGCTTACCTGCACATAGCTTATATATATATATATGTGTTTCTACATGTCACTTAGCATAATAAAATATATTTTACCTAGAAAGCATCTAACACATTATTTAAAATTACCGTCCCTAATAAGCATTGTATCGATAGCCTTTTTTGCAAGTCTAATTACGAATTAGACTTGCACCTAAGGAATTAGACTTCTGTACTATACTCACGCTACTTTACAAATTAAAATACAAACAGCAGAAAATGGCACTTGTTTTTTGCTAAAATCACTGTGCATGGAAAACTTAAAACTTTGTTAGAAGTTATCTCCCAACAGTTTTGGCTTAAAACTATTAAGCCATCATCGAGGGAAAAAAAGTCAAGTGCAATTTTGTTCTGTTTGTATTTTAATTTGTATAGTAATCAATAGTGAAACGTCCATCTTAAATACTTTTACTAACATTAATTTTTGAAGTAAATATTAATTCAGATGAAAAACGCTTAACTCAGTTGAAAACTCATATTTTAACAGTTGTTACTTGTAGACAGTTATAATAATCTTAAATGTTACATGTATACTCCGACCACAACACGTTGGCATAAGAAATAAAAAAGTTTGCGATACTATGGAGAATGAAAGTAGCCGTGGTATAAACCCACCGACATCTCATACAAATAGACGCCGGATCGGTACCTTTCTTGAAGAAAACATCTTTCTCCCACCAGCACGTGCTGGTGGGAGAATATTATGCCAAACAAACAATTTTTTCTCGCCAAACCGTCACTGGAATTCCACCGCATCCCACCGCTACTCAGACTTTTATTACGAGAACGGAAACAAAAAGTTGCCAAGAAAAGATTACCGCCAGAACGCGGCACCCTTTCGCCGTTTTTTGGCGATGAAAGGTGAAAGATGTTTTCTTCAACTCTCTCTCGAGAGAAGAAAGGAATCAGGTTCCATTTATATTAGATGTCAATGCATAAACCCCTATCCTTAAGAGTAACGGAAGTTTCGGTATTTTTAACATATCCCGGAAAGAGAAGTTTCCAGCGTGGCAGTCTAAATACGACCGCGAACTAATACACCATCACCCATGAGTCTGACTAAAGACAGGTAAAAAATAAAAGAATTGGCAACTTGTTGATTCCATGATAGCTGTAACGAGGTGGAGAGCGCAGGAGTTCCCAACAGAAGGGAGGATACAATGGGGCCAACAATAGTCGAATCAGAACGGTTTTGTTTTTGAAGAATCCACAAAGAAACTCTGAAACAATTGAACTTAAAAGGAGAATTTTCTATCCCTCGAAAGCGAACAGGTACGCTACGACATGAAATAAGCATCGTTAAATTGCGTGTCTGTCTTCAGCTGAAATCAGTAGAGTTTTGAGTCTTCTCCTTGGAGCGAGCTATCATCCTAAGCCTGCTCTTCTTTTTACCTCACAGGCTATCAAACCTTGAGAGCTTATGTGCCCGCCGGTTCTGTATGTACGTACGTACGTATGTATGTACGTAACGCGATAACTCTTGATAGAACTAACCGTTTTACTTTAAATTTTGTTTATAGGTTCCTTGTGATAAGGCGCTTCCCTGATTAGTTTTGGAGGTCCATTGGTTAAGCATAAAGGGGGAAAACGGGGGGCTAACCCCCCATACTTCAGATAAATGGGTTTTTCATGCAGAATTATCCCATTTTCTTCAAATTTTGCATATAGGTTCATTTTGATAATGCGCTTCTGTCAATAGTTTTGGGGGTTCATTGGTTAAGTATAAAGGAGGAAAAGGGGGGAATTAACCCCCCCCCCTAATTTAGATAAATGAGTTTTTCATGCAGAATTATCCGATTTTCTTCAAATTTTGTATATAGGTTCATTGTGACAATGCGCTTCTCGGAATAGTTTTGGGGATTCATTGGTTAAGTATAAAGGGGGAAAGGGGGGCTAATCCCCCCTTAATTTAGATAAATGGGTTTTTCATGCAGAATTATCGGATTTTCTTCAAATTTTGCATATATAATCATTGTAATTAGAGACTTCCCTGATTAGTTTAAGGGGTCCATTAGTTCACTATCGGGGGGTGTAACGGGGGAATGACCCCCCTTAATACATTGTTAATTTCTTTAGTTTTCGAGGGGCATATTTCAAATTCTTTGAAATAAGAGTATAATATACAATTAGTGTGAATATCCTGTGAGCTCAATGCCCTCAATTTAACTGGGCAGTTTTCTTTTTATTTCTATTCTTTTTCGCACCTCGCTCGTTTATTGCGTGGATATGGAACTTTTGAATAGAAACATGCTATACCTTGTCAAAGAAACATTTTCTACAGAATATATATTTAGCGCATATAAGTAACGTTTATGAATTTCATTATGTTATACATGGCACAACATTGCTAACGCAAACAGTTACAACATACCGATAGAAATGCTATCAAATAATTGTGTGTCCCTGTAAATTGTTAAGACTAAAAACAACGGTACTCAAATTTCTATGTAAACACGTTATTATGCACATCAACAATGTATATAAATTCCGTATTTTTTAAAATAGTGTAACATCATTAGGATATACATCACAAAGTTATAGTCATAATACACCATAAAATATCCTGTAAAAAGATGGAACAAATTATTCCAAAAATATCTAATTCGGGTTATCTCACAAACATATCGACTATATTTAAAGCTAACTTGATGCTTTTCCTGACTTTTATCGGTAAACAAACAGGCAAACTGATATACATACGAACCTGAAATTTCACAGCAAGCATATGGTTATGAATAATAATAATACGGCAAATAACACATAGTTATGAACAATACAATATATGTTCTACATAGATTTAAACATGCCATTTTATTTTCACTTTAAATATTAAGTTTTCCTATATTAATGTGTCAAATGAAATCGAATTTCTTTTAAAGAGATTGAAAACATACTTAAAATGAATTAAATACTTTTAAATTCAAGTAAAGGTCTATGTCCCTCTTAGAAATTTTAATTTTTTACTAAATTATTTCTTAAACATGAACAAACAGGAATTTGAATAAAATACAAAAACATGTGCATAAACAATTTAGTATGTTTTAAATGAACTATGCAAAACGCCACAAAAACGCATTTGAACACAAAATCACGTCCTAAATACATTTCACAACAATGTGTGGTTAAATAAACTCCTGGCAGTTTTTGCGCACGTATTCTTGGTGATTCAATTTATACACATTTATCAATATCAATATATTTAAATTGGGGCTTTACAGAGCATTTTATGATCTGAATAATAAAAAATAATATTTTGCATGAAATGGAATATTTCGAAAGATAATTTTTCCTAAGCCTTTAAAATTTTCCGTTATTTAAAGAACGAAAAAAAAATATTTTTGTTGCAAAATGTGACATCCATTGAAACATATCTTTAAAATCTATGTTTATAAATTTTCTAAATGGATTTTCACAATTAAATTAAATAAAATATAAACTTTTCTATGATAACTGCTTACTTAACCATATGATTACCCAATCGGACATTAGTTCGCTGCAGAAAATTTACTTAAGAAAAATTTCGAAATTTAAAAATGAAAAATGAAAAACGTCAAATTGTAAAAAAAAAAAATCCATCATACAATGTAATCATAATAAAATTTTATGATAGAAAAATAAAAATATATTCTTGCTAAATATATAATTTTTACGCGAAAAAATTCCCATGCATCTTTATCATTTAGGATAATTCCGTAACATGATAGCTTCATTAGATTTAGAATAATTAAATTCATCAAATACGTACGATAGAACTAAAACTAAAAATTCGTATGAATTTCTCGCCTTAAAAATAATCAATTTAATAAGAATTGCGAAACTTAAATATATGCATGTTCCAAAATGTTCGTTACAAAACACATTTTTCATTTTTATCTGGCGTCTAATCTAATTAAAATGAGAAAGTTCAATTTTTTTTCAAAATTTCTGGTAGTAATTGAATAAAACAAAAATTGAAGTTTGACAGATATCCTTCTATGCATGCCCCAATAATTCATTTGAATAATCAAAATAATCGTTTGGCCCATCACTAATTATTGCACTCTTTTATCTAACTCAAAAGATTTTGCATACAAAGCTGAAATTTTCTAATCGATTTTACACTCACTTCCTGATATGCTAGAATTATAACAATTACGCTCATAGGTGTGTTTCCTATGACTATACAACATTTAAAAATTTTCAGAACGTAATTATAAATGAATACATTAATTTTATGGCATTGTTCCATTTGCCTGCCAAAGGTGATAAATCGCCAAATATTCTCTGTAACGCGTATAATTGTATAATAGTTGAAACAAAATTGGATTTAAGTGTGTACCAATAAATGTTCGCCAAAATATGCCAGATGGTTGACATAAATCGCAACAATAAAAAGTGTTCACGGCTAAAGTGTAGAAAATCAAATTTTAAATAAAAAATGAAGAGTGTAATATGTAAAGAAATACGCTTTTATCAATTAACGGTTTAATATTGATTAATTTAGGATTATAAGTTGAGAAATAAATTTAGAAAGCCTAAAAATATAGTTTAAATAATGATTAATTTTTTCTTTCCTGTTGCCTTATACTAAAACAAAAACAGATCAATATATATATATATATATATGTGTGTGTGTGTGTGTAAGTAAATGATATGTAAATAGTCGCTTTACTGAATCAATAATCAATAAACAACAAAATACGAACTTTAATTCCATCTAATACACTTTTGGTTAAAACTATATAACAAATTTAGCTTACAATAATACTAGGCCTAATAGTGCCTTTACCGGCTATATCCATTTTATATACCTTGCTTCATAACAAAAATTAGAAGACCGGCTCTTAGCCAAATCTCGCGATTCAAACTATTTACAACTCGCGCATGTCTAACCATGGATAATAATAGTAGTTAGTTCATATGATGAAGTGAAGTGTCTAATCATGGATAATAATAGTAGTTAGTTCATTTGGTGAAGTGAAGTGTTCAAACTGAAGTGAAGTGTTCAAACTGAAATCCTACAAATCGGTCATCCTGACGTGATGGCGTCCCGACATCAGCATCTTGGCTTATCCAGGAGTTTAACCTGTAGACCACGGCTTCATGTATTCGGCTCCGGTTGACGTCTTTCCTGGACCTTCATGATTTCCTACTTTTTGAACTTCATACCGATCATGATTCTTGGCTGCCGTTATCTCATATGGTCCTAAATATTTTTCTTTAAGTTTGATAGCATTGCCAAATTGCGTCCTCTTTATAGCGACGATATCCCCTACTTTGTATCTTCGTGGCTGTTTTCTTTTCTTATAAAACTGCACCTTGTTTTCTTCTTGTATTTTGAGTATATTTTTCTTTGCTTCTTCTCTCATGGCTTCGCGCTCTTCCATGATGCATTCAGTATAGTCTTCTTCCAAAACCTTCTTGATGTCTTGCATGTCACTGTCTTTTATTTTAACTCGTGTCATTAATTCAAAGGGACTATACTTGGTGCTTCGCGTTATTGTGCTGTTGATAATTCTTTGTAATTTTAGTACATATTTATACCACTTGGATTCGTCATCGCTGGACAATTTTGACAGAACGGATATCATCACTCTGTGTATTCTTTCCACCTGTCCATTTCCTCTTGGCATCCCAGTTGTTATCTTTACATGCTCAATTCCTTGTTTTGTACAATATTCCTTGAACTCGCTTTCAGTAAAAGCTTTTCCTTTATCGGTTATAACTCTAGTTGGGTTCCCAAAAGTTGTTTACTGTAGTTCTAATTTGTCTATTACTTCTTTGGCCGACTTTGATTTCACTGGATAAAACCATGCGAACTTAGTAAATGCATCTACAACGGTAAAAATATATTGATATTTTTATTTGTGAGAGATAATGGACCTACGTGGTCGATGTGATAAGTTTCTAATGGTTTGTCGCCTTTTGGTATAGGGTTTAGAAAACCTTCAGCTTTTCCCTGCTTCCTATTATACAAGATACAATCAACACAGTTTACGATTACCGTTTCTACTTTCTTCCTTAATCCAGCTATGTAAAAATCTTGCTTCACTATATCTTCCGTCTTTGATACAGCAAAGTGTCCTCTTTCGTGAATTTTTCGTATAATTTCTCGTTGCATCTCTTGCGACACCACCAACATTTCTTTTCCATTCTCGAATCTGTACAATATGTCATCTTTTACTAAGTAATTATCGGACGAACCACTTCCGAACAGTGACTTGATAGTTTGTATGGATTCATCTAATCTTTGCGATATTGCAATCCTTTTCGTTATTTCTCCTTGCGCTCTAGTTATAATTATTATCGATTGCGTTATCGGCACATTTCGGCTTAATGCGTCTACATGTTTCATTCTTGTTGCTGGTCTATGTTCTATCTCGTAGTCATATTTTTCGATGAGTAATGCCCATCTTGCTACTTTAGGTGTTAAATCTTTTTTATTTAATGTCTTCTGGAAGGCTTCGCAGTCGGTTACAATCTTGAATTTATTTCCCATTATGTAATTTCTGAATTTTTTTTAGAGCTTCTATTATGGCTAATACTTCAAGTTCATAACTTGAATATTTCTCCTGTTGTGGCGAAGTTTTCTTGCTCATGTATTGCAACGGGTGAAATTTTCCGTCATCTCCTTTCTGTAATAAAACTGCGCCAAAACCTTGGCTGCTTGCGTCAGTATGGAGTTCAAGTGAGGCTCCTTGTTTATATAGTTGAAGAACTGGTTTCGTTGATAATGTTCTCTTTAACTCATTAAAAGCCTCGAGCTGTTCTCTTTGAAATTTGAAACAATTTCCTTTCCTTAATAAATCACTTAGAGTCTTGGCGATTTTGGCATATTTGGATAAACTTTCTTAAATTTTGGATAAACTTTCTAAAATATCCTGTTAAACCTAAAAAAGGATTGTAATTGTTTCGTTTTAGTTGGCTTAGGAAAATTTTGGACAGCTCTCGTTTTTGCTTCGGACGGTTTTATTGTTCCATTTTCGATTATATAACCCAAAAATTCTATTTTCTGTTTATGAAATTGGCATTTTTTGAAGTTAATTTCTAAACCATATGCTGATGCTACTTCTAATACCCGTTGCAGCTTCCTCATTCCGTCTTCTTCATCATCTGAGGGAATCACAAAATCATCCATATATACAATAATAACGCCTTCTCGCAGTAAATCGTGAAATACTGTGTTTACATACCTTTGGAATTGATTCCCCGATATGCACAATCCGAACGGACAACGCAAAATTTCATATTCTCCTTCATGCGTTACAAAAGCTGTATATTTACAACTGCTTTCTTCAATTTCAACATGAAAAAAGCCGTTTTTGAGATCTAATGTCGTAAACATTTTTCCCTTTTGCAATTTATCAATCACATCCTCAATTAACGGTAGTGGATAGCGATCTTTTAGTATTTTTCGATTTATTTTCCGATAATCTATACATAACCGATGCGATCCACCCCTTTTCTTACTCAGGACTACAGGAGCCGCAAAATTCGAGTAACTTCGTCTAATGATTCCGTCTTCCAACCACTGTTGTATTTGCTTACTGATGATTTTTGCTCAACTAGAGGGAATCTCCTTGGCCGCTCGCAGATAGGTTTTTCATCTGCCAGTAGTATTTTCATCTTTAACCCTGTATCTTTCGTTTTATTCGGCTTATATGATTTTATTAATTCTCTTATTTTTTCTCTGTTTGCTGAATTTGTAATATGAGTCAAATCCACCTCGTCGTTTACGTAGTCGATATTAACCATATCTTCCCAACCTCGATTATCGTTGTTTATACTTGATGTGGCTACTTCATCAGTTCTGTACGGAACTTCATTAATTTTAATGTATCCTACTTGTACTGTTTTGTCACTTATTATTCTAACAACATTTTCCAATACTTTTAACGTCAAGCCTTCTACTGCTTTCCTACCTATTATTAAATCATAGTCAGTCTCTTGTACCACGTAAAATTTATCCTGTATTTCTATGTCGTCTACATATGCGTTATGCCAGAAAAAACCCGTTGGTTTAATTTCTTTTCTATTTATGCCCGATATAGATATATTGTCGCTTGTTAATTTTGGCGCGTTTATTGCAGTATGATATCTTGAATTGGCGATTGAAATATCACTCCCGGTATCGATTATTACGTTTGTATTTATTCCGTGAATATCTAAAATTCTTCCGTTTTTCCCATTTAATATGCCCATATTAACTATTTTTCTTTGCGTGTTTTGGGTCTCATTTTGGTATTTTGTTTCTCGCCAATTTTGATTACGTTGCGGGTAAAAATTTGAATATTCTTGTTCTGTATTATTCGCCATGGCACATTTCGCACTCACGTGACCAGGGTTGCAACACGCAAAACAGATTATACGCGACTCTTTGCTTCCATGATTCATACTGTGTCTATTGTCAATTTGGCGTTTTTTCAAATTGGCGTAATCAGCCACTCTCGATCTTCTGTCCTCAAAATGTCCGCTTGTATTCCTAACTGTTTGTTTGTTGCAAACCCTTCGTGCCGTTTCGTAAATATCCAATTTATTAACTAAGTCATCAATTTTCTTTATTACTAATAATTCCTCTATGAAATGTGTTTTTGTTTCCGTAGGTAAATTATGCCTGATTTGAATAACAACAATTAATTCTTCTAAATCTTCAAAGCTATTTACTTGAAGACCTTCAATCCATTGTTGAAAATACACCTTTATTTCATAAGCGAAATCTCGCCAATTGGCTGATGGCTCCTTTTTAGATGAGAAAAATTTCAGCCTAAACTCCTCTGGTGATAGCTTGTAGCGTTTTAGTAGTATATTTTTTATGTAATCGTAATCGTGAATTTCAGGTTCGTTTTCCCTTGTTATTATATTGATCACATCTAACGGCATTAGATTAATTAAATAATTTACCCATTCTTTTTTATCGATGCCCGTTTGCGCCATTTGCCTTTCGTACATAGCTAAATATAAACTGATATCATTCGAGCTATCGTATTTAGTTAATAATCTAAGCAATTCAAATTGCTTACCTGGATTTGTCCTTGGGACTTCATTAATGTGTTCTCTTGAATTTTCTTCTATTTGTAATTTCTTAATTTCAAAATTTTGCTCCGATTCTATTTTCCATTTTCTCTCTTCCATTTCCATTTTCAGTTTCTTCTCTTCCAGTTCTGCTTGTAATTTCTTCTCTTTCTCTTCTCTTTCTTCTTCTGTTTTCTCATTTCTAGCTGCTATCACTACTTCTAATCGATCTGTTATAAATTCTTCTTCGTAACTCTCCCAACTCTTGATCAGCTTTATTAGGACGGGTATTGTCGGTTTTTCTAGTGCTTCAATTCCGCATTCTTCGCAGAGGTTTATTAGATCAATTCTCTTAGCTTTATTGAGAATTTCCATGCTTATCTTTCAAAAATTGTACTTGAAGTGATACGATTACGGTTTCACCTTGCTAATTCGTAACCCAACTTTTGATACTGGCGTTTTACAACACTTTACGTGTGGTTTCCATTTCACTACTAGTGGCTTTTACTTTTAATAATCCCGGCCGAGCCCCCAAAAATGTAAGTAAATGATATGTAAATAGTCGCTTTACTGAACCAATAATCAATAAACAACAAAATACGAACTTTAATTCCAACTAATACACTTTTGGTTAAAACTATATAACAAATTTAGCTTACAATAATCCAACTAGGCCTAATAGTGCCTTTACCGGCTATATCCATTTTATATACCTTGCTTCATAAAAAAATTTAGAAGACCGGCTCTTAGCCAAATCTCGCGATTCATACTATTTACAACTCGCGCATGTCTAACCATGGATAATAATAGTAATTAGTTCATTTGATGAAGTGAAGTGTCTAATCATGGATAAGAATAGTAGTTAGTTCATTTGGTGAAGTGAAGTGTTCAGACTGAAATTCTACAAATATATTAATAAATTAACTCGCTTGCGATTTCTACCAAGTGTAAAATAAACGGTGAATTGTTCATAATCGAGTTCCCACGCCATATTAATGAATTGTAATGCATTTTTTTTTTTTTTTTTTTTTTTTTTTTTTTACAAAAAAACATGAACTGCAGTCAAAACATTAGGCGTGATTTTCAAGATGAGCATTGAATCAACTCTCTTTCTCATTAATATATTTTATGATATATAAATGTGAAATGTGAAAGTTCGAAATGAATGAAATGTGATAATTTCGACCTTCTTAGCTTTCCATAGTAACATAATGATGTTGTTCCATAGAAAATAAATTATAAACACAAATAAATATATGATATTACAAATAAATATATGATATCATTGTAATATATACTAAATAGAAATAGAAAATTTGTGTTTATAATACTGTTAAGTGCACTCTTAAAAATTACAAATGTTTTTTATTCCAGGAAATTATGATATAACGACGAGCGAACATATAAAATAGCCTTTTTCAAGATATTCACGATTCCAAAAAAAAAAGTTCTTTATTATTATCAACCTTAAAAACCAATATATTTTCGAGATTGAAAGAAGCATTTGCAAAAACAAAGTTTTTTTTTTGCTACCTTCAATTTTCGGAAACGTTTCTAAGTAGTTTTTATAGCGTAATAATACGTTTTCTCAATCTGGAGTATAGGTTTTTAGCATGCTAGCAATTCTAAAGTAAACAGTTTCATGTTAAGCAAGCATGTTTTACAGATCAATGTAAAGTTAATGTAATAAAATTAATGATAAATTAATATTAGTTTATTGCTTTTGAATGTATAAATTCAATTATGCAGTTGAAAATGTTTAATTGAGAATTGCTAGCATCCTTAAAAACCTATATTCCGGATTGAGAAAACGGATTATTACGCTATAAAAACTACTCGGAAACGTTTCCGAAAATCAGTGGTAGCAACAGAAACTTTGTTTTTACAAACGCTTCTTTCAATCTCGAAAATATATTGGTTTTTAAGATTTCTAAAAATATAGAATCCTTTTCGGAATCGTGGGAAAAGATTATTGCATATTTTCGTTCGAGATCGTATTATATTTTCGCAGATTTACATTTGTCTTTTTTTTTACAGCGTGTAAATAAAAATATCTATTTCATTTTCTATTGCTTCATTAACACATAAATCATTCAAACGGAAATTTTTAATTTCCCAAACTTTCCTTATAAAACATAGTACTATTTATCAACAAATATAAAACACAGTACAACTTTTTAAAACATAGTAACAATTTAGAAATGTAGTAGAAATAAGTTTAGGAATGAAAATAACGTTATAGTATAATGAAAATTCCATTAACTTAAATGTCATATTCATCTTATTCAAGGTATTCTTTCACAACAGAAAAGCTAATGTTTCTTAAGCATTTAATTACGCAACATACTAAATCCTCTTGATTTTACATTATTGAAATTAATTAATATGAAATGTAGAACTAAAATGGAAAATTCTTATAAATATCTCTCAAAAATAAAATTAAAATCTGTTGCATGCAAGGCAATGATTTTAAAATGTTTATGAAATATTTACATACTATCTGGCGTAGCAACCTGTTTTGTTTTGTTGCATTGCATGCGATCTGTCGATTTGTAAGAAAAAATAAAGAATCTAATATAATTCTACATTTAGGAAATATTTAGATTATTAATTTTATTAAATTTTTTATTACGGTACGTGCTCCTGTTATGACCATGTTCTTGGTATGGCCATCCCCCTATTACACGTTAGCTAACCGAAAAATTCGTTAAATGGCATGAGCATACCGTGAAGGACCCTCCTAGTGTATCATGTGATTACTCGCCATTCAGCTAGCTTGTGGCATTTGACGCCAATTTCCCACTCTATGTTTTTGGTGCAATCGCTCCTTGTTTTTATCCGATAAGTCTCCTTTTCTTATGCACGTTTTTAAAATAATTTTTTTATGAATATCATCATACTCTTTTCAGTTTTTAATGCTCTATCAATTGGTGCTGTCGTTGATGGTGTATATTTTACGAGTTGTTCAAAATCAAACGATTTTCGTGAAAGCTACTTGCTCCTGATATGGCTATCCAAGTGCACCATGCAAACCTAGGTAAAAAACATTTTCATTTTTTCCAATTGCGATAAGTATTTTTTTGCTTTAACAAAGTTTTTAAACTCTAAAAGGATTTCACACTTTTTTTCTAAATAAAACGTTAAATTGTAAAGTCAATTTTGTAGAAAACTTCATATGTGATGAAAAATCCTATTTTAGATCCAGTTTTGAATAACAAAAAGAATTATTGAGTATCATGTTTATCTAGACACACGGCAGTGTGTCAGCCAAGTTCCCAAAGCAAAAAAGTCGATACACCGGCCGTGAGTATATTTACACGAACCATTTCGAGCTGTTTTCGCCAAATTTCGACACTCTACTACTGAAAATCTATTTGACCTACGTACTTGTAATTTTAAATGTGTAGTAAGGGTCCCTTAATTATCCAGAATCCAAAATTTTTTTAATAACGCATAATTAGTTTCCGAGATAATGATATTTGAAAATGTCTGATAATTGATAATTTTACCAGTGACTCACTCACTCATCAAAAAGATTTCATATGTCTACTGCACTTACAGACTAAAATTTGGTAAGAAGCTCGTTTGCACTACAAAAAATCGAAAAAAAATCCAAAAATTCTGAAAATCGATTAATTACCCACTTGGGGGTGCCCATTTTTACTTTAACGTTACGTCTATTAGGCGAGATTTTAATTTGCCAAAAAAAGCGCCAAATGTTGAATCCGGGCGGACCTTGCAGCAAAATATTTGACTATCAGCCATTTTGAGTTAATTTCAGAGAATTAATTTTTTGAGTAATGGTGCATAAAATTTACTTTTTGAGACACATTGTGAAAAAACAAAAACATCTTGAGAGAATACATATATCGAAATACGCATATATTTTGAGACATCCGCAGTTGAAATTCGCCTAATTCCAGAATTAAAAATGTAAACAAAAGAGAGTCATTCAAATGACTCAAATAAATGATGATGAAAAATGATTCAAATAAATATTGATCATGGATGATCTACCATGGGTCTAGGCAGTGTAGCTATGGCAAAATATTAGCTCATTTATTCCATCAAACTTACAAAAAGGCACCCGCGAGAGAAAAAAAAATAACAACCGTATTTTAATTGCATCGAAAAAAAAACATGAGACAATCCATGGAGTCTTTCTCTCCTAAACAATGCAATTTCAAATTTGCTTTTTAATCATAAAATATAAAATAAACACGTGCGGAGATGTCACACTTTATCTCTTTTGTGCTAGTTATGTTAATATTTACGATTTATTGTGATCTAGACACACGGCAGTGTGTCAGCCAAGTTCCCAAAGCAAAAAAGTCGATACACCGGCCGTCAGTATATTTACACGAACCATTTCGAGCTGTTTTCGCCAAATTTCGATACTCTACTACTGAAAATCTATTTGACCTACGTACTTGTAATTTTAAATGTGTAGTAAAGCTCCCTTAGTTATCCAGAATCCAAAATTTTTTTAATAACGCATAATTAGTTTCTGAGATAATGATACTTGAAAATGTCTGATAATCGATAATTTTATCAGTGACTCACTCACTCATCAAAAAGATTTCATATATCTACTGCACTTACAGACTTAAAATTTGGTAAGAAGCTCGTTTACGCTATAAGAAATGGAAAAAAAATTCTGAAAATCGATTAATTACCCACTTGACAGTGTCCATTTTTACTTTAACGTTACGTCTATTAGGCGAAACTTTAATTTGCCAAAAAAAGCGCCAAATGTTGAATCCGGGAAAAGTAATGCGCATGAACTGCGAGAGATGGCGCCAGTTTTTTAGTCTAGCGCAAAATAGGATGGTGGGCTAATTTTGGTTGGTAAAGTGATGAAGTGATTATTCTTTATTTTAAAAAAAAGGCGTCTTTACAACGCCATACATTTTAAAATATAAGGAATAAAATTAAGTATAGTTGTATTAAAAAATACATAAAGTTTTTTTTTCCCCAAATGTATTATAATACATTATTTATTATTCTTTCTTATTTATTATGTTAGCTACCATTTATTATTTTTACTAAAATAATGTTATTTACTATTTTTTTAAATGTTATGAATTTCATAAACATGTATTACATTTTATTTATTTATACAATGTTACTTGATAATGTTAAATTACAGTGTTTAAAAACATGATTGGCAACGATAAACAAGATTGGTACTTGGCAACAATTTTTGGCAATCTATCTCCTGGCCCGGATAATACACTCATGCACTTAGATATTAAATACTGACAACATTAAAGAAGTGAGTATAAAACATCACATATTTTTACTGAATGGTGTATACAAATTTAAAATTATGTACATACATTAATATTAAAAATATCGACGTTTCGACCACCATCTATGGTCATCTTCAGGAAAATTTTCTTATATTGCTTTTAAAGTTTCAAATGCGAAAAAACAATCCGCCCGTTGCCACAATATTATTGCCGTCCACAAAATAAAAATTAACAAGGGTAACACTCAACCATCGTACCAACCAACCATAAGTAGAAACGATGCAGAAGATTCTGCATCGTAATAATATTGTGGCAAAGGGCGGATTGTTTTTCGCATTTGAAACTTTAAAAGCAATATAAGAAAATTTTCCTGAAGATGACCATAGATGGTGGTCGAAACGTCGATATTTTTAATATTAATGTATGTACATAATTTTAAATTTGTATACACCATTCAGTAAAAATATGTGATGTTTTATACTCACTTCTTTAATGTTGTAATATTTTATGGTGTAATGGTCCAGCATTTGTATTAAATACTGACTGTTAACATGAGTCGTACAATAGGATTGAAAGTAGGTGACACAGTCATTTTACACAAAGTGATTCCAATGCCTCCCGATGGAAGTTGTCTTTTCCATTCATTTGCCTTTTCACTATTTAATTCTGTTGATTTACAACAAACAAGTAGATTACGAGCGGAAATCGTTGACTATGTTTGTCGTAACTGGCAAGATTTGAGTGTATGGACATGCAATCAACACGGTGAACCTTACGATTCTCTTGAAGCATATCGTGTGAGTATGCTTAATTCGACAACTTATGGAGCTGTTTCGGAAGTAAAAGCGGCAGCAGATTTGTATTCCATAAGAATCGAAGTGTATCAGAATGGAAGTCTTTGTGGTTTGTTTGGTGAAGAGGGCCGTCCTACAAAACGTTTTCTCTTCTCTGGAGATCTATCGGCAGGACATTAAGATGTTTGTCAACCATTGGCAGTTAACCTAAATATTTCTGAAGTGCAGGATGAGACCAGAGAACATTCTGGGAATGAAAACGTATTGCGAAAAGGGCGTCCACCAAAGCGTAAACTAGGTCGGCCCAAAACATCAGATAAATCCCGTGCTGAACAAGTGTGTGAAGCTAGTCAGCGTTACCGTCAAAATCATCCCGAGGTTAATCAGAAATCTGTTAAGCGTTACACGGTCAAAAATCCGGAAGTGAATCAGAAAGCCGTAAAACGTTATACGGACAAAAATCCTGAGGTGCGTCAAAAAGCCACAAAACGTTATAAAGAGAAAAATCCTGAGGTGGACCAAAAGGGTACTAAAATTTATCAGTTAAAGAAAAAGTTATCGTACACAGACGGACAGAACGTAATTAATCAATTGACTGGTAAAATAAAAAACCGGTTGGAAGCAGAAAAAAATGTTAAGTGGGTTCTTCAACGTCGTAAAAATATGTTGGATAATTACTTTAATCTCTTTGAGCGCCTCCAAAAGAAAATAAATATAAGTGTTGAAAAAATGTGCAGTCTATCATCCGAAACAAACCTAAAAGACAAATTTACAATACTTGCAGGAGAATCTAAACATCTGAGTACTCAAGAACCTTACTACCATGAAAGTTCATATAAAGTATTAAGCTTAGAAAAAACCATTGCAATAAATGATGAGGGTCAAGCATATATATTTAATTTACAGGAAAATAAACAAAATGTATCTTGGACATGTGATCCAAAAGTATGTTTATTAGATGAAACAGTTCTACGAAAACTGTTAGATGCTTTCCAATATGTTATTTCTAAATCAGTCATAGATCTATTTACTTTTATATCGAACCAAGACCATGAATATTTTTATCAAATTAGAATACTCAACAATATAAAACCTCATTTTCCTAAAATAAGAACTATTGTTAGAGAACGCTACCAGTTAGCATTTTTTTGCAAAAATATAAATACAATAGATTTACACCTAAACAGCGTAAACGTAAAAAAGTTAAACGAATTATGTGTCCCCTTTAATATCAGTAATGCCTACTGTGAAGTAAATGCAAACGAAATATTATTGAATGAAGATTTGATTATAGAAAAATACAAAAGTGCTTACAATAACATGAAGAAAAGATGTGCCGATGTGCCGATACACCACTGTATATCCTGTCACAGACTTCTATGTTTTCGTGACATGTCTACTATTAATAAATTAAGAAATTCTATTCAAACTGATGTATGGCAGAGATTGCAGCTCTTCAATGAATCTCATCGCATTGAGTCAAGTTCTTTTGTTTGTCATTTATGTTTAAAGAAAATAAGAGCTAATGAAGTACCTTTTAATTCTATTCTTAACAATCTTTATTACAGCGATATACCTAAGCAAATTAGTAATCTCAACAACTATGAAAAAATGTTAATTCAACGGGCTAAGGCTTTTCAGGTTATAACTAACTTAATTCCTGTGGGGAACAAAAACATACCTAATAGGCAAATGATAAAAAAATTAAAGGAAGGGCGTTCCATTTGCCATTACCTGTAGAAACTACTCTAAAAAAGTTACCTAATCCCGAAGACCCATTAAACGCAAATCAAGAACTTTTCATACTTGTCAGGAGTACTCCTACTAAAAACAAAATCATGTGGCAAGACATAGTAAATATTAACAACATATACGACGCTTTAAAGTACCTAAAACTAAATAACATTTACTACTCAAATATTAATCTGCCGCAAAATCCTGCCAATTTGCTTGACCACCTGGACCAGAATCTTTGCCACAATATTGAAGAATTAGAAAGTCCACACGCCATTCTCACTCAAGTAACAGAAGAAAAAGAAAGTATTTATGAAGCCTATACCATCTATCCATTGCATGAAAAGAAACAAAACAGTACAGCTACAGCTTTGTATCAAATGATCAAAGTTAACGCAGCACCACTTGATAACCGCAAGAAGGAGATAGATACTTTATGTTTTCCTGACATATACAATGAAGGCAAATTTGGTCAGTTTTATCAACGAGAAAAAAATATTACAAGTGCAGAGTACATAAAGTCCCGTTTAATGTCACAAGATCCTAGATTCAGACTCAATCAGCAGTATTTATTTTACTTGTTAAATGACGCAAATCTAAGACAGCTGAACGCAGGCATATACTATAAATTAAATGTAACAAATCAAAATCAAAAACTGACAGCTCAAAAATATTTAGAGAAGTTGGAGAAGGATGAGCTTGAAGGAGATTTAATGGCAATATTTGGTCGATTACGGAATACGGAACAGTTCTGGAAAAAACCCAGAAGCGACGTTGTATGTATGACTCGTCATTACGGGCCAGCCACGTGGTTCCTGACGATCAGTCCCTCAGAGTGGACGTGGACTGTCCTTGCGGAGTACATCAAAGAAATAAATGGACCGGATGTAAAAAAGAAATCTGTAAACGAGTTAGTCTGTATGGATCCTGTTGCAGCATCACGATTTATCGATATTAAATTTAAATCAATGATCGAGTTTCTTACATCACCTGCAGCCCCTTTGGGTGAGATAATACACTATTTCTGGCGCCGTAAATATCAAGCGAGGGGTTTGCAGCACTTTCATCTTATGTTGTGGGTAAAAAAATGCGCCAATACTACAAGAGTCAACAGTTGATGAGGTCGCAAGCTTTATCAGTAAATATGTTACGTGTGCTCTCCCCGATAAAAACATTTCACCAACATTGTACGAACGTGTAATCAAATACCAAACTCATAAACATAACTCATACTGCTTACGGAAGAAAAAAACCAAATCAGGATTCATAACTGTTTGTATATTTGGTTTTCCTCGCCAGGTTACCGAATCCCTAACAATCAGAAATGTAACCGAATCAATAGCAGCGAGGAAAACGTTAACATCTAATAACAGGCTGTATAATATACCCCGTAAAGAAGAATCTCGCTACATCAACGATTATAACCCAGCTATACTTCTTGCTTGGAACGGCAATATGGACCTGCAATATGTAGGGGAAAAGACAGCTGTATTAAATTATTACATCACAAAATATACCACTAAAGGCGAAAAAAGTCACACAAGCGATACTTTTGACAACATTAATTCATCAAAATCTTTAGTTAGTAGGTTGTATAATGTAGGTCTCCAAGCTCTTAACAGAGAATGCGGCGCGCTTGAAGCAAGTGATACACTCTTGGGCATATCTCTTTACGGCACCGACCCGAAGACCACAATAAGATGGCTCGATGTAAATATGCACCGTAACCGTCGAGTAAAAAATAAAAAAGATATTAACCAGCTAGAATCGGATTGCACCGATATATTTTTCGAATCTTGGGTTGATAATTATTATCCCCAACGCCCTCATGACTTAGAAAAAGTAAATTTATATGACTTTGCTCGATGGTATGACATAACTACAACCCCACCCCCTCTGGCAACAGCTGAGCAAATACATAAAATATCATCAAATAAATTTTTAAAGAAACGGCAGAGCCCATACTTATTAAATCATTACAATTATGATGTAAATAAGTATCCAGAAAAATACTATTTCTCTCTCTTATTGATGTTTTATCCGTGGAGGGATCTTTCTGTACTTAAGTCAGGTCAAAGTACATACACAGAAGCCTTTAACCTATTAAAAAATGAAATGAAAGATGGATTAAATTACGGGGAAATACAAACAGAATTCCTTAATAATATACAGAAAGCTTTCGAAATGACTGAAGAAAAAGTAGCAGAGATTGAAAGCAACCGAGATAGAGATAATAATGAAGATGACGGTATAGAAAACCCATTAGATTTTGTACCTGTTGAAGCCCAAAATGCAATGGAAGATTTTCGGAATGCAGAAAAGTTGGTGTCGGAAGATGAACTTGAAAAAATGATCAAAAACCTCAATGTAGACCAAAAACGTATTTTTGATCAAATTTGTGACACATTGAAACACAACAAGAAAATTTTGCGATTATTTGTGAGTGCAACAGGGGGCACGGGGAAAAGCTATTTAATAAATACTGTCAAAAGTTGGGTTAAAAAACAATTAAATAAATTGGTTGCTGTAGCTGCACCAACAGGTATTGCTGCTTTTAACGTTAATGGTTTGACAATACACAGGCTTCTACAGCTTCCAGTGGAGCATGGAAATTGTCCAAAGTACACTTCTTTGGCAGATCAAGTCCTCAAAGTTTTAAGAAGTGATTTAAACGAGGTTATTCTTTTGATTATTGATGAGGTTTCTATGATATCAAATGTAACATTGATGTACATTCATCTCCGCTTAACGGAAATTTTCGACACGGGTGATATAGAAGATGGCTGGTTCGGCAGAATTAACATCGTGTTATTCGGTGATCTTCTCCAGCTGCCTCCAGTGAGAACACTTTCGCCGTTCGAAAACATCAAATCGTCAGATGTCCAAAACTGTTTAGGATCGCTTAGCGCACCGAATTTATGGAAAAACTTATTTTCATATGATGAATTGATAATTAACATGAGACAGAAAAACGATCAACTGTTCGGCGAAATGTTGAACCGTTTTAGATTGGGTGTAATCACAAATCAAGATGTGAATGTCTTATCTGATCGACTCCTTAAATTAAAATCCGATAACCCAAAGGAAAGACTGGTGGAAATCATAAACCATTTTTCAGAAATGCCAAACAATACCATATGTTTGTTTGCAACTAAAAATATGTGTAACCGGTTCAATGATGCTATGTTGACAAGTATAAAACAACCAGATATCAAATTGAATGCAATAGATGAAATAAATTGCCCAAGATACTTGAACAAACGAGCAAGAGAAGTGTTTAAAAAAAACGAGGATGATTCTTCATTATCTGCCGGATTAGAAAATGTTATAACCATCAAAATAGGGGCACGTGTAATGTTACGTAGGAATATAGACGTTAGCAAAGGACTTGTAAACGGATCGATAGGGACAATAGAAAAAATACTTTGGGACGTCGACTGCAACAATAGTGCCAGAAAAATTAAAATTAAATTTCTTCATAATTTAACTTATGAATTAGAACGCATTAAGACTAAGTTTAAAATATTGGGTAATGCGTTTGTGCACCGGGAACAATTCCCTATTTGTCTAGCCTACGCTATTACCATCCATAAATCACAAGGCCTTAGTCTTGACAACGCACTGCTCGACATCGGGTCTTCAATATTCAGTAAAGGACAAGCCTATGTAGCACTATCTCGAGTCAAGACCTTGGAGGGTGTTCACCTTATAAATCTAGATCCTAGCCAAATAAAGGCCCAGGAAAGCTCCATCGTAGAATATAACCGCCTACGAACATTATATCGCCCTGATTTGACAAGGTTATTAATAAATAGGAAACGTGTGAAAAAAAACTCAGATAGTGAATGGGCAGTGCGCTATAACGTTTCAAACGTGCAAGAAAATATAGAAAATGATAGTGAAAAAAAACCAGTGCGTAAACGCAGGAAAAACGTGTGAGATTAATTAATATTAAATAATAGCAATTCAATATTAAGACTATTTATTTCAAAAAGGAAACACATACCTACTTACTTGACAAAAAGTAATGATATCCCATCAAAAACATACATGTGAAAAAAGGCCAAGTTCGTTAACGGTTTCGCTAATAAAAGAAGTGAGATCTAACTGGAAACCAAGTTCTTTCGAAGCTCCTTAAATCATAGCTCCTGTCATGCATACCGTTCTTCAATTGCTTAAAACGATTTGTTATATTATTTGCTACTCAATAGAGCGACTTGGCAAGTTTTCACCCACCAACTTTAATCTTTGAGTCTGAGTACAGTTTAGTCTAGTATGTCATTGGCAAAGATGTAGTCAATCAAGTATTCGAATAAGTATGTCGAAGTTCAGGTATTGATATGTTAAGGAAGTGATTAACTTAAAGTTCCGATCAATCAAGTAGAGAAATTTGAATAAGAGAAATCTTGCCAAGTCGCTCTATTGAGTAGCAAATAATATAACAAATCATTTTAAGCAATTGAAGAACGGTATGCATGACAGGAGCTATGATTTAAGGAGCTTCGAAAGAACTTGGTTTCCAGTTAGATCTCACTTCTTTTATTAGCGAAACCGTTAACGAACTTGGCCTTTTTTCACATGTATGTTTTTGATGGGATTTATTTTACACCAAAATTATTTAATGTGTCAGGACAGCGTTTTTTAATTTGAAGAAAATCAGGACTTCTGAAACATGGAACAATAGTTGCCATATCATGTGGACATGTTCCTGATATGGCCACTTACAAGGAAGGTCTCCTTAAAGCGCATACTCAGAATATTTTGAAAAAAATGCTAATTGAACTACTCATGTACGTAATAAAGAATCAGTCAAATTTAGCTGCGAACTCCCAGTAGAAAATATGTAAAAAAATAAAATACTTTCGAGTTTTTGGCGCAAAAAGACGCGATTTGGCGAGCAAAACTTTTTCCTCGCCAAATATGCAAACGATTTCAATGCATTTGGAAATTCTTGGTTAAGGGGTCTCAGGACTCTTAATCCTTCAAAATTTTTGAATTTTGAATTTTTTTTATATATTAAACTCCTATTTTTCCTGAACATTTTAGTGTAAATGTTTTCTTGAAATTCCCATTAGAACAGACGTTATGGCTTTTAGAATTATACCCACTCAAAGCTGAAGCATACCCAAAGCTGAAGCAAAACATCATTTTTCTCAAAATGATGTTTTTGGGCACAACGCGCATGATTTCTCAAAAACTTATTAATATTTTTTCATGAAATTTTCCAAAAATATGTGTCATGTTAGTCTACATAAATTGAACTGAAATTTCATTTTTATTATAAAACAGAATATTTTTTAAGTGATTATAATGTTGAAAATTTTAAAAAATTGTATTAGCTCAATACAGCTTTGCATTAAAAATATAAAAATGCTTTAAATACAAATTTATTGAGGTTCAGTGTAATTATTACAATATGAAGTATAATTAGACTCCAAAATTTTTATTCTAGATGCAAAAATTATTTTGTAATCGTGCACGTAAGCTGTCATGTCAATTTTCTGCTGAGAAATGTCAGTTTGAAGCCCCCTATAAATATTAATTCTGCCTCTTGTAACTTTTTAAATATGTGAAATGAAATAATACGCTTATATCTTTTCATCCCAATACATCAGTTTTTAAATCATATACAATGGAAGATATTAAATGTTAAAAATAGTCTTTTTTTTTTCTTTTTTTCCAATTTTAAGAGTTCTGAGACCCTTTAAATGAATGGGTGCTTAAATGCGCAGTACTTTATGAATTTAAACTTAAACGATGAAATGGTTTATTATTTCTCCTATAAGTTTATGTAATATATACAAGTTGCGTGCTTCTGAAATTATTTAATTTTTCAAGGTTTCACTATACGGACAAGTTTTAAGTGTATTTCAACAATGAATGCCCGGTTAAGAACATTCTCGTGTCTTATTATACATTTCGATACTGAACAATCTGCTGTTTCCATGGCAACAATACTTTTAGTTTCCTGTCTCTTCTGAATCGAACTTTAATTTTAAATTTGAAGTATTTTTAATCAATTTAAATTTTGTTCTAAACCGTAGAATATGATCGTTAATTTTCTTTATATCTGCGTATAAGTGCATATGGCAAATCCGTTGTTGTAAAAGTGTACTTATATAAGTTAAGCGTACTTAAAATAGTTCAGTCTGAAGAATACAATTTTTTTTTTACCTGAAACAGTATTTATCATAAAAGCGTAATTTTTTTTTCATTCTGTCGCCAACCAGTGATAAATCACGAAAAACACGAAAATTTCATAATTTTTTTACGAATGTTATATCAAGGTTCCGCAAGAAAAAAAATTTATAAACGTATATATCCTCATCATAAGAATATTCTGTAATTTTTTTCAAAATTTTCTGAGTATGCGCTTATGGAGACCTTCCTTGTTAGCAGACTTTTAGAAATCTGTTTTTTTTTGGAACATTTACATGAGGAATGCAATATGAAAGTCCATTAACATAAGAAGGTTAAAAAAAGATAAACGGTTTCAATTATTTCAAAATGAGAAAAATTCTTAAACTTTAGCATGGCCATATCAGGGAGAAACACCTTATAAAAAATTACATAGTAAATGAACTGCAACTTACGAAAATTACATTTTGTAAGTTTCGTGATTTTGATGCAATTATAGTAGAATGCTTTTATAAGAAAATTGCGACATATGAGCAATAAACTGCCAGCATATGGCGTAAATATGTTCGGACTCCATAGTCAAAACTCCATGTTGTATCACATCCCATTCATTTACATTTTAAACAAATGAGAAAAACATTATTTCATACGGATCAATAATATTAATGTCGTTCAGTTTTTTTTTATGTTAACTTTAGTAAATATGGAAGTAAGTCATATAAATCTCCTTTACATTAGATTATTTTTAAAGCAGAGAACTAAATGTTATTAAATCTACTTATTGAATCAAAATAAAATATAGACATTTGTTAGAAATTTCAGATAGCAGACGATATCCCATTTTTCACCTATTATTTTCCCTTTTTTTACAAAAATAGAGTCGAAAATCTATTTAGTCGTAGCAAATTCTATTTACTTGCCATCATTAGAGAAACTTCGTTAAAAGTTAAAAAATCTATATAGATATAGGTATATATCCAAAATTAAGTCAAATTTTAAAATTCTTAAAACTTATATGCAATTCTCGGATCTCTCGGATCCCTGCGGATAACTGGCGTTAATATCATTGCGCTGCGTTTCATATTCCAGGGGGAAAGTTTTGAAATACAAACAGACACTCAGAATATAATATAATAGATACAGTGTTAGCGAAAGGTATAGCGTTGTCTATTTCAGACGGATCTGGGGTACGTTTTACTGCTCCGAATCAAAAGAAATGTATACTACCAATTATTAACTTGATGCGTTTCTCATATGTTTATTTAAACTTTTGTAGTACACCTATAACCATAGTTGTGCAAGACATAAACGAAAGCATTCGTCGCGATGTTTTGTATATTTGGCAAGACTTACTGCAGTTAGCGATAAGAAACATGGCTTTCCAATTACAACACGTTGTTGAGAATAAAGACAAATATATGCAGCATTTATTACAGACCCTACATTAGAAAGAGATTAAACATTGCCGCACCGGCAGATTTGACAAATCTGCCTTATAAGTTCCAGCCCTCAGCATACGTCACTATTACGCTCTGAAGAATATTTATATTTTTAATGATACAATGTTTTACATATTACATCAAGATGTGCTAAACTGTGAATAGGTAAGTTATTTTCTTCAGAGATACTTTTTTATATTTAGGAATATGAAGAAACTATATAGTCAGACAATTTAATACACATCAAAAATACGTTAAAACAATGAAAAAATTGCAGACGTTCGGACTAATATTAACCCTTCCTTAGTACAAGAAAAACGTTATAACAATGTAAGATGAAATTATTTCAACATACAGACGTAATCATGTCAAACCACTCAAAATTGAAGTTAAAGCAGAACCGTGTACTCTGAGGAAAGTCGGCTTGCTTCATTCAAGGGTGAACAGATTAACTTTGTGAACAAGGCCTCAAGAAAAATTCGACTTGCGTATAGATTGCAATTTAGTTGAACTATTTAGTTTAATTATTTTGTAATATTCTTTAAATTGTTAGAGTACAATCCTAGTGTATGCAGTCAACTTTAATCAATTTCATTATAATTAACAACGATAGAAATGTGTAACATAAACAAAGTAATTTCGTTTCTGTTGTTATAGTTTAACATTTAAAAACTGATTTTGATTTAAATTTTTGTGTTGTAAATGACCAAAACGTGTAAATAATTTTGAGTTTCGAAGTGTGGCAGTTGGCATTTGAAGAACTTAATACATAATAATTTTTTACATGGTGTACTTTTCAAAACATTAAAATGTTTAAAAAGTATAAATACTTAAAACATGCAATTTTTTATATTTTCTTTTTAAAAAACCTGCTGTATTTAAGGGTACAGAAGACATAATTATTTCGAATATTCAATTTTCCGTATAAAAAATAACGTAGACTCTGACAATTCCAAATATATATATAAATTATATAGCTTCACAAAATATAAACCTCTGAACCAAACAGCCTTTAAGTTCATAAATAAACATTAGTAAGCATATGTGTGTAAGTACTGTTAGTAAGCACTGTTTAATTTTATTTTTTTCTTGGAATGTATTTCATTTTACATATTTATATTCGCTTAATATTCTAAAATGTATTAAAAGTAGTGAATTAAAAATTTCTAATTTCATACAACTAATTAATTTCTTTAAACCTATGTAAAATTACGAATCTATCTATAATAATAGAGAAGGTATACAGGAATGAATTTTAAAAATCAATATATTTTCGCATATTTCGGTAATTGTTTTTTTAATTTATTATTGTTATTAAATGTTCTCCGATCAGATTCGAAATTCATCCGAATAAAAAAATACATTTTCTAAGAATCCTTATTCTCTAAAGCGAAAATGCATTTAAATTTATGTTCTGCATGATTCTCTGAATGCATATAAAACGATTTTTCCATCATTTTAATAGAATAAAAAGTGTTAGCAGCTGATGAAAATACTTTGCGTTCTACGACGTTCCATCTGCTTTTTTCGTAAATGCCCGATCACTCTCTAATGTAGGATCTCTAGCATTTATTTTAACAATGTTTAAATACTTATATCAAAGCATATGGAACAAAGAAAAGCCAACAATAGAGTTATTTGTATGATAAAATGTCACGTTTCAACGAATTTTCGTGAGAAAAATATTTATTTAAAACGACAAGTGCATCATTTGAATTGTCTGCTCTTCAAAATCCATCTCAAACGTAGAAGAAGAACGTATTTCAGAGTCTTATGAAGTGAATAACTTATTTTTCGCTAACCCTGTATATTAAATATTTTTTTTAGAAAACTTTAAAATTTAAATATATTTAATATACGATAATATATTTAAATATACGATAATCATCTCTAAATTTATTTATTGATATACAATGGCCTCCAAAAGTTAAGGTAAAACCACTTTTTTGAGACACACTATCACACGAATGAAAATAAAGGTAAAAAATACGATTTATATGAATGAACATAAGTAACTTCTTTAAAACCTTATGAAACAATTATGTCCATATCTATTTTTTTTAAGAATTGAGCACTTATATGGCAGTTGAGAGAAAATGCGAGCATCCCACTTTCAGAATTTGTATGAATTTTTTTATGCTTATTGATCTTGAATTATTCCTACTAAAATAGCCCCACCAGTGGCTGAGAAGTTCTGCTCTTAAAGCTGGTAGACGGGAGGTGCTGGGTTCAAACCCTGTCGCGCTAGTCAACCTAACCGTTCTAAGTTTTCCGTGGTTTTCTTCGAACCTTGCCGTAAATACGGATTAGGATCCCTTAAAAAGACCCCCACGGAGGGCACTCCCCCCCAGGCCCTATATCCCTCGTGTTGATAATTGGCCGTCATAAATCAACCCAACCCAACCCTGCTAAAATAATATTATCCATATCTAGGAGATGTTTGCCTGATTCGTTAAGATGGCGGGCAATCGGATGTATGAAAATGGAGTAATTACAAGCTGGTGCTGCTAGATATCTTAAGGTGTTTCGTAGTTTGGTCCAAAGTCCCTGGGATCAATCCCAATGCGAAAACTCAGTATCAAGAAGACTTCTTCCAGATTACTCATGAGTTAACCACTGTGCAAGATAACGTCATAGCTCTTTTGGCCCGAAGGAGGAGGGACACTGTTGTATTACAGCTCATTTCAGATAATCACAACGAAACAAAGATGTCAATATTTGCTACTACGGTGCACAGGCGTCTTCGCAATAAAGAACTCTATTTCAGACGACACGTTGTACATGTCCTTCTTAATCAAAAACACAGAAGTGCCCGTTTATGTTGCCCGAGAGTGTACATTACCTGGAACAGACAACAATGGGCTTTCGAACTGTTCGCAGACAAGTCCCGGTTTGCTTTGGAGAGTGGTTCAGTTAGTGTGCTGATCTGGAGAGGACATGGCATCAGATTCTACCTATGTAACATTGTTGCAAGACACAGTGAGAGAGGAGGTAGAATCATGGTTTGGACTGGAATCTCTCTGGAGATCACAGTAATTTCAATGCGTGCCATGGAAGAACTCTGACTGCTGTGATATATCGGGACGAGATCATAACTCCGTTTATCATACCGTATGTTGGTGCTATTGGCGATGAATTAATCTTAATGTAAGATAATGCCCATTCGAATTAAACTAAAATACCTAACAAATATCTTGAAGATCAAGGTTTGGAGCGAATGGAATCGGACCTTAACCCGATAGAGCATATTTAGGGCTATCTCAGCAGACAGGTGGCGGCCATATGTCTTCCTCCAAAGACGTTAAACGAGCTGGAACAAGCTTTGCTCCATGTATGGGCGTGGGTTTCACATTCCAGTGTCCGATAACTTAATTGACAGTATAGAAAGTCGATGCCACAAATGCATTATAAGTAGGGTCGGACACATGCCTTATTAAAATCGGTTTGTTTAATTTTATTTTTTTTTAACAAAAAGTGGACTTTAGCAAAAAATACAATTTTTTATTTGTAAATCATTCTAGATGTTAAAATTAAGTAAAATTCGATATATAATTGTTTAAAGCACAATTCTACTATATTTCCTGATTTATGTTCATTTATGTACGTTCATTTTATTTGTTAGGTACAAAAGACTGGTTGTACCTTAACTTACGGAGGCCAGTGTATATTCTACTTTTTCATTTCAGAACATTCACTAAGAAATTAAACTAAATTCAAGAATTTATTTAAGAGTAGCACCCGAACTTACGAAAATTATTTAAAATCATTTAAACTCTAAAGAACGTTCCAGATAAATTTTACATTTATTAGTGACGTAACGCATTTTTAATTGCTTTGCACACGTATTTAAGATAAATGTTTCTGAAACATACATCAGTATCGATATTTTTGAGGAGGAATTGCAGAAATTTTGACGAAAATTATGTTACTAACGATAAAAATTGGAGCAATGATTAGTATAAAGTATAACATTTCAAAGTTACAAAGTTTTCAATGTCTATTAATTTTTCTATTAAGTAGTAAAATATTGCTCAGTTGCAATATCTCCCATGTATATAAATAAGTATTCAAGATATTTAAATATGTTAATAATAAATATACAATCTATGCTTTTTAAGGATAATAAATTTAATAATTAAATAAATATTTTCCCACGTATACATGTGTTTTTTCTGCTCTCAACAATACCGTTCATTAAAAAAAATACAAATATTTACTGCTTCAAAGGAAAAACTTTTTGGAGTTCGTGTTTTTCAGTTACTGGGTTTTTCTGTAGTTTAACAATTACAATATACGTTACACTGATGAAAATATTACAAAAATAAATAAATAAATAAATAAATACTCACGTATAGAAATTTTTTTCTGCTCTCAACAGTACTTTTCATTGAAAATATATTTACTATTTCAAACAGAATTAGTTTTTGGAGGTCACTTTCATATTTTCCATTTATTCTGCAGTTTTAAATTACGTAGTATGGATGGAAAGCATGGATGGAAATAATAATATACCATAAAATCCCGATTGTACGCCCCCTCGAAAGTAAGCCCCCACCAACCTTTAAGCAATTTTGATTTTCTTTTCCATTCCAACATATAAGCCCCACCCCCTTCCATGAACTCTTTTGCGCAAAACATTTTTCAAAAATCCCAGGAGATAATTTTCCATCTTTTGAATTCTATGTTTTTATATAATCTCACTGAAATTCTCCCCTCCCCTCCGCCTTAATTATCTGCTACCCTTCTCTTCCCCCTCCCCCGTACAATTTTTTTAAAATCTCCAGAATCTTAAATTCTTCTGTCCTATTTGTTGTTCGCTAGCAGCAATAACTAACAAATTAACCATCTAAACAACATCCTCCTCCCTAGATCCAAAATTTTATGCTTGTCTCCCTCCTGCATGAAATGTCCGCTTCCCTTCTCCCCTCCCCCTCGTACAAAAAGTTTAAATTCTCCAGAATTTAAAATTCTTCTGTCCTATTTGTTGTTTGCTATTAAAAATTAGTAACAAATTAATCATCTAAACTACAACTTCCTTCCTAGATCCAAAATTTATGCTTGTCTTAAAGTTTAAATTCTCCAGAATTTAAAATTCTTCTGTCCTATTTGTTGTTTGCTATTAAAAATTAGTAACAAATTAATCATCTAAACTACAACTTCCTTCCTAGATCCAAAATTTATGCTTGCCCCCCCCCTCGCATGAAATGTCCGCTTTCCTGCTCTGTCCCATCCCCGTACAAAAATTTTAAAATTTCCAGAATCTTAAATTCTTCTGTCCTATTTGTTGTTCACTAGAAACAATAAGTAACAAGTTAATCATGTAAACTACAACCTCCTCCCTAGATCCAAAATTTATTATCCCCCACCCGCATGAAATGTCCGCTTCCCTTCTATGCCCTCTCCCAGTACAAAAAGTTTAAAATCTCATGAATCTTAAATTCTTCTATACTATTTATTGTTTGCTAGTAATAATAAGTAACAAATTAATCATCTAAACTACACCCCCCATACCCGTTTGATCTAAAATTTACGTTTCTGCCTCCCCCCTCAGCATACAAATTTTGAAAACTCTTTATAAAAAATATATGCTCTATTTGTTGCTCTCTAGTAACAATAAATGAATAATCAACCATTTAAATTTTATCTTTTATCACCCAAAATGTTTGGTTCCCCTTTGCCATCCCCAGGAAAAAAATATTTTGTCGTATTTGTTGCTCTCTAGTAACAAGAAGTAAATGATCATTTAATTTATCACCCCCCCTGAAATTTACACGACATCTCTCCCTCTCCTCTGAGTATACAAATTTTAAAATCTTCAAAACACTTTATTAAAATAATATTTTGCTCTATTTGTTGTTCTTTATTAACAATAAATAAATAATCAGACCTTTCAGTTGTCTTTCTACTCTGAAATGTCTGCTTCTCCCCTTTGCTATCCCTCTAGCAAAAAAAATATGAGAAAAAAAACCTTAAAACTCTATTTATATATATAAAAAAACTTCTGTCCTATTTATTGCTTTCTATTTCTAATTCAAATAACAAATCATATAAATTACAAACCCCCTTCCTTAGTAATTCCTGTTTCCGCCTCATGTCCCCAGAATACAAAGTAAAAAAGATTTTTTACTTTTTTTTGAAGAAATCTTCTGTCCTATTTGTTGCTCTCTAGTAAAAATAAATAGATAATCTGCCATCTAAATTATCTCACTACCCGAAAAATGGGTTGTTACCAAACCTCATTTTTCAAAAAGTTCTACTTTCCCATTTGGCCACCACCGAGAAAATATTTTTAAATCTTCAATATTAATTTTTTTTAAATCTGCCCTATTTGTCATTTTGTAGTAAGGTGACGCATCTAAAATCTCATCTACATCATTTCATATAAGTATCACTCATCTAAAATCTTCATCCCCTTTGAAATTTTTGCTTCGTCTTTCCTCCCAAAGGGGAGGGACTTTTAAATGTAAGGTAGGAAAGCAAACATTTTCCCTCTTTTGGGCAATTTGGCTGTTTTCACCCCTGAATCAGATGTATATTTTATGCTTTAAAATAAATAGGTTCTCTAAAATAAAATCCCCATTAACAAAATATCAGGATATGAAAACAGACACCTTACGAAAAGGAGGAAAATCCTCTCTCCGGCCCCTCCACACCCCCTTCATGTCAGGATTTAACCCCTTTTTCTGAGCAGGGGAATGGAAATTTAAGGAGAGAGATGGATGATTATTGTTATGAATTTTGTATATATTTGTAAATATTCCATTTGTTTAAATTAATTTTATTATTGTGAAAATTGCAGTATTATTAGTGTATTTCCTGTTGAGCATCATGTAACTCAATGCTAAAGACCTCAGGTGCTTTGTAAGAAAAACAACCTTACAGCATCGTTTTTTTTTATAATGGAGTTCTATGGAAATATCGCCAAGGAATGGGTTTATCGCCAGATTGGCGATGGTTTTGGCGACTTATTTTTGTCGCCAAATTTGGCGATATATCGCCAAATGTCGCCAAGTGGGCGACGGATTTGGCGACTTTTTGTGCAACCCCCCCCCCCCTTTATACCTGTACATTGAGATCCTTTCTCGTTTGGGGTACTCTATCGAGAGTTGAAGCACTTTCTGGTAATTTCTAGCATCCGAAAGCTCTGGAAAATTCTACAGTTATCTTTAAAGCCTATATAAGGGCCTCCGACCTGTTCAGTTCAGTTAGTTGATGATCAGCTGTGATTGAATTCACACGAGATGATTTTGCTTTGAGACTGTGTTGTCTATGAGCGATTTTGTATTGAACAATACGCTATATTGTTCTGTGTAAAATTTTGCTGTGCTGTTATTAGATTTGAAGATTACTGAATATTTGTATTTTGAGAAGATAATTCTGTTCTAATCGAACTGTTTGTGGTAAATAAAGCCTGTTTATTGTTCTTATATATTGGTATCAGTCCTTTCGAACCCCGAGCTCACAACATTTGGTGTCAGGAGTGAGGTTGAATGCCGATCACCAGAGCAATGGAGGAGCAACTGAAACAATTATTGGAGAAATTAGCTGCGAATCAGGCTGAGATTTCAACCAACCTTGGCGAGATGAAAGAAGAAATGAAGAAGGATATGTCAGCGATGGATGAGAAAATGACTGCGAACCAGGTTGAAATGAAGGAAATGTCGGAAGAAATGAAGAAGGAAATGTCAGCGATAGATGAGAAAATGACTGCCAACCTTGGCGACTTAAAAGATGAAATGAAAAAGGATATGTCAACCAACCTTGGAGAGTTGAAAGACTTAATAGAGGATAAAATAACATCTTTAAATGACAGAATTGACGGCGTAGAAAACAAAGTTGAAGGAAGATTTCAAGAAATAGAAGGAAAGGTAGAAGAAATTCAAAGGACAGCCAGTACCGTAGAAGAAAGAGTAGAAGAAAAAGTTCAAAAGATCTCCGAGACCGTTGAAGAAAGAGTAGAAGAAAAAGTTCAAAAGATCGCCAAGACCGTCGAAGAAAGCATAGAGAATGTAAAAAAAGATGTGGAAAAAGTCAAGAAACAGAAGATAACTGCCGGAAGCTATACCGAAGATGTCAAGTATCAATGTATGCTTCCTCGTTCCTGTATTAAACTCTCGACCTATGACGGAAAATCCTCATGGCCAGTTTTTAAGACACAATTTGGGATCGTAGCGGACGCCAATGGATGGGATTCCCAAACAAAGGCTTGCCAGTTAGCTGCTTCTCTACGAGCTGATGCTGCCGACGTCCTACAGACTTTGCCTGCAAATGAACCGCTGGATTTTGAAACGCTCGTCAGTGCCTTAGAATTGCGCTTTGGCGAGAAATGCATGAAGGAATATAGCAGACTCCAGCTCAAATCTCGACAGCAGAAATCCACTGAATCCCTGCAAGAGCTTGCTACGGATGTCGAGAGACTTTCCCATCTTGCTTATCCTGGCTGTCCGACTGAAATTAGAGAAAGTTTAGCTCTGCAACATTTTATCGATGGTGTGCGTGACCCTGAGATCCAGACAGCACTCCGGATTGCAGATCTCAATGATTTAAAAGGGGCTTTGGTTTACGCTCTGAAATTCGAGGCAGCCCAGCAAGCTACTAGGAAAGATCGACACTTTGTGCGAGCAGCCAACCTGCCTGAGATGTCAGATAGAGCTGTGGAGCGCTTACAGCAGCAGATGAATGACATAATGAGAAAGATGAACTCCTTAATGGCCAACAAACCTTACAGGAAGAACAAGTGCTGGAAATGCGGTGGAGAAGGCCATATCCAAATCGACTGCCCAAGACGACCCAGCACCGAAGGTAATATCTCTCCCGCTAAAGGAGGAGCAGGAAAACTGATTAATGGCCATCTTGCGGGGCGGAGGTTGCCAGATTTTGAGAAGCCCCATTTTCAAGTATGTGAAATTTCTGCAAGAAGTTGCGGCGAGAACGGAGTTTTTCTAGTCGGAAGTGTGAATGATTTGCCCTGTAATATGATCATCGATACAGGAGCCAATGTGACCATCATTCGGAAAGATCTAGCTCAGCGGCTGAAAGAAAAACTCTTCTGGACCCCGCCGCGTGTTATTCTTCAAACTGTGACCGGAGATAAGATCGATATACATGGAAGAATGACACTGAAAATAAAGTTTGGTTACGCCGCTTATCGCCATACAGTCTACGTGGCCGATATTTCAGACCCTTTCATACTCGGACTGGATTTTTTAAAAGAGCATGGATTTACACTGGACTTTAAGAATAATGAGTTACGCTCTGCTCAAGAAGATGTCACTATTTTTAAACTTGGAAATGAGTCCGGGTCTATTCAACGGATCACAGCCAAGGCAGATGTTATCATCCCTCCTCGGACCGAAATGATGATACCTGGATTAACTGGAAACGAAAGAATTTTCCAGTATGGCTTGACTGGATATCCTGAGAAGAGCCCAAAGGGAGTGCTAATAGCATCAGCGCTGGTAGATCTGTCGAGAGATGTGATCCCTGTGAGGATTGCGAACGTAAGTGAAAAGTCTAGAATTATCCAGAAGGGTGAAGTGCTTGCTACCTGTGCTCCAGTCACCTATGTTTGCAAAGACCCGAGCTTGACGTTGTCGGAGCCGCCTACAAGTTTAACACCTGAAATTGGACGAAATGACAATTGATCTCCTGAGCAGAGACATGCCGCAGAAAGACTGTTCCAGGAATTTACGGATGTGTTTTCACAAAACGAGAATGATATAGGTCACACTTCTCTGACACGTCATAGAATTGATACTGCCGACCATCCACCGATTAAACAGCATCCAAGACGCTTGCCGTTTGCAAAACAAGAAGAGGTTTCTAAGCTCTTACGAGAGATGCAGGATAGTGACATCATCGTACCGTCATCAAGTCCGTGGGCCTCTCCCATCGTGTTGGTCCGAAAGAAAGATGGCTCCACAAGATTTTGTGTGGATTATCGTAAACTTAACGATATCACGAAGAAGGACAGCTATCCTCTACCAAGAATAGACGACACGCTAGATACTCTTTCAGGACATAAATGGTTTTCCACACTGGATTTGAAGAGTGGGTATTGGCAAATAGAGATCCATCCTGATGACAATGAGAATACCGCATTTACTACTGGACAAGGACTTTGGCAATTCAAAGTTATGCCGTTCGGGCTCTGCAATGCTCCAGCAACGTTCGAACGCCTCATGGAGACAGTGTTAAAAGGCCTGACTTTTGAAGCTTGTCTCATCTACCTAGACGACGTCATCATTGGTGGCCACACGGTTGAAGAACATCTAGAAAATATTCGAAAAGTGTTAACGGAGCTAAGAGCGGCGAATTTAAAGCTGAACCCTTTGAAATGCAAGTTCTTCCAACGGGAAGTAAATTATCTAGGACACATCAATTCAGCTGAAGGTGTTCGAACAGATCCTGAGAAAGTGTCCGCAGTAAAGAACTGGAAGCGTCCGGAAAATGTCCATCAGTTGCGAAGCTTTCTGGGACTATGCACTTATTACAGAAAGTTTGTCCAGGGGTTCTCCAACATCGCAAGACCATTTCATAGGCTCACTGAAAGCAAGCAGAAGTTTCTATGGACACAAGAATGCGAGAATTCCTACCAGCGGCTGAAAGAAGCTGTCACATCCTCTCCAGTCCTTACCTATCCGCACGCCGAGAAACAGTTCATTGTGGACACGGATGCCAGTCATGAAAGTGTCGGCGCTGTACTTTCCCAAGAAATAGATGGCCAAGAACGAGTCGTAGCATACTGGAGCAAATGTTTATCGAAACCAGAGCGGAATTATTGCGTCACTCGTAAGGAGTTATTAGCTATAGTGAAAGCCATAGAACACTTCCATCACTATCTCTATGGCAGGAAATTTCTCCTTCGTACTGATCACGCATCCCTAACATGGCTGATGAATTTTAAGAACTCAGTGGGCCAAGTAGCCACATGGATGCAACGGCTCCAGGAATACGACTTTGACATCAGGCATCGCAAAGGCTCATCGCATGGAAACGCCGATGCCCTATCAAGAAGACCGTGTCCCGAGAGCTGTCGCTATTGTTCCAGAGCGGAGAGCAAGTATAATCCCGAATATGTCATACGCCAGACGAAGACTTCACTATTGACGCCACCAGATCCCTGGAGTGATGAGAAGATTCGAGAAGATCAAATGGCAGACTCTGAGATCAAACCAATCTTGGAGTTATTAGAATCTTCTAGCACGAAGCCCAGTTGAAAAGACATCTCGACTTACAGTCCTACGACGAAGCAATATTGGGCTCTTTGGAACTCCCTCCACGTCAGGAATGGTGTCCTGTTCCGAAAATTCGAATCGGAAGATGGGAGAACATCTCGGTGGCAGTTGATACTTCCTCGATCCCGAATCCCCGAGGTCCTCAAAGAATTACATGGCAGTCCCACCGGTGGTCATTTTGGAGTCATGAAAACATTACACAGAGTCCGAGAGCGCTTCTTCTGGGGAAAAGCGAGAGCTGACGTCGAACAATGGTGCAAATCTTGCGATGCATGTGCAGCTCGGAAAGGACCAAAGAAACGTAGCCGAGGAAGACTACATCTCTACAACGTAGGAGCACCTTTCGAACGCATCGCCCTTGACATCCTAGGTCCTTTGCCAAGAAGTACTGATGGACTGAAATACCTCCTTGTTGTCATGGACTATTTCACGAAATGGCCTGAAGTTTATGCCATCCCTGATCAAGAAGCTTCTACGGTTGCGGATGCCTTGGTACACCAGTGGATATCAAGGTATGGAGTCCCTCTTCAAATGCATTCGGACCAGGGGAGAAATTTCATCTCTGCTGTGATTGAGGGTCTCTGTCAACTTCTCGGAATGGACAAAACTAGAACGACGCCTTTACATCCACAGTCGGATGGCATGGTTGAGAGGTTTAATCGTACCATCCTCAACAACCTCTCACTGCTAGTTTCAAGAAACCAACAAGACTGGGACCAAAAACTTCCCTTGTTTCTTCTCGCCTATCGCAGCGCCGTCCATGAAACAACCGGCTATTCGCCGTCTCAGATGCTTTTCGGTCGTGATCTTCGTCTACCTTGTGATCTGATTTTTGGTCGCCCTCCAGATGCGCCTTCATCGCCAGAGTGATACGTGCAGAATCTCCAGGCACGATTTGAAGACGTCCACAACTTGGCTCGAGAGCGTATCTATATACAGACGGAGAAGTTGAAGACCAGGTACGACACGAAAGCCACGGGACATCAATTCAAAGAAGGTGACAAGGTTTGGTTTTATAATCCGACTCGACGTAAAGGACTTTCTCCCAAACTGCAATCGCACTGGGGCGGTCCTTATACAGTCCTAAACAGACTGAACGATGTCGTAATTCGGATCCGAAAGTCACCAAGTTCGAAGCCTAGAGTCGTTCATTACGACAGGCTGGCTCCATACTATGGCCATAGTACTTAGTTCATTTATTGTAAATAGTGTAATGTAAATAATATAAATTAGTATGACCATGGTCTTGTATATAAATTAATGTAATTATTTATTTTGCTTAGCATTATCATTATTATTGTTATTATTATTTAAATACTTGTATGTAATGGTGTCTATGCTTTATAATTCAGCATTATGAATGTGTTTAATTGTTATTTTCCATATTTGCTTTAAGTGTTTTGAATAGTATAGCATTTGTTGGTAGCGGGTTTGCTTTCCGATCAAAGGTTGAACTGCCCGGGACGTGCAGTCCTTGAGAGGGGGGCAGTGTTATGAATTTTGTATATATTTGTAAATATTCCATTTGTTTAAATTTATTTTATTATTGTGAAAATTGCAGTATTATTAATGTATTTCCTGTTGAGCATCATGTAACTGCTAAAGGCCTCAGGTGCTTTGTAAGAAAAACAACCTTACAGCATCGTTTTTTTTATAATGGAGTTCTATGGAAATATCGCCAAGGAATGGGTTTATCGCCAAATTGGCGATGGTTTTGGCGACTTATTTTTGTCGCCAAATGTCGCCAAGTGGGCGACGGATTTGGCGACTTTTTGTGCAACCCCCCCCCTTTATACCTGTACATTGAGATCCTTTCTCGTTTGGGGTACTCTATCGAGAGTTGAAGCACTTTCTGGTAATTTCTAGAATCCGAAAGCTCTGGAAAATTCTACAGTTATCTTTAAAGCCTATATAAGGGCCTCCGACCAGTTCAGTTCAGTGAGTTGTTGATCAGCTGTGATTGAATTCACACGAGATGCTTTTGCTTTGAGACTGTGTTGTCTATGAGCGATTTTGTATTGAACAATACGCTATATTGTTCTGTGTAGAATTTTGCTGTGCTGTTATTAGATTTGAAGATTACTGAATATTTGTATTTTGAGAAGATAATTCTGTTCTAATCGAACTGTTTGTGGTAAATAAAGCCTGTTTATTGTTTTTATATATTGGCATCAGTCCTTTCGAACCCCGAGCTCACAACATTATTTATCTATCATTGCTACAATCTAAGAATGCACCATAAAAATCTTTGAAAATAAAAATAGAGTTTAAAAGATTGTAAAGTTTGTGTGCCTGGGGATGTGAGGAGGTGAGAAGCATAAATTCTTTGTGGGGGGGGGGGGGGAGAAGTAATTGATATGACTATTTAATTATTGTTACAACAGAGTTTACATAGAGCAAAAAAAAAAACAATTATTTAAGATTTTAAGATATGTGTGCTTGGGGGAGGGGGGAGGAGAGAAATATATTAAATGGCTATTTAATTATTGTTACAACAAAATCACAAAAAGAACATAAAGTAATTAAAAAATAATAATATTTTTAACTGCATCAGATGCAGGAGGGATCTTCATGGGAAGGGGGTGAGGGAACGGGAGAGGAAAACAGAGATTTTGGGAGGAGGGGAAAATTTAGGTGATAGATTATTTATCTATTGTTACCATAGGGTATTAAATAGGTCAGAACAGAAATTTTAAATAAAAAAAATATAAAGGTTGTTTGGTAACAGATGGGGGAAACAAAGGGGGAAACAATAATTTGAGGGGTTAAATGATTGATTTATTATTGATGATTGATTATAAGGTATCGAAGTACGGAAAAAAATTATAATATTTAAATTTTGTTTAGGGCTTTTTGTTTAGGAGGTGTGTGAGGCATTTGGATGATTATTTTTTAACAGAAATACACAAAATATGGAAGATTCTCACTCCTGTATTTATCTTTTTGACTTCTGAATCAACGATAAAAATAAGTTTTTGAATGACTTTTAAAAAAAAATCTCGATTATAAGTCCCCCTCACGAATTTAACTGTGTTTCCTTTTGAAAAACAGGGGGCTTACAATCGGGATTTTATGGTATGTAATACCCACGGATAGACGGAATCCATAGAAAGAGAGAAAGCCGATATTGGATTTGATTCAGCAGTGACACAATAGACAAAACGTCCAACACTGCGAAATATTAACAGTCTCCAGGGAAACAGAATTCATATTTCAAAAGTTATAAGATATGACTAATTTCTATAGTAAACTATCCAAGTTTGACCGATTACATGAGTAGTTTGGTCCGTTACTGCGCCATAGTGCCTAGAAGATGACGTGAGCTATGGTATATGTCTGTACTTCTATTTTTAACACTTTCCAAACTATTTGAAAAGTGTTTATGACTTCGGTTTGTCTGCCGTCTGTCCTTGCTCTAACTTCCGTACATATGCTCGGATTGCGCTACAATTTTTATATGTTATTGTCGTTATCTATAGCATGTTCCCTATTTCAACTGAAGTGTGTAGCACCTATAGTTTTTTTACAGGGACACTCAAAAGAGTTCCGTTACATTACGGTCTATGGGGTAAAATCATTTGCGGTTTATTTTAATGATGTTACACAATTTCAAACACATTGTAATTTATATATATCACTAAGGTGCATTACAAGAAGCTTAATATAGAATAGGGTGTGCATAGCACTTGTAGTTACTTTACAGGGGCAGTCAAATTAATTCCGTTACATTACGTCTATGGAGAAAAATCGTTTGCGGTTTAATTAAATAATGTTTCACTATTTTAAACGCATTGAAATCTATATATATCACTAAGGTGCATTACAAGAGGCTTACTACAGAATATTGTGTGTATAGTAGTCATTGTTCATTTACAGGGACACACAAAATAATTCTCTACTGTCTGTTAACAATAATTCCTGGAAGTGCGTTTTAAGTTGCTGAACGCGATTTTTAATTTAACTCACTTTTTGTCTATTACTTGGTGTGTATAAATTCTGTAGATCATATACAGGGCAGCACAAAAGTTCGCGAACACATTTCTGTTTATTGACAGAAACTCCAGATGGAGAATTTTAAACTGTGCTACGCGTTTACTAAGTAATTTAAAATTTAGCATCCTGTGTAGTATATATACACATCTATAGATCATATACAGGGCTGAATAAAAGTATTCGGATATTTTTCCGAATATTGTATCTGTTGGAAATATATGTTGGAAATTCCTGAAATTACGTGTTTAAATATGTTATGAGTTTTCCGAATTGTTTACTTAGATGTTATCTTTCAGCTTATTAAACGGTAATGATTTGTAAATTTATTTTGGAAGTGTTGGAAAGTGTTACATAATCTATGCTTGACACATGATTTTTCGTTCTTGTTTCAATATTCGTATATGTAGTAAGGTAGGGTATGCATTATCATTGTTGTAGAAATGCAGTTGTAACATATTGAGTCGTTTAGTTTATGAAATCAAAACTCCACACCTGTGTCTTGCGTCATATCTTCACTTTCCATTATAAAATATTATATCACGTCGTATCAAACAAAGCGTTTCACAACTTTAAAGCTAAATTCTAAAATTAGCAAAAATGTTCTGTTACCAATTCTGCGTTTACATTTTTCGTTTTTTTTTTTTTTTTTTTTTCTGTCTTACAAAGTTTTTTTTTTCAGAAATGGGCCAAGATCGTCGAATTCAAAGCTACATACATTTATCCTGTATTCCAAATAGGCGTTGAAATGTTACGTACAATGTCATATTTAAAATAAAATAAAAACTCAGCAAAAACGCGTTCGATTAATTCTCAGAATTCTTCCGTCAGACTCTTATAATTTCGCATCCTATGCCACGGCAAATTAACGCAAAACCAAATAAAACATAACAAAGTAAAATACACAAGATGATATTTGCATCAGAATGTATTTCCAATCGAAAGAATAGCGCAATGTGACGTTTCATTCCAGATTAAGTAAGACATAATCAAGAATATCAGGACCGCAAAACATTTAAATTGAATATTAAGAATATTTTCTCTAAGATTAGCTCACTGATTAAGTGCAACATGTGATTGTTGCAATTGGCAAAAGAAATATATTATGTACTTATATAAATTGTTGTATAAATTGAAAGACTATATTGCATAACGATTTCCAAGGGTGACAAGAATTCTGTTTATAACGCAATTTGACAAAGCTCGATTCGTAAACTAAAATAAGCGAAAAATAGTATTATGTATTTGAAACTAATAAATTATATTGCAAAAAGAAATTCTTCATTTTAAATGAAATTGAACAACATACGGAAGCCATGGGGGTATCTATTCTTAAAACATCACTCCGTTCTTCCCTTGAGATATTCAGAAAAGGTAAAGTTCCTTACCAATTTTATACAGAAAGCTTTTTTCTCTTTTAAAATATTCGAACATGGTATCACGAATGTCAAAAATGATATCCCTGAAGCAATACCTATCTTGTAGAGTAATTTGTCTAGAAATATTTCACATTTTCTCACATCTGCGATATAAGACTTACTGTGTATGGTTATGATAATTTCGAGAACTAATCTACAATGTTTGAAAAAAAAAACTGTGGGAATCACAATTTACGAAATAGCGAATTTATTTTCCGTTTGTGAGATAAGAACTAATCGATATTTTTACAATCGATATAGGAAATCCATGGAAACTATTTCCTGACAAGAGAATGCTGAGCATCTGTGAGCTTGTTTTAAATATATGGCGGAAATACATTTCTTTAGAAGAGAAGAGACAGAATTATGATTTATATTCTTATTTAAAGGAAATTTCTTATTTCAATTGCGATTATTACATTTAGACAAAATGTAGCGAAGTGTTATAAAAGGAATAGCAATGTTATACAAGTGAATGTAATTTCAAAATTCTTTACAGTATATTTGATGATAAATATAAGAATACAAAGAAAAAATAAAAGTAATCGTTTTTAAGATTTTTTTTTTCTAATTTTGAAGGATTGAAAACGCTTTTATTCACACTGCACATTTATGTTTATTTTGAATTTTAATTTTTTTTATTATATTCGATGTCTATGTATACAAATATATTTTATTTTTCTTTGGTCGAAAAATACTTTTTGAATGAATTCTATTTACAAATGTCTAAAACATTTTATCGCAAATAATTAAAATAAAATATCTACTGAAGTTTATTGCACATTGCACGCTGTGAATTTTTCAGTTGGAACAAATACATCCCAACACTGTCCAACATAGATGAAAAGTGTTTATTAATTCGGCTTATCTTTCTGCCATCTGTCTATATGTGTACTGTTTGCTGTCTGTCCGTACCCTATCTCTCTTAAATTGCCATAAAATTGAGGATTACTGCTGAATGTTTGTTACTAGAACAGTAGCATTTCTAGTTCATTTAAAGGAAAACAAAAAAGAATTCCATTACATTATGTTCTATGGGGGAAAACCGTTTCTGGCGCATTTTATTGATATTACTATATTTCAAACATAATCGAGATTGATATGCAGACATTACCACATTTACACATATTACCGCATATGAACTGCAATTGTTGAAAATGGATTTTTATGGAGTTATGTGATTTTAAAATTGCTTATTTAAATATCTCATTTCATTCTACGAAAAAAATTATATTTCTTAATAATATTCGGTTAGTGTTGGAAAGTATTTAATAATGTATGCCTGATGCATGATTTTTCGTTCTCGTTTGAAATTTTAAATTCACATGCCCAAAGTTTAACAAGGGTTTCCTTGCCAGTTTTTTTCTCTTTTTTTGTTTTTCACATTTATTTATAGTGCTGCAAATTATTGTAGCAAGAAAAATTTCTATTGTTGAGAATTATTTTTTTTTAAATACGATGTTTGAGAATTATTTTAAAAATCATTGAAAATCAATATATTGAGAAACAGTTTTTAGACAAATGGTATTTAAACGCACTTTGCTTTTCTATTCAATTGTGTAAAAAATAAAATTGTGTGATATAGAAGTTCATAAATTTGCGATGAAAAGGAAATGGATTGTTCAGGGCGTTGCCTACGTAGATATAACGTTAGAATTAATGACGGACACGTTTTCTCTTTAGAATATATTTACAAAGTGTCTCAAAAATATTGACCTTGTTTTTTTTTCTTTAATATTGATCATAGACATACAATATAAATTACAAAGTTACGTAAAAGGGGTACAGAATTGTATGACATCGATTAAAAATTTAAGGGGATTAAATATGAAGAAATACAAAATATAAATTTTATACGATTCCCGTACGGAAATTTTCCGAAGGAGTAAAATGTGCCCCATACACTAATACGTTCATTTTCAAATTTTCAGCATTTCATCATAAAAAGTCGCAGAAATATGAAAATACATAAATGCTGACTTAAAATAATTCTCGATGCCTGGATATGAGTTCGCAAAGGAGAAAAATATTGGATGATCGTGTTTCCGGTGTCGTACACAAATTACGAAGGAAAACAATGATTGTATAAATAAATAATAATTGCGCTATTTATTGGTACAAAAGTATCTAAACTGTGTAGAAATAATAACTTTACGCAAAGATTATAAAACGGTGTTTTTTCAGAAAGCATAATTTTGTAAATTTGTAAATAAAACTAAACGCTTATTTGCTTATGATGCATTTCTGGGTCGCGTCTTTTGCACTCTAGCTGTAAACATTTACATTTTAGTTTATGTTTAACCCCTCACCAACATTGTTTAAACATATATATGCGACTTTTTATGATAAAGTGTTGAAATTTTGCACTTGACCTTTTTAGTGTATGATGCATGTTTTACTCACTGGGAAATTTTTTGTATGACGCCGTATAAAAATTTTGTTTTTCTTCGAATTTAATCCCCTGAAAATTTTAATTTATTTCATGGAATTCTGTACCTTTTTTTACGTAACTTCGTAAGTCCTTAAAAATGTATATGATCAATATTTAAAAAATAAAACTGGAGGGCAATGTTTTTGGGAAACCTTGTATGTATATATATATATATATATATATATATAAGAACATACATTTAAAAGACATTTCAATGTATTCGAATTTCATAAAAATGAAGCGAAGACATTTTTATTATATTTACTTTATAAAACTATTGTCGCATTTGTTTAAACTGAATACAGTTTTGTCGTAATATAAATTTAAAAAATCGCTGACATCTATAAAGTGTTTCCGTTTCTGCCCTATAGTATAAAAAAATTTATTACAATATCAAGTGTAATTAATTTCACAATATGATTACGCTGTAACAATGTCTGACTCACTAATTGGAAGACTTAAAATATTTCTGAATAGCAGTCTTTCATGCAGCTGAACTAATCTAAGACTGTGTATGCCAACGGAAAAACTACACTACAAGATGAATAAAATGTTTCAGCGTTTAGATTTAACATTGTTTCAACAATCTTACGATATAAATAAGAAAATCATATTCATTTTAGAAATTTGGCAAACGTTAAACAAGCCTAAAACATACTGGGTAGGAGGATTTAGGATTTAAATAATAATTTAAAATATCATTAATATAAAAATACAACCTTGATAAAGTTTCTTAGATTAAATACTGTAATATATATATATATATATATATATATAATAAATCACAGTACAATGCTCAGCATATACATAAGACCAATCTTTTTCCATAAAATCAGAAATCATCGTTTCCAGAAATCCAGCGTTTCCAGAAAATTCCAGAAATCAGCGTTTCTGATTCGCTGTTAGGTTGCACCATTTCATGGTGCAAATAAAGCAATTTTGGAGGTTGCACCATTTCATGTTGCTTTAAAAAATTAAGAAATACCATTTTTTGGTGCTTTTCCTTATTTTACTGCATGGATTGGTGTAACTTTGTACGGAATTTTTTAACAGTGTATTGGTTTTATTCGGGCCCAATATTACATTAATTGAAAATACTGCTAACTAAATACCAATATTGTATTAATCTTGTCTTTACACGAGAAATTCTTGCAGCAAAATGTCGCTATTACAGATACTTTGGAAATATTTGTAAATATACGCTAATATTGCACACAGTTTAGCTTTATATTGGGAATTTTGATAATAAAATACTGAAATATCTATTTTAATACTAGCGCAAAATTGTTAAGCATCTCAACTTTGTGAATATTTCTCATATAAATGTAAACATCACACTGTTGTTTCGATATTTCATGTTAATACCGCCAATATGGATCAATATATAACCGATACAAAAACTATTTCACCAAATATTGCTTTGCTACTAGAGAAAAGTTGATATTTATTTTTTTCAAAATACAATTTTAAAGCAGTAAAGGAGAACATAATCATATAATAAAATCATTAATTAACATTAAAATAGGGATATAAATGCTTTTAAAAATTAAGAAATACCATTTTTGGTGCTTTTCCTTATTTTGCTGCACGGATTGGTGGAACTTCGAACGGAAATTTTTAACAGTGTATTGGTTTTATTCGGGCCCAATATTACATTAATTGAAAATACTGCTAACTAAATACCAATATTGTATTAATCTTGTCTTTACACGAAAAATTCTTGCAGCAAAATGTCGCTATTACAGATACTTTGGAAATATTTGTAAATATACGCTAATATTGCATACAGTTTAGCTTTATATTGGGAATTTTGATAATCAAATATCAAAATATCTATTTTAATGCTAGTGCAAAATTGGTAAGCATCTCAACTTTGTGTATATTTCTCATATAAATGTAAACATCACAATGTTGTTTCAATATTTCATGTTAATACCTCCAATATGGATCAATATAGAACCAATACAAAAACTATTTCATCAAATATTGTTTTGTTACTATAGAAGAGTTGATATTTATTTTTTTCAAAATACAATTTTAAAGCAGTAAAAAAGAACATAATCATATAATAAAATCATTAATTAACATTAAAATAGGGATATGAATGCTCAAGTGGTGAAACCAGAACACAGAATTACTTAATATATTTTTATGTAATAAAATAAACCTTTATTATCTTTTGAATTACCTAAAATTTGGCACGAGGTGTTTTTCAATTAAAAAAAACGCAATAAGGAAATAGTAATTTTCACGTTTATAGTTGACTATTTTTAAGCACCTGCTTGAATTACACATATGTGTTACACATGTGTATTACACATCTATTACACAGTTTTTGTTTATAAAGTTTATTTTTAAAAAAATTTAAGAGAATAGTTTGTTTACGGTGTATATCTTGATAATTGCGCCGTTTGTTCGTTCAAAACATAACCCAGTTTTTATAAGCTTTTTGTGTTCTGTTTTTATCCTTTAAGCATTTATATCTGTATTTTAATAGTAAAGGAGAAGTTAATCTTTTCGAGACTGGCGTCTTAACAATATGACGTCTTTATATTTACAACTATTTGTCCTAACAATTATTTTTGTTATTTTTTGCATGGATAAAATTATTCAGAATGACATATTCATTAAATTTTAGTAAGACGTAATTTGTGTCGTTTGGATAGCTGCTTATAAATTTTTAAGCCTAAAAGCTCCCCCTAAGTTAAAAATATATGTATATATTCGAACTTGAAAAAGTTAAACTAAACCTATACATATATTTGCGTGCTTTTTTGAAATTTTAATACAACAAAATAAGTACAAACATATCTTCTTTAAAAAACATATCTACACTCGTATTTAAAAAAAACAAACCCATTAATTTAAATATTTTTCATACTTATATATTATGCATTTTGCAACATTTGAATAATTATAGATACATGCACAGAATTTCTTTTTGTTTGCATATATTTGTCGTTTCTTTCACAACAAAATGCAAATAAAAGTATTCTTCTAACGCAAGTTCAAATTCCACCTATTGTTACAGTAAATATATCTAGCTGTTATTCTATATTTTTATGGGCATTTGTTACATTCATTATAAGTTGTACTTCCTAAAAGTCAGGTACATAAATTTCAGTTACTCATTATATGAATAAAAATATGAAAAAAAATAAGAATGGATTTTATACATTACATCTTTGGAAAATTTTTTGTGAAGCAAACTTTAACAAGTCACGCAATATCGTACTTAATCGAACTGATTTCGGAAAAAAAAACATTTCATATGATCGAAAAATGAAATTATGTAATATAAATGTATATATATATTTTGTTTGCTTTTTGCAAATTAAAATTGTATTTAGGTATTTTACAATATTTAATGCAATGTGTGTTTTTTTTATAAAGCATCCACGCAAACTTTAAGATATTGTTATGACGAAAAAATTAAAAATATACTTCGAACAAATGATTTTAATATATCTCAATTTGTTGATGTTTTAAGAAATAAAAGTTTCTTTAAAAATGAACTGAAAAAAATCAAGCCTTGTAGAAAAATCATGTTGAAAATAAATTTTCATCTAATTTACCAATTTGTAGCTATATTTAATCTTGCCTCCTACTTGCCTTATAGCTTGTATATTAAGTAAAAAAAAAAAATAATAATCCTTTACCACAAATCTTACATAAATTCAAAACAAATACATGCACTTGAATTCTTCCGCATAAAATTCGAAATGTATTAGAAATGTACTCACATATTCCTATAAGCAAATATATATTTATAGTATTTTGAAGTTCAAAGGTATTACAATTATATATACACTGCTGGACAATTGCTAAGGACGGATTACAAATTGCAATGTAGCATAACATAAAGCGAGATATGAGGCCTAGTAGGATAAAATATTGTTGCCACACTGTTCAGACATTAGAATAAAGTACATTTATTGTTCTGGAAAATACAAAAGGCTATGAAACATCTGAAAGAAAGAAAATGTTCATTTGATGCTGCATACGGAGAAATGGAACAATGCATATGAAAGTCAGCAGGCACTTTGGAGAAAGGTGTCAGTACGAGACATGTTCACCGTGGAGTGTGATTCAACATTCTACACGTCGTACCATACTTTGCACAACTTTATCCAGCAGCTATTGAGGCAATTTGTCCCATTCCTCTGTCAGTGCACAAATGAGGGTGTTCTTGTTTGTAGGAGGATAGTTTCTAATAGCAAGTTGCCTCCCCAAAGCATCCCAAACATTTCCAATGGGGTTTAGATCTGGAGAACGCGCTGACCATACAAGGCGTTAAAAACTCTCGCTGTCTAGACAATCCTGAACAGCGAGTATTCGATGACATGGTGCGTTGTCGTCTATGAAAACAAATTTATCACCGACAGAACCACGCAAAAGGCGAACATGAGGAAGTAGAACTTCATCAATGTATCGTTGGCCCGTCATAGTCCCTGTCACAACCACATGTAGGCGCGTGCGGCCATTGATCATGATGCCTGCCCATACCGCGACAATGCATGTCGGATATTGGTCCCTTTCCTGGATATTTTCTGGGCGATAAGCAGTATCACTCTCACGCTAGATCAGTTGGCGTCTACAATCCGATGACAGACTGAACCTACTCTCATCTGAGAATAGTACGCATGCCCAGTCCTGTTCAGTCCAGTTGCAATGCTCACGATACCATTGCAAACGGGAAGTACGCTGCTGTCTGGTCAATGGAACACACACAACAGGTCTGCGGGCGTATGATCCTCCGTCCCTCAAACGTCAGGCTACAGTTTTTCGGGAGATCTGCTGTCCTGTGGCAGCAAGAGACTGATTTGTCACCTGCTGAGAGCTGTGGGTCGGCCCTATTTTGCCGATAGAACAATGTCTCTATCTCCTGCAGGCGTCGTACTTCTAACACGACCTCCCCCGTGACGCCTGCTACACATTCCACTAGTTTTGAATGATTTCCACAGCCGTGAAATAACGCTGTGGGCGACGTCGAGCTCCCTGGCAACATCTGTTATTTTTCGCCCTTCTTCGATATTTCCAATAATTCGGCCACGCATAATTCATCTAAGTGATATCGGGAAGACATGCTGAAAATTTCAAGTTCGTCAATTAAGTCTTTCTTATAAAACTTTGACTTGGAACAACAACTGCCACATGCGTCAAATCCTTTAAAGCTCTTTTCAGCGCTATCACGTGATGAACAGACGTGGAAAAGAAAATTTGCATATGCACACCTCTTCTTACTATATCCCGCACTTATTCTAATTTTCCACATTTTGATTCCTTTCATTTTGTGGTTGCTATGGGTGATAGTGTTATCCGTCCTTAGCAATTGTCCAGCAGTGTATAGACAGGGGGTGGACAAAATAATACGAACACTCATGAAAAATGGTGAAAAGAGCAATATCTAAAAAAATACATGAGGAATTAACCTGAAACTGCAGGTGTGTAAACAGTATAGTATAAGTTATATATTTCCGTGAAGATGTTTTCCCGAAAGCCCATAGGGGACTGTCAACAAATTGAAAAATAACGAATATCTTTTGGATAACCCTGTAAAAACTAATGTAGCAAAAGCGTTCAAACTCGAGATTATTAATAAGTTGCTTATTTTAATATACTGTGTTCATTTTTATGAGGATAGTATGTATACTCGTAGAGAAATTAAGGTTTTTATAAAAACAGTCCCAAATTTCGATTAGTTTTTTGCTTATAATTTGCAAAGTTTTTAATATAAAAAAAGTTCTTTTCAGAAAATATGACAAACAACATTGTACTTAATACTCTGCAATCAGAATTAAAAAATAATAAAAACTGGATGAAAAATGAGCAGATTTACTAAAAAATTTTTCACTGCGCATGCGTGAATGCAATCAAAATATAATATGCATAATGCATTAGCTAAGTATATAGAGCAACTTTTGTGAAAGTCTCAAAATCATAGCTTGAAAATTCTGTAAATTATCGTCGATAGAATAAGCTCAAAATCCGTTGTTCCCAAAAGGAAGGAAAAAGATGAGGGGTTGTATCCAAATATTGTATACGCTATCTTGGCACTAATCAACAGATATTTGATACAACCCCTCATATTTTTGCTTCTTTTTGGGAAAAACGGATTTCGAGCTTATTCTATAGACGATAATTTTCAGAATTTTCAAGCTATGATTTTGAGACTTTCACAAAAGTTGCTCTATATACTTAGCTAATACATTATGCATATTATATTTTGATTGCATTCGCGCATGCTCAGTGAAACATTTTTTAGTAAACCTGCTCATTTTTCATCCAATTTTTAATATTTTTTAGTTCCGATTTCGGAGTATTATGTACAATGTTGTTTGACATATTTTCTCAAAATAACTTTTCTTTTTAACACTTTCCAACCTAGTTGAAAAGTGTTTATGACTTCGGTTTGTCTGGCCGTCTGCCGTCTGGCCGTCTGCCGTCTGCCGTCTGGCCGTCTGCCGTCTGCCGTCTGCCGTCTGCCGTCTGCCGTCTGCCGTCTGTCCGTGCTCTAACTCCCGTAAATATGCTCGGATTGCTCTGCAATTTTTATATGTTATAGTCGTTATCTATAGCATGTTCCCTATTTCAACGGAAGTGTGTAGCACTTATAGTTTTTTTACAGGGGCACTCAAAAGAATTCCATTACATTGCGGTCTATGGGGGAAAATCATTTGCGGTTTATTTAAGTAATGTTTCACTATTTTAAACGCATTGAAATTTATATATATCACTAAGGTGCATTAGAAGAAGCTTAACATGGAATAGGGTGTGCATAGCACTTATACTTACTGTACAGGGACAGTCAAAAGAATTCCGTTACATTACGTCTATGGAGAAAAATCGTCTGCGGTTTATTTAAATAATGTTTCCCTATTTAAAACGCATTGAAATTTATATGAGGTGCATTACAAGAGGCTTACTACAGAATATCGTGTGTATAGCAGTTATCGTTCATTTACAGGGACACACAAAAGAATTCTCTCCTGTCTGTTAACAATAATTCCTCGAAGTGCGTTTTAAGTTACTGAAAGCGATTTTAATTTTAACTCGCTTTTTGTCTATTACGTGGTGTGTATAAATTCTGTAGATCCTATACAGGGAAGCACAAAAGTTCGCGAGCACATTTCCGTATTATTTAACTCCAGACGGAGCATTTTAAACTGTGCTACGTGTTTCCTAACTGAACTAAAATTTATTATCCTATGTAGTATATAAACAAATCTATACATCCTATACAGGGCTGAATAAAAGTATTCGGATTACTTAGATGTTATCTTTTAGCTTATTAAACGGTATGATTTGTAAAATTATTTTGGAAGCGTTGGAAAGTGTTACATAATCTATGCTTGAAGCATGATTTTTAGTTCTTGTTATATTAAGAACTCTGCAAATTATAAGCAAAAATCTTGGTGAAATTTGCGTCGGTTTTTATAAAAACCTTAATTTCTCTTTGAGTATACATGCTATCTTCATAAAAATTAACACAGTATATTACAATAAACCACTTATTAATAATCTCGAGTTTGAACACTTTTGCTACATTAGGTTTTACAGGGTAATCCAAAAGATATTCATTCTTTTTCAATTTGTTGACAGTCCTCTATGGGGTTTCGGAAAAAAATATTCACGGAAATATATAAGCTATACTATACTGTTTACACACCTGCAGTTTCAAGTTAATTCCTCATATATTTTTCTAGATAGTTAACAAAACGTTTAAAAACGCAAGTGACCAATCACCTTTGGCAATATAGTGCATATATATATATATATATATATTGGGCTAACAGTATTTATATTGGCCGTATATTGTCCCAATATTGGCTACTTCTTAGATATATTTTGGCTAACAACATCACTATTGTCAAGAAACATTATCCCAATTCATTACCAATATTTGCTATGTAAAGCCAAAATTTATGGAATATTAGCGAAATGAAATAGGTCATCAATAAATAGCATTTTGTTTAATAGTACACTACAAATGTTATTCACCAAACTTTTAAATTTGATATATGCCTTTGTTTTTTGGCCATAATAATGACAATAACTGTTGTAATAACTACTTTATTCTCAAGAACGCATAATTTAACAAAATAATTAGAATGCATTAAAGCACAAATATTTACAACGTAAAACCAATATTTAACCAATAATGATATTTCACATGCGAATGTAGGACCGTATATAAACAATATAAATAATATTGGTTAAATACTAGGGAGAAGTCAAGAAAAATATTTATGATCCAAAATTGATCTATAGTTTGTATATTATATAAACCAAATTCGTTTTTAAGAAGTATTCTAGCCAACGTGATAATCACATTACTAGGTGAATCCTTTTTGGTGTACGCCATGCATAATAAGCGTTAGAGGACAATAATATATTCAAAATTGGATGTAACTGACATTAATGTCTATCCTTGAGTAGTGTAGCAATTTGAGTTAAAGCCTAGCACTATTTTTTTCTGTACCAGCAATTTAATAGGAAATTTGTGTTTTAAAACTATAAAGTCCCGCCCCTTTCTGAGAGTCTTTCGAACATTATTACCCCACATACCTGTTTTTCTATTTATGAATTAGTAAATATTTTCGAATACATATATTTAATGCAAAATTTCATACAAAAATATAACAAAATATTACCAAATATACTTTGTTCATGAATAGAAAACTCATAAACACATTCTTTCTAGTAAAAGTTGACCAAACGTTTACGCAATAAAAATTAAATAGGTGAAACTGTGTATTCAGGACACACCCAGAGCATGAGTGCTGCAAGGGAAAACTTCCACCAGTACTTCCAAATAGTAATCGCCTTTTTCATGACAGACATACTGCGTTCAAATAACGCCACATTTAGAATTAAAATATAGTGGCCCTAGAATAATCAGGTTCTGGACATGGCTTTAGTGAACGACGATGTTTGTTTAAAATACGAATGTATTCGCGTGATCAGTCAACAATAATGTGTTGAACCATGGAGTTTGCAAATTTATATCATCTAGTATTCAGCAAATTCAATGGGAAAAAATAACTGTCATTATTAATATCATGCTTAAATTAAGTAGTATTCGGATATACCGTTTTCATTTTCATCTTCATATTTATTTTGGATTGTGACATGCAAAGCTCATTTATGTAGGTAAATTTATAATTGTCTGACATAGCAATTGGTTTATCAGTGCTAAAAATATTTTCCAAAAACATTTTCCAGTGCTAAAAACAGTTTCAAAACATATGCCTTTTTTTTTTTTTTTTTTTTTTTTTTTTTGATATATTTTTTTTTTTTTTTTTTTTTTTTTGTACAGTTATAAAACAATTATTTTGGGAATGATTGAAAAATATTTATTTTTTACACACATCCATAACATACGAAATCTTGAATAGAGACTTCATTACAATAATACTATATTTGTGTTCCGTATGCATCGTGCAATCAAATGTGAATGTAAAATTTCTAGGATACCTCGCTTTTTAAATGAAAAATATAGATCGAAATTTCATTTCGTCCCTATCGATTTAACATTTTGGTTTTGAAATACGACCCACTTTGTTTATTTATTCCTTTGATAGCTGTGGAATATTATTACTAAAGAAAAATAGAAAAAAATACTTCGAGTTAACCCAAATGCATGCAGCACATTATAATCTGAAACTCAGTAGGGTACAAGTTTTCAATTATTTCGAAATCTATAAAAATAATGCTTTACAAAGTCTTCGTATCTAATATATTATAATGAAAATCTTTGAACACTTTGTAAATCTTGATGTCCTGTATTATTAAAACACACGAATTACATTTCTATAACGTGTTAACTCTTTATATAAAATTTGGAGCTTGTTAAATCTGCATATTTATAGCATATTTATATTTTAAAAGCGATATATAATTTGCTTGAAAAAAAAAATTAGAAATTTGATGTACATACACAAATGGTCTTCATTATAATGCTATACTTTGAAAATTATTTACTTAAAGTAAAAAAAAAAAAAAAAAAAAAGCATTTTGTCCTGTTTAACACTTTCCAAAATTGTTGAAAAGTGTTTATGAATTCGGTTTGTCTGTCTGCCTGTCCGTGCTCTAAGTAGATTGAATATACTGGAACAGTTGTGTTACACTCACGCACAGATGTGTTGCGACTTTTTGATTGGCGCGATTTCCAAACCGCGCCAAACAAATAACTTAATACTAGGTTACCATTAAAGGAAAAAAATCCTCAAAATTTGGTGACTTTTTTCCTTTTTATAACAGATTAAAAAAGCGGTGCGTGTGTGGAAGACATCATAGCCAACATACTCATAATGCTCTGAAATTAATATATGTTATTCAGGTTTACTATGGTATGTTCGGTGTTGAAAATTAAGTGTGTAGCATTTAAAGTTACATAGTCTCACAAAAGAATTCCGTTACATTACGGTCTACGGGGAAAAATCATTTGCGACGTATTTTAATGATGTTACACTATTGCAAACATACTCAAATGGATATATATCACCTAGGTTCATTACAAGATACTTATTATAGAACAATGTGTGTATAGCATCTTGTTCATTTACCAGAGACACACAAAAAATCCGGTTGTACTGTCTATAAATAATAATTGCTGGAAAAGAATTTTCTATTGTGGAATGCGATTTTCATTTTCACTGATTCTTTGCATATTACATGATGTATATAAACTGTATAGATCAAATACAGGGCTGCACAAAAAAATCTCGAGTACATTTCCGTTTAAGACGGAAATTCCTGAAAGGGATTTTTCAACAGTGCTATGCATATTTCTTTTAAATGCTAAAAGGTGTAAATTAGCAACCTAATACAAATTAAAATGACTTATATTAGGTTGTTTTACATGTTTTGACTCACTCCGAGTCATTTTCAAAAACAAATGAGAATATTCCATAATTGCACGAGCTTTGAATTTATTATTTTCATGTATTTTTTTTTTTAATTATGCACATTATATTTCTTTTTTACTTGGTTGTTTATTTTCATATCTTAATTATCATAATATAATCAAATTTTAATTTCTATTATGTTGTTAATTTACACCTTTTAGCATTTAAAAGAAATATTTTATTACAAGGTGTTATAATTTATTATAGTGCTATGCATTTTCCAACTGAATTAAATTTTTGCACACTACGTAGTACATATATATAAACCTAAAGATTGTGTACAGGGCTGCACAAAATAGGTAGGATAATTTTCTAACTATTTATGGTAATTGCTCAAATGTGTTATGCGTTTTCTAATTCATTCAGTCTATTGTTGTATCTAACTTGGTTCGTGCAATATAATTAGATAGCCTTTGTGATTGATATTGTAATCTTTGCCAGTCGATTTTCATTAGAGAGGATTGCCCTTTCCTGGTGGCCTTTACGGGCACCGCTCCCTGGACGAGAGCTTTGCCACATAGTAAACAAACCTGGGTGGGCTAGTTGAGCTTAAGCCGAAAGGTAGATCTCCCCGCCTGGTTTGACCTTGACCTTGTTTACTTAGAACTTCATTTATCACCTTTTTAACTGTGAAGTTTTGTTACATTATTCTGAATGTGTTAGAAAGCGTTTCATAATATATGCTTGACGCGTGATTTATCTTTCTTGCTTTTAGTGATATTGAAAACTGATAATTAAATTATATATTTAACTCAAAATAGCATTAAGCGATTTACACTTTAAAATGTATTGAATTTAGACTTCTTGATATTAAAATTATAGTTTTTTTAATTGTTTAAAAACCTTTTAAAATTTATATAAAATAAAAAATAAAATCTATATGTTTTTATGTAATTAAATAGAGATGTATTCATAAAATATTTATAAAACAAAATAGGTGTAACTGAAAATATCTCCTCTAATCTTTAGGGGTCTGGGAAACAAAATTCTCAGAAAATGAAATTTTAATTATTTTTGATGAGAAAATGCTACAAAGTTAAATAAATTAAACCAGTGAATCCGTACCAAAATTTCCCAATTTAATATTTTTTAGATGCAGGTTTAAACTTATATAAAAAAATAAGGAGTAAAAATATCTCCAAACAGCATTAGTTAAGCATCTAATTTATTCCATCACAATTACAGTAAAATCTGATCGCAGATAGCGAAGCGAAATATAAAATATCAATCGTATTTCAACTGCATTAAAGGATAACATTATCTGTTTCGAAAAAAAAAAACATGAGACAAAGAAAAATAAACTGAGCATAATTTATATTTTGCTTTGTAATCATAAATATTAAATAAACTCGCGCAGAAACAATGCACTTTAGCTTTTATTTTATAATTATTATTGAGGACGATATAATGCGGTATTTTATTTTTGTGGAAACATTGATTTCAGTAAAAACCTTTCATTTCATTTACGAAAACAATGCTGACTTAATTTTTTATTAACTGCAATTTTTAATCAAAAAATATGTTTTAATGAAACGTAAGTGTACGATGCCAGAAGTCGGTTCAAAATCATTTCATGTCGTACCTAATTTATTATTCTGCGTTTTGCATTTCCTTAAAAAAGGGATGTTAACAACTGAAATAATATGTACCAATTAACCCGTGCGAAGATTTCGCACTGCAGTCCAATAATTTTAGCAATATCTAATATTTTTTAGATGTAGGGTTAAACTTCTGAAAAAGAATAAGGACTAAAAATATCTGCAAAAAACATTAGTCAAGCCAAAATATCATCTCATTTATTACATCAAAGTTACAATAAAAACGGACAGAAGATAGCAAACGAAAACGCAATATATATATATATATATATATATATATATATATATCAATTTTATTTTAACCGCATTAGAGGGTGACATCATCTGTTTCGGAAGAAACACGGGATAAAGAAAAATAATTTAGCATTTGAATTTAAATTTTGCTTTTCATAAATATAAAACAAACACGTGCAGCAACTATGTCCCATTTTATCTTTATTGAACTTTTTTTTATAATCATTGTTGTGTTATTTTATTTTTGTGGCAACACTAATTTGAGGAAAACATTTCACTTCAATTACGAAAAGTGTGCCGATTTCATTTTTAATTAATAGCAATTTATAATCAAAATACATGTTTTAACTAACATGTTTTAATACATGCCGCTTCAAAATCCTTTCATATGGTATCTTAATTATCGTTCTGCGTATTTATTTGCTTAGAAAAAGTTATGTTAACAACAGAAATAATATATAGGATTTTAAAACAAACAGTGTATTTCTATAATAGTTAAATCAGCAGATATAACATTTTTTATTATTTCCTAACAGTTCTGCCTCGCCCGTAACTGAAATGTTACGCCCATTTATTTTGGAATGGATTTTGTCATAAATTGTTATGTTTAAAAGGACATATCTAAACTTTCATGCAAGATATATGTATGACATTTTGTACAGAGAAATTATGTTACGTTTTTAATAAATTTTCTTCAAGTTTTTTAATTTCATGGGAAACTTTTGAAAATATATTTCTCAAAGTAAAAATACACTCAAAAATCCTCTTTTATGTAACTTTCTTTACAAAAAGCTACCTATTGCAACGGTTCGAAGGAAAGCAATTTCAAAACATTTTGGTACATTTTCACCGATCATGACCCCCAGACACCAGAAACACCCTCCGTTCAAATGTTGATATATATATATATATATATATATATATCTGACGTATGTCATGCTGTAACTCTCTTATTTATGAACCGATTCGGATGTGACTAAGTATGTGCATAGGACATACCAAGGTCTCGACCGAGTTCGTTGGCCAGCTTCATCCGCCATTTTGTTTCAAAATAGCGTCCAGTTAAAAAAATTATAATTTTTAAAAATTGAAAAAGTTGTACAAAAAATTATAAATTGAAAAAACTGTTTCTGTTGAGTGTTAGAACGTGATAAAAGGATTCTGGAACTTTTTTTTGTTTTAGCTATATCTAAAAAAATGGCTGAGATACGACACTTTGAAATTCTAGGGTGGCTGAGATTTTGCAACAATCTTATATTTGTTATGCTGTAACTCTCGTATTTATGAACAGATATGAATGTGACTGATCATGTGTACAGAACATACCAAGGTCTCGACCAAGTTCGTTGGCCAGCTTCATGCGCCCTCTTGTATCAAAATGACAACAAGTTAATTTTTTTACATATTTTTTTAATTCAAAAAGATGTATAAAAAATTATAAATTGAAAAGGTTGTTTCCATAGTTTAATACTTGGAAATTCTTCCATTCAATTTTCGATGCTGGATTTTCTTTGATTTCGTGTTTGCCCCAAAGTTGGCGGCTGACGGAAAATATTCCATCTTGTGCTTCGTTTGTAGCCTTGCCAACATGTTATGGTGAAAAAGTTCCAGGCTGAGTATCGTTCCCAAATGGTTCAGTTGGTAGAACGTCAGTGCGCTAATCTGATGACCCGGGTTCGAGTCCCGGCTTGGGTACTTTTTCACTATGTTGGCTATACGCCTATTAAGCAATTGAAATTTGAATAAGGTTGTTTCCATTAAGTGTTATATCGTGATACAAGGATTCAAGAACATTCTTTGTTTTGGCTTAATCTTTAAAAAGGGCTGAGATATGGCAGTTTGAAATTCTAGGGTGGTTGACATTTTGTAACAATATGCTTTTTGTTATGCTATAACTCTGATGCTGAAATTCGCTTTCAATTCAGTATTAACGAAAACCGGGATTGAATCTTCTATAATCGGGTTCCAAGCATTTTAGCTTCGGATGTTTGAGTAAAATGATTTGAATTTTTAAAAACATGGACTATGAAAGCTACCTTTTCCTCACGATACAGACCGGAAGGACTTTTATCTTTACTTTTAAATGTATTATAAAATTGTAAGATTTTTTTTTTACAAATCCTGAAGACAATAACAAAAAAAACTTTTTTGCACACATTAGTGTTAAATGTAATGAAATTGAGCAAGTGGTTCATGACTTATATGAAAAATTAAATGAGTTTAAAATTTTAATTAAAACATTTTTTCAAACAAAATTTCAAAAATTTTAAAAACATTTTTCTGAATAGTAATCTTTATAGAAAGATACATTTCTGGATAATAATTCATTAAAATATGCCAATAAATAAAGAAAAGAAAAGAAAATTTTGACCCACGGAACAATTTAAGCTATCTGAAATGAAATGGGTAATTTTCCATAGATATTATGTTTAATATTGCATATGTTTTGCATTGATTAACAAGTTGGAAATTGCACATCAACCGTGACTAATGAGGTTCGTTCGTACCATAACTAGTTTTATAAATATTTATATCGTTTTTTATTATGATATGATTAATTTCTGTAATAAAATAAGCACATATTAAGTTGGCAAAATTTTATCTTAGGTTGACATTGCGAAAGTTAAGCTTAGCTTTGAAAATTTCAGAACTTGAAATCCATATATAGACTCTTTTTCCATTTAATAGCTATTACTCTGGAAACATCTGTCGGTAGATTATATGATTGCTTTAATTAAACGATTTTAGTATACAAATTCGGTTTTTAAATTTAGGAATACGGAAATAATATGACTCCATCTGAAATATGACGTAATCATCATGGCAACCTAGAGTCATTACCTATCATGGGATATCACTGAATTAATTACGTATGATAGGATTTAATAGAATGAAGAAAACGTTTATTAGTATCTTTTTAAGTTTTGAATCGATTTTCATAAAATTTGAAATGACTCGACAAATTTCTGCAACGATTGTATATTTTAAATTCAAACCATTCGAATAGGTAGTTTTTGCGTTGTTATATGCGGACAGACGGACGAACCAGGCGACGACTACGGGTGCTACATATTTATATAATTACGAACGCACCTAAAAATGACTTTAGCATTAGAAATGCAAAAATTTTACACCTGTGAAATTCCTAAACTATTTTTTCGAGTGATAACCCATTTGGTATTTGATAGAATAATTTAGAGAAAAATTATGGTGTCAAAATAAGAGATAACTATTGAAAATTTTAAAGTTTATTACAATTTCTATTTGTAGACGAACCCTTACTCAAAGTTTATGCATATTATTCATTAGTAGAAGCTATTTCTGATCAATTGTGTAACAATCACATTCTTATACAATTATTTGAAGAACAGTTATTTGGGATTGTTATTCATTAACAGTTACTAGAGCATCTTTGTTTTGATAATGACTGTACAATAGTTGTTTTATACAAGTAGTAAGTAAAATACAAGCAAACAATGCCTTCTACAAGATTATTGTGTATCTATCACTCATCAATTATTCTCATATGACAAAATGCCCTTTCCAAGTACAAAATGTAGCTAGAAAAGAATTTGCTATAAAAATCAATATTTAATATTTGTATGCAGTAGCTTTTAACACTTTCCAACCTAGTTGTTAACAATTTCCAACCTAGTTGAAAAGTGTTTATGACTTCGGTTTGTCTGTCCGTCTGCCGTCTGCCGTCTGGCCGTCTGTCCGTGCTCTAACTCCCGTAAATATGCTCGAATTGCTCTGCAATTTTTATATGTTATTGTCGTTATCTAGAGCATGTTCTCTATTTCAACGAAAGTGTGTAGCACTTATAGTTTTTTTACAGGGATACTTAAAAGAATTCCGTTACATTGCGGTCTATGGGGAAAATCATTTGCGGTTTAGTTTAATGATGTTACACAATTTCAAACACATTGTAATTGATATGTATCGCTAAGGTGCATTAGAAGAAGCTTAATATGGAATAGGGCCTTCACTTATAGTTTCTTTACAGGGACAGTCAAAAGAATTCCGTTACACACCCAGAAAAAAAATTGTTGAATCAACAAAAATTTAGTTGACCCAACAAAACTTTTTGTTTAAATATAGGTCAATGAAAATTTTGTTAGAATCAACAAAAAAAATTTTTTTTTGCAATTCACAAAAAAAAAAAAATGTATCGTCAGCAAAACTTTTTCGTTAATTCAAGTAAAATGGTTCAATTTTACTTGAATTTTGCTAAAACAACCAAAATGTACTCAACAAAACATGTTTTGTAGTTTTAATTAATTCCTTTTTCTATGTGCAATACGTCTATGGAGAAAAATCGTCTGCGGTTTATTTAAATAATGTTTCACTATTTTAAACGCATTGAAATTTATATAGATCACTAAGGTGCATTACAAGAGGCTTACTACAGAATATTATGTATATAGCAGTTATCGTTCATTTACAGGGACACACAAAAGAATTCTCTACTACTGTCTGTTAACAATAATTCCTGGAAGTGTGTTTTAAGTTACTGAACGCGATTTTTATTTTAACTCGATTTTTGTCTATTACGAGGTGTGTATAAATTCTGTAGATCCTATATAGGGAAGCACAAAAGTTTGCGAAAACATTTCCGTTTATTGACAGAAACTCCAGACGTAAAATTTTAAACTGCGCTACGCGTTTCTTAACTGAACTAAAATTTAGCATCCTATGTACTATATATACAAATATATAGATCCTATACAGGGCTGAATAAAAGTATTAGGATATTTTCCCGAATATTGTATATGTTGGAAATTCCTGAAATTATGTTTTTAAATATGTTATGCGTTTTCCAAATTGTTTACTTAGATGTTATCTTTTAGCTTATTAAACAGTATGATTTGTAAAATTATTTTGGAAGCGTTGGAAAGTGTTATATAATCTACGCTTGACGCATGATTTTTCGTTCTTGTTTAAAAAAAGTTTTGCTATATTAACATGCAGGAGGAGAATAAATCTTGAATGCTGAAACAAAAATGTGGGATACCATAAACCGTTGTGCGATACATGTTTATATAATAATTCCACATTTTCAAACTTCAGTGGTTCAAAATGCACGTAAGAACCCAAGTTATATAATATTTAAATTTCATCTGTTTTTCAAACATATGTAACACGATAACTCAGAGAACATACTTTCGTATATAATTTTGGTTATTTCCTCTAATACTAAAAAAGAAATTATATTTTTTGTTCGTGAGCAATTGATTTAATATTAGGAAATCCTAAAAAAAATATATATATCATGTATTTCTTTGTATATAGCCTCCATTATACCCTAGTAAGAAACCAATATTGGGTCAATATTGGTCAACATTGACAGAGTAATGGCTAAATATTGGATCCTTGACAAGAAAGCCATTAAAGCCAATGTAAATACATTAATTCCAATAAAAAGACAATATATAACACAAAGGATATGAATTATCACTTACTGCTCAGACTATAACCAACAGAGCGAAAAAATGCCCAGACCGGTGATCGAACCCGGAACCTTTTTGGTATTACGCCCAAATGTTCTACCATTTAGAGCTATCCGAGCGACATCCATTCTAGCATTTTTTCATTCTTATGTATTGGCACGACTGCGACTTTGCAGCAGAAGATGGAAAGACAACAATGAGCACACATATCAGTGGCATACATGAGATGAATTAAACCCAGCATCGGTGAATATATATATGTCTATTAAATCTTCCAGCAGAGCTGGAATTACACTGGAAATTACATATATAACACAAAGGATATGAATTATCACTTACTACTAAGCGTATAATCAACTTGTGTTATATATGTAATTTCCAGTGTAATCTCAGCTCCGCTGCAAAATTTAATTCGCATATTTTACTTACCGATGCATAAGAGTGAGAAAATACTAGACTGGATGTCGTTCGGGTAAATCCAAATGGTTGGTGCGTAAGCCAACGCTCAGAAAAAGGAATTGATTAAAACTACAAAACATTTTTGTTGAGTATATTTTGGCTGTTTTGCAAAATTCAAGTAAAATTGAACCATTTTACTTCAATTAACAAAACATTGTTTGCTGGCGATACAAAAATTTTTTTGGAATTACAAAAAAATGGTTTTTAACAAAAAAAAAAAAAAAATTGTTGATTCAAACAAAATTTTCATTGACCTATATTTAAACAAATTTTTTGTTTAAATATAGGTCAATAAAAATTTTGTTTGAATCAACAATTTATTTATTTATTTATTTATTTATTTATTTATTTATTTTTTGCAATTTCAAAAAAAAAAATTGCATCGTCAGCAAAAATGTTTTGTTAATTGAAGTAAAATGGTTCAATTTTACTTGAATTTTGCTAAAACAACCAAAATGTACTCAAAAACATGTTTTGTAGTTTTAATCAGTTTCTTTTTCTGAGTGAAGAATTGGTGCGTAATACCAAAAAAGGTCAGGGTTCGATCGTCGGTCTGGACATTTTTTCACTCTGTTGATTATACACTGAATAGTAAGTGATAATTCATATCCTTTGTGCTACATATGTAATTTCTAGCGTAATTTAGCTCTGCTGGGAAATTTAAGTAGCATATAAAAGACAATATTCACCTTTCGTCAATGCTTTTCCCAATGGAACGTCGGTGTGTGTACACTATATATGTGCTGCATTGGAAGTATTTCCAGTAATAAGCAATATTTTACCAATATTAAAATTTTATGCAATATTAAATTTTTATGCAATATTAAATTTTATGCAATATTAAAAGTTTCAATATTTTCAGTATAAAATAATCCTCACAATATAAAGTACTTATGTAAATTTCTAATGTGAAGTTTCATCAAATAATAGTATAATATTCGCATTTTATTTGGAATATTTCTAATGTAAAGCTAATGTTTGTATTACATTTAATATATTTTCAATAAGACGTCAATATCGGCTTTATTGTCTTACAATGCCAAAATATTTCTTGCCAATATTGGAAAAATGTAAATACCAAAACTGTTGTGTAACATTTCCTGCCGATGAATTCAGCATTGGCCCAATGTTGTAACGATATTGCCTAGATACTAGGGTATGTAGGTTTTAATATACGTAAAAAGTTTAACGAAAACATTTTTCATAATAACCACATCTACATAAAAAGCTTTAAGAAATCTTATTCAGAATTATGAACATAATTCAGTAAGAACATTGTATTTATAGATACCATATATCTTAACAGCTACCATAAATCTGAAAGTAGCTGTTTTATTATAGTCTTTAAGAATGATGTGCTTTGATTAATCCAAATACGTATACTGAAAATCATAATACCGCAGGAAATATCTCAGTAAATGTCACATACTAGAGAAATGTTTGGCTTTTGCATGTTCATAAAATATTATGCAAGATTTTCAGTCAGTTTGAATTAATACAATTTATTCTAAAATAGTAAGAAATATAAAGATATATATATATATATATATATATATTGATAATTTAAATACATGTTTGGACCTATGACAGCTCTTAAATATTTTTAGTATAATAATTAAGTATTGATCAAAAAAGACCTCCAAGGGAATGTAAAATTGACTTATAGATATTCAAGGGAATAAGCCCAGGCTTCTTGGGTTACAGAATGTAGATGAAAACTATTTTTTTTAATTGAAAACCCTAATAGATTATTTATATTTAATATATTTTTTTAGAATACCCACTAACAATACCAAAAATTATTTTTGTATGTAAAATAGCAATTGTGCATTCAAATAAAGTTTTGAAATTTATAAAAAGCAATACTTTCGTATTGGCATCGTGCAAGGAGCTAACAGCCGATCATGAGATCAATAATTACATCATCATATTTTATTCAGATCATTTCAGTGGATTAAGCACGTAGTTCGACTACACGCCTTAAACTTGCGTTTACTTTATATTTTACTATTTTATGTATTTCCTGATGAAATTTTAATTTGGTTGTGCATATAAGCTGGAAAATAATGCTGAGCTATTTATATTAAATTAAGTGCAAACGGATTTGTCTATCGTAACCGTCTTTGCGTGATAGATATCGTTTAAAAAATCATGCTTTAAAATTATTTTAAAAACCATAAAAAATGAGTAAATTGCCATACAGTTTTCAAACAAATTGTGATACCGTTCTCAAATAAATTGCATTTGAAAGTGCATTTTTAGTTTAGAAGTTTAAATAATTGCTGTAAAAGCTAAATTTAATCGTTTGGTGTTGTCAACGTTAAAATTACGTCAGCGTTAAAGATGGACTTGTTTGTCCTTTATAATATAGATAAGAGGATACGGTATCCTGTTTACTTTTCGATTAATGATTTTTTTACATTTTTCTTTTTTGCTTAATTTTTACACAAAGAATGCTACATATTGATTGATTCTCAAGTTAAATAAATATATAAGTAACTAAAATATATGCATTCTAAAACGCTTATGTAATCTAAATTTACAATCTTTCACATATACGAACCTGCCTATTTTAGGTGAAGCAGGCTGGACAAATTGTTTGACATGTTATTTACACTGATGAGATACATTACTCAGCAAAGAAGAATTGGATGTAGTGAAACTCGCCCATCTAAACTAAAAGTAACGGCAAACTAAAAGTCAAACTCGCCAATCCATAAATAATAATTTTAGAATCATTAAAAGGGAAATTAAAAAATATATATTTATATACTTAGAATTGATAATTATTGTGATTGAGCCATTTTAACTAATAGTTTGTTTCTTGTTCTCATGTTATTTATTCGTAATTGCATATTAATAGCATTTTAAATCCTCAACATAAACGGTTCATGAGCATCTTACACTGTGTATATCTATCTTCCTCTAATATTAAGTGTACAAACCGCCGCACACTACTGCCTTCTGGTTTTACAACTTGTATTTGTTAATCTTGAAACTAAATTGGGATTTAATGACTTAACAAACTTAAAAAAATTAATAACAAATATTAATGTTTTTTTACGCTTGATATATTTTTTTCAAATATGTTTATTTTTTATAGAAAAATTTTTTATAAATAAATAGAATAACGTAATTCCGTTGTCAATAAAAAAAGAAGAAGAAGAAGAAAAAAAGGGAAAGAAATATAAATTTTGATCTTATGAATTTACCATTACAATCAGGTGCAGCCTTCTCTGTTAGCAATCGAAACCTCTGAGCACTACAGTTTATTTGTACTACAACGCCTAAAAATACGGTGTTGCAAGATCTGTCTGCAGCAAGATGGGCTCAAAGAGCTCATTATTCTACACTGTAATTCGAGAATGAAAACGCTATTTGATACATTTTGCCCAGTTACGCTGAAATAATAATACTTTTTTTTATTTTCAGCATGGACACATTCAGGCTATTTTTAATTTAACCATTAAGAAAATGAGTAGTTATATAACCTAACCATACATTTTAATTATTTTCGTTGGTTATGTTTCATATGGTCATATTTTCTAATAATTTTTTGAATACAAATTCTATTTTGAAAAAAATATATTCTATCCTATAGAAAAAGAAAAAAAAAATCTGCAAATTATTTGATAGATAAGCGAATTGAGTAATAAAGTTCCAAGTCAATAATTAAATGTATTTACAATGATACAAATTGTTAATGTGTTTAAAATAAGATTAAAGTCTAATGTTTTTTTGAAATCATGAAAAATTCCATACAAATCTTTCTTTTGTGTCTGCATGCAGAGCTCGGCTTAGATGTTCTATTTTCAGAATCTCTTCTCCTATTTTGAATCTTTATATCCTTTTTTCAACAGTTTTTACTGTTAAATGCTTCAAAAGTGAGCATTTTTTTTTGTTTTGGCAGCTCTTTTATGTGAAAAATCCATGTCAAGTTCCCATTGCTTTCAGAAAAGTTTCATAGCCTTATTTTTTTCTATTAATTAAAAAAAAATGCGCTGATGGTTTAGCATATTCTGAGAAATTTATACTCTTATTTTTACATTCATTGTCATATATATTTTATGAGCAAACTCGTGAACATATGTCAGATTTATTTTTTGTAGCTCATAAATTACGGTGATCCCGAGACATTAAAAAAATTAATGATTGGTAAACTATGAATATATCAAAGGATGTGAATTTTCACTTACTACGCTGCGTACAATCAACAAAGTGAAACATTTGAGTTGTAATTTTCCAACTGGACGAAAAATGTCCGGGCCAGGATTCGAACCTGGGATATCTTGGCTGAAGCTGCCATGCTCTACCAACTGAGCCATCCCGGTCGAATCTGGAGGACCTAATTCATCCAGTTAACCTTATTGATCAAAGCATCTGGTCTGATATCTGAATCAGCTCAACAGAATGAATCGCATTTGGAACTCCAGTATCCAAATTTGGAACTCCAGTAAACACTGAATACGTGATAAACTCATATGATTTCTTGACCAATTTGAATAATTGTGTTAAAATTAATCTAGTGTAAAGTGAAACATTTTCAGACCGGAATTCGAAAACGGACTCTTGGTATAACTCAGCAATGCTCTACCATTTTCAGCTATTCGGACGACATCCACTCTGGCATTTCTCACTCCTATATGTTGGCAAGGCTGCAATTTCTCAGTACAAGATGAAAAGTCAATCTTGAGCATACGTCTTTAGTGGCATACAGGAGATAAACTAATTCCCAGTATCGGAAAATTATATATATCTAATTAAAATTTTCAGTAGAGCTTAAGTTACGCTGGAACTTAATTACTAACACAAAGAATATGAATTTTCACTAACTACGCAGTGTGCCAACAAAGTGACACCCAACAAAGTGTACAACCAACAAAGTGAAAAATGTCCAAACCAGGAATGGAACCTGTCACTTTGTTGATTGTACATTGCATAGTAAGCGAAAATTCACATCCTTTGTTATAGTAACTAATTTCCTGCTTAATTGCAACTCTGCTGAAAAATTTAATTTGGAAAACTAAGTTCAGTAAAAAAAAATGCAACTGTTTCTACATTTTTTACCATGAGATAGCGCTATTGTGCGATGCTATAAATGACTATATTTTACGTTATACAAGCAGACGCGTCCATTGCGCCAATGATGTTGCTTAGAATTCGTTGTAAGTACGATTTATTTTCAAAAGTTTTTATGAATGTTAAAGAAATTGCATTTTAAAGGCGTTTCGATGCAATTTGATCTGTAATTTTTATGTTTAGACATGTTATCATTGCTTGAGAATAATACTTAATTATTTAAAATGTTTTACAAAGAAGTTAAATCAGGCAGTTTAGCTTTGCGTACACAGTAAAAAAAAGTTTCTTAATGTAAGTAAATATAATATAACCTCGAACGAAACTATACAATAAACTCTTCCGAAATATCCACGATTCTGAAAAGCGTTCTTTTTCTTTAGAAAATTGGGAAACACATATACTTACGAGATTTATTGAAGTATTTATAAAAAAAAAGTTTATTTTGCTACCACTGACATACGGAAACGTTTCCGAGTAGATTTTATAGTGTACTATTAGTTTTATCATAGGTTTTTGGATGCTTTAAATTCTCATTTAAACATTTTCATATCCAACAAACATATTTTGCATACAAACAAAATAAATTAACAGCATTATCATTATTATTAAAATTAATATTATTTTGTTACTCCTGGATGTATAAATTCATTTACGCAGCTGAAAATATTTATTTAAGAATTAATAGAATCCTGAAAACTGATAGTTTGATACGCTATAAAAGGTACTCTGAAAACTTTCCGAAAGTTATTGGCAGCAAACGAAACTTTGATTTTAAAAATGTTTTTTTCAAATTTATAAATATATTGGTTTCTAAGTTTTCTAATGATAAAGAAAGCTTTTCGGAATTATAGGTAACTCGAATGAGGGAATGAGGCTATTGTATACATTTGTTCTTTGTTATATTATATTTTCGTATGTTAAGAAATATTTGTCTTTTTTAACAATGTACCTACGGTACAATGCAGGGCGTTAAAGCATGAAAAGGACCGATGATGCTTACAGCAGTGCAGGCTATGGTGAAAAGGTGCCAGAAAATGAGCTCACTTGAGGTTTTGGTAAAAAAAGCGTAAAACCACAAACCACTTGATAACAATGCCGACACACAGCCCATGCTGAATACATTGCACATGCAATTAAATGATGCACTGTCATTTACTATGGAAATCCCTGGCCATAATTTAGGATAATTCTCAAGAGAATATCCATATAAAATTTAACATGTGCAAAAACTGAAAACAAGTGAATTTGCAACATGATAGAATTTTGCAAGTTAAGTTTTCATGGAAATTGAAGAAGATGCAGAGTTGCTTTTAAATGTCTTATGACCATATGAGGCAATAGAGAACACACAGATGTTGGTGAAAAAACTTCTTGATGACCTAAAGGTGATAGTGTGGTGCTCTTTCGTCATTAGTACGCATTTCTTTGATAAAATCAATAGGGGTACATTTCCAACCGTTTCTGTGACAAGTGATCGATATACAGCGCTTTTAAAGAGTAAAGTCATCTCACAGTTGCATGAAAGCATGCGTTCTATTCATAACATTTGTACAGGATGGAGCGCCTTCGCACATCACTGATTCTTTCACGACAATCTTGAGTTCGACATTTGGACAGAACCGCGTTCTGAGCCTCTCTGTCTTCACAAATGCCTCCAAGGTTTTCAAATATGCACCTTGGGATATTTGGGTATGCGGGTACTTGAAGTCAGACGTGTACAGAGATAGGCGTACGTCATTGGTCCAGTTGAAAGATGCTATACACCATCATGTTTCAGGAATACCTTGAGAAATTATCTTTAACGCTGTGCAGGCTGCTATTCCTCGTCTGACAACTGTGCTTAGAAGGGATGGGCGTCACATTGAAAAGTTAACATTTCATTTAGACTAAAATATCATTTAGACAATGATATTTTTTTCCGAATGAACTGTATTATACTAATTATAAAATGTCGATAGTGGTCGCCACAAAGTGGTCGATATTGTAACTATTATAACTCTTTTTGCATTATAAACGACATTCTCGCAAGCTTCTAATATTTTCTGTGAAAACCGCAACTTTCCATTGTACATGATTTACTAATCAGTAAGTTTTCAAAAGTCTTGGAGTCTGGAAAAGTCTGGATTCCCTTGTATTTTAAAATTTAAATGCAAATATATATTAGTCTGAATATTGTTTCACTTATATTTTATTTTCAAAAATGATAAAATTCAGTAATGTAATCTATATGAAACAATGTTATATTTTCCACTTTTGCTTTTTTGAAATGCATACTTTAATAAGAAACATAATTAATCAAATTATGAATAAAAATAACCTCCTTATTATTATTTTAAGTATAAAAGGGGAACAGTAAAATGTTTATATATTTTCTTTTTTTAGGAAAAATAATTTCCAACTCTCATTTATCCTAATTCTATATAAATTTAAGTAATAAAGAAAATATGTGAAGTTTCATATTTTCTTGAGCATGTTTCCCTAGTGGAAGAAAGAAGTTAATAAAATTAAATAGCATGTCTTCGTCAAAGTCCCTTTACCTGAAGATATCGTTAAGTTCATGTTGACAAAATAAAGTTTCTACATTTCTCAATCAAAGTATGAATAATTAATTGTTTTACTATGATGCAGTAAAATGGTTAAAGTGCTTAAAGAATACATCGTATAGTGCATTAATTATTCATGGTCGCAAAATATTGTAAGTTTGGTAATATTTTTTTTTTTTTTTTTTTTTACATTTCATGCTTTAAAAATTGAATTTTAATTTACTTCATATATACCTAGGGATCTTACTCGTGGTTACCCGGGGTCACTGGACATAGATGAAAATGGTTTTTGTTGGAAAATCGTAATAGAATTTTCACATTGCAAAGTACATTTTCGATTGCTCATCACTTTGAACAAACGAACTTTAATATGAATAAAAGTTTAAAGTAAAGGGACCTTCGTAAAGCTTGGCTGCTAAATCGCACGAAGTTGTTTTAAATTTAAACATATTACATGTACAATATACCAAAAAGTTCACGTTGCTTTAATAAGGAAAAGCAGAAGTTAGCACACGTGCACACATTTTAATATTTTCTAATGATATTCTCCTATATCTTTCGTACTCCCTCGTATATATTAGTGTGCAAAAATTAACGACGGAGCTGATAAATTCGCACAAAAGCCAAAAAAGGCAACAGAACTAAATGAAAGACCAATCAGGGGATGGACCTGAAACGAATGCAGCAGAACATGCCCATACACGGCATATGGCGTAAAAGGAGGACGTGCTAAGGTGATAAAAGAAAAGAGGCGGTGACCGTTCAGAAATTTGGTGAAATCTATTGCACTATGTAAAGTGATTCAGTGACGTTTTTTTTTTTTTTTCGCTATTATTGTGTGATATGGCCAAGAGGCAATCCAGAAGATGTCATCTGGACGATCTTACACGAGGTCGAATCATTGGGAAGTTAGAAGAAGGTCGAAGTGTGACAAGTGTGGCACAAGAGCTCGGTATCGCTTATAACATCGTTTCACGAGTCTGGAGTGCATTTCAAACGAAGGAACAGCTGTTCGAGCATTCAGCAGTGGTCGCCCACGCGCAACAACAACAGCGGAGGACCGTTATATTGTCCTACAGGCGAAAAGAAACAGGCGTCAGACAACTGGAGAAATCGCAAGGCAGATGGAGCAGACTACTGGCCGTCGGATATCACGTTTTACCGTGGCTAGGAGGTTGCACAAAGGTGGCCTGTATGCACGACGACTAGTACGGTGTGTACCACTAACGCCTGCTCATCGAATACGCAGGTTTCTGTGGTGTCAGGAACATAAGAATTGGACACAACAGGAGTGGGGTCGAGTATTCTTTACGGATAAGAGCCGATTTAGTATGACGAGCGATTCTGGACGTATACACATCTGGAGAGAGCAAGGAACACATAATCATCCCTCCAACATCATCGAAAGGGGCTGTTTTGGAGGTGCCGGAGTTCTTGTTTGGGGTGGTTAAATGCTTGGAAGCCGTACGGACCTCCACGTCTTCCAAGGAGGTTCAATCTCTGATGCCCGCTACTGCGCCGAAATTCTCTTGCCTCACGTGCGTCTTTTTAGAGGTGCTGTGGGTCCGGAATTCCTTTTCATGGACGATAACGCTCCCCCTCATCGTACAGCGGCTTTCGAAGAGCTTCTGGAGAGTGAAGATATTCAACGCATGGATTGGCCTGCAAAGTCCCCGGACCTTAATCCCATAGAACACGTGTGGGAACTTCTCGGGAGACGCTTGGTATCACGTGATCAGGCGTCAGCAATGATTCCGGAGCTGAAATTGGTGTTACAAGAGGAATGGGACTCTATTCCTCAAGAGCTACTAGACAACCTTGTCCTCAGCATGGACAGACGTTGGAAATCCTGCATCGCAGTCAGGGGTGAACATATCACCTATTAGAGACTGAATTTTTCCTGCTAGGTGCTTGTAAGATGAACGTTTCTGTCTTCTCTGCATTTGTGCTCCAAGTGACCGTTTCAATAAAATGCTTTCATATCCTTTGGATTCTTTGTTTAGATGGTTTTTATCACTTGTCCCATATTTTCACATCTTGAAGATCTTATGGTATGATTTTGGTCGATGTGGAAATCTTCTGCACTAAGTTACATTCGAAAAAACATCTCGTCCTTAATTTTTGCGCACCAGTGTATGTACATAGTAGAACCCCGATTATCCGAATCTCGGTTATCCGAAAATCGGCTTAACCGAAACACCTTAAAACTCTTTATTTATTTTATTTATTTATTTATTTATTTTAAAGAAAAATTTTAGTTTTATACAAGCATGTTGTTTATGAAATAATTAACGAGTCAACTTGCTTGTATGGACATTGCGTAAATGCAGGCATTTTATTGATTAGACACATACAACACTTAATTTGTTTACAAAATAAGTTGTGTTTTGTTTTTCAAATTTGCATTTCTTCAATGCTGCCTTATCACGCTACCTTTTAAACAACAACACATCTGATACTGTTGTTGCATTTTCCTGCACTTCGATATATTGAAGTGTCATTATCAACGCTTTTCAACGTGTTGAGATCTTCATGCTAATACAAACTCGTTTTTCGCTTTAACCTTTTGATTACGGGCTTGGACTGGCGACTATTTTTATATTCACTCGTGCCACAATTTACAAAAGAACTTCTTTGTGGGTAGATTTCTCTTGAAATTATCTTGGTATAAATGTATGGCAGGTATTGATATTGACAAAATGGTGGAAATACGATAAAGAAATAGTCTTTGGGACGACATATGTCCCAACCCTGTAATCAAAAGCTTAAAGTATTACTCATCATAAATAAAATTTGGAGGAAATTAAAACACGTGTAAACAGGTAGGGGAACTGGCATAGAATACGGATTCTTACTGTTACTGCATCTAAGGTTCTTATAAGGCTATTATAGGAGCTCTAGCTGCATTTACAGGCACGAACGCGTTATCTGACGGAGCGGGAGTGAAAGGGGTGAATAGTGCCATCTGATAGAGTAAATATAGGAAGCCTCCCGGTTATCCGAAAATTCCTATGGAATCCCGATTAACCGAAAATCCTTTGGACCAATGCTTTTCGGATAACCGGGGTTTTACTGTATATATATATATATACATATATATAAGCAAGTGCTTCGTAAGTGTAGGAAATCAATGGAGAGTGGTATGTGTTAAATCTATTGTCCATGTTTTATTTATTCCTTTTTTATCCTCTCATATTTTATTCTCGTGATGCATTTTTTGTAATATGTAACGTGAATTAAAAATTGTTTACTACTGTTTTTTTAAATATTTTTTTGGAATAAGGTGGAAATTTTTTACCGTTGAATAAATTATTAGTATTTTGAAAGCTTAAGAGGATAATTGACTTCTTTCTGTATGCTTTAAGTTATTAATTGGCGTCCGCATTATCTTTAGAAAGCTGAGGTGTTAAAATAACATCTTTTTGAACGCTTTAATTAACATTTTGGCGTGTCTGCGAAAGGACGAGATTTATTGAAGCAAGATGTTTCAAGCCGTAAAAGGTTTTAAAAAAACCGATTTAAAGTTTGTAGTAGAAGAACTTGGTGAAACGATTCCGCAAGACTATACGATTGCAACACTAAAATAAATAATTTTGAATAGTAAGGAATATAAGCAGGATCCTGATTTTGTACAAGAAATTTTATCCACAGCCATTGCTGAAAGAAAGGAAAAGGAGAAGTTACAATTAGAAAAGGATAAGGAGAAGTTACAATTAGAAAAGGATCAAGAACTACAGTTGAAAAAATTGGAATTAGACCATCAATTAGAATTAGCAAAAATTCAGTCACAAGGGCAAATTCAAGGTGAGTACATTTCAACTGTTAATGAAACTAATGATTCTAAACGAAAATTTACGTTACCTAGGTTAGAATTTCGTCAATTTGATGGGGATTTAAAAGAGTGGCTACCATTTTGGAGTCAATTTGAACAGATTCATACTGATGAGAATATTGTGCCCGAAAATAAATTCCAGTATTTGATTCAAGCAACAGTAGCTGGATCTAGAGCGAGGGAAGTTGTAGATAGTTTTCCGCCAACTGGCGCTAACTATGCCAAAGCTATAGAGAGTCTTCAAGCTCGTTTCGGTCGAGAAGATCTTTTAGTTGAAGTATATGTTAGAGAATTATTGAAATTAATCATATCAATACAATCAAAAGAAAAGTTTTCCCTTACATCTTTGTATGATAAACTTGAATCGTATTTAAGAGCTCTTGAGACATTGGGAGTCACAACAGATAAATGCGCCTCAATATTATATCCAATGGTAGAATCTTGTTTTACTGCTGAATTTTTGAAAGCGTGGAACAGAACCTATACGTCTTCTGCTATTTCCGATCCGAAAGAACGCCTAGATAATTTAATGAAGTTTATCAAAAGTGAAGTTGAAGGCGATGAAAGAATAAATTTGGCAGTGGCAGGTTTTGGCTTCGCGAAAAAATATGATGATAGAAACTTTAGAAAAAGGAAAGATTACACCGATGTTTCTAAACGTTTACCAACTGCTGCTACTCTATTAACAACTTCTTCAAAGCAAGACTTAAGAAAAAATTGCGTTTTTTGTAAAGGAAGACATCTGAGTTCAGAATGTTTCTCAGCACGGAAGATGAGTTTTAGTGAGAAGCAGAATATATTGAAAGACAAAAGGTGTTGTTTTTTATGTTTGGCGTCAGGCCACTCAACGAAACAATGTAAAGCTATCCTGAAGTGTTTCTTTTGTGATAAAAAACATGCATCTGTGATGTATCAAATGCTCGATAAAAACAAATTAAAAGAAAGGAAAGGGGAGGAAAAATCGTCTGGAAATGAAGTAAATATGGCTAATGTCAGTAGAGGAAATGAAGTAAATATGGTTAATGTCAGTAGAAATCCCAAGGTCTTTCTTCAGACGCTCAAAGCAAAGATCACTTCAGATAACAAAAAGAAAGTTGTTCGACTGATTTTAGACTCAGGTTCACAGAGATCGTATATTTTAAAACATTTAGCTGAAGAAATGAAGTATTTACCTCTTCGAGAAGAAAAAGTCGCTCATTCCCTTTTTGGCGGAGTCATAACAAAGGAATATAATCATAACTACTACAAGATAAGATTAAGCGATTTGAAAGAAAATTTTAAATGCAATTTTGAGGTTTTGGACCAAAACATTATCTGCGAAAATGTTATGCCTGTAGGGAAAGGATCCTGGTATAAAGAATTATCGGAAAAAGGCATCACTCTGACGGATATTGGTGAGACTCCTGAATCTATTCAAGTATTGATTGGAGCCGATGTAATTGGAAAATTACTGACAGGTCGTAGAGAAATATTGTCGTCTGGACTAGTAGCACTGGAAACACACTTAGGATGGACCTTAATGGGAAAAGTGCCTCAAGATAACGTATCTAAAGAAAACTTAGCTTTAACAGTTCATCTATGTTCGTGAATGAAGCAGAAATTAGCGATTTATGGAAACTAGATTTACTTGGAATAAATGATCCAATTGAAAAACACTCTAAAATGGAGATCGATCGTCAGGTAAAAGAGCATTTTTTACAGACAGTAAATATGAATGAGGATAATCGTTATGAAATTTCTTTGCCATGGGTGGAAGATACACCACCTTTACCCGATAATTTGAGTTTAGCCAAGAAAAGATTAATTAATGTTACAAACAAGTTGCTTACCAATAAACTTTATCAAAAATATGAACAAGTACTTTTGGGCTGGCTTGATGATAAAATTATTGAGGAAATTCCCGAGTCTGAAATGAATCTTTATGGAAACTATTTGCCTCATCGACCAGTAATAAAAGAAAGCAGTACAACTCCCATTCGTCCAGCTTTCGACGCATCAGCTAGAATACAGAACCATCCATCTCTGAATCAGTGTTTACATTCTGGACCAAATCTCATTAAATTAATTCCTGACATTCTCTTACGTTTTAGAGAAAAGAAATTTGGCGTTGTAGCTGATATCAGGAAAGCATTTTTACAAATCGCTGTACGGAAAGAAGATCGGAACTTTTTGCGTTTCCTGTGGTGGAACGATCCAGAAGAGAGAAATATTAAAATGTTTCGACATGCTAGAGTCGTGTTTGGAGTCAAAGGTTCCCCATTTCTTCTTGCTTCCGTCATAGAATATCACATAAAAAACGATGAAGAATACGATCCGCATCTTAAACAGCAATTGCTGAGAAGCTTTTATGTTGACAATGTCGTTGCTAGTGTCCATACAGAAAAAGAATTAGAAAAGTTTATTAGTGATTCTAAGTGTCTTATGGCTAAAGGTGGATTTGATTTGAGAGGATGGGAACATACAGAAGAAAGAAAAAACAGCGAAAATGGCGAAGAAACTGCTGTACTAGGATTACGATGGAACAGATTTCTAGACGTTTTGAAGGTTAATGTAAGCTGGACGAAAGATATAAATTTAGAAAAAATAACTAAACGAATCATGCTATCAGTTGCACATAAAGTTTTTGATCCTATTGGTTTTACGTCTCCTGTTATGATTTGTCCCAAGATGATGTTGCAGAAAACATGGAAAGAAGGTATCAGCTGGGATGAAGAAATTGCAAGTGATCTAAAATATGAGTTTATTGAATGGTTTCGAGAATTGAATATTTTACAAGAAATTCAGATTCCAAGATATATTCAGCTCACCCCAGATAATGTAAAAGATTGTACAGTTCACACATTTTGTGATGCAAGTCAATATGCGTATGCTGCTGTTATATTTTTGAGGATAGCAAGTAAAGATCATGTTGAATTATTTCTTCTTGCATCGAAATCCCGCATAGGCCCTTTAAAATGCGTAACCATACCTAGAATGGAACTTTTAGCTGCTTTGATTGGTGCCAGATTGGCTAAATCACTAATTGACGCATTGGGCTGGGAAGATATGGAAAGATATTTTTGGAGCGATTCCACGACGGTTCTTGCATGGATATCCAGAAAAGAAAACTGGTCTGTCTTTGTTAGAAACAGAGTTCAAGAGATCAAAAATTTGAGTGACCCTGCTTTATGGAAACATATACCTGGTGAAATGAATCCAGCAGATCTACCATCTAGAGGCTGTAAAGCAAAGAAGCTGGTATCTCTCAAATGGTGGGAGGGTCCATCTTGGCTTCGAGATCCTGAAGAATATTATAAATATATGAATTTCACATGTCAAAACATAAATGAAGAAGATATTGAAAAAGAGAAATCGAAGTCTACAAAATTACTGGTTAATGTTGATGAAAGTCCAGAGAAAACCTGGTACTACCGGTATTTTTCCAGTTATGAAAAAATCGTGCGTCTTGTTGGTTGGATACTACGTTTCAGACATAATTCTTCTAATCCAAAAGAACAAATTAGAGGAGAATTGACAAGTCGTGAATTTAAGAAAGCGGAAACGAAAATAATTTGGATGATACAACAGGAATGTTTTTCCCATGAAAGCGATGAGAGATTGAAAACTCTTGAGACGTTGAAAGATCAACATGAAATAATACGTGTAAAGACTAAAATTATGTATAGACAAGACAATATGGATTTCCTCACACCTATGGTTGTTCCTTCAAATCATGAAGTTACCAAACGATTAATTTTACATTTTCACCTCAAAAACTGTCATGCAGGTCCTCAGATTCTTTTAAATTTGCTCAGAGAAAAATACTGGATTCTGAATGGAAGAAGAACTGTGACTTCTGTTTTATCCAAATGCACCATTTGTAAAAAATTTAATTCTAAGAATTTGGAATCTTCTCCTGTTTCTCTACCAGAAAATCGAGTAAAAGATGCAGCAGTATTTCAAATTATCGGTCTTGATATGGCTGGCCCTCTATTTCTTAAAAATAATCAAAAGAGTTGGGTTATCATATTTACATGCGCTATCTACAGAGCTGTACATTTTGAACTTGTTACTTCAGCATCTACAGAGGCTTTTTTGATGGCTTTAAGAAGATTTGTATCACGCAGAGGAAGATGTTCTATTATATATAGCGACAATGGTCCGAATTTTATTGGTGTAGCTAATTTTTTGAAAAGATTGAATTGGAGTCGCATAGTGAAGTATGGAGCAACCAATTCAATTGAATGGAAATTCAACCCACCGACTGCTGCATGGTGGGGCGGATGGTGGGAGAGACTGATTAGAGTGATGAAAGATCTATTAAAAAGAGTCTTAGGACAAGCTTGTTTGAACTATGAAGAGATGATAACTGTATTGGCTGATTGTGAAAGTATTATAAATTCTCGACCACTAACTTACATGTCAGAGAAAGAATCTATCAAACCCATATCTCCAGACATGTTTTTGAAAGACATTCATGAGTGTGATTTACCAGACGTTGATGCAATCGAGGAAAACTCTCTCACTAGAAGGCTTAAATATAGGCAAGAACTGCAAAAGGATCTAAGAAATCGATTTAGATCAGAATATTTAGGTCTACTTATCCAACGGCCGATCGGGAGACGATTCCAACGTTCAGTGGCTGTAGGACATATAGTCTTGGTGGGAGCAGATAACAAGAAAAGAATTAACTGGCCATTAGGACTTGTTACAGAGCTCATTCCTGGTAAAGATGGAAAAGTTCGCCTTTTAAAGTTACAAACGTCTCATTCGCAGATACTTCGGCCAGTTCAAAGAATTTATCCTCTAGAAGTGTCATCGAGTGATTGTACCAAAATTAATTTTCCTAAACCAACTTTGAATGAAACTAAGGTTGAGCCTTCAAAGGACGAATCACAAGTTAAAAAGACTAGATCTGGTAGAATGATAAAAATCCCAGAGAGACTCGATTTATAATGTTCATGTAAATGTATTTATTTAATGTGAAGTTTTGATTATACGACATAATCAAAAGGTGGGAGGATGTTAAATCTATTGTCCATGTTTTATTTATTTCCTTTTTTATCCTCTCATATTTTATTCTCGTGATGCATTTTTTGTAATATGTAACGTGAATTAAAAATTGTTTACTACTGTTTTTTTAAATATTTTTTTGGAATAAGGTGGAAATTTTTTACCGTTGAATAAATTATTAGTATTTTGAAAGCTTAAGAGGTTAATTGACTTCTTTCTGTATGCTTTAAGTTATTAATTGGCGTCCGCATTATCTTTAGAAAGCTGAGGCGTTAAAATAACATCTTTTTGAACGCTTTAATTAACAGTATGCATGGCTGTTATGTGTGGGATAATTTCATTTAAAACTAACTTTTGTCTGCGGCTCTGCTTACATTTTGCAATTCAAAACACAAATTTAAAAGTTTTTTGGATAACATATCTAATTATTGGTGCAATTTCCATCGAAATCCGTTGAGTAAAGCTTTTTTTAAAAAGCAAATTTTCATAATCGGGTTCACCTAATTATAGAGCTTTTTCCCATAACTCTATATTTAAACGACATAAAACGATACACTAAAACCTTTTCGCTATAATTACCTAATTAATAATGTAAGACTCATAAAAATTCTGTTTAACAGAACGTGAGTTATAATCGTTCGGAATAAATTTCCATTTCTATTTTATGTATTTAGTATAAGTGATTGCTGGCGAGAACGCCATTTATTTACTGAATTTAAAAACGTTCTCTAATTTGCTTCAATATTATTTGGTAAGTTTTAAAAAGTGACAGATTTAGGCATGGGCATATGGGACACTTTAAATTTAGGCTCTATTACTTTGTTTAAACTGAATAAACTGCAAAATAAAATTACAAATTTTTATGCGGCATATCTAGTAAATGAAAAAACAAATGAATTGCGAAAAAAATGAAAGAAAACTAATACTTCTTTTATATTTCTGATTACTTCACAGAAATTTGAAATCATCCTTGACTTTGTATTTTTTCTCCATATCAATGGTAAATTTTTAGGGATTTTTATTTCATTCTCCTTAAAAGTTCGGGGATTAGCAGCATTTCCAATTACTTTTAGTGTTAATTTCTCATCTGTAATACTGCAATATAACAGCACAGTAAATCTTCCATTTCCCCATTTCCTACCAAAACATTTTCTCAAAAAATATTTTGTAGGCAGCGATCGATTAAGAAAGAATTCTGTTTCATCTGCATAAAATTGTTTTTCAGTTGAATATCCTTTTCAAATTTCTCTCATTTTTGTTTTACAATATTCTGCTACATTTGAAACAGCTGAAGCGATTAAGCACACAGAATTGTATAATGTTTTTTCTCACGAAAGCTCCTTACTATCCATTACTGTCTTTAAAATGCTTTATTTTCAGTCCATTTCCAGTTGATTCATAATTTCTTATGCCTTAATCTGTAACTTGGTGTAGGAGATAAACTATTTTTTGGACTAACATCTTCTAAAAGTTCCAAAAAATCATCATTTATTTCTTGTTGGACAGTTTTTAGCTCACAGGGGGGGGGGGGGATCCGCCCTTAATTTAAATAAACGGATTTTTCATGCAGAATTATCCGATTTGCTTCAAATTTTGTATATATGTTTATTGTAATAAGAGGCTCCCTTGATTAGTTTTGGGTTCATTGGTTAACTATAAGGGGGTGCGGGCGGATGATCCTCCTTAATATATTATCGATTTCTTTATTTTTCGAGGGGCTTATTTCAAATTCTTTGAAATAAGAATATAACATACAATTAGTGTGAATAGCCTGTGTGATCAATGCTCACAGTTCAACTGGGCAGTTTTCTTTTTTTATTCCATTATTCTTCGTCTTTCACTATTACAATTATCCAACAAAGCATTGAAAAGCGAATTTTTATTTTGTGAAATATGCAACACCATATTGAGCAGCCATCTCTCTTTGACTTATTCTTTTTTCAATATTTTGTACAATTTCTTTTTCTTTCGATTATACTTACTTATTTACAAGTTTACAAAATTTGCTACCAATACTGTTAAATTAAAAATTTAGTATTCAATAAATATACGTTAGCCTGAATAAGACTGCTATCAAATTGCAAGTAATGGAAATGCAGTAAATAACTAAATGTAAGGCTGCATTCGGAGCACATTTTAAAATTTTGCGATGAAAAGTCATAAATTATTTCTCTGGGCTTTGTATTCTAAGGGCTCTGTGATCATCAATAAATAAAACGGGAGTATAAAAAAAATAATAATAATAAAATACAATAAAAGAAAATAAAAGAAAAGAAAGGGGAGGTGATAAACATATTAGGTAGTTTTCTTCGTGGTACTTTCCTCTCTTTCAAGAGCGACAGAAGACTTACCACACGAAAGAAGCCGACAAATGAGCCGCAGTTGCAGAATTCCGTCTGATCGCATTTAAATGATGCAACCGACTATGTTTTTGCTGGATGGATCGTCTCATGTTGTCATTCGCTCTCTTTGATGTTTTCAGATTTCTTAGCTGGTCTAGGGGTCACAGGTAAGTGGAGTACATCGTTGACATGTTTATTACCACTCATTTCTTTTTTTAAGACTTCCCTTTCTTTTGTAGATGGTCATGAGTCTTTGGGAAAGAGAGCCCATGGGAATAATTTATTACTTTATTAGCAAGTGTTATCTGAACGCAGCCTAAAGCCACAAGAACTGCAGATACCGAAATACATTGATAGCCTAACACAGATAAGGTGATTAAGATCCGTCTTTCAACTACTGGGGAACAAAAGATTGTCCTTGAACATTTCATTCTTAAAAATTATCCACACTTCCCCTCACACACACTGGAACGTCTATTCTCTTATTTCCTATAAGTGTAACATTGCTACATGTCAGTCAGCCAACCTGACTGCAGTGGATTATCAGATAATCTAAATCCCTACCCCATTGTTTTGTTCTTTTATTTTCGATAATATTTAAATATCAATGGTCATTGCAACAACATGTGGTTAGCATATGCTGGGGGTGAAACCATAGCATAGAATAAAACCAAATATATTGCAATTATCTGGTCAACAATCAAGATAGACAGGTGGTTAACTTAATTTGCCTTTCATGAATTGTGTATTATAGGGTTATTCGGTTCTTTATAAAATGGATCAATTTATGAAAGTGACCATGATACAAGACTGATGAATTTGACAGATTTCACCGCATACACATTTTACAATAAAAAAAATTATATATATGATATTAATCTAAATTTAAATATAATATGATATTAATATAAATTAAAAATATATGAAAATAGTCTGCTTGCTATTATGCAATGAGTGTAATACCAGGATTAGTGTATGGGATAAAAAAGTAAAATACTTGTATTTTTAATCTTTTCAAAGAAAACATATTTTCAAATGGCATTTACGCTAACTTTATGTATATTTAAGTAATAAAAAAATATTTGATATCTCATATCTGCTTAAACACGTTCGCTATACGGAACAGATTGCGAAACTTACATTTATGTCTTGGTTAATTTCACTTGACAATAAGATATCTTCACGTTCTTCTTGAACAAAATGAACTGTTTTCCCTACTCACTTCTACTAAGTATAATAAAATATTTTTTACTATGTTACAGTACACTGGTACAATTGTTTAAAGAATCCATCAGCATTCTATATATTATTCATACTGACACAGGTATAATAAAAAAAGTCCTTCCGGCCTATACCGGGAGGAAAAGGTAGCTTTCTTATATCTTCGTTTTAAAATTTTAGCTAATGTTACACGAAAACAGCAAGTTAAAATGCAAAGAAACGGTTACAAAAGATTCGTTAATACTGAATTTGAGTAAGAAATTCGCCAAATTATTGAGCAATAGCCAAATTGGCTTCATTTATAAAGACTTATTTTGGTCGCCAAATTTGGCGATATTTTGCCAAACGTCGCCAATTTTGGCGAGAATTTGGCGCTAACGGATATGAATATATAGTTTTATGCTTATGATTGGGAAAATTATTACAACAATGAAAGAAAATAATTTGCGAGTAATCGCGTTAATGTGCTGTTTTGTTTCAAAATGTCAGCCACCCTAGAATTTCAAACGGCTCTATCTCAGCCATTTTTTAAGATAGAGGTAAACCAAAAAATGCTGTGGAATCCTTGTATCAAGGCCTAACATGACCAAAATAAGTTTTCATAAATGAAGCCAACTTGGCTATAGCTCAATAATTTGGCGAATTTCTTATTCAAATTCAGTATTAACGAATCTTTTGTAAACGGTTTCTTTGCATGTTAGCTTGCTGTTTTCGAGTAACATTAGCTAAAATTTTAAAACGAAGATATAGGAAAGCTACCTTTTCCTCCCGGTACAGGCCGGAAGGACTTTTTTGCAATGTATTGTCCTGTTTCAAAATGTCAGCCACCCTAGAATTTCAAACTGCTCTATCTCAACTATTTCTTAAGATACAGGTAAAACAAAAAATACTCCGGAATCCTTATATCAAGGCCTAACACGTAAGTAGAAAATAAATTTGAATTTTTAACTTTTTTGTATATTTATTTTAGTTTTAAACTTTTAAATGGCCGCCATCTTGAAACAAAATGGCGGACCAAGCTGGCCAACGAACTCTGTCGAGACATTGGTGAGCTTAATACACACAATTGGTTTCATCGAAATTGATTTATAAATACGAGCGTTATCGTATGACATAGGTCAGATATATATATATATATATATATATACATACATACATATATATATATATATATATATAGGGTGGTTTTGGGGTCTGGGGGTCATGATCGGTGAAAATATATCGAAATTTTTCGGAACTGCTTTCCTCCGAACGGCTGCAATAGGTAGCTTTATACTTTTTTGTATTGAAAGCTACCTAATATACTTTTTTGTATTGAAAGTTACCTAATATACTTTTTTGTATTGAAAGCTACCTAAAATAGATTGATTTTTCGTAATATCTTTTCATTAACATTTCATGCATTTTTATTTATATTTATAGTACAGTATATTTTGATATTTATGTATATATGTATATACCCATATACAGGGGTTTTAGTTCAACTTAGAGGCGTGATATTGTATGTCATATAATTTTCCAAAGGAAACAAACTTCGGAATTCATTTAATCAATCCAAAACGCAGGTATATTACTCCAATCTGCGTTTGGGTTTTCGTTAATAACTTTAACAACAATGATTATATTGTACGGAAATTATCAGTGAACCTTTATACAAAATGTGATGGACATGCACAATGATTCGGTCAGTTGCATCATATATACTTCTCGATTTATTCCGAAATATACACAACCTTGTTCTGACGCGAATGTTGGCCACTTACAGAATAATATTTAACACAAAGCCAGGTACGTGTATGTGTATTAAACGTTTCGGTACAGTATTTTCATTGATATGTTATTATCGAAAACTTGTGTGTAGCTAGTAGAAAGAGCAGAGTATGTGAAATGGAGTAAGTGATACCGCAATTACAAAACACCCTGTATATATTTTTTCTGTTTAAGAAAACAGATCGCATACTTGTTAAAAAAATACCACAACTCAAAAAATATGATTTTTGAGATATCATTATATGTGAATCATTAATACACTGTCACAATTTTTATTAAGATTCCAGTTAAATATCTTTAAAAATAATCAATTTGGACCAATTTTCTCAATTTTTACTTATACCTTTTTACAATCCTATTACCTACTAATCTTCAAATGAAAGAACATAATATCGCTTATATAATACTAAATAACCTTGCGTTGACTCTATACATTTGGAATTGTTTGAATTAATTCATGATCCATTTTAAATAAAAGCGATTTGCTGTCATGCTTGATGCCGTTTTTTCTTTTATAAAATACTTTGTTTTTTCAGTTGTGTCATTTTAAATGTGAGAATGGGATATTTGCTAATCCAACAATAAATCGAATTTCCAAAGCAAAAATTTGTTATTGTGTTTATGGAAATAAATTACTTTTCGTGTTGCGCTTGTAAATTTTTAAGTTATAATGTAAAAAGCCAATTATAATATTTTGTTTTTAAAAAGTAAATTCACATTTATTATTTATTTAGCGAAATAAAATAAGATAAAAAAAGTGTCTATAAATTTTTATTCACTTCTTTAATTTATCAGGAAACTCTGTGTTGAGCATAAGGAAGAATCGGGATATTTATTCTATAAATAATGCTTTTATTTCCCGCTTCGAGATTTTCGGAATATGGTCTTCACTTTCTTTAGGAAAGTGTTTTATCCTTTTAAAGTACCAGGGGATTCAACCTGGGCTTCCCAGGTTACAGAACATAACAGAAAAATCCTATTTTACTGAAAACTCTAATATATTTTTTCATTTAATGTATTTTTTTAGATTGACCACTATCATCATCAAAAGTAATTTTTATATAAACTAGAACGAAAAATCATGCGTCGAGCATAGATTATGAAACACTTTCCAATACAGCCAAAAAACTGTAATGAAACTTCAACGTTAAATAAGGTGAAAGAAGATATGTAAGGAAACAGTTTAGAAAACTTATAACACATTGAAAAAAAAACAGCTTTCGAAATTACCTTCCAGTCTCAAAAAAAGTAGTTGAATTACGTTGTGCAGCCTTGTATATGATCAATAGATGTGGATATATAGCATGATAAAATTTAGCTCAGTTAGAATATTCACATATAGCAATTTTCGCCAATCGATAGAAATGCACTCGAAATCTTTTGTACAACCCCTGTATATTATCTGAAGACTTTTGTACACACCACATATTAAGGTAAAAGGCAACTTAAAACTCACTCGCAGCAATTACCAACCGTAAATGATAATATATATTTTTCTTTGCGTAGCTTTGTATATGAATTTATTTATATTCCACAAACTTCTATTAGTCTACTAAATAAAGTTCAGCAGGAACATGCGTAACACAATTAAAAACTGTCCTTAAGCAATTCACCCTCATAGTCTGTTATACTTACGGATTCCCTTGTGTAGCACTGTATATGAAAAAACGAGTTTTTAAACACACACATACTATGAAAAAATTTAGTTAAACTTAAAAACGCAAACCAAAGTTGAAAACGTACTTATCACACATAGACTGTAAATATCGCACGTGTACTGCAACCGATATATTTTTTGTGTCCCTGTAAATAAACGCAATGCACACTACACTTTTCAAGAGAGCAATTTATAGTACACCTCAGTAATGCATATAATTTTCATTATGTTTGAAATAGGGAAATATCACTAAATTAAACTGCAAATGATTTTCCCCCATAGAACAATGTGTAACAGAATTCTTTTGTTTGAACCTGTAAATGAATAATAAATGTTTTGCATTCCATATTCTACGAAAAGCATGTTTTAATGCGCTTCATAATTGTATATCAATTTCATCAAGTTTTAAACGACGTAGCATCATCAAAATGCACTTGGAACGATTATTTCCCTTTGACATTTAATGTTTCGAAATCAAATAATGTAACGGAATAATTTTGAGTGTCCCTGTAAAAAAACTATAAGTGCTACACACTTAAGTTGAAATAGGGAACATACTATCGTAATCGACAATAACATACTAAAATTTCAAGACAATCCGAGTAGATTTACGCGAGTTAGAGCACGGACAGGTGGCCAGACAAACCAAAGTCATAAACACGTTTCAACTATCTTTGAAAGTGTTAAAAACATAAAAAAAATATATTTAAATAAAGGCTTTGAATTTTATTACAAGCGATACTTTCGTATTAACCGCAAACCAGGAGTTAATAGCCGAGAAAATCGACAAAGATCTGTATACTTACAGCAGCTTTTTTGATACTGATAATTTGAGTCGTTTAAATCCGTAGTGCGATTGCATGCCTCTTAAATTTGTGTTTATGTGTATTTTTTATTATTTACTTATTTATTGATGAAGTTTTAATTTCATTAAGTTATTAAAACAAACAAAACCCTTAAACAAATGCTAAACTATTTATATAGTTTTAATTGCAAACAGGTTAATGTTTCGTAATCAAGGCTGGGGACATGATAGAAATAGATTTTTTTTTAAAATCATGCTTCAAAAATATTTTAAATACCATAAAAGTTCAGTAAATTGTGATACAGTTTTGCAATAAATTGCATTTGAAAAAACATTTTGCTTCCTATTCCACGACGTAAAAATTTAAATCGTGCTAAAAGTAAAAAAAAAAATGCAGTAAAAGCGAAATTTATTGGTCAGGTGGTTGCCATCGTAGATATGACGTTAGAGTTATTCACGGACATAAATATTATAAAATCTAGCATGCAGTGATGGAACAGTTGCGCACCAGAGAACCATTTAACACCGCTAAATTTATATAGTATTCTTCGTTTTATTTAATAAAAGAATTTCTGAGATTTTTTAAAGCGAAGAATTTTATTAAAATTCGGTGGTGAAAATCGCCCAAATAGTGCAGTTCCCTCACTGAGCATGGTATCCCAAAGGTTGAAAATAATATCCCTCAAACAATATTTCTCTCATAAATTAGCGTATTAGTAGAACGTTTTTGACCTTTAAATGTCTTCCAACTCATTTTTACTATATAAGTAATTTGAAAAATTAATCTCGATTGTCAAAAAAGAAAGGAAAATTACATTTTCATGAATAATATTTATAAAATTACAATTTCTAATGTTTTAGGTTAGGCAATGGTTCCCAACGTGGGGATTATGTTGAACAGGGGGGGGGGGCAATTTGACTTTTAAGGTGGCCAATTTCAATTTTGTTAATAATCGATTCCCTTTCAGTTTCCTTTTGTCTTTTTTTGAAAACAAATATCGTTCTAGGCTAAAAATTCAAAGTAGTAGGTGCAGATTTTTAAAATACAATTTAAAAAAGTTTTTTATTCAATAAAAAAAATAAAATACAAGAATTCGAAATACAACGATAACTACAATAACTGAATGAAACAATTTATGTGTGATTTGGGCACTATTTTATATAAAAGGTTTTTATAATTTTTCTGGTTAGAGTTTCATTTCAGAACTTTTGTTCAACTTTTTCGAGTAATACTTATTGAATGACACCTGTATTTTCTGTTTACTCTGTAAATATGTCACAAGAAGAAACTCTCGCAAATGAAATCATTTAAGTATGTATCTGAAATTGATTGTCTGAAACACATTTAACCTAAATAAATATTTGAAATATCTAAACGACGTATTACCAACTTATTATAAAATTAATAAATTCCCAAATGAGCATCACCGAAAGAAATGTGGATAGTAAACTTTATAATCGCTCCGGTACAGGCCTCGTACACAGTATATTAATATAAAATTACATATATTATTACATGTACATTTTCAACTTTAAAATCGGCTTGTACAAACAAAAAAAAAATACAATCAGATTATGCACAACGATCAACTAGCAAAAATGGATAAAGGAAAGCAAGCTAAGACAGGAGAGTATTATGGTTGAAAATAAAAATGGCTGTTTAAAACTGATAAAGATTAGAATTCATAAATGCTTCTTGTGTATTGTGTTATCCATAGAGAGATCTGTGTCCAAATACTTTTCACTTGTTCTCAAACGAGTGCTAAATACAATTGAAAAAGCGACCGAATGTTTTAAATTTTAACGTCAAATGCAAGAGTTTTTTCAACCAGTTGTGAGAAGATAAAAATTGAGACCATTCAAGATTTTTGTTTCACAGTGAAGTAAGTTGACAAAAAGCGACAAACATCTTATAGATAGGAATGTAAAAATTATATGTCTTCGTTGCAGTTACAGGATTATATTAAAAATATGTTTGAGACAAAGTTTTATCTGTTTGGGTGAGCTAACAAATTCTAAAATGACTTGTCATTACTAATACTCTTTACGCTTCCTCTACGTGAATTAAAATTCCCTTTTTAAATAATAATAACTATTTGTTACAGTTAAAGAGGAAGAAGGGGCATCATGATTTCAGAAATGCTCAGGTAAGGCGTGGCCGGAAAAACATTGGGAACCACTGGTTTGGAGGTATGGTTAACCCGAAAGCACACGCGCCCCTTTCCATTACGTTACTATACGCGCGGGTTAAATTTTACCCCAATGGGTTTTCTTGTGTCAATTTCCCCCCGGTTAGATTATAAACAAAAACTGAAATAAATTGTAAATCAATAAAGGACATAACTTAACTTAAAATAAAAAGTTCTTTTATATTTAAAGCAAAAAACAAAACATAAAATTTCGAACTAAGAGTTTTTTCTGCATATCACGACATACAAAGCTTTTACAATCCCAATTCAGCCATGAAAATACAAAAAAGTATAAAACTGATATATAGAAACTGTATGTGCAAGAGTTGTTAACGTTTAAAAGAAAAATTTTATATTATTATTTGCACACTATATTTTTTACATAAACATTTGCATTAACATTTTCCTATCATTATGATTTACGTTATAACACGCGTGGGGTAAATTTCTTCCCACGTGACATTTTTATAACAAAAGAATGGAAAATACACAACCGGAGGTAAATTCTTTTTGGCCACATCTTGATATCATTCAGCTTGAAAGGTACTATAAAGCTCGGAATGATCACGAACGATTTTCGCACATTTTTAAGTAATAGTTGTAAGCTGGGGTAGATTTTATCCCAGCGCGTGTGCTGACGGGTTAATGGATATGTAACAATAGATAAAAGAAATGTATAAAAAAAAGTCTTTGTGAGAGCCTGTTAAACATTTGGGAGTTTGTCTTGAATATAAGCCAACAATGCATTTATTTTGAATGAACAGACAGATTTCTGATTTTCATTGTTCTTCAACGAAATTCTTCAAATTCTCATACCAGATTTTTATTTATATTTAAATAACGTAATAGGTAAAAACTGAGAAGCATTTCTCAAACATAAAGTCCCACTTAGCTCTGCATAATTATCGGAAACATTTATATGATTAATGATATAATCAATAATTCAAACCATTGTTTTGACTTGTTTACGTTTTAATAGGAAATCATGCGTGAATATATTCTTAAACATTACAGCTGTTTCTTTGAAAATAATATATATTAAATCAAACAGGAAATGCAATCATGTGATAGAAAGGTCTGGTATTTTTATGATTTAAAAGTAATAAGATTTTATTTTATTTCATTTTTTGAAGAAGTAATGGAATGTTTTCTAAATATAAATTCCTTATTTATATATTTTGCATAAGTATGAAGCAGTTATGGAAAAGATTTTCCTCTATAGTAAGAAAAACTAGATTTCTTGAGTAGAGGATAAATACATCTAATCTTTATATCGGTATTTTTGGATAATACAATGCAATTTTGATTGTAATATAAAACAAAAATCTTGCAGTTAAAGTAAAACACTCTTGAATAATTATAAGATTTTTAAACTCAGTTTAGTTCATACTTTGAATTATTATTTTAGTAATAAATAGAATAACACAAAATTTATGCTGTTTAAATCGTTTTAATTTATAAATACATGTATGCAGGGAATAAAATTGAAAATTTATGAACAATGAAAATAATGCATCTGAACATTATTTTGTGTAGCCCACTAAAAAAACTATAAATGTTACACCACATGCTTTTAAAGGAGAAAAGCCGTCATATGCCTCTGTTATATATATATATATATATATATATATATATATACCATACAGTTTTAAATAATCATCATCAACCGCTTTCAATCCACTCCTGAATGTAGGTCTCCCTCAGATTGGTTTCCTGTCTTGTGGTTTGGTCGTATAATTAACACCAGATCTATATAAATACTGAAAATTATATCTCATTTTTTAAAAAAATGCTTCCTTTTTTAATACTTTTCAAGATAGTAGAAAAGTGCTTATGAATTCGGTTTGTCTGTCAATCTATTGTCTCCCCATGCTCTAATTCGCGTAAACATAACCGGATTGCCATGGTATTGATATATGTTATTGAGGTTTACTAAGGCCCTGGCATGTTCGGTATTGAAAATGAAGTGTGTAACATAATTGTTCGCAATGTATTTAAATGATGTTACACTATTTCAAACATATTGAAATTGATATACATCACTGAGGTGCACTACAAGATGCTTACTATAAAAGATGGTGTGCAGACCCTTTATCGTTCATTTACAAGAACACACAAAAGAATTCGTTTACAGTACTGTCTATGAGCAATAATTGCTGGAAGTGCGTTTTCAATTGTAATATGCGTTTTTAAACTAACTAATTGTTCGTATATTACTTGGCGTGTATAATTATAATGATCATATTCAAGGCTGCACAAAAGAATTCGAGTACATATCCGCGTATTGCCGGAAATTTATGAAAGGCAATTTTCAACTGGGTTATGTGTATTCGTAACTGAACTAAATCTTTGCATACTTTGTAGCATATATACAAATATGTAGATCACATACAGGGATCCACGAAAGAATTCGTATATTTTTCTGATTGGTAATTTTCTGAAATTGGGTTTCTAAATGCGTTATGCGTTTTCCAAATCTGGCGTGGGTGATTTCATTTCATTTCATTTGTTTATTTTGACATCATTTTTCACCTCATTAATAGGTGAAGTTTTGTTATGATATTCTGAATGCATTAGAAGGTTTTTAGGTGCGTTCGCAATTATATAAATACGTATCACCTATTGTCGTCGTCTGGTCTGTCCGTCTGTCTGTCCGTCCGTCCGCATATAACAACGCAAAAACTACACAATCGAATGGTTTGAAATTTAAGATATATTATCTTTGCAGAATTTTGTTGAGACATTTCAAATTTTATGAAAATTGAATCAAAACGTTAGACGATATTAATAAAAATATTTATTAAGAAATTTTATTTTTTTTTCAAATCGGTGCTTTTTTGTTATAGGTGCTTCCGTGGTTTAATCGTCAAGCGACCGAGATACTTATTTTATTACAGAAATTAATCTGCAGACGATATAATTCATTTCACAGAATTAAAAATCATCAAGATCTGAATATTTATATAGCTAGCTATAGTACGAACGCAACTCATTTGTCACGTTTGACGTACAATTTGCAACTTGTTCATATTTTCATGATTTTTCTTTCTTATTTTAAAATCACCATTCTTTATCTTTGAAATGTAGCAGTTTCTGTTTTTACAATTTTCTTTGCTTTTTAAATTAGATTGTATAAGATTACATTATTAAAAGATTATACATCATTTAAAATAATATGCCCTGCTAAATTAAATGATTTATTTACCGGATAAAATAACAAATGAAAAATTAAGTACACGAAATCTAGGTTTTACCGATTATAATTGTAGATTTCATTGTTAAGCGTTCTAAGGTTTAACATTTCAATAAATCTGCAGTCGTAATTAATAATCTTCAATTGCATGTAAGTCAATTACTTAAAACACTTTATAAAAAAAAAATACCAAGATAAATCCATTTTTAGCATAATTTCAAACTGAAATAGCCCCACCAATGAACCCGGGTAGACGGGAGGTGCTGGTTTCAAACCTCTGTCGCGCTCTTCGACCTAACGGTTTGAAGTTTTCCATGGTTTTCTTCGAAAATTGCCGTAAATACGGGTTAGGATCCCTTAGAAAGACCCCCACGGTTGGCACTCCTCCTTAGGGCCTATATCCCTCGAGTAGATAATAGGCCGTCATAAAATCAACCAACCAACCAATCAAATTGAAATAACATATATTGCATTGCAGTTCTATGCATAGTAATTGTTTAAAAAAAAATCTTCATAAGAAAAAATTTCATTTGACAAACTAAACGTAATATCATCCTTTTTTGTTTAATATAAAAATACTTCAATTTAAACAAAAACATTTTTTTTATTATGCTATTAATTTTATATGAATTAAAAAAACTATGAATATTTATGCAAAAGGCAACTTATTTTTGGCATATTTTCAATGAAAAATGTAATGTTTTAAATTGCACTTTTGATACAGAAAATACTTCAAGTGTCGTTGATAACATGTTTAACATCATCTTTTTTAGATCCAATAGAAACTATTTTTCCTAAAAGTCATCCATTAAATAATTGTTTCTTTTTGAAAGACTTAACTATTTAAATAACTTTTGAAGGACGATTTCAAAAATTATGGGTTTAGAAACACTAATGACAATTGGAAAAAAGAAAAAAAAAATATTAATAAGTCACGGAATATTGCACTTTATCGATCTGATAACGAATAAACGTTTCATCTGACTGAAGAAATGAAAATATGCGATTTAAAAGCAAACATATTTTGTTTCTCTTTGTATATAAAAATATATTTAAACAATGTGCAGTCTTCAATTTAGCTGATTTTATGAAAAAAAAAAGTGTAAATTTACTGAAAAATGGGGTTTATATTAAGGCGATTGCCTAAGTTCAAAAGTAAATTTTCGACAGTCTGAGTCGTTGTTTTATGCAATAATATTTTTACTTATCTCTATAACTGCTAAATGTTCAAATAAAATGAAAATATTTAGAACCAGAAATTTTACTGAATCTCTTTACTTAATTAGTTAACTTGATTTCATTTATTAAATCACTTGAACTATCAAACGGAAATAAGAATCATTTTATGAAATATATTTTTGGGTTCAAAATTTCTTTATTTTACTTGGGGATGAGAAACGGAAGCTTAGCAGCTTTGTTGTTATCGAAACATTACTGTTTCAAACATCGTTTTTAACTATTTCGAACATAGATGAAAAGTGTTTACGAATTTGGTTAGTCTAGCCTTCTGCTTGTCCATCTGTCTTCTGCCCGCGGTGTAATTCGCGTTCGTAAAATGGGAATGCCATGTAATCGATATATGTTATTGAGGTTTACCATTAAATGTTCAATATCGAAAGTGAAGTGTGTAACTTTTATAGTTCGTGTACAAGGGCACTCAAAAGAATTCCGTTACATTATGGTCTATAGCAACGGCGTTCAACTGGCGGACCCCGGTCCACATCCGGACCGCGGAAGGTCAAATCGTGGACAGCCAAAAATTTTCAATTTGAATAAATAGTTTATTAAAATTTACTTATAATAGATACGTTTGAACGATAGCCTTATTAATGTTTCTTATATTTTACAAGAAATAGCACGATTAATTTGATTTTTTTTTAATAATGATACATAGACGCTGTTATGTGTATTTTATAATGTGTGTATAAACTTTTTCAAAAAAAAAAAAAAAACTTGTGTATATAGTAATTTTTTATAACAAATACCTGATTTTTCTATTCTATAGTGTGTGTATGTATGTATGTGTAAAAATAAGTAAAAATAACAATTTAAAATTAATAACTACTAATATTACTTAAATGTTTTTTTTCTGGACCTCGATAAAAATTTTCAAAAGCATTCGGACCCTATTTAAAAATACTTGCCGACCCCTATAGGGAAAAACCTTTTGCAGTATATTCAATTTATTCCTAAATAATCAGCAGTAATGTCAATATATTTAGTGGTTAAGCTGATAAAATGTCAAAGGTCTAAAGCTCCACAGAATCCGCCGATAGTTTAAAATGTTATGCGACCGCTGGGGTGTTGGCCACGAAAGCTAATATTCCGCGATTTGGCTAATATCAAAGCTACAAAAACGTTCGGATTGTTTCAAGTAAAATAAACATATTTTGTACCAAAAATTTTTCTTAATAAATGAAATACTGTTAGTACCACAAACATGACACACGTTCTAAAATATCTTTTTCTGAGTCCTAACATCTTTTTTTGACTTTGAAAAAAACTAGTCGTTGGGGGCCATCGTAATTCTTTCCCATCATGGATATGCATAATATAAAATATGAAAATAAAACATGTGTATACTACTTATAAAATGCATTGCAATTCGAATAAAATCGTGGCTTGATGACGTCGTAAACTTGAAAGGCTCGATTACTGAATTGCTTAAAAGAAACCTCCTTATAACTCCAAAAACAATAATCCTATTAACTAGCGGTTTATTGCATCTGATTAAGAGTGTCTCATTTCCAATTAAAATATATTTTTGAATTGAAATTTGGATGAAATACAGGGCCATGAAAAATCGAAGAGTGTGAAAAATAGGATTCCAAATATCTCGGCAACTCATTATCCGATCGACTTCATGTTTTATGCAAAATTTATGTTTTTTTCATTGTCTTTTATATTCACTCCTTAAAATAAACAATTTCGAAAATTTTTATATACCTTTCATCAGAACGAATATTTCGAGAGTCCGAAAAAAATAGTTCCGGATAATCGAGGTTACTGAAATTCAATAAGCTTCTTCCCATTATTACATACTAAGTACATACCAAATTTCAAGTCTCTATCGCAATTTTTTCGGGAGATAGAGCGTTTACAGACACACAGACGGACGGCATTTTTTTTTTCTAAAAATATGTTTTTCGGAATCTCCAGTGTCTGAAACGTGTAAATCCGTCATTTTTTTTTTTCGATTTTCAAAACGATTACAAGTCATACCCTGTACTACGTATAATGGGTAAGTAAACGCAAGATGTGCCAGTTACGTTATACAATGATTTTTAAATTTTAAGGAAACTTGTTATAATTTCAAAAACGTAATTAATCAACAAATATATATTTTTTAACACTTTTCAACCTGAAAGTCCAAGTTGAAAAGTGTTTATGACTTCGGTTTGTCTGGTCGTCTGCCGTCTGTCCGTGCTCTAACTCCTGTAAATATGCTCGGATTGCCTTCCAATTTTTATATGTTATTGTCGTTATCTATAGCACGTTCCCTGTTTCAACTGAAGTGTGTAGCACTTATAGTTGTTTACAGGGACACTCAAAAGAATTCTGTTACATTACGGCCTATGCGGAAAAATCCTTTGCGGTTTATTTTAATGTTGTTACACAATTGCAAACACATTGTAATTGATATATATCACTAAGGTGTATTACAAGAAGCTTAATATGGAACATGGTGTGGATAGCACTTATAGTTAATTTACAGGGACAGTCAAAAGAATTCCGTTACATTACGTCTATGGAGAAAAATCGTTTGCGGTTATTTAGATAATGTTTCACTATTTTAAACGCATTGAAATTTATATATATCACTAAGTTGCAATATAAGAGGCTTATTACAGAATATTGTGTGTATAGCAGTCATCGTTCATTTACAGGGACACACAAAAGATTTCTCTACTGTCTGTTAACAATAATTCCTGGAAGTGCGTTTTAAGTTACTGAACGCGATTTTAAATTTAACTCACTTTTTGTTTATTACGTGGTATGTATAAATTCTGTAGATCATATATAGGGAAATACAAAAGTTCGCGAACACATTTCCTTTTATTGACAGAAACTCCAGAAGGAGAATTTTAAACTGTACTACGCGTTTCTTAACTGAATAAAATTTAGCATCCTATGTAGTATATATACAAATCTATAGATCCTATACAAGGCTGAATAAAAGTATTCGGATATTTTCCCGAATACTGTATACGTTGGAAATTCCTGAAATTATGTTTTAAATATGTTATGCTTTTTTCAAATTGTTTACTTAGATGTTATCTCTCAGCTTATTAAACGGTAATGATTTGTAAAAGTATTTTTGAAGTGTTGGAAAGTGTTACATAATCTATGCTTGATGCATGATTTTTCGTTCTTGTTTTTATCTAAATGTAATTATATTACCTTTAAAGAAGAGGGCTTGCTTGCGACAGACTATCGGGACTCGCATATCCTATCTGCGGCCATAAATTCACTCCTCAATAATATGAATCATTCGAAACGATCGATTAAATTACACTGAAAAAATTATATGAAAAATGTATCTTTGTTTTTAGTAAGCATTTACTAATATGAAATGGTACTTCGCCGAACTTAGTTTGATATAATTCGAGACTTCATGTCTATAATTTTTTTCTTCTCTTTGCTTTATTTATTGCTGCAAAATAAGAATGACAATTAAGCTGACAAAATAAGAATGCATTTTTTTTTTTTGTTTATCTAAACGTTTTGACAGAGTAACATATAACTAAGTATAATCACAATTCCTTTTTATATTTATTTATTTATAGATTTATTAAAAAAGTAAATCCACACTGAAAGTCAGAGAGATTTACTTTTATTTATTTATTATACATATTAAGTTTTAAAAATGCATTTTTGAAAATAGATTTTTATAAATTAATTCTTTGAAAAAAAAAGAAAGATAAAAACTGGAGGGAAAAAAAATCTCGCAATGTATAATATATTATAGCAATAAGCCATATTCCAAAAGAATTTACTAATTTTGAAGAGATTAAAATGTGTGATTTAAATGGGATATGTGAAATTGTCTTTATGTTGCTGATTGAAAGTATATTTAAAGATGTATAATCTTTAATATAATTTATTTTAAAAGACTGTCGAACGAAATTAATGGAAACTATTGCTTTAATAAATATAATAAGTGGACTAAATAAATCTGAGAACTATTCGTGATAGTTATGTTTGTTTCATACTGTAGCTGGAGAGAAAGGTATTTCTAACTCAAGCGTAATTTGTAAAAAATTGAAATCTCAGCAAAACTTACATGCTAAAATCATATTTTCCCCATTCAACTTTTTGTAATATGCTTATTATCCTTAAATACTTCTCTACTTTAATTCTATGCAGTTATAATTTTAAGCTGCAAAAAATGTAGATAATGTGGTCCAGCACAGATGATTAAATCTGTATTTCAATTGTACAGGGTGATTTTTTTTTTTAAGTTGTGGAAGTAAAACCCTATAATAAAAGAACCACTGATCCAAATGACCTGAAATTTCACCAGTATACTCCCAAAGCAATGGGAATTTTTTAGGAGTGATTAAAAAAACTTAAAATCGCACCGACAGATGGCGCTGTAAGTTAGCAGAAACAAAGAATACCGTCAGTGGGAGGAAAACAATGGACGGTACTTTGAGAAACCATCTTCCGTAGTTCCCCTGTCATCATTGGACCTTTTGTTAAATTCTTAAGTGCCCTAAATCTCTTAAGAGCAGTTGCTGCACTGTCATTATTCTGATAATACAGTTTCACTAACAACGCACGGTACGTCAATGGCACAGTCATTGCAAGGATATCCGTTGAATAATGAACACGAGGTGTGCGTACTTCACGTTTTTAGCGCCAATGTGCTGGCTGGCTGTCACCCGCCTTGAGGATCCGCTTTTGGCATATGATCGGGACAAGCCCCAAGCTCAAGGCAGGAAGGTCTCTTCCGTCCAAACGACACCACCGTCTCCGGATTAACTAAAATTTCTTACACCATCAATCATAAGTGGCAGCCCTATTTATCAGGGCGTGCCATGGGAAAACATTTACAAATTGAAAAGTAAATTATAGTAAATTATACAAACTCTAATTCACAAATGGCAGCCCTATTTATTGAGGGCGTGCCTGATTTTATACAATGTTTGAATATTATAGATTATATACACAATATTTAAAGCTACAGTTTTTTACAGGTAAGTAGATTTAAAAAAAAAAAAAAAAAAAATTATACACAATAATTATATAAGTTACATGTTTTACAAATTTCAATATTTACACATTATACATAATAGCTCTTTGCAAGATGATAACAGTAATTTTCTAAGTTTGACAACATTTTCCATTCTTTAAAAGACAACCCTAAGAAATGTCTGCCCTCATGATTAACCATGCAAGAAGTAGATGAATGAATATATGAATTGTAAAGTAACAATTATGTATTTACAGGTAGTACACTTGATATATTTACATTTTACTAGATAATCAATTATATTGATTATTTTAACTATTTAATTGTTAGCAAGATTTTCCAAACATTTATACACTTAATTATAATGAGTAATGCAATGAATACTACACTCGAATAATATACAAATATACACGATGAATAAAACAATGGAAAATTTATATTTGAATAATAATCACTTATATACAATGAATAAAACTAGAGTAATATACTTGATGAATAAACACTTATAAACAGAAAATATAGTTAAAGATACATAACACCGCAAATTAAGAGGACAACCGTCTCCATGAAGCGAAATAACCTTCACAGGACAAGCAATAGCAGGATTAAAAAATATTTTAGATTTAAAAATAAAATTTGTATTTTATAAAAGAATATTTCTCATTTAAGATATTGTAATTTTGATATAATTTGCCTAGTGATTCATTATTATTAATAATATCCATCATGTCCTCGAGGAGTGTTGGTAATTTCCTATGAAATTTATATTTCATAAATCTACACTTCCCGAAGACATAATGGATAGGATCACCTCTCTGGCCACAAACACATAGATCATTATCCATTTTACCGATTTTATTTAAGAATGTAGGAAAACTGCCGCAGCCCGTGAAAAAATATATTGAGACTTTATCTTTAGTTATTAATTTAGTGTTGACTTCTGGCACAAGCTGATACGTAAAGCTGCCGCTCCCTGAGTTATCCCAGTTGTACTGCCACCTTTCCAGTAATTGATCTTTGATACATTTATTTAAATATGAGCGTGGAAATTTTATTCCGCGCTCTACTGGAAGGTTGGAGTACTGAGCAGCATCATTAGCCAGCTTGTCCGCCAGTTCGTTGCCTATTGTACCCGCGTGTCCTTTAACCCATGTTAGATAAAATATTTTGTTTTTATTTTGATGTATTAGTTGCTGTATATCATAAATTGCTTTAAGTGTTGGAAATTGATTTGTTAATGAAAGGATTGTTGATTGACTATCTGATAAAATTTGAAATTTATTAAAGTTAGAATTTATTGCCCATTCTATTGCTGTTATGGCCGCGTGCAGCTCTGCTTGGTAGACTGTGTTTCTCGGGCGCAAGTTCGTCTCCCGACTTTACTGCATGTACAGCGCCATCTGTCGGTGCGATTTTAAGTTTTTTTTAACCACGCCAAAAAAATCCCATTGCTTTGGGAGCATACTGGTGAAATTTCAGGTCATTTGTATCAGTGGTTCTTTTGTTATATATTTAGAAACTGCAGAAGAAACTAGAAGAGGGGAAAATAGAAGAATTGGACAAAATTCATTCCGTGAAGCAAAATAAAAATTATAAAATTAAGGGTCCATGGTGGGAGAATTTTCTCGCGTCCAAGTTTTGTAATCGCCCTATTGATAGAAAATTGACAAAAATCGTACTGTTCATCCAAAAATGTATATTCCTTCTTTATGAATAGATTTGAGCACAAATACGGAAAGTACTGAAACGTTGCATACTCCCCTTTTCAAGAAATGGCTAAAGTGCAGAAAAACAAATTTTGTATCGATTTTGTATCGATCGGTGATTTAAAAATTTTGTATCGATTACTACCGGCGATTTATCCCCCATTATATAGTTAAACATTGGGTTCCTTTTGCTTTAAAGTCTAAGTAATATTTTTACGTTCTACTAAATTTAGGAAACTACATTAAAATTTAAAAAGTTTTTAAACGATACATTTAAATGTTATTTAGTATATAGACGTAAAGGTAATGATTTATATGTAACGTGTATAAATTGATTTATATTAATTGGAAGAATATAAATTTTAAAATGTAAAAAGTACTTTTTCAACAATAATGTTTGAAAATGTAAAATAATAGTTGTTTTGAAGTAAATGTATAGCCTTTTCTGAAACTGGTGTCAACATTGTACTCTATCTGATACAATAATAATCATAAATGCTTGTGGTGTGTTGCGATCGTAAAGTGTTAAGAAGGCAAAAATAACGAGTATAATGAGAAAGCAAACTAATTGTTTAGTTTCCTTTTATATTGGAATTTACTTATTTGAAAGCTTTATAACGCATTTTTTTTTCAAATCTAGAAAAAAGTTTTAATTTAAATAAAATTTTTAATGTAAATAAATTTTGTAATGAAAAAAAGGATATCATCATACTTAAAGCTGCATTTCTTACGAATTTCTTCGTTTGATCTGTATAATAAAATACACATGAAAAAAGTGAAGGAAAACAAATTCTGTTTCTTGCACAATTTTATTTTTTAAACTTTGAATATTTTATTATCCGATAATTCAAAAACCATAAAATTGTAATATATTATATTTTTAATAGCATATTAAAAATGTTACTCGAAATAAATTTTAAAATACTAGTAACAAAAAACTTTGCATAATCTCAAATACAACTTTAAAAAATATATATTGAAACCTTCTAGTTTCAACAGTTTTCATTGAAAGCTTAATAAAATATTTTTTTCACTTAAGCAGTTCAAGGCAATATCATCATTTAAAATTCTTTAAACTTGAAATTCAAAGCATTTATGTTTTTATAAGATATTTACTTTTATTAAAATGAGTGATTCTATAAATCTACCAAAAAATGAATTTACTTAAAGTAGCAAAACCCTTAATAGTGTTACCACAATAATGTTATTTTTCTGCATGGTACATTTAATGTTATAAAATCAGAAAATACATTCATATACCAGTCGTAATATTTTTATTTAATATTTTAAATGACAACTATACTTAACATTTATTTATTTTAGATTCATAAATATTAAACAAAAAGTCTTTAAAATACAGTTTTTTTAAGTTACATCTTTAGAAGAAGTTTTTTTAAGTAATTTATGTAAGAAAGTTATGTAAAGAAATTTAAGACGTCATGAAAAGCCGCACTTTATCGAACTGATAGGGCTAAGCGTTTCATCTGATTAAAAATACGAAAGTATATGATTTAAATGTAAATATATTTTATTTATGTCTATAATTTAAAAAATATATTTAAATAGGCACAGTTTATAATATAATGTATGTTATTAAACTGTTTTGCAGTGTTTATAAATAATATAGTTTTTATCGAAAGAGAGACAGACCTCAATACTTAAGACAGTTATTGATTATTATCATTAAAAAGTTTTGGAAAGATTTTAAAATTATTATAAATTATATTTTACACATTTGTCTGTTTTTAACACTTTCCAACCTAGTTGAAAAGTGTTTATGACTTCGGTTTGTCTGCCGTCTGTCCGCGCTCTAACTTGCGTAAATATGCTTAGATTGTCCTGAAATTTTTGTATGTTATTGTCGTCTACTACATCATGTTCCCTATTTCAAAAAAAAGGTGTAGCACTTATAGTTTTTTTTTTTTTTACAGTGACAGTCAAAAGTATTCCGTTACATTACATTCAATGGGAAATAATCGTTTCAAGTGAATTTTGATGATGCATTTGAAACATAATGAAATTGATAAATATTTACGAAGAGCTTTAAAACATGCTTTTTTGTAGAATATGGGTTACAAAACATTTTTTATTCATTTACAGGGTTAAACAACAGAATTCTGTTACACATTGTTCAAAGGGAGAAAATCGTTTACAGTGTAATTTAATGATGTTTCACTATTTCAGAGATAATGAAAATTATACGCATTACTGATGTTCACTATAAATTGCTCTATTAAAAGTATGGTGTACATTGTGTTTAGTGTTCATTTACAGGGGCACACAAAATAATAAGTAGATTTTCAAATTTGGTTTTCGTTTTTAAGTTTAACTAATTTTTTTCATATTACGTGGTGTGTATGAATTATGATCATATACAGGGCTACACAAGGGTATTCATAAATATTACGTACTCTGGGAGTGAATTGCCTAAGAGTAGTTTTTAATTGTATTACATATCTTCTTACTGAACTATATTTAGTAGACTAATATAATTTTGTGTAATATAAATAAATTCATATACAAGGCTACGCAATGAACAAAATACATTGTCGTTCATGGTTGGTAATTGCTGGAAGTTAGTTTTAAGTTGCCTTATGCGTATTTTACCTGAATTAAATTTTAGCGTAATGTGTGATGCGAACAAAAATGTTTAGATAATATACAGGGCTGTACAAAAGATTTCGTGTTCATTTCCATCGATTGGCGAAATTTTCTAAATGTGAATTTTCAAACTGAACTAAATTTTACTATGCTATGTATTATATAATCCAAATCTACAGATCATATACAGTGCTGCACAAAATAATTCGACTATTTTTTTATTATTTATTTTTTTTTTCAATGGAAGGTAATTTCGAAAACTGTATCTTTCAATGTGGTATATTTTTTTTCTAAACTGTTTATTTACTACATATCTTCTTTTACCTTATTTAACTGTGAATTTTCGCTACAGTTTTCTGGATGTGTCGGAAAATGTTTCATAATCTATGCTGGACGCATGATTTTTCGTTCTTGTTTTATTACTTTTTTTAATTACAAACATATCTTTCTATGATAAACTTCGCAGTTACAATCTATCATTTTTTTTGTATTTATTAATTAAAGAACTATTAAAATTAAATTTCATTATGAACAAGGAATAAAAATCGTGCAAAAGCATAGATTATGGAATAATTTCCGACACTTTCAGAATACTTCAACAAAACTTAGCCGTCTAATAAGGCAAAGAAGATGCCTAAGTAAACATTTTAGAAAACGCATAACAAATTTAAAAGGCAGATTTCAGCAATTACCGACAAAGATACTCCAATTATTTTCTGCATCTCTGTGCATGATCTATGACTTGTATATATTCAACATAGCATTCTAAAATTTAGATTAGTAAGAAAACACATAACAAAGTTGAAAATTTACTTTCAACAATGTCTGTCAATAAGTGAAAACGTATTTGAATTCTTTTGTACAGCGCAGTATATTACCTAAAGATTTTTATACACATCAAATATTAAGCTTAAATTTAATTTATCGTTTTCGCGCTTAATTCAAGCTTAAATCTGTTGAAATCAGAAGCATTGTATCCGAAATAGTTTATGTGTCCCTGTAAATGTACGATAAATGCGATGCACGTCATATTTCACTGAAAGTGTCTTGTGATAAACATGAGTACATTATATCAATTTCATCATGTTTGAAATAGTTCAACGTAATTAAAATACGCTGCAAACAATTATTCACCGTCGACCATCATATAACAGAACTCTTTTTTGTGACTCTGTAAATGAATAATAAATGCTTTGCATCCCATATTTTATAGAAAGCCTATAAATTCGTATAAATTTTATTATGCTTGAAAAAGACTAACATCATTAAATTACACCGCAAGCAATGTTTTCCCGTAGACCATATTATAACGGAATACTTTTGAACTTCCCTGTAAGCGTACTGTAAGTGCTACACACACTGCAAATAGAGGCAATGACCTCTGTGATGGTATGGTGCATGTAAAGCTCGAATAATATGGGACCACTGATACCTCTAGAGACGACTCTGAGATGTGAAGGATACGAAAACATCCTGTCCGATCACCTACACCCATTCATGTCTAACCGTTTATTCCGACGGACTTGGACAATTCCAGCAGGACAATGCGACACTCCACACCTGGAGAGTGGCTACAGAGTGACTGCATGAATATTCTTTTGACTTTACACATTTCCATTTTGCACCTAAATCCCTAAACATGAACATTATTGAACCTATCTGAGAGACATTGCAACGTGCTGTTCAGAAGAGATCACCACCACCTCGCACTCCTATGAATTTGTGGACTGCCCTGCAAGATTCATGGTGTGAATTGCGTATAGGATACCTTCATACATTAGTCGAGTCCATGCCACGTCGTGTTGCGGCACTTCTGCGTGCTCGTGGGGGCGCTACGCGATATTAGGCAGGTGTACCAGTTGTTCTAGCATTTGAGTGTATATATAGTTTGTAACAAAATTTAAAATACAGTTAAATATTAAGTTATTTTTTGTAACTTCTTTTATAAAACAGTTTCGATAGTTACTAAAAAATATAGTTTTTATCAAACAGAAAGAGATAAGTTATTATTATTTTTTTAAGTTATTAAGTAATAACATTAGAGCTATATTAAAGTTTTTAAAATTTTTAATGAAACATTTTATCTTTTGCATTAAAAAATTATAATTATAAACCTGTTTTTGTTCTTTTGCATTTCAAGCATATCTTTCCATGTTCAACTTTGCAGTAATAATCTATCTTTTGTTACTTTTTCATGTAAGCTCTATTTAAAAATACTTTTTTTTTTAAATGAGCATAAATTTAATTTTTAAATTTCTATTTAAATAAATACTAAAAATATTAGCAATTTCTTTGAACTTTAATACATGAAATATATATATATATATATATATATATCATATAAATTTAAGGAAATGTCAGCAATTTTATTTTTAAACGTTCCATGATTGTGAACTATCAAAGAACTTATTTATACGCTTTTTATTTCTAATTATTTCTTTAATTTAAAGATCAACACGAGAGAAATCTATTTCTTTGCATTTATTTATCGTCTAAAAATGGTTCAAAACTAAATAAGAAAATCCTTTTTTTTTTTTTTTTTTTTTTTTTTCATGGCACTTCGAAATGTTTAATATTCATAACGTAGAAAGAGAAACAAAAAAATTACGTTGTAGAAACTTCCAATAAATATGACATTTTTTATTCAAAAGTACTTGAAACATTAAAGCATTTTGAATGTTATATAATTTGAGCAATGTATAAAATATAGGTATCTGCATAAAAGAAAAGTTTTTGCCTTTATTTAGCGAAGCAGAATCCTAAAAAAGTATGTCATAATAATGTCATTTTTGTCACAGTATATTTAAACCTTTTAAAACAGATTGTCAGTCGTAAATTTTTTGTTTCCCTTTTTTAAATAGATACTACTTTTCGTAATAGTCACATACTTAACATTTATTTGTTATTTAGAACCATATATATTAAGCAGAAAATTCATTGATCTGTATTTACATAGATTGCATGTTCAGTAAAAATGGTAAAAATTGGCAGAATACTTCAATAAGTCACGCAATAATGCACTTTATCGAACTTATAGCGAATAAATATTATGTCTTATTAAAAAATGAAAGTATGTGATATAAATGTAAATATATTTTGTTTCTATCGTACTTTAAAAAATATATTGAAAGATTTGTAGTATTTCGTAAAACGTATTTCTAAAACGCTTTTACAAAATTCTGAAAAGCATAGTTTTTATCAAAGAGACAGATAAAGAGAGATAGAACTTAATTATTGAGAAATTATTATAGCATTACATTTTTTTAACGTATTTCAAATTCTATAAGATGCATTTTACCTTTTTGCTCGTTTTTTTCTTCTCAATTACTAGTTTCTATGTCTACCTTTCTATGTCCTACTTTGTAGTTATAATTCATTTTTATTTATTTTTGAATGAAAGAGCTACTTAAATTGGAATGTTAAAAATATCAATTCATTTTAAAAATATATGTGTAAACATATATTAAAAATATTCGGTACTTCTCTTGAAGAAAAAAGCAATTATTAGACACATTTAAGGAAGTATCAAATTCTTTTTGTTTTTTTAAAATTACATGACTTAATGTTATTTAAAATTACATCATAGAACATTTTTCTGTGTACTATGTATGTTGATTTAGTTCCATAAACTAAAGAGAACAGCATGCATGTGTTTTTTTTTTGTTTTTTTTGCTGCATTGCATTTATGCAAAGCAGCAAAACACAGCATGTATTTTTCTATTTCTTAGCATTTATACAACGCAGCAAAACAGCATGATTTTTTCTATTTCATTGCATTTATACAACCCAGCAAAACACATCATGATTTTTTCTAATTCTTTGCATTTATAAAACGCAGCAAAACAGCATGATTTTTTCTATTTCTTTGCATTTATAGAACGCAGCAAAACAGCATGATTTTTTCTATTTATTTGCATTTATACATAGCAGCAAAACGGTCCATAACAAAAAAAGAATGATTGTTTTTCATTTTTTTTTCATTTCTTTTTAGGTTCATTAAAAATAATATTTCTTGAAAGTCTGATATTTAACAAACACTGAGTGTATCATAATTGCCGAAATGTCAGTGAAGGCTCACTGTGGAGAAGCGAAAAGTTTTTGATTTCGGTCTGTTTGTTTTTCTGTTTGTCTGTCTGTCTGTTCCGCGATAACTGCCACAAAAATGATCCGATTAGGTTTATTTTTGATAGGTATGTTGGTGAGGTACACGGAATTAGCTGTGTAGTTTTTAGTTACATTTGGTTCATTCGTTCGAAAAATATAGAAAATTTCGTTTTAGGTCATAATGCTTTCCTATGGGAATGCAGACGATTTTTAAAAATTTCATTTTTAACTGAAATGAAAATCACATATTTGAATAATGGATTTTAACGTAAAATTGCTGATAATAAATTTTCAATATGGAGGTTTTAAATATATCCATTAGTTTTGAAAAGTTGCCGATACATTTATTAGAATTTAGAAATTAAATGTTTAAATTATTGGAGCATTTTTTTCATCTGGTCGGAAAATATAAAACAGTTTATTTTCATACTTTTTACAAATTTTAAAATTAATTTATTTTTATTTTGCTCTTTAATAAATTAGCTGTTTAGCAACCACATTTCAAAGAATATCAAATTAATAAAACTCAAGTAACTCGCACTATTTTGCTGCCATATTTTAATAGCAAAATAAATTATTTTCAGGAGTTTTTAGTATTTTATTGACAAAAATGAGAAATTATTTTGATACAAGTTAATTTTTTTATCTAAAAAATTAATGAATAAGGAGTTTATAAGAATTTCAGAATATCATTGCATAAACCGTGTTTAATTTAACGGTTCAAATTTCTGAAACCTCCGAAGTATTTTGTATGCCTATAAATATGTATGTAATACATAAAAAATAAATTGCGAATTGTAAAATGCTAAATAATATGCAAAGTGAGATTAAAAAGGAATGACTTTTAGAGCTGACGTTAAGGCTCCTGATCTGCAAATTTACAAGTTACATCTAGGATTTGGAAAAGTTACGCTTAAAAAATACTATTACGAATACACTATGAAGATCCATACCATCATATAAAGAATTACTTCAATTTATGTTAAGGCTTACAAGTGTCCAATATGTCACCACGCAAAAACTGTCTAGCCTGTTGATGATTCAATTTCTAAACTGTCGATACCACGAAAGAATTGTCTTGTCCGTTGGTGCTCCAATTTTTATATTTCATACGAACTTAAAGCACCAACGGACAAGACAATTTATGCGTGGTGTACATGTGTATAAGTTTAATTGCAAGCACTTGAGCATGGCAGTAACTTGATTTTAGAAATGACGTATGTCGCGCACCTAAGGTGCACAACCAGAACACTTGTAAACTACTCATATCACAACTTGAAGCCATTCTTTATATGGTGGTACGAAGCATTCTTATATATTCATAATAGATTTTCTTTAACAATAATCTTTCCAAATTCGGTGGGAGTTATGACGAACCCTATATTTATACGTTATACATATTAATATTCCAAAACATATTTTATCAGCAATTTTTAAAAAATGCATTTCAAAAATGCATTTACAAGAATGCATTTTAAAAATGCATTTACAAGAATGCATTTTAAAAATGCATTTACAAAAATGCATTTACAAAAAGGCGTTTCAAAAATGCACTTACAAAAATGCATTTTAAAAATGCATTTACAAAAATGCATTCTATGAATTTTTAAAAATGAATTATAAAAAGGCATTATTACATACCTGATCTCCGTTCATGTATGTGAAGAATAAATTTTGAAATCGATTTTTTGCTCATTTTATTGATATGCTAGAATCATAGAAAATTATGTACACATATGTGTTTCCGATGACAATGCAACATTTAGTATATTTAGATCTTAAACCTTTGTGACTCAACAACACCGATTTGAAAAATATTTACTCATATGTTAGACTACAACATTTTAATCATGTAAAATATATAACATAAAAATAAGAAATTGTTGACTAAAAGGTATTTTTATTCACAACTGCAATTAAAAGAAAATTACACACTTCTCATAAATATTGTCAATTTTTAATACAAAGTTATGAAGTATAAGAAATTACCATTCTATAAAATCTATTTTTGTGCGGCTCCAGCCCTTTAAATTTTACAAAATTTACGAAGTTCATTTTAGCAATAACGAGTCAAAACTGCTCGCATGATAAATAAAAATTTGGCATGAAAAATTAACTCAGTATCGCCAACTTTTGAGAATTCTATTTGCAAATTATGTTAACTGCTGTGTTGGGAGATAGGAGGAATAAATAAAATCGTTTTTAAGCCCACTGTATAAGTAACATTGACTTTTGGGTATGATGCGGATATACAATGCGGTAATGCAAAGGGGGATTAATTATAAATTAATAAATTACATGAAATACATTTTTCCGCTAACCGGCCGCAGATTATAATCGCCAAATATTCATCAGGGTTCGAACTGTGTACGAGTTACGAAAACAATGGCGCTAAATTATGCGCTAAACCGCGATCGCTAAAATAGGCCAACTATGAAACATTTTAAACACTAAATAGTAGAAAATAAAATGCAAATAAAAATATATATATATTGCATTTTCTTCTGGAAATACGTTTTTATCTATCAATAATTTAAATTAATTAAATTAAGATTATAAGTTGTCTTAGAAATCCTATATACACACTTCTTTGAATAATACTTCTTTTTACTTGCCTGTTGCCATTAAAAAAAAGAAACAGAGCAAATACTATATATATATATATATATATATATATATATATATATTAATAAATTTCACTAGTTCACACTACATTTCATGCTTTCTTTCAAGCTTAATTAACAAAGTATTGAATTTTCCATAATCGAAGTGCATGCCAGATTAACGTATTGTAACGGTCATTTTTTGGAATAAAATAAATTGAAGTTATGAAATTAGGCATGATTTTTAAGATGATTTTATGCTTACACTGTAAAAAGAAACAAATGTCTCTTAATCTACGAAAATATAATGTAACCACGAACTAAAATACACAATTACCTAATCCAAATTACCCACGATTCCGAAAAGCGTTCATTATCTTTAGAAACCTCAAAAGCCAATATACTTTCGGTATTTAAACAAACTTTTGTACAAAACAAAGTTTATTTTGTTGTCACAGATTTTCGAAACAGTTTCCGAGTAATTTTACTTACCCATCATACGTAGTATAGGGTAAGTCTTGTAATCGTTTTGAAAATCGAAAAATTTTTTTTGACGGATTTACACGTTTCAGACACTGGAGATTCCGAAAAACATATTTTTAGAAAAAAAAAATGCCGTCCGTCTGTGTGTCTGTGTGTCTGTAAACGCTCTATCTCCCGAAAACATTGAGATAGAGATTTGCAATTTGGTATGTACTTAGTATGTAATAATGGGAAGAAGCCTATTTAATTTCAATACCCTCGATTAACCGGAACTATTTTTTCGGACTCTCGAAATATTCGTTCGGATGAAAGGTATATAAAAATTTTCGAAATTGTTTATTTTAAAAAATTAATATAAAAGACAATAAAAAAACATAAATTTTTCATAAAGCATTAAGTCGATCGGATAATTAGTTGCCGAGATATTTGGAATCCTATTTTCCACATTCTCCGATTTTTCATGACCCTGTATTTCGTCCAAATTTCACTTCAAAGATATATTTTAATTGGAAATTTGACACTTAATCAGATGCAATAAACCGCTAGTTAATAGGATTATTATTATTTTTGGGGTTATAAGATGTTTCTTTCAAGCAATTCAGTAATCGAGCCTTTAAAGTTTATGACGTCATCAAGCCACGATTTTATTTGAATTGCAATGCATTTTATAAGTAGTTTACACATTTTTATTTTAATATTTTACATTATGCATATCCATGATGGGTAAGTATTACGGTGCCCCCCCCCCCCCCCAACGACTAGTTTATATTGTGTTAATGAGTTTTTTCATACCGGATTATCGATTCATAGGATGCTATTGATTCTCAAGCAAACATTGTCAGGTGCGTAGCAGAATTTATACACACAAAAATAAGTTGTTAGCAACCGAAAAATATATATTTTGGGTTGTGAAAACGGATTAATATAGTATAAAAACTACTCGGAAACGTTTCAGAAAATCAATGGCTGCAAAAGAAAATTTGTTTTTGTGAATGCTTCTTTAAATCTCAAAAGTATTTGAGTTTCCTAAAGATAACAAATGCTTCTCGGATTTGTGGATAACTTGGAAGCGGTTATTGCATATTTTTGTTTCTGGTTATATTATATTTTCTTAGCATAAGACACATTTGTCTTTTTTTCACAGTGTTGAGAGATATATAATAACTCATTTTGAAATCTATTCTAATATTATAAAAGAATAAAGATTGTTTGTTTATTGTTTGTTTGTTTGTAGGGGGTAATCTCTGGAACTACGGAAGTGATTTCAAAAGTGATGGTGGCAAATTGATGGTCCCAATCCCTGCTCCAACATAGGCTACATTTTATGTCGGTGCCATTACCCCCAAGGGGGGTGCAGGATTGGAAAACGTTCTAAAATTTCGATTTTTTTTTTTTATACTGAAGGAGTTAGAAACATCAAATTTAGCATGGTAGTAAATGCTCTCTAAGATGTAAATGCTCTCTAAGAACAAATTCTAAAAAAAATCGAACTTTAAAAGGGTGAGATAAGCGAAAAGCGTTCTAAAAACATTCTAAATTACAATTTCTATGGAATCTCTGGAACTACAGAACCGTTTTCAAAAGTGATGATGGCAAATTGATGCTGACAGTCCCTGCTGTAACATAGATTATATTTTATGTCGGTACCACTACCCCCAGGGGAGTGCAGGAGCGAAAAATGTTCTACAATTTCGATTTTTTTATACTGAAGGCATTAGAAACATGAAATTTGGCATGGTAGTTACTTATCAGATGTAAATGTTCTCTAAGAACAAATTCTAAAAAAAAATTGAAATTTTAAACTGTGAGATGAGCGAAAAGCGTTCTAAAACATTCTAAATTACAATTTCTATGGAATCTCTGGAACTACAGAACCATTTTCAAAAGTGATGGTGGAAAATTGATGGTAACAGTCCCTGCTGTAACAGCTATATTTTATATCGGTGACACCACCACAAAGGGGGGGAGGGGGCTGAAAAAGCGAAAAACGTTCTAAAATTTCGATTTTTTTTCGACATTTGTGTGGCTTAATTAGTAATTTCTGAATTACTGTGGCATTAATGTGGCATTAATGTGGCATTAATTAGTAAAATTTCCTTTAATGAAAATAGGCCAACGAATACCACTTGGCATTTTTCAAGAATTACGCGAGCAAAACCGGGGGTTTTGAACGCGCAAAACCGGGGGTTTTGCTAGTATGCATATATTTAAGCTTTGTAGTTCTTATTAAATTGATTGAAATATAAGTAAAAACATTTTAAATTTGCGTATTTCATAATTTAGTTTTTCTAAATCTAAAACAAACTGTCATTGTACGGGTGTATCCTAAAGGATTAAGATACCAGATATTTTTTTTGTGTAAAAATGATATCTTTAGCAATAATGTTTTTGATTTTTCACTAATAATTTTTTGGATTACAGATCAGGGTTGAATATTTTTTTTAATTTGACGATTTACATTTTTAACACTTTCCAACCTAGTTGAAAAGTGTTTATGACTTCGGTTTGTCTGCCGTATGGCTGTCTGCCGTCTGGCCGTCTGCCGTTTGCCGTCTGTTCGTGCTTTAACTCCCGTAAATATGCTCGGATTGCTCTACAATTTTTATATGTTATTGTCGTTATCTATAGCATGTGCCCTATTTCAACTGAAGTGTGTAGCACTTATAGTTTTTTTTACAAGGATACTCAAAAGAATTCCGTTGCATTACGGTGTATAGGGAAAAATCATTTTCGGTTTATTTTAATGATGTTACACATTTTCAAATACATTGTAATCGATATATATCACTAAGGTGCATTACAAGAAGCTTAATATATGAAATGTTTCAGCTTATTAAACAATAATGTTTTGTAAAATTATTTTGGAAGCGTTTGAAAGGCTTTACATAATCTATGCTTGACGCATGATTTTTCGTTCTTGTTCATTTTTGAATTGCCAAATTTCCCTTAAGTAAAATGCCGCAGTGAACTGTGCCCGATTTAGAAATCATATCGTTAAGGAAGCAGTTATCGTAAAAAAGTTTATTTTTCTATTTAATTTTATTTAAACATATCTTTTACAGATATATTTACATCAGAGACAGATTTTGCAAGAATAGGATATTTTTATTCTTTATATATTTGCAAAGTTTAAAGGTTTAGAAACTTTGTCATTCGAAATATCCCAATTCATGAAAATTATTACTTCATTTTTACCATTCAAATCATGAAACGTTTTGTAAAGCCCTAATTTAAATATATTGATATTGATAAATATGTGTAAATCGAAAAATGTTGAATACGTGCGTAAAAACGGAAATGAGTATATTTAACCATCAATAGTTGTAAAATGTATCTGAGAAGTGATTTTGTGTTCAAATGCGTATGTTGCATATAAAATATGCTAACATTGTGTATGCATATTTTTGTGTTTTGTTTTCGAGATTTAAAGAAACATTTCTGAAAACAAGGTTTATTTTAGTGCTCCCTATTAAACGTTTATACGTTTATACGTATAATATGTATTATACGGGGTACACATTTTGGATACGTATGATACGGCCAAAGCGGTCATACGTATTATACGAAACAGTATATACGGTACAGCGTATAAATATATCTTACCTCAGTTGTTAAACGTATAAACGTTTAAACAGTTTTGATTCATTGTATGAAAAAAAGATGATTTTTCTCTTGCTGGTGTGCGGATCAGAGACATTGAGGAACACCCGCTATAATCTTGCATTCAATATGTCATATAGCAACCATAATGGCAAATTTAAGAATTATAAAACAATTTAAGTTGCTCTTTACCCCTTAATTTAGAAGTAACATAAATTAGAAGTAACATAAATTAATTAAAATATTTATAGGGAAAAATAACAAGAACCTATGTATGAAAGATATTATGCAGATTGCTACGGCTATGCCACTGATTTCCAGCTTGTTCTCCGTTCAGTGACGTAAGATTGATGACGTCCTTCGTATTAAAAGTAAATACGTATGTTTGAAATATACGTATACTTGAATTATACGTTTAACCGGTATACGCTTATACGTATCCAGATACGTTTAAACGTATAATTTTATGTATTCGTATTTCAAACCGGTGTATTATAAGTATATGCGTATATCGGTTAAACGTATAACTGAAATACGTATCGCGTCGGGAGCACTAGTTTATTTTGGCAACGACAGAAACGACTTTTTAAGTAGTCGGTTTTTAGGATACTGTCAATGCTCAATTTAAAATTTTCTGTTGCCTAACTTAATTTATACATGCAAGAGTAACAAAATAATATTAATTTTAATATTTATGTTAATGCTTTTAATTTATCATGCCTATCTATAAAACAGGTTTGTACAACATTAAACATATACTTGAGAATTGTTAGCATCCGAAAAAACTCATATTTGAGGTTGATAAAACTGATTTATACAGTATAAAAAGTATTTCCAAACGTTTCCGAAAATCAGTGGTAGCAGAAGAATAATTGCGTCTTTAAATCTTTAAAATATATTGTTTTTCTTCTGTGGGTTTTTTAAGACAAAGAACACTTTTCGGAATCATGGATGACTTGGAAGATATTATGTTTTTTCGTTTGATGTTGTATTATATTATCTTAGATTAAGAAACACTTGTATTTTTCTACAATGTAAAGAAACGCCCGACATCAAACTTTAATTTCACCAGAGAACTATTTCAATAGATGCTATGGTTTGTTACAATATTTTTAAACAATTCAATCCATTTTAGAGCACAGTATATGAAATAATTTCAAAATAAACTCCGAAAAATCTAAAGAAATGAAATAAAATATAAAAATTTAATAAGTTACAACAGCACTTATCAATTTAGATCATACGCTTTCTTTGATTCTTGTTAACCACTCTTTCAAAACTTTAAACATATTATGCAAATATTTAAAATTTCCAGATTTGTTGGTTAAAAGCAATTTTTCGTAAGTAGTAAAAATCAAATATCCAATTTCCGTTCGTTATTTAAAATACCGAATATCGAATTTTCCAAACTCTTTATAAGGAAAATTTTATCTTCAGTTTTATATGATTTATTTAAATGAGTCTAAAGAATCTAAAAAATACGTTTAATAATATACATTTATTTAATTTTTTATTGTTATTTGTTGAATGGCAGTTTCTGGTTTTTCTTAAACTTTTAAAGCAAAATGTTTGCCTCGTATATTAAAAGTGTGTTTAAACATGTATATTTTTGAATGGAACATATTTTATAAGACAGTGTTAAGGAAATAAGTAAAACATTACCTTTCTGAAAATGAATAAGAAAAATAAATTAAACTGAAGGGGTTGATTCTTAATCTGCATTTTCTACGATATTCAAGTTTTATATCATAAATCGTAAAATCGTAAAGGAAATTCGTGTTGAAATGAGATTTTCTTAATTATCAATTACAATAATACTAACTCTATTTAAAGATCTCTACACATGTATCGTCTACAAAGAAATGTTTAAATTGAATTAGTAAACGTTTAGATTATTTACTCATTTAAATAGTGGTTATAATTAAATTTATAGTTTTCAGGGAAAACATTTTTATTTTAATTGATGCACATGAAAATTTATACGTGTGCTTTGAGATCTAGAAGAAGAGAGAACCAGGGACAAAAATAATTCAAAATTTCACCGCATGCAAATATCGCGCTGCTTTACAATACAGTGAAAAATTTTCGAAAATTTATTTCGTGAAACTATATTGAAATGAAAAGTTTAGTATTAAGTTGTCGATCAATTGTTAAAATCTCCTTTTCTGCATAAATTCATGCTGTAACAGATATGGGCAAATGTGAGCAAACAAATTCTTTTATTACAGAAAAAAGCCCAATAACAGTATAAAAAAACGCGTGAATTCCTATATTTTATTTATTCAAATTTATATTTACTTATTGATATCATAATCAGAACAATCAAAATAATAGAATAACAATAAAATGTTTAAAAACTGACATGATACAGAAATAAAATCAAAAACCTTCTTAACACCATAAAAATAGGAAATTCCTACTTCTTATTTTTATTGTATTATTAAGAAGTATTTTTTTTGTCTTTATTTAATAATATAATGCTTATATATACATTAAACTATGACATTAAAATATAAATCTATTCAAGAATGTTCACTCATTATTATCAATATTTATCGAAACTAACCTCTTATAAAACAAAAATCCAGACTGAAATTTCCCTAATAAATTATCGTATATCTCTTATAGAAAGTATCGTTATGGAACTATTGTTGTTTATGCCAGTAAATATGATCCAGTATAATATGTGTTGTTGTTGTTGTTGTTTCTAATCCCAGATGGTTTAGCTATGCTAAACCATCTCCACAAAACCAAAGACTTCCAGAAAATCATGAAAGAGCGCTGGATTTTCCAAGATTTCACAGCGGGTAAAATTTAGGCATTTGATAATATGCAGAGGAGAGGCCTGGACTCCCGGGCACCGATGACACGAAGAAAATGTTTTCTGGCCCTGATGGAAAGATAGTCCTCTTAAGTGACCACTCATAAAGCGTGAGAGTGCCGTCTGTTGTTTCCTACAAAGATTAAGTTGGAGAGACCATCCTGGTGTTTTAATAAAGTACCATGGTCGAATAGGAGGTATTCTCCAAAGTGAATTTAATTCTTGTTTCTTAATCGAAGCTATTTCACTATAGGTTAATATTCTGTCTTCCTGGTGATCTTCAGCTGAGGCAGACTTGGCCAAGCCATCGGCCATTTCGTTTCCTCTCAGCCCAACATGTGACGGGATCCACTGAAAGTGGATGGGATGTCTTGCACATAAGCAATTCAATAGTTCCAGGATGTTCAGACTCGTTCTGTCCCCCACATTTGTCCAATTAATAAGATGCTGTATAGAGGCACGACTATCAGTTAAAATCCAGATGTCCTTGTACTCAAGTCCTGGTGTCAAATCAATAAAACAAAGGCCTTTATAAATAGCCGAAAGCTCAGATGTGAACACCACTGCCAGAAATACCTCCCAAACCCCTACTGCCATCTGTAAACATTTTCAGGGCCGAAGGTGGAATGCAATGAATAGTTTCCAGTCCCATTTGTCTAGTAAATGCCGGGTTCTCTCAAGTTTTTTGCACACGTTGGTTAAAAACATTTGTAATTTATAACTGTATTATGAGCGTGATTTAAGATACAGGGTGATTATAATTAAAGTTGCACTTTCAAAAGACAGTAACAAAAGTGGTCAGAATGACCTATTATTTCATCTGAGTATACGTGAAGGAATGGGAACTTGTTTTGCGAAAGAAAAAAAAGTTCATAAGTGGACCAACAGACGGCGCTGCACTCGTCATAAGATGCTAATTAAAAGACGTGACTTTCGCACCGCACATAACAATTGTGATAAAAAGGCGGGGAACATGCAGTCCCTGTTATTCTGCGTCTGAGAAGATAGCCATGACTCTATCATTTAAGGATCGGGCTTTGCTTGAGAAGTTTTTTTACAAGAACGGCGACTGTGTGGCATGGGCATTGAAAACATTCCGGACATTAAAGGGAAAAAGAAGTTGCTCTGGCCACATAATTGCATTCTGTCTGAAGAAGATGACTAATAAATTCGAAGAGACAGGTTCATTTGACGTGAAATGTGGCACAGGGAGGAAAGCAATTGCTTTGACGTCAGTGAATGATGTGGCTACAATATTCCAGGAAGCTTCAAGCAGTGCTTTGGGAACGTGCAGTGCACGGGGAATTTCCTGAACATAAGACATTTCTGTCAGCACGGTTCGTAATTTTTTTACGAAATATCCGGCAATGCTATCCATACAAAATTATGCATGTTCAGGAGTTGCTTCCTGCTGATCTGCAAAAGCAATAGGCTTTCACTCTGGAATTTGTTGCTCGAATGTATGTGGACAATGCATGGCCATGAAACATTTTGTAGACAGGCGAAGAACATTTTCAGATCAAACGTTCTGTCAATACTCAAAATGTAGAATATGGGCAAGTGAGAATAAGTTCCAAATGCAACCATTGCCTCTTCATTCAGAAAAGGTCAGTCACTGTGTGGTGTGGGTTTACGTCAGCATTTATCGTCGACCCTTTTTTTTAGGAGGTTGATTCTTCGGGTCCTGTTACCTGTACAGTCAATGGGACATGTTATGTATCTATTTTACGCAACCAGCTCATTCCAGCACTACAACAGCGCGGAAGTGTTGATAGAGCAATTTTTATGCAAGATGACGCTCCTCTGTACATTGCAACATCAGTGAAGCAGTTGTTGAATCTGCATTTTGGAAATGACAGAATTATCAGTCGCCATTTCCCAACAGCCTGGCAGCCACGATCAACTGACCTGAACCTTTGCGGCTTCTGGTTGCGAGGTTACATAAAACATGCTGTGCACTGGGGTACAATTGCGAATTTCGATGAACTGAAAACACGCATTACGCAATAAATTCACAATATCACCTCTGAAACACTCTGATCTGTTGTGGAACATAGCGTTTTGCGATTTCAACAGTAGGAGAAAACGGTGAAAGGAAATAGTCAAAATAGTTTTGTTTTCTTTCGCAAAAGAAATTCACGTTGTTTTACGCATATTCAGATGAAATATCAGGTTATTCTGACCAGTGGTTCTCATTTTCCTTTAATTACAATCATTAGTTGGAATACATTTTACGTCTTTTTAAATAAATAATTCAACGAAAAATAAATAATAAAAACACAAGTAAAATATGAATTTAAAATTTTATATTTTTCTTAGAAAATATATTATTAACCGACCAGTATCCAAATTTGACACTATAAATAATGAGATACACTAAATTAAAATTAACTTTAAATAGCATTTTAAGCATTCTCATTAACCTTACTCTTGACTGTACAATCAAAATTTAAATAAAGTATAGAGATGATTACTTTCCTACTCATCCATGCACTTTTATTTATTACATAATCATCAAAAGTAACTGAACTGTAATATTAAATGACAATAATATGTATGATATTGGGGATTAATGGAAATATTTCATGTGTGAAAATTGATTTCTTAAATCCTTCTACAATGTATTGTGGTACAAAATATTTTTGTGATAGAATCATTTATTTGGCACAAATTCAAAAAGATACAATTAAGTGTTAAGGGTTATTTAAAGAGAGCTATTAATAACACTCAAATAACTGCATTCGATATTTGATAAATTGTAAATAATAATACTTTGTGCTTAAATTTGCAGAAATACAAAATTTAAATGTTTATTTTTGTTTAATATTCCCAATGAGTAAAATGTGCACCATACAATAAAAATGTCATAAAAAGGCGTACAGATATGCTTAAACAATTTTTGTAAGGGGTTAATTTAACTTTTCCTTATATTTAACAACAATGATTCGGTCAGTTACATCATACGTATTTCTGGACTTATATCGAAATATGCAGAGTCATGTTTGGACGCGAAAGCTGGCCATTTACAGTATAATATTTAACACAAAGCAAAATAAGTGCATTGAACATTTCGGTATAGTATCTTTATTGGTGTTAATGTTATTATCGAAAACTTGCGTGTAGCTTGTAGAAAAAACCAAGTATGTAAAATGGAGTAAGTGATGCCGCAATTAAGAAACACCCTGTATATATATTCGGGTTAGGGTATCGGATACTTGTTAAAAAAATACCACAACTCAAAAAATATTATTTTTGAGATATCGTTATGTGTGAATCATTAATATACTGTCGCAATTTTCATTAAAATTCCAATTAAATATCTTTAAAAATAATCAGTGTGAAGCAATTTTCTCATTTTTTCCTTATATCTTTTTACAAACCTATTATTTACTAATCTTCAAATAAAATAACATAATGTCGTGTATATAATACTAAGAAAGCTTTCTTTGATTTTATACGTTTGGAATAGTATGAATTAATCCATGCTCCATTAGAAATAAAAGCTATTTGATGTCATGCTTGATAACGTTTTTTCTTTTGCAAAAAAAATCATTTTTCAGTTGTTTTATTTTTAATCTGAGCGCGGGGTATTTGCTAATCCAAAACAAAAATTGATTTTTCAAAGCAAAAACATTTTATTGTGCTTTAAGAAATAAATTACTTTTCCTATTTGCTCCTAATTTTTTAAGCTGTAATGTAAAAAAAAAACAATTATTATTATTTGTTTAAATAAACAGGGATGAGACTTCTCCGCTTTTTTGCATACCAGTATAATCTTAGAGAAAACGTTGTTCTCTTAAATCGCAGAATGTTCCGATTAAATCAAAAAATATTTTCTGTAATATTATACTGGTGTGCAAAAAAGCGGAGAAATCTCATCCCTGTATAAAGTTAATTCACTGTTAATGTTTTCCAAAATAAAATTAGAAAAATAAAGAATTATCGATAAATTATTATGCACTTGGCTTCTTCAATTTATCCGGAAAATATGTGCTGAGCATAATGAAAAATCGGGATATTTATTCTATAAATAATGCTTTTATTTCTCACTTCGAGCTTTTCGGAATTTGTAGAGTTCTTAACTTTCTTTAGAAAAGTTTTTTCATTTTTAAAATACCTGTAGATCCAACTTGGATTTCCCGGGTTACAAAACATAAATTAAAACCCTTTTTAATTGAAATCTCTAATATATATATATATATATATTTTACATGTAATGCAATTTTTTTAGATTACCCGCAAATAACACAAAAAGCATTTTTATGTAAAATTTACTTGTAATCAAATTTATTTGTATTCAAATAAGGGATTTAAATTTTATTAAAATTGATAATTTCGTATTTATTGCAAGCCAGGAATTAATAGACAACTAAATCGGCAAGGATCGCTACTTACAGTAACCTTTCTTATTCTGATAATTTCAGTCGTTTAAATTCGTAGTTCGATTACGCGCCTATTGAATTTATGTTTATGTGTTTTGTGTATATGTATTTTTATTTATTTATGTATTTATTGATGAAGTTTTAATTTCGTTAAAGGATGTGACCCTTCAACAAATGCTAAACTATTCACAAAGTTTAAGTGAAAAAAAGGTTAATGTTTCGTAATCAAGGCTGGAGACGTTAAAAATAGATTTTCTTTTAAATGATAGGATCCATCTACTCTTTCGATCCGTATTTTTGGATCATAAAGTAGAAATTTTGAATTGTAATGCAAAAAGAAAACAAAACTTGTAGTTACACTAAAATACTTTTAAATAATTTCGTGACTTTTATCGGCAGTTTAATTTTAGTTTATTCTTTGGATTATTATTTTAATGATAAATGGAACAGCTGAAAATTTACGCCGTTTAAATCTTTTAATTTTATAAACACAAGTATGCGGTAATAAAATTGAAAATTTATATATCACAAAAAGAATGCGTCTCATTTGTAAAGACCTGTAAAAAACTACAAATTTTACACCACATATTTTTAACAGAGAAAATGCCATCATATGCCTCTGTTACAGATACAAATGTCGTAGAGTTTTAAATAACATAATGTCGTAATAACATAAAGCATTTTATGTAATAACTACCCTTGGACGGTAATATATGGAAATCTTTTTAAGAATTGTTTTGTGCGCCCCTCTAAAATAACTATATATTCCTCTGTTACAGATACAAATATCATAGAGTTTTAAATAATATAAAGCATTTTATGTAATAACTACTCTTGGACGGTAATACATGGGAATCTTTTTAAGAACTGTTTTGTGCTCCCCTTTAAAATAACTACATATGCCTCTGTTACAGATACAAATATCATACAGTTTTAAATAATATAACGTCGAATAACATAAAGCAATTTATGTAATAAAAACCCTTGGACGGTAATATACGGGAATTGTTTTAAGAATTGTTTTGTGCGTCCCTCTAAAATAACTACATATGCCTCTGTTACAGATACAAATATCATAGAGTTTTAAATAGTATAACGTCGTAATAACATTTTATGTAATAAAAACCCTTGGACGGTAATATACGGGAATTGTTTTAAGAATTGTTTTCTGCGCCCCTCTAAAATAACTACATATGCCTCTGTTACATATACAAATATCGTAGAGTTTTAAATAACATAATGTCGTAATAACATAAAGCATTTTATGTAATAACTACCCTTGGGCGGTGATATATGGAAATCTTTTTAAGAATTGTTTTCTGCGCCCCTCTAAAATAACTATATATGCCTCTGTTACAGATACAAATATCATAGAGTTTTAAATAATATAAAGCATTTTATGTAATAACTACTCTTGGACGGTAATACATGGGAATCTTTTTAAGAACGGTTTTGTGTTCCCCTCTAAAATAACTACATATGCCTCTGTTACAGATACAAATATCACAGAGTTTTAAATAATATAACGTCGTAATAACATAAAGCATTTTATGTAATAAAAACCCTTGGACGGTAATATAGGGGAATTGTTTTAAGAATTGTTTTGTGCGCCCCTCTAAAATAACTACATATGCCTCTGTTACAGATACAAATATCATAGAGTTTTAAATAATATAAAGCATTTTATGTAATAACTACTCTTGGACGGTATAATACACGGGAATCTTTTTAAGAACTGTTTTGTGTTCCCCTCTAAAATAACTACATATGCCTCTGTTACAGATACAAATATCATAGAGTTTTAAATAACATAATGTCGTAATAACACTAAACACTTTTTTTAATCTACATATCATGTACTGTATTTTAAAAGACATACATTTGTTCCATAAAAGAAAGAGTTAGACTTAAAAAATACATTTTACCATTTTGGTACAGTCAGAAACATCATTACAATTGCCTGTCTAATTATCAGATATTTTGCTTTTCCGAACTAGTGCCGGTCCCGACAGGTTCGGATAATCAGCGCTCAACTGCACACTTAAAATTAAATCTCTTCTTTCTCATAACATACTTCCCTTTTAATATTTTCCAACACAGTTGAAAAGTGTTTATAAAATCAGTTTGCCTGTCCGTCTATATGTATGCCCATGCTCTAACTCGCGTAAATATAACCGTATTGCCATGTTGTGGATACCGAGGTTTATCATGGTATTTTCAGTATTGAAAATAAAGTGTGTAGCATAATTGTTTGCAGTGTATTTTAATGATGTTACGCTATTTCAAACATACTAAAAATGATATACGTCACTGAGATGCACTATAAGACGCTTACTATAGAAGATGGTGTGCATTTAAGATGTACAATTACTGTTCATTTACAGAAACACATAAAATAATTCGTTAACAGTATTGTCAATGGGCAATAATTGCGGAAAAAGTTTTCAATTGTAGTATGCATTTTTAAATGTAACTAATTTTTTGTACATTACTCGGTGTGTGTAAATTTTAAAGATCATATACAGGGCTGCACAAAATAATTCGAGTACATTTACGCTTATTGGCGGAAGTTGCTGCAGAGGTATATTCAAGTGTGTTATGTGTTAACGAACTGAGCTAAATGTGTGCATACTATGTAATATACATACACATGTATAGATCACATACAGGGCTGCTAAAATAATTCGTATATTTTTCCGACTGTATATGGTAGTTGCTGAAATTGGGGTTTCAAATGTACTATCAGTTTTTCAACTCTGGGTTTGCAAGATTGGATGATTTAATTTCATTCGTTTACTTAGACATCATATTTCACCTCATTAATGCAGCCATGGAAAAACAATGGACAAGCCAAAAGTCTCCAAATGTAGCAGCCGCTTGGCTAGAAATTTATGCAAATATTTGTATGATAAAAATGCTTGAAACGGAACATTTCCAAACAAACTTTAATTTGAAAATTTGGAAAATCATTAAAAGGCATGAATTAAAAATATTTTAATAGCTTTCTACTCGGAAAAAATTTTAAGGACACGAATTTCTTTTGAAAACGCAAACAAAATTTTGCTTATTGGTAATATCATACGATTGTTTAAAGTAGCCTAAAACTGTTGCGCAGTAAGATTGTTCAGTTTCTCTCGTTATTCATCATGCCAAAGAGCACACAACTGTCTGAATTTGAAAAGGAGAAAGTATTTCTTACAGAAATTGTGGAATGAGTGGACGTGAAATTGCAAGGAATATAAACAGATCAAAAACAGTATAATTTTTCGAGGAATCCAAAAGGTTATGGCAAGAAGAAGCATACAGGTAGGACTGCTTCTCTGACTATGCGCCAGAAACGTGGAAATGTGCGTCGAGCTCGCTTAAAATAACAGAGTTCTACTCAAATTAAAACAGAAATGAATTACCATGCGTTACCCGAACAGTGCGTAATGTTCTGCAAAATAATCCCAATGTTAGATATGCTAAACAACGGTCACGTCCACCACTTACAAAACTGCATAAGAAACTCAGATTGGAATTTGCTAAGAAGCACGTTTCTATTGGATCTCGATGGAAAGATTTCGGTATTTTCGGATAAAAAATAATTTAATGTGGACAGACCAGATAGTTTTCGCCATTATTGGTATAGCTTGCGAAAAGAAAATATTTTTTTTTTTTCCAAATGCCAACTTGTAGGAGGCTCTGTGATGGTGTGGGCAGGTTTTGCAGCCAATGGAACAACGCAAATCGTGTCCATTCGAAGTCGCATGAATTCAGAATCATATGGGGATATGCTAGCTGAAAAAGGTATTGCCTGAAGCATCACTTATCAAGGGTGTGATTATTTGTTTCAACAAGAAAATGCAAGATGCCATGTGTCTCGTATATAACGTTGATGGTTCAAGGGCAATTCTGTCCAACTTTTGGATTGGCCGCCAAGAAGCTCTGATTTAAACCCCACAGAGAATATGTGGGCCATTTTAGCTAGATAGGTATATATGCATGGCACACAATATGCAAATAAAGACGATTTGACATCATTCAAAGAATTAGCTTGGAAAAACATTTCTAAACAAACTTTAACTGGACTTTCTTAGTCAATGACTGCACGATTAATAAAGGTCATTGAAAAAAAATGTTTTTGTAAAATATTAATTTATTTCCAGACTATTTCATTATGTATTTATAATTTTTTCCATGTTTCACGTCATATATTTCTATTAATATGTGATTTATAATATTTATTGTAGTAATTTAATTTCATATTTATAGGTTCCTAATGTTTCCTAATTACGAGTAGTAAATTATGTTTGATTTTGTTTTCAGTTAATGATTACTTTAATACATATTACTCATTTTTCAACTTGTCCTTATAATTTTTTCCATGGCTGTATGTGAAGTTTCCTACGGTATTATGAATGTGTTGGAAAGTTTTGCACAATTTTTGACGCATGATGTTTCTTTCCCATTTATAAATGAATATTGTTTATCAGTGAAAAACAGATATTATTTTTTACACTCGTCTGTAATTGCTAAATTAGATAATACCTCTATATTACCTCGATACATCAAGCAGGGCGGTCGCTCTGCCAAGCCAAGCTTTTAAAAAAAACGCCACACAAACAACGCCAAGAACTGAATTAGACCGTTACTGCTTATTTACAGGAATCAACTTCGCAATGTTAAATCGACAAAACATGCCAGATTAAAATATCAGATATCAAATAAACCAAGCGTCGCAGAAAAAAAAAACGAAAACTAGAAGAATCTAATGAAGAATTTCTTCAATTTAAGACCAAACTCATCTTCATAAGTGATTTATAAACAGAGATATAGATTTTTTTTAAAAACGTCGAGATACTTAAAATGATCACTTTTTTCTTCGTCAAACTTTTTTTTCAAACAACCTACAGACCTTAATATTCGGCAGAATAAAAAAAGGATTGCATTTTTGGACAAGTAATTACGTAATCTATGTGCTTTTATAAAATTCAGTGTAAAAAAATATTATTTTCTATCCTTAATTAGCAAAAAACTGTTAATTAACTTGGCGATTAAAAAAATATGCCGAAACAGAGATAAAACATGCCAACGACCATGTACCATCTCTATAATGAAACCGTAAGTCATGTGACTGTCATCAACAGTTCCAGGATGCCCGTATCGCTTTCTCATATGCCAGGCGGCCATTTTTATTCAAAATTATTTTTTCGAATAAAACTTCATAAATGTGACATTTTTAGAAAGATCGTTCAAAATAAATTAATATTTGAGAGATGACTTACGTTCAATTAGGTATATATTCTGCAATAACTTCAGTTCAAATTAGCTTCGCAGTTCAAATTCTCTATCCATGAAAGTAAACAAACAAAAAAAAAGATTCATTCGTCGTGAAGTTTTAAAATATTAAACCATTAAACCATGGAGATAATCGTTCGTAAAATAAGTTTTCCATGAATGATTTTTTGGAGCGCTGCCTGGTGTCAAAAAAGTAATTTGCACCAGGACCTGTAAGACCATCAAAGTTTACCATAATTCTGCTTGATGAAGTGCTTTACAACTCAACTTCCTTCGGAATCTTTTCTTGACAAAGTTGAATGTAAACAAATACAAGTCATGTAATAATATTTAATGAATCAAATTTCGAAACGAATTGTCAGTTAATTTGATATTTATGTATTATACGTGGCAGGAAGCGAGATCACCTAAAATGATTGTTAATTGCCAATCATATTTACCATTGTTAATGACCAATCGCGTTCCAAATAGTAATTTAATATACATTTATAAAATACATAACATCATTAAGTACTTTTATGTTATTTGGGTGCAAATCTCGCCAATATCATTTTTAAAATCGCCAATACCAGCTTTTATTCTTCACGTGTTCAAATTAGAAACGATGCTTTGATTCTGAAATCAAATGTTTTGATTTATGATATTATTTTTTGGTACTTTTCCTTTATACGGACACCATTGTCGCCAAACATACATTTACATACATTTACATACATTATGCATTAGCATACATTTTGGCATGGTGTCCGTATAACGGAAAAAGTACCTATTTTTTATTTATCTATTTTCTATTTTGAATGAAAAATGTGAACGGCATGCATTTTAAATTGGAAAAGCTGTCACAGACGCTCCGGTGTTGGCGCGATTTTTGTTTTGCGCCATCTTGGCGAGAAAATCCCATTTTCAGACACCTGTTAGAGATTGCTAAAACAGCATGTTACTTTTATTTTATTATGAAATAAGTCATTTTATATTTAAAAAAAAACACAATTTTATTTAAAAACACACACAATCATTAATTTGTTATAAAACACACAATATTCAATTTATTATAAAGCATGCGGAATCTGCTCTACCAGGTTGCCATACGAAGCAAAATCTAGCCTAAAACGCCAGGTTGGCCAGGCATAAAATCGCCATTTTGGCACCAAAATGATACCTCGATGCGTCTGCGACAACTGTACCCAAAAGGACCCATCATTAAAAATGGTTAATAATATAGAATTAAAGTAAAATAATGCAGAAAATTATTTTTGTATACACTTACTAAACACATAAAATCATATTGATGGTTTTTAGATTAGACATTTACGATGGAAATTTTATTTGGGGTATGTTATATCCAACGGAATGAATATGAGATATATATATTCTAATCACATATTATATACCCATGAATATACTATACATATCTATATCTACTATATCAATAGAACCGTCTTCAATAGTCTTTTATATTTCTACTACGTAATATTAACTATAGAGTTACAATATAGAGAGAAAAAACGGGTTGCTGTAATTAGAATTATAGGTGCCAATGTTGGCGCGGCGTATTTTACCTGTTACGAATCTTAATAGTCAGTAGACATGAAGCAGACATGCCGAAATAAGAGAATTACGCTATTATAAAAACTCCCGAACTATATCAAGAAAGGGGAGCAGAGAAAAACAAAGTCGTACTAGGCATCTAAAAGGAAGTTCGCGAATTTTAATCAGATTGTACGTCATGGGAAAAAAGTCCTGACAGAAAATATGGTTTAAAGGGAATGCCATTATCAAAACTGGCCTTCAAAAGTTCAATTTTCCACCAAACTATACTCGAAAATTACGTGTAATAATATATAGCCCGATTATGGCACATTACTCAAGACGTTTTAGATGAGAATAATGATAGATTTTATAATCTTTCGCAATCGAGTCTACAGCCAAAGTTAACGAAAAACAAAAACAAATATTAGCAACAATATGGTTCAGTGTAAATGTGGATATCATTAAAGACTTTCACAAAATAGACTTCATTGCATCAAATCGTATTAACTAAAATACGCCAATTGGCAATGGACCCAATTACGAAAAATTACTTAATATGTTTAAGAATCTCCGCCTTAGCGAACATATTGCAACAGATAAGCAAACGGACATGAAGGACAAATGCTTAAGTGGGTTAAGCGGTTTTTATCATGGAAGATGAAATACATAACAGCAAAAAATATGCAAAATGCTACCATGATCACAAAAGTTCTTGATTTGTCTATTAGAATCATCCGGTTTGGCGAAGGATTAAGGAAAAAAATTAAATTATGAATAAAAGTAACGTGTTACAATGCTTAACATACATTATAGGGAGACCAAACTGGTCGCCAGTGGCGGATAGTCTGTATTATAATAGCACAAATCAGTTACAAGTTATAACAACATCAAATTTCATCTGCAAGTCAGCCATTTTCTTCTGAAGATATTTTTTTTTAAAATAAAACTTCATAATTATAAGAACACACATTTCATCAAACAATTAAATATGACTGCAAACTGTGGCAGATGACTGTTTACAACATGAATAAGTATGAGAAATTCCCGTCAAGCGTATCGATCTGGGTGGCTCAGTCGCAGAGCGGCGGCACGGTATGCGTAAGGTCCCAGGTTCGAGTCCTGGCCCAGGTCAATTTTTCACTCGTGTTTGTTTAGTGCATTTAATTGTCTGATAAAATGCGTGTTCTTAAAATATTGTAAAATAAAGTAAGCAGCCGTAGTGTTTATGCTTTAAAAAATATTTTAAATATATAATATACGTTTTTGAAAGATCTTTAAAAATAAATTAGTTTTTGAGGGAAGATGTACCTTCTAAAATGTATACATTAAGAGTTATCGGCATTTAAAATTTCTTTCCAAATGTAAACAAAACTTTTGAAATGAATTAAAGGTAATTCATTTATTTCTTAAAAAAAAAAAAAAAAAGAAAAAAAAACGGTAAAGGACAGGCATTTCGTTCGCAGGAATACCTTTCACGTCATTTTTCTATAAATTAATGAAATCCAGTTGTTAAATTATTTTTGTTTTAGAAGTGAAGTTTCCATTTAAATTTATTGTAACAGTACAATGTTTAATTGAATAAAATAATGTAAATCTAAGAAATTGCTAAGAAATTCCAAACATGCACAGGGCAATGCAAAAAAAATAAATAAATAAATAAAAAATAAATAAATAGATAGATAAATAAATAAATAAATAAAAATCAGCTTTCATAAATTCTAAAAATTGTTCATATATCTCAATTACAATCTAAAGGAGGGTTTATTTCTATATTATTCTACATATAATAGTAATTTCAGCAAATATCAAGATGGCCGCCAAGCCCATCATGCATAATTTGAAAAAAATTGAATTTTCAGAAACTCATTAGGATGTATTTAGTACAGGAGAAAACGATTTCTATTAACATATACGTAGGCACTCGACTTATATATATGATAACTGATTTAATAGAAAAAAGTTAAATAAGCAATATAATAGCTTGGAAATTTGATATCACACCATTTTTTAGCCACAACTTTTTTTTTTTTTTTTTTTTCTTTTTACGCTTGGCCTTTTTTTACTTTTGAAAAGTTGTTTTTGTAGATATATATTACCTCGATATATAACACCTCGATAATACTTATTAGACAATTGATGAATTGAGGGGGAAATCTCATATGGTCCCCTATAGGACTATATGGGATTATATCCCCTATGGTATTTCCTCCTACATTTATCAATTATTACTATAACTTTTTGAGTTTTCACGATATTTCATTGGTCCTTTTATATGAGTTGCCCTATATTATTGACTATCAAATCATTAAAAAAACGTTTTGATGTAGTTCGCGCATGCGTGGATAAAATTTATTTCATACAAATACCTATATTTTATCAAAGAATCAATATATTAATATTAGCATTTTCTGTTACTTGGGTGATAGAAAATATTATTTTATTATTTAAATTATTATTACACCCCCCCACCCGCTAACTGTCCTCGCGACAGAATCTTCACTAAAAAACATGAAGTCAAACATGCTCTTTACATCCTCAAAGCTCAAGGACATTTCGGGCATTTCCTCACCAGTTTCAGTAGATATTCGACGAAACGTCTGAAATTGGTCACTGCCCCTTAATTTATGAACACCAGTGTATTAAAGGTTGTCCATCTTTAAATATACTTGTCATCAGCAATATAAAGAAAAATTCAAATATCCCGGTTAAATCACATATTTAAATTCTTCAAAATTATAAAATTCATTTGATATATTACTTATTGCTATAAAATGTTATTATACATTACGAGATTTTCTTGTTCAATTTTTATCTTTTTTTTAAAGATATAATTTATAAAACTTTTTTTAAATGTTTTTTAAAACTTAATATGTATAATAAATAAATAAAATTAATAATCTAACTTTTAAGATAAATTTACTTTTTTAATGAATCATGCGACAGTCTTATAAAATAAATTATATTAAAGATTATACATATTTAAATATACTTTTAATCAGTAACATAAAGTGATTTTCACATATCACAATTAAATCGCATATTTTAATATCTTCAAAATTGTATAAATATTTTGCAATATGACTTATTGCAATAAAATGTTACTATATATTAAAAGATTTTTTTTCTCTAATTTTTATCCTTTTTTTTCAAAAAATCATTTATAAAAATCTCTTTTCAGTAATGCATTTTTAAAACTTAATGTGTATAATAAATAAATAAAAGTAAATATCTGACTTTTAGTATGAATATATATATTTTTAATGAATCTATAAAGAAATCAAATGTGATTATACATAGTTATATATTTCTCTGTCAAAGCATTTAGAAAAATCTAAGAAAAAATGGATTGGTATTTTGTCACGATCCTTTTTGCTGCAGTAGATAATAGCAAAGATAAAAATTATAGACATGAATCCTTGAATTATATCAAGATACGTTCGACGAAGTACCATTTAATTTTAGTAAATGCTTACACATAACAAAGATGCATTTCTTATATCAGCTGCAATTTTTACAGTGTAATTTAATCGATTGTTTCGGAGGATTTATGTTATTGAGGAATGAATTTATGGCCGCAGTTAAGGTCTGAGAACCCCGATAGACTGATCATTTTAACAGTTTTGATATTAACAAAATGGAAAAATGTTAGCTTTCGCGGCCAACATCCGAGCGATCGTATAACATTTTAAACTGTCTAGAGATTTTGTGAAGCGTTGGACCTGTGACATCTTGCCAGCTTAACTACTATATAGTGACATTTCTGCTGATTATTTATGAATAAATTTAATATACTGCAAATGATTTCTTGTCTATAGAGCATAATTTTACGGAGTGCCCCTGTAAACGAAAGCTGCACAGTTCCTTTTCAATACCGGACATTACATGGTAAATCTCAATAACATATATCGATTTCTGATAGGCTTTCCCAGTTTATTTTCCTCTAATTAGACAGATGGACATACAGAAGACCAGACAAACCGAATTCATAAAAACTTAACCTCTATTTTGGAAATTGTTAAAAACGGTGTTTGAAACAGCAATGTTTGAAATGTTGTTGCTAAAATTCCGTTTCTCCACTCCTCCCGTCCCCCTAAGTCGAATAACGATATTTTGAACCCTGAAATATATTTTATAAAATGTTTTCTGTGTTTCTGTGTGATACTTGTGAGATTTAATAAATGAAATAAAGTTAATTAATTAAGTAAAGAGATTCAGTAAAATTTCTGGTTTTAATTTTTTTTTTTTTTTGATTGTAACATTTAGCATTTTAAGAGATCCGTAAAATAATTATTGCATAAACATCGACTGAAAATGTCCGAAATTTACTTTTGAACTTAGGCAGTCGTCTAAAACCCTATTTTCCTGTGAATTTGCAGATTTTGGCATAAAATTAGCTAAATTGAAGGCTGCACATTGTTTAAATATATTTTTATATACAAAGAGAAACAAAATTTATTTACTTTAACTTTTATGCTTTCATTTCTTCAATCAGATCGAACGTTTATCCGTTATCAGCTCGATAAAGTGCAATATTCCGTGACTAATTAAAGTACTTTTCCATTTTTTATCAGTTTTTCTAAACGTATAATTTTTAAAATCGTCCTTGAAAATATTTTCTTAATAGTAGCCTTTCAAAACAAAATTATTTAATGTATGACTTTTAGGAAAAATAGTTTCTATTGGATCTAAAAAAGAGGATATTAAGTATGTTATCAAAAGACACTTCAAATATTTGCCGTAACAAAAGCGAAATTTAAAACTTTGCATTTTTTATTGAAAATATGGCAAAAATAAGTTGCGCTTTTGCATAAATATTCATAGTTTTTTTAATGTTTTAAAAAAATAATAGCATAATCAAAATAAATGTTTTTTTTTTTAAATCAATACTTTGAAACGAAAGAAAGAAATTCTGATATTACGTTTAGTTCGTGAAATAAAATAATTTTTTCATAAGACTTCCAAAAAAAGAAGAACTATGTATAGATTTCCAATGCAATATATGGTAATGTATGACAATGCAATAATATGTTATTTTAATTTGACATGATGCGTAAAATGTATTTATCAGAGTATTTTTTTTTTATGATTTTAAGAAATTTACTTACATGCAATTAAAGATTGTGAATTACGATTGCAGAATTATTGAAATGTTAGACATCAAAACGTTTAAGGCGGTATTCAAAAAAATATTTTTCCACGCTCAACAACTCAAAATTTTGAGACACATTTTCAGACTCATTTTTAAAAGTAACAACAGGAAACTTGGCGGCGTGATGTATAAAGACATTTATAAGGGCCTCATGTTTTTATTTTTCGTTCAATTAATTAGAAATTGATTTACAGACAATTATTTTCACAGTACGATCATTTTCTTTTGTTTCCAGCGCTATCGCTTCGGGAAATTCGGTTCAAAATGTCCACTTTGACAGCATTTTTTGAAATATATTCTGCCTTTATCAAACAATTGAGACAATACGGACATTATAAAGTTTCTGAATAAGATAACCTACCAATTGGATGCATTTCAGAGCAAAAACGAATTTACAAATGTGTCTCAAAATAAGCAGTTTGGATTTGAATACACCCTTAACGAAGGAATTTACAATAATAATTAGCAAAACATATATTTACTTTACTTAATTTTTCATTTGATATTTTTATGGTGTAAATACAACACTTAATTTAGTTGGACATTTTGCTTTAAGGGGACCGTGGACTTTTATTTGATCAAAAATCTTTTTTTTGTGCGTATTATTATTCTTTAGTTTGTATTGAACCATTTGCGAAAAACTGCATGCACCTGCGATGATTTTTTGTAAAGTTACAAGCGTTTGAACTATGTACACAATAAATTTTTCGGTGCATTAGTAAACTTTAAATCTGTTTTTCTCAATACAGATTTTACACTTTTTTTTTAATTTTTGAAATGCTCCATGCGTCTTAATTTTTGTTCAAAATTCATGAAATTGATAAGTCAGAACCCTGATATTGTTTACAAAGAAAGTGGGTATGCATTTTACAATTTGACTTCGTTAAGATAATTAAATTTGATTTATAACTTATTAAAATGCTAAATTTTGATGAAAATCGGAATGGTATCCAGTAACAATTTTCTCAAAAATAAACTATTCGAGAGAATAAATAACTGATACACAGATTTGTTTGTAATATAGTTTTAAGTGACACAAATACCAAATAGAGGAAATATCTTAAAAATTAAGACGCAAGAAGCATTTTAAAAATTTGTTTGTAAATTTTTAATTTTTTTTAAACTTAAAATTATATTAAGATTAAAAATTTTTTAAGGTATTCCATATACTTATGGTGAAATGATAATTACACAAAATTTCATGTATCTATGATGAAAAATAAAAATAATTAATTTTAACGTCCACCGTCTCCTTAAATGAATAGAGTATTTTAATAATATAATATTTTACGTAATCGAGATATTATCTAATTTAGCAATTACAGAAAAGTGTAAAATATATATATATATTTCACAGATAAACAATATTCATTTTTAAATGAGAAAGAAAAATCATGCGCCACAAGTTATGCAAAACTTTCCAACTCATTTAGAATACCGTAGAAAACTTCACACATTAATGAGGTGAAAGATGATGTCTAAATAAACAAATGAAATTAAATCATCCAATCTTGCAAACCCAGAGTTGAAAAACTCATAGCATATTTGAAACCCAAATTTCAGCAACTGCCATATATAGACGGAAAAATATACGAATTCTTTTGGCATCCCCGTATGTGATCTATACATCTGTATATATATTACATAGTATGCAAAATTGTAACTCAGTTTGTTAACACATAACACACTTGAATATACCTCTGCAGTAACTTCCGCCAATAAGCGGAAATGTAAAACTTGCAAACCCTAAATGTTTTATTAGAAAAAAATGTATTTAGAACCAGAAATTTTACTTAGAAAACAATAACTTAATATCTTTACTTAATTAACTTTATTTCAATGCAATACCCTTACAGTTTCTTTACAGGGACTTTTGGCAATCAGAAGGATTCCGTTATATTACCGTCTTTGGGGAAAAATCATTCGTGGTTTATTTTAATGATGTTAGACAATTTCAAACGTATTGAAATTGATATATATCACTGAGGTGCAATACAAGAGGCTTACTATAGAATATGGTACGTATAGCATTTATAGTTCTTTTCCACGGATACTCAAAACAATTCCGTTACATTGCGGTCTATGGAGAAAAGTCGTTTGCGGTTTATTTAAAAAATGTTTCCCTATTTCAAACATATTCAGATTGATATATTGCATTACAAAAGGCTTACTATACAATATTGTGTGTACAGCATTCATCGTTGATTTACAGGGACACACAAAAGAATTCGGCACTGTTTGTTAACATTGATTGCTGGAAGTGCAGTTTCAGTTGCTGAACGTGTTTTTAAATTTAACTCATTTTTGTCTATTAATGGGTGTGTATAAATTCTATAGATCAAATACAGGGCAGCACAAAAATTCTCAAGTACATTTACGTTTATTGACGGAAATTCCGGACGGGGAATTTTAAATATGCTACGTGTTTCCTAATTGAACTAAAATTTAGCATTCTATGTAATATGTATACAAATCTATAGATAATACAGGACTGAACTAAATTATTCCGATATTTTTCCGAATATTGCTGGTAATTACTGAAATTGCATTTTTAAATATGTTATGCGGTCTTAGATATCATCTTTCACTTTATTAAACGGTAAAGATTTGTAAAATTATTTTGGAAGTGTTGGAAAGTGCTACATATTTTATGCTTGAAGCATAATTTTTTGTTCTTGTTATGTTTGAAAGAGATTAACATCATTAAAATACCCCGCAAACGATTTTTTCCTCATAGACCATAATGTAACGGTATACCTTTGAGCACCCCCATAAACGTAATGTAAGTGCAACACATAACATATTCTACAGTAACTATGTTCTAGCATACCTTAATATAGTATATATATACCACTATGTTTAAAATAGTGAAACACCATTAAAATACACCGAAAATAAATTTCCCCCGTAGACCACCATGTAACGGAATTCTTTTGAGTGCCCTTGTCAATACTGTAAATGCTACAATCTTCATTTTCAATACCAAACATGCTATGATAAACCTCGATCGCGTACATGAGTTACTTGGCAATCGGAGTATATTTACGTGAGTTAGAACACGGACAGACAGACTGACAGACAAACCGAATTCCTAAACACTTTTCAATTCTGTTGGAAAGTGTTAATTATAAACAAGTTGGTAAGTGTGATCAAAGATCGCTCAAAGGGTTTCGTTTAATATTCCTTTCAAAATACTTTATCATTTAGCAAAAAAGAAAAAAAAAAGTCGTGTTTTTTTAAAGCAAAAATTTACCGGTCTATTTTTTCGTTTTTTCGAATATCCAAACCAGCCCGCTGTTATATTCTGTCATAATAATATCTGTCATGCGGACTAAATGCAATATTTAAAAAAATACTTTCAAAATGAAACATGTTGTACACCTTCAAAATATTAAAATATGCGGATATTTCCATAATCGGGTTTTTATCATGTTTCAATGCATTCCTCAAACTCATATATTTACTATTCTCTATTACTCATATTGATACTCGCTTTGTATTATTCTCAAACATTTGAAAAATCCGTTAAACTTCCAATATGACGTCAGATTTTCTTTTTAATTCTCTAATGACATGGTATTAATCTGCTTTGTGTACATACACATACACCTTGTAATATTGAGAAATCTTTGAAAATTTCCGTTTTATTACCACTATGACGTCAATCATTTTTATTTCATAATAATATTTTTTTCAATTGGTGAAATTTATTTCGTTTTCATTTTTCACGTGAAAATCTTTCAATAAAAAAATTATTGTAGAAAGAATTTTATTGTGTTTTTTTAATTTTTGGCAACTGCTATAACGAAACATCTTCAAATTTAATAGGAAAAGGCTGTTAGAATTTTGGTTTTTTTTCTCTATTTATTAAAATAATAGGATTTTTTCAAATTTTAATATTTTGAGCTTCATAGCTGTTATTCAGCTATATATGCGCAAAGTTTCAACTCTGTAAGTTATATAGTTTCTGAGAATGGCTCTGTGACGGACAGACAGCGGAGCGGGAGTAATAGGGTTTCGTGAGATAAACAAAACCCTAAAAAGAGCATAAGTCACTTTTTCAATCTTTATTTAAATTAATCTAATGGATAATACCTACTTACTTTGAACCCTAATGTAAAAGTGTTTATTAGACAAAATTAAGGAAATTCCAGAAGTTTCATTTTTAAATATAAGATGATTAAATATAAAACCACTTTTAATCGATATTTTGAAAAAGTTCGATAAACGAAAGACATCAGCATGAAAGAAATTTCATTTTAATTCCAAATATTAATCGTCTAAAAACGGTTCATAAATAATGCAGAAACTTTTTATTTTCATGGCTCTCCTAAATGTTTCATATTCATAAGGTAGCAAAAGCAGCAATTTTTTTTCCTTTAAAAAAAATCACGTTTATGATTTGAGAAAATTTTATATTGAATTTAATTTTATATAATTTTATCAATTTTATGCTATCTGCATAAAGTTTTTTTTTTTTTTTTTTTTTTTTTTTTTTTTTTTTGCAATTATTTCACTTACCAAAATATATTTTTTAAATTTTCCCAATAGTTTCATTTTTCTCAATGTATATTAAGTTATTTTTTAAACAAAAAGTTTACAACTTTGTCAGTAATTTTATTTTTATGAGATTTAATAATTTTGTAAATTTCAAATAACATTAATTTTATGCTAATTAAATTTCCAGCACAGCTGAAATTACACTGGAGAGTACTTATATAATAAATGATATGAATTATTACTTGCTACTCGGCGTATAACAAACAGAGTGAAAAAATGTCCAGACCGGGGATCGAATCCGGAACCTTTGGTATTATGCACCAACGCTCTTCCATTTGGAGCTATCCGGACGAGATTCAGTCTAGCATTTTGACACACTTATGTGCTGGCATGGCTGCGACTTTGCTGCACATGATGGAAACATAAGAATGAGAAAATCCCAGACAAGACGTCGTCCGGATATCCCCAAATAGAAGTGCGTTGGTGCGTAATACCAAAGGTTCCGAGTTCGATCTCCGGTCTGAACATTTTTTTTTACTCTGTTGGTTATACGCTGAGTAGCAAGTAATAATTCATATCCTTTGTTATATAAACATTTATTTTATTTTTAAAACAATGAATTTTTAAACAAAAATCTTTGAAATATGATTTTATAAATTTTGTGTACAGAAAAAAAAAAGAATTAACAGTTAGAAGGGACCTTTAATACGTCACGCAATATTGCTATTTATCGAACTGATATTGGATGCACTTTTTATATGATTAAGAAGAAAATAAAAGTATGTGATGTAGATGTTAACGTATTTTGATTTCCATCGCAATTCAAAAAAATGGAAATGAGAAATATGCCGTCTTTAATGTAATGTATTTTCGAAAAGTTTCTAAATATATATATATATATATATATATATATATATATATGAAACAAACTTAAATTTTTTCGCCATTGGCCTCATCAAAGCTATAATTTTGTGTAAATCCCATTATTCTAAATTATTTTCTCGATCTAGTATTTCGATTGTCAAAATTCCGCCTAGTTAAAAATACTTTATTCTAAATTCATTCTCTTAAAAAATGGCTCTAAGCGCTGTTCTATTAAAATTACACACTTTTTGTTTCATTAAATGAATGCATCTTAGAATTTAATTCTTATAAATATCAATCTCCCAGCTAAAAATATTTTAATTATCTTGAAATAACAACCTATATCTTTTTATTTTTATTTCCCTATGTTTTCTGACAAAACAATATTCTTTCTCAAAAATATAAAAGCTAATTTCAGTCTCAATGTAAAATCTTATCTTGGCATCTTACCCATACTCGGTAAAACCTACGTATTTTTTTTTCTTATTATTTGTTCGAAGGAATTAGATTGTTCCGTAATATTCTAGAAATATATTTTCCCGCACTTTTTTAGCCTGCGGTCTGATAGCTTCAAAATCATAGCGCCCGAAAATTTAGTTCCGTAGCGCTGATTAGTCGAAAGACTGTTTAATGGCACTGTATTCTTGGGTGTTAGATAATAGTTATACGCTGATTTTTCCCGCGTAGCAGCAGATTGTTCCTGGGACCCGATGTACATGTAACCCCGGCGCGTACTTCGTGACCGTGGAATAAATCTCCTTGGCTGCCGATAGACAAGACGACGCTGTCTGTTCAGATCTAATGTCTTCTTCAAACATTGAATTAATTCACCAAGTCTCTCCATGGTATTAAAAATCATTATTTATGGAATTATCATCTTAAAATAGTAAAACATGGCCTCAACTTTTCTCTGGATTCTAATAAAATATGGATTGGAACCGACTGCTTTTTATTTTCCTTCCGTACGCACACCATAATTTGGATTCTCGGCGCCACGACTACATACTCCTCAGTGGAAACTCTCGCCTTGATAATTTGATCTACAAAAAAATAAGGTGATTCAAGTGAAAACGTGACAGTTATATATATATATTTATCAAAAGTAAATAAATAAAAGAGACAGAGAGAAAGAGAGCTCAAAAAAGTTATTGAATTTTATCGTTAAAATTTTCTGGAAACTGTTCAATTTTATTTAAGAAAATCTTACCTTTTTTTCCATTAGAAACTTGTCATTGTGCGTTTAATTTAGCAGACATTTTTCACTATTTCGAGATGAAGTCAAAATTGTATTCACCATGACAGAAGAAAGATCTATACTTATGGATTCAAAAAAAGATAAAATCGTTAAGTGTTTAAAAGGAAAAAAGACTACAATGTTGAAAAGAAAAAAAAAGAAAGTTCTAAATGTTTTCATTTCATTTGGGAATTTCGGCAATTGGGAATTTTATCTTGCATTTCTTTCGTTTCAAAGTTAAAGCAGGTTTTAGACTAAACAAAATAATTTATCCATAAAGCATGCTACCATATTTATAGCAAATTTTAATAGAACTTTCTGCATTCGATGATTCATTTACCATAGAGAATCCAAACAAAAATGTTGAGTAAAACAAAATGCTCTTTATTCTTTATTAATTTGCAACAATTAAAAAAAAATCTTAAAACATGTTCTATGTTAGTTGTAATATATTTTTTTATTTATAATTTTTTTTATTTAAATCAAAGTTTTAAATAATCAAAACAAAGTATATTTAAGTAATGATTCAATAAGTAACTAAGTTACCATAGAGAATCTATGTTACCATAAGTTGTTACATATGTTACACCTATGTTACCTATGTTACCTATGTTACACCTAAGTTACCATAGAGAATCCAAACAAAAATGTTGAGTAAAATAAAATGCACTTTATTCTTTATTAATTTGCAACAATAAAAAAAAATCTTAAAACATGTTCTATGTTAGTTGTAATAATTTTTTTTTATTTATATATTTTTTTATTTAAGTCAAAGTTTTAAATAATCAAAACAAAGTATATTTAAGTAATGACTCAATAAGTAAGTAAAAAGGACAGAGGGAAAGAGAACTCAAGAAAGTTATTGAATTTTATCGTTAACATTTTCTGGCAGATTTTCAACTTTATTTAAGATAATCTTACTTTTATTCCATTACAAACCTGGCATTCTACGTTTAATTTAGCAGACATATGCTTACTGTAAGATGGTGTGAACATTGTATTCTCCCTGGCGGAAGAAAGATCTATTCTTATGGAATCAGTAAAAGAAAAGTCCGTTAAGTGTTCCAACGGAAATAAAGGTGAACATTTTATTTCATTCGCTAATTTGAAATTTTATCTTACATTTCTTCCGTTTCCAAGTTAAATAATGTTTTAGACTAAATAAAATAATTTATCAATATAAGCACACCACCATATTAAGAGCAATGATTCGATGATTTGTTTACCATAGAAAATCCAGTCAAAAATGTGAAGCAAAATAAAATATATTTTTATCCTATCTAATTTTCTATATTTAAAAAATATTTTATAATCTTACTTTTCAATAACTCTAAAGTTGAAATAGACATTTTTTAAATTATTAAAATGTGTTATTTAATTAAAAGTTTTAAATAGCCAAAACAAAGTATATTTTTATATTTTTTGAAATCCAAGATAGAGATGTTTTAATAAAACCACCTAGCTTGAAATCAGAATACATAATTTGTTTGAGAAATTTAACGAAATATCACAATTTTTATTTAAAAAAGAACTTGAAAATTTCTGCATTTTCGTTTTGTATTATATTGATTTTTATATAATTTGTATATTTATATAGGTATGCTTAGATGAGCTTTTTTCGTATTTTGTTAACGAAGCAAAATGCTTAATAATATTAAGATAATAATTCTTGTTTTACAAATACAGTTGAAGAAAAAAAAGTAAACCCCATACATTTTAATTATTAAATTGTCAAAGAAAAAGACGGAATAGTCATTAGACTGCGAATTATGTTTTCTTTCAATTTATAGTAACAAAATAAGCTTAGGAGGTCGTTCGTCTTTATGCTATTATTGTACAAAACTTTGACATTTCCAATACGAACACCTACTTTTGACATAATTTTTGGCTTTTTCGGTAAATGTCAAGTTAAGATACCAAATAATTCATTCTGTCAAGTTGATTAGTATTTATGAAGGTTTAAAATTAAAGAACTCGTAATGTTAAATTCATCTGTAATCGTGGCAAAACAAATTGTAATGCCTGTAATTTTATCAGCACACTCTTAAGAGCTGCTTAAAGAAATGGACAGTAATTTTCGATTCGCATATATGAAGCTTCTAGAAATCAATTTCTGTTCTTTAAGAAAAAAAAACCCTCATAGGTTGCAAATAGTGTTCTTTTCCAAAATATATATATTTTGAAATTAATTTTCGAAAAAATATGAATTGTAACTTATACATTTTTTAACAGCAATTGATTTCTAAAAGTTTCAAATATGTGAATCTAAAATTACAACTCCTTCCTCCAAGTAGTTCTTGAGTTAAGCTTAAAAAAAAACGCATTGCAACGATTACAAGTGAATTTATCATTATGAATTACAAATTGTACACCTTCATAAATACTAATCTACTTGACCGATTACTTTCCGTTTGGTATTGTAAGCTGAAATTTACCGAAAAATCCAAATAAATTTTATATAAATTTGTTTCGTAACTTAAAAATATAGTTAAATATTAACTTTTTTATATAAAATATTTTATGAAACAGTTTCGATAGTTTCTAAAAAAATTAGTTTTTATCAAACATAGAGACATAACTTAATTTTTAAAAAGTTATTAAGTGATGACATTAGAGCTATCTTAAAAATTTTTAAATTTTTAAATAAACATTTTACTTTTTGCATTACAAAACTATCATTAGAAACCATTTTTTTTTTTTTTGTACTACAAGCATACCTCTCCACGTTCAACTTTTCAGTAACAATCTATCTTTTGTTATTTTTAATATAAGATATACTGAAAAAAAATGAGCATAAATTCAATTTTTTAATTTGTGTTTAAATAAATACGATAAATGTTAGCAATTTCTTTGAACTCTAATACAAAAAAATCATATAAATTCAAGGATGTGTCATAATTTTTATTTCTAAATGTCAAAACTATATTTTTAACTATGAAAGAACTTATTTATATGCTTTAAATTTCGATTTAGTTCGTTAATTTGAAGATCAGCCCGAAAGAAATCTATTTCTTTAGATTTATTTATCGTCTAAAAACGGTTAATAACTAAATAAGAAACTCTTTTTTTCGTTTCACATCAAAATGTTTAACATTCATGTCGTAGAAAAAGAAACAAAAAAAATTCGTTGTAGAAAATTCCAATAAATATGACATGTTTTATTTAAAAGCACTTGAAACATTAAAGCATTTTCGATTCTATATGGTATTCATTTTAAATAATTTGATTAATGCATATAATGTAGGTATCTATATATAAAAAGTCTTTGGCTTTATTTATCGGAACAGAATCCTAAAATATAATGTCATAATAATGTCATTTTTTGTCAAAGTATATTTAAATCTTTTAAATCAAACTGTTAATCGTAATTTTTTAGTTTCATTTTTTAAATACATACTACATTTCGTAACAGTCACACACTTAACATTTATTTGTTATTTAAAACCATATATATTAAATAGAAAATTCTTTGATCTGCAGTTTCATTCATTGCATGTTCAGAAAAACTGGTAAAAATTGTCAGAGTACATCAAGAAGTCACGCAATATTGCACTTTATCAAACTGATAGCGAATAAAACGTTTTATTTCCTAAAAACTGAAAGTATGTGATATAAATGTAAATATATTTTGTTTCTCTCGTAATTTAAAAAACATATTTAAAGATCCATAGTCTTTCGTAAAACGTATTTCTAAAACGCTTCTACAAAGTTTCTAAAAATCATAGAATTTATCGAAGAAAAGTAGAAAGAGAATAAAAACTTAATTCCTGAAAAATTATTATATCATTACTTTTTTTAAATGTATTTTAAATTCTTTCAAATGAATTTTGCCTTTATGGCAGTTTTTTTATTATTAAAAGTTTCTATGTCTACCATTCTATGTTCTTCTTTGTATTGTTATAATTTATTTTGTTTTTATTTCTGAACAAAATAGCTACTTAAAACAGAATATTAAAGTGAAAAACAGATTCATTTTTCAAATCTACATGTAAACATATACTATAAATATTAGGAACTTCTTTTGAAGGAAAAAAAAACTGTATTAGATAAATTTAAGGAAGTGTCAACTCTTTTTATTTTTTCAAATTACATGACTAACCATACAAGTACTTTTCTGTATACTATTTATTTCGATTTAGTTCGGTAACTTAAAGAGCATTTATACAACGCAGAAAAACTTTTCAGAACAAAATAGAAAACATTTTTTTTTCATGGTACTTCTAAATTTTTAAAAGAGAAAAAAAATATTTAAAATTCCAAACATCTTGTTTTACTTTTCTTTAAATTTCATATCGTAGTTTATTAAAATTAATATCTCTTGAAAGTCCGACATTTAACAAACACTGAGTGCATCTTAATTACATCTAGGATTTGGAAAAGTTACTCTTAACAAATACTATTACGAATACACTATAAAGACTCATACCATCATATAAAGAATCACTTCAAATCAATCAAATTTAATTAAAAAAGTCTATTAAAAAATTCCAAATTCGGGCTTCAAGGTGCAAAACGTCATGCATAGAGGTACCTTCCCACCAAATTTTGTAGCTATGCGTGCAGCGGTCTCTTCAGAACACAACCGAGAAACACACACACACAAAAACAAATACACAAACACACACACAAACTTCCTTCTTTTTTATAGTGTTCCAAACATTTTTTTTTACTTTCCTTTAAATTTCATTTCTTTTAAGTTCATTAAAAATGATATTTCTTGGAAGTCTGCTATTTAACAAACACTCTGAGTGTATCATAATTGCATCTAGGATTTGGAAAAGTTACTCTTAAAAAATACAATTACGAATACACTAAAAAGATTCATACCATCATATAAAGAATCACACGTGCTCAATATGTCACCACGCACGAATTGTCCGTCCTGTTGATGATTCGATTTCTAAACTAACGATACCATGCATAAATTGTCTTGTCCGTTGGAGTTTAAATTTGATATTTCTTACGAAGTTCAAGTCCCAACGGACAATTCATGTGTGGTATAGAAAGTTTAATGGCAAGAACTTGATTTTTGAAATGAAGTATGCCGCGCACCTAAGGTACACATAACGAACTCTTGTAAACTACTCATATCATAACTTGAAGCGATTATTTATATGGTGGTATAAAGTTTTCTTGTATATTAGTTTTTTTTTTTTTTTTTAAGAATAATCTTTTTAATCCCGGCGGGAGTTATGACACACCCCGTTTTATGTGTTATACATATGAATATTCCAAAACATATTTTATCAACAATTTTTAATAATTCATTTTCAGAAAATAAAATAAAAAACTTTAAAAAGAGATATATGACATTTTATTGAAATGAAAGGATAAATATTTTATTTTAAGATAGAAATAAACAGTTGCGATATAAACACAACATACAGTCCGTCTAAGACATTTAAGCTACATTAAAATACACTGTTAAAGCTGAATGTGGCAAACTAGTGCCGTTTGGGACCCCGGGGTGAAAAGGCGGAACCATTTGGAACCGTAGCGTGCCATAGAGGATTGAAAATGTGGTTGGAGCGCCGTTTGGCTGCGTAGGTTTACCCCTAGGGGGTGTCATGTGTCATCTGTAGTTTTAACAGTGTAGGGTCAAAAGTTGAAAGGGAAAATATATAGGATGTCTTAATAATAGTTAACCGTTTTTACACTCATTTATTTAACTGAACTCCGTTCAGGTAAGTAAATATTGATATTTTGAAATCGATTTTTCCTTCACTTCTTGATAGGTCAACATTATACAATGTTATGTACACAGACATGTTTCCGATGACAATGCAATATTTCAGTATTATTAGATCTTAACCCTTTGTTACTCAGCAACTCTGATTTGAAAAATATTTACTCATATTTCCATACATCATGTATACATCATTTTAGTCCTGTCAAAATAATAACATAAAATAAGCAATTATTGACTATAAGGTACTTTTTTCACATCTGCAATCACATTTGTCGAAAATCTCTAGCCTTTTTAATTTATCAAAATTTACGAAGTTCATTTTAGCAATACCGATACGAAACTCCTCAAATGATACATAATACTTTGAGGTGAAAATTTAACTGGGTATCGCCGTCCGTTGGGAATTCTATGAATAATTTATATTAACTGCTATGTTGGAAGATAGGATGAATAGATAAAATCGTCCTTTTAAGCCCACTGTATAAGTGACATTAACTTTGTTGTGTATGATGCGGATATGCAACGCGGTGATACAAAGGAGGATTAATTATAAATTATTAAATTACATGAAAGTCATTTTTCCGTTAACCAGCCGCAGATTGCAATCGTCAAATATTCTTCAGAGTTCGAACTGTGTACGAGTTGCAGCAACAATGGTGCTAAATTATGCGCTAAACAACGATTGCTAAAATAGGACAGCTATGAAATATTTCAAACTCTAAAAAGTAGGAAGAGAGGGGAGATTGTATTTATTATTATTATTATTATTATTATTATTATTATTATTATTATTATTATTATTGTAAATACGAGTTTATCTATTAAAGGTATTAATCAATTAAATTAGGATTACATGTTGAAAAAACAATTTAGAAATCATGAATACATTGTTTAAATAATACATATTTTTTACTTGCCTGTTGTTATTTGATAAGAAAAGAAACAGATATAATATTATGTATTTTTTAAAATAAATTCACTAGTTCAAGCTTAACTTCACACTTCCTACCAAGCTTAAATAAAAGTGGTGCGTTTTCCATAATAAATTAATGTATTGTAATGCACATTTATTGGAGCAAAATAAATTGCAGTTATGAAAATAGGCATGGTTTTTAAGATAAACATTTTATGCAGCATACACTGTAAAAAGAAACAAATGTTTCTTTACGAAATTATAATATAACCACGAACGGAAATATTCAATTACCTCATACAAATTACCTACGATTCCAAAAAGCTTTCTTTAGAAACATCAAATGCCAATATATTTTCGGGATTTAAAGAAGCATTTATAAAAACAAAGTTTCTTTTGCTACCACGGATTTTGGGAAACGTTTCCGAGTAGATTTTATAGTGTATTAATGAGTTTCTTATTCCGGAATATCGGTTCTTAGGATGCTATTGATTCTCAAGTAAACATTGTCAGCTCTATAATTGAATTTAACTATGCAAATGTCAATTGATAGCATCCAAAAAAAACCTATTTTCTGATTTTTTGTAAAAACTGATTAATACAGTATAAAAAGTACTCGGAAACGTTTCCGAAAATCCGTGGCTGCAAAAGAAAATTCATTTTTATAATTACCCCTTTTAAACTCGAAATATATTGGTTTCTGATGTTTCTAAAGATGAAGAAATCTTTTCCGATTCGTGGGTTCCCGGAATAAGTTATTATATACTTTCGTTTGTGGATATAGTATATTTTCCTAGATTAAGAAACGTTTGTCTTTTCTTTCACAGTGTAGATAGATATACAATAATTCATTTTGAAACATGCATATATTAAAGCTTTGCAGTTATTATTAAATAGATTGAAATATAACTAAAAACACTTTAAAACAATTTGATTTCATGTCGTAGAAAGTATTTTTAAATTTTAAGGCGAGAAATGCATACGAATTTGCAGTTTTCGTTCTACCGTCCATTTTTCAGTATTTAGTTATTCTAAATCTAAAAAATCTGTCATGTTACAGATGTATCCTAAATGACTGAGATACTAGATAATTTTCTCGTGTAAAAATTATATCTTTAGCAAGAATATTTTTGCTTTTTCACTAATAAATTTTGTTATGATTGCAGATAAAGGTTGAATATTTTTTTAAATTGCGACGTTTTAAATTTTGCATTTTTAAATTGCCAAATTTCTCTTACGTATACTGCGGTAGTGAACTGTGACCGATTGAGTTATGATATCGTTAAGGAAGCAGTTATCATAAAAAAGTTTATTTTTTAACTAGCTGTCCCGCCCGGTGTTGCCGAGCCTACCGAATAATAGCACGAAACGCGAAATAGCTCCAAAAATTGCAATAATAAATTGCGAAATATTTAAAAATCACTGTGCACATTCCGAATAAACTTTATTGAAAACAAAACAAAATTTACTATATTGGGCTAGAAGATTTAAATCGGATTCATTTTACTAATGAGGAAAAATCGCAGGGAATCGCGATAACAAAATGCTAAATTTCGCATAAAAAATGGCAAAAGATTATTTCCAAAATCGCAGAGGATAAATATACTATACTGGGCCAATAGATTGAAACATGATTTCTGTTACGATTGTAGATAAATGACCGCAGAACATGAAAAATCTCGCAGAAAATTCGCAAAAAATTCAAAAACGTTGTACGAATTCTAAATAAACTGTATTGGAAAGAGGACAAAATTTACTGCATATGGCTAAACGCTAAAAGGTTTAAACCGGATTCATTTTACTAATATGAAGAAATCGCTGCGAAACGAAAAAAAGGCTAAAAATTGCATAAGACAGAATTTATTAGAGTGCTAAAACATTGTAATCGGAATTCTTTCACAAATATGAGAAATAGGTGCAAAATGCGAAAAAACATTAAAATTCGCATTGAAAATAGCGGAAGACAAACTTTACTATAGTATGCTAAATGTTTTACACGGAATTTATTTTACAAATGTCGAAAAATCGCCCCGAAAGGGAAAATAGCCAGAAATCGCACTAAAAATCACATTAAGATCACTAGAAATTTGAAAATTGTGGAGGATAAAACTCACTAAAATAGAATTTTGAAACCAAAATCCTCTTACCAATGTCAAAAAATTGCAGCGGAATGCAAAAAAAACAAAATAAATAAAGCTAAAAATCGCCGAAAATTCGAAAATAGCGGCAAAAAATATACTATATAACGATAAAAGTTTGAAACTGAATGCCATTTTACGAATGTCCAATAATCGCCTCGAAACGCAAAAAAAAACCAATAAAAATCGAATTGAAAATCACATTAAAAATCGCAAAAAAATCAAAAATCGCAAAGGGTAAAATTTACTATATATATCGCAAAGGCTAAATATTTGAAACCGAATTTACTTTACGAATCTCAAAAAAATCGCCGCAAAATGCGAAAAACCCCGCTAAAAATCGTATTAAAAGTCGCTAAAACTTCAAAATTTTCGACATTAAAAGAAAAGAAAAAACACATTTACTGTATTAGACTAAAAGTTTAAAAAAGAATTACTTTAATGAATGTCAAAAAGTCGCTGTAAAAACATGAGGGATGCTCTTTTAAAGCTGGCATAGATAAACTCAGTTATCTATGCAAAATGTTTATTAAATACTTCTTGGTAAGTACATGAAACAAATATATATATTTTTTTTTTTGCATTTGCATTTGCATAATGAACATAACAACATCAGGAAAAAATAGGCTTTTGCTATTGCCTTTATAATAAAGATTAAATTATTCCATTGTTATAGCGTCCTTGGGATTTTTTAAAAAAGCTTTGCGCAATTCGGGCTTCAGAAAGTGACATATTGTGTCAAACGATATGAACAGCTATTAAAACAAACCTGATGAAATTGTATACCTATATATATATATATATATATGGAAACATTTTATTTATATTTTTATATTATTATTGTTTTTTATATAAAAAAATATTTATGTTTGTATATAAAAGTAGATAAATGACCTCTCTATGATCCGATAACTCCAATAGCATATCTTCAAAAGCGTCATAAAATATTAAAGCAGTAACGCTTATATGTTAGATTTTACCAGTTGTCTCAGTTATCTATGCAAAATGTTTATTAAATACTTCTTGATAAGTACATGAACCAAATATATATTTTTTTTTGCATTTGCATTTGCATAATGAACATAACAACATCAGGAAAAAATAGGCTTTTGCTATTGCCTTTATAATAATATTTAATGTCCTCTAAATACATTTATCTGTAAAGTTAAACTCAACATCCTTTTTAATATGCTCAGATAAAAAATTACAGATTACATTTGAATTTTTTTTTCTATCAAGTAAAAACACTCTCGACGTCATATATAAAAATTCACCTGGAAATGCAAAAATCTACATTAAATGACAGATAAATTTACGATATATATAAAAAAAATATTTTTTTTTTTATAATCGTATGCTGAGACTTTCACGGTAATCATAATGTCATAACGCAAAAGGCCCTAAAAACATTTTCTTATCCAGGATTAAAATATAGACAACAAATGTGATAAATTGCCAAATATTGTTTCAATGGTCACCTTTGACAATAAACACTTCTTTTAAGCCGTACAAACATTCTTTTCATATTTAAATTAAATATCTTCGTTTCATAATATAATTTCTCATTAAAACATTTTTCTTTGTATTTTAAATAAAATCAGTGATAGTTTTTTTTCGAGGTGTTTGCATTTTTTTTTTAAATCTCTAACTGACATAGCCATTTCTCAACCTTTTAACATAGGAAGATTGTTAACCAAGCGATAACATAATATACCGTGAAGAAGATGAAAAACATATACTAATTTCAACCTTTTCGTCCAAAATAAAGATAAAATACCACATTTTATTATAAAAAATCGTGGTTATATCGGTATCTACATCGGTAATCGTAACAATTTCCGCGGTCATTATGATGTACATCATAATGACCGCGGGAATTGTTTCTATCCGATGGTGCAAATCGCAAAAAAATCCATTTGGTAATTTTTAAAATTACCCCGGACATACATTTTAGGATTTCTTGCTTGATAATATATATAATATTATAATTTAAACATAAGTTTAAATAAATGGTTCAAATAAATTTTGCAGCAATAATATATTTTTATTATTTACATAATTGTAAATTTTAAAGGTTTAGGAAAATTTGTCATTCGAAATATTCTATTTCATGCAAATTATTATTTTCATTTTTAGCATTCTAATCATGAAACTTCTTGTAAAGCCTTAATTTAAATATATTGATATTGATAAATATGTATAAATCGAAACATCTTGAATACGTGCGTAAAAACGGCAATGAGTATATGTAACCATCACTAGTTGTATCTGGAACGTGATTTTGCGTTCAAAAGCGTTTTTCAGCATTCCGTATATTGCATTTAAAATATGCTAACATTGTATATGCATATTTTTTGTACTTTGTATACCAATGTGTTTCCGATATTTAAAGAAACATTTCTGAAAACTAGGTTTACTTTGGAAACGACTTTTTATGTAGTCGGCATTTAGGATGCTATCAATACTCAATTAAACGTTTTCAGCTGCGTAGCTGAATTTATGCATGCAAGATTTTAAAAAAATAATATTAAATTTAAAGTTAATTTTAATGCTGTTAATTTATCATGTTTATCTGTAAAACAGTCTTGTTGAGCACAAAAACGTTTACTTGAGAATTGACAGCATCCGAAAAACCCATATTTCAAGTTGAGAAAACTGCTTTAAACAGTAAGGAAAAACTATTTGAAAACATTTCTGAAAATCAGTTGCAGCAAAAGAAACTTCATTTTTATAAATTCTTCTTTAAATCTTGAAAGTATATTGGTTTCTATGGTTTATAAAGACAAAGAACGCTTTTCGAAATCGTAGATAACTCGGAAGAAGTTATTGTATATTTTCGTCTGTGGTTATATTATATTATCCTAATTAAGAAACATTTTTATTTTTCTACAATGTAAAGAAATTCCCGACATCAAACTTTAGTGTCATCAAAGGACAGTTTCAATAGATTCTGAGAAATCCACAATATCTCACTCGAAACCCCAGTATGCAAGCCCAAAATCTAGCATAGGCGAATTCAATGTAAAATGGATTTTTAACAGATTTTGGGCAGAGTCGACAAATCTGCCGGTAAACAGCAAGCATTTCAATGCATCAAAATTCATCTTCCACCTTGAAGTTTTAGAGACAGCTGGGTTGCGCTTCTTTCTTCATGCCGACAGATTCCATAGACAGTATGTCAACGAAATTGAAACAAGCAGTCGAAAAGACAGCGTGAGAAATCCTGTTTCTCCAATAGTAATAGACTTTCTCAGTGACCGCATCTTATAGAGTTTTTACTGGCTGAAGAAACCTGTATTGTTTTCGGGCAAAAAACAGAAGTTATGTATGAAAGCAGAAACCAGTAAAGGGGCAGGCAGTTAGTTCAGTTAGAGATTTGAATTAGTATTCAGTCAATTTGATCCTGGATAACGGAGCCTCAGAGATAGGCAGATATATTAATAAGAACGGTTCCATGTGAAGGACAGCGCCACTCCTGGTGACGTGGAAAAATTACAAAGTGCTGTTATTGCTGCCTTTTGTCACACTTGTTCAAGTAAGAAGCAGTCCATGCATGGTCAGTGTCTTTCAGGATCAGATAGCTGGTGTAAGTATAAAAAAAATCAAGCACTAAACAAGAATTATGATGAAAAGTCTCCAAGCCTCCTTAAAGCTATAATGGATATTGTAAAACCTGTATATATGGAGCTTTGCGACCAGTATTTATTAAAAAATATTTCCATGGAATGACGCAAAATAACAATGAATGTTTTATGGTGTTTTATGGCAAATGATACCAAAATCTACATTCGTAGAACTAAAAACATTGCAAATAGGAGCCTAGTTAGCTGTTTTGTAGTTTAACAAAGCCATGAAAAGTATTATAACAGTATTAGAATAAATGGGAATTAAAACTGGCCAGTATATATGCTAAAGGGATTGTGTCAAATTGATAAAGAACGAATACGTGATTCTCGAAGACATTCGTTACCAGAGTCAAAAATAATTCGCAAGAAATTAAGTGCGAAAAGAAAGAATAAGTACGTAAAAAATGAAGAAATAGAAGGAATAAGTTATGATGCTGGTGGATTTTAAAGTGATTATTTGTTTCAAAAAGCATTTTCTGCAAAATTTGATTTTTATCAAAAAAAGTAGACGGTTACTGCTGTAACTCAAAATTTTATTATTCCATAACCATGAAATATTTTGAGTAGCTGTTTGATAACGTCTAGAGCGTAATGAAGTAAAGAATTGATTCTAGGTAAATACGTAGCTATTTTTATGAAGAATTACACGTAAAATTACTGAAATTTTCTATGTAATTGTATATAATTAGCTGTATCTCTTTTAGATTTCAGCATATTGGCTAGTTTGTAATCAATTACACGCAAGAGTGTCTTATATGCGTATGATAAAAAATATTTGTATTATATGGATTTTTTTTTTAAAGTCGAAAATGTTTTAAAAAAAATACTAAAAAATGACTAAAACGCTCCAATTTCTTAAAACGTTGCACAAATATTTCTTTATTTTTTCATTATTTTTCTTATTTTGAATTTATACCTAAAAGTGCCAAAAAATACAAAATTGCAGTTTATTTTAAAAAGTGGCTTTTTAAATAGTCGGATAGCAATAAATATTAACATAATGACATACAGTAGCAAACTCGAAAATGCTCCAAAAAGAATTAAATGCATAGAAATATAGAAATATGTGTAAAATAAGCAAGTAGAAGGCTAAAGTTATAAATTTTGTGGTTTTTAAACTGTTTATTTCATTTTAAAAGTTTTTTTAAACTCATGTGAAAACTTTTAATGCGTTTTCTGAAAAATTGGATTTTCATCGGAAAAGGTAAACGACTATTGCTCTAACTCAAAATTTTATTATCGTATAACCATGAAATTTTTTGTGTAGCTTTTTGATAATGTCTAGAGTGTAATGAACTAAAGAATCAGCTCTAAGTGACTTATTTGTTGATATATAGCTATTTTTATGAAGAATTACACGTAAAGTTACTGAAATTCTCTATGTAATTGTATATAATCAGCTGTATCACTTTTAGATTTCCGTATACTGACTAATTTTTAGTTCATTGCACTCAAGAGTGTCTAATGTGTTGATATTGAAAGATGATTTGTGTTATATGCATTTTTTTTAGAGGCGGAACCGTTTTCATAAAAAAATGCTAAAAAAATCCCCAAAATTCTTTAAAATTTTAAAAGGTTTCATAGATATTATATATTTTTTTTAATAATTTTCTTTATTCTGTGTTAGATTACACTGAAAAATACCAAAAATGTGTCAAAAGTAGAGTTTTTTTTTAGAAAAACGTAGCGTAGTCGGATACTTTTAGCAGAAAAAAAAGTACAGAAAAGTACAGTTAGGCAAAATATGATTTTTTTTTTCTTATTCTAAAAAAAGTAGAAATTTTGATTGAACTGTTAGGTGCAATAAAATCCTCTATTTGAAAAAAATTAGAAAATAGTATCTTTATATTATTTTCAAACCTTGAATATTTGTTATCAAATAATATTTATTTTTCAAAATAGTAGGAAGTTTGATAGCGGATGCAAAGAGCGTTCACTTCGAGAAAATTGGGAAAAATTGTTACCTATTGTGTTGGAAGTATCATATATTGTTTGCATTATGTGTGTAGAATCTCAAAATTTTAAAATTTGTTTTTATTATTTATGATTGCCACAAAAGTTTAGAATATTTGAAGATCCTACAGTATTGTATATATATATATATATATATTATTTTTATTTTTCCAAATTGAAATGTATTTGAAATTTTGTCTCATGATATGTGTATAGCATAAGAATTTTCACCGTGAAGTTTAAAATCGTATATGTCGGAGAACAAAACTATTAGATTCCCTTTGTACTGCCTTTGTATAATAGCTAAAAATGACGGAAATAACTGAACTAAAACAGTGCAGGAAAGTTGATCTGCAGAATTTGGAAGAAGAACTGGGGGTTGAAATAGGAACGGGTGACAAAATTTCTGTAATTATAAAGAAAATAGAATCTGCGGCACATTACGACAAATAACTCGCCATGACGCAAGTCGGATATATTGGAAAATATCGTGAAAATCGTATGGCAACGAAAAAAGAGAGAGAGGATAAAGAGATGGGGAGGATAAACAAAAAGAATCCGAATTTACGTTGTAACAACTCAGATTAACGTAAGAATCGAACAGGCGTAACTCCACATGAAGTCGCTGCTTCGAGCGCTTTCCTAAATTACCTTTGAAAGCAATCATGTGTCGATTCGATCCCGAACGTTCCGAAATAACTTTATTTTTAAATTTGTTTTAACGGTAGGTGATTAGATACGGGATAGAGACTGTCGATTTCGTTACGCGTTTATTAGCTTTGTTACCGGTAGAGATTGCGGAATTAATTTTACGAGAACCGATAGATAAGATAGACGATTTTGAGCATGTCAAATCGATCTTATTGGCTCGTTTCAGATTGATTTATGAAACTTATCATTAGAAATTAGTCAAACATGCACAAAATCAAAGAAGTCCGAGAAATGACCTTATATTCGAATTGAATAGTTATCTTGAGGGGTGGTTGAATGGTTTGAGAATTTCAGAATTTGCCGATATCGATTCATGGGCAAATTACAAAGATCCATTTGTTTTGGCAAATTGTCTAGATGAATATGAGACTATTAAGGGTCCTTCAAAAATTAACGTGGAATGCAAACGCTCTTTTTGATAAAAATTTTGAATCACCTACGTTTGAAGAAAAATCGCGTAACGAAAGAAATTCAGACGAAAAAGCCAATTGGCGTGAAAAAGACAATAATAAGGAAAAGGAGAGAATTTTCGAGATAAGGAGGTTAATTAGGTGTTATATATGCAGGAGTGTAAATGACTTAAAAGTTAATTGTCCGGGAAGACAAAAGGATGGAACGGAAGAGAAAAGCTTCGAAAGTATAAATCACGCAGGTGATATAAATGAGTCCGAAAAGTTGTTTAAACCCCTTTTAAGCAAAGGTAAAATAAATGGGAAAAAAGCAATCGTCCTCCGTGATTCAGGATCGAGCTACGACGCAAGCCATGGGACCTTGTAAATAAAAAATCAATTAGATAAATAATACGTATGACGGAAACAGACTTTTGATATGCTTTTTCTTGTAGATGTTACGTCTTTTAGCCAGAAAATCCTTTTAAGGGGTGGGAAGTTGTGAAACTCCCTTAACCACAACATCTCACTCGAAACCTCTGTATGCAGCCTGAAATCCAGCATAAGATAATCCCGTGTAAAATAGATTTTCCTCAGACTTTTGACAGAATCCACAAATCTGCCGGTAAACCTGAAGCATTTCGATGCATCATAATTCTTCTTCCACATTGAATTTTTACAGGCAGCTACGATAATTGAATGAACCGGTTGGCGCATCTTATATCATGCCGACACCCCCATAGGGAGAACGTGAACGAAAGAGAAATAAGCAGTCGAGAGGACAGCATAAGATATCCTCTTTCTCAAATAAAAACAGCTTCTTCAGTGACATCATCTTACATAGTTTCAACTGGCTTGAAAAATCATTATTGTTTTTATGCAGAAAACAGAAGTTATATATGAAAGCAGAAACCCTTAGAGGTACAGTCAGTCAGTTAGTTCAGTTAGAGATTTGAATTAGGATTCAGTCAACCTGATGCTGGATAACGGAGCTGTGGCTCCGGTTGATATCTTCGGGCGATTATATTAGATCCCGTCGTAAAAGCCTTTGTCTGGCTAATGTTTTGAGGTTGAGGTATATCAGCCTTGTCTACAGAGTGAGAACCAGTTCATGTTTCGTTAGGACGGCGAGAATAAGCATTCCTGTGCATTTACAAGCGCAACTTGACTTCCAGAAAACTTTGTCTGAAGGGAACCAGCAAGAGAGCAGATTTCCCCTCCCGCGGCCATTTGTGAGAGCACTTTGAGACGCTTTCGTGCTGTGAACACAGACTTTGATAAGAGCTGACTTTATCTTGATTGATGATTGGTTACAAGTTTAACGAACACTCTTTTTTATTTATTGTTGTGAAATATTAACTTAGTCAAGAAATATGTATTTTATTGTTGACGTACAGAACATAATAAATACTTGAGTTAATTAATGAGAATGATTCCATTTCAAAGCCTCTTCATAATTATAACATTGGACCCGTCACAAGCTGTTATAGTTGTTTACAATATTTTTAAGCCATTCAATCCATTTTAGAACACCTTATACGAAATAATTTCAAAATAAATTCTCGAAAATCTATTGAAATGAAGTAAAACATAGTAATTTATTAAATTACAACAGCACTTTTCAATTTACATCTTACACTTTCTTTGATTTTTGTTAAGCACTCTTTCAAAACTTTAAACATATTATACAAATATTTAAAAATTCCAGGTTTGTTGGTTAAAAGCAATTTTTCGTAAGTAGTAAAAATCAAATATCCAATTTCCGTTCGTTATTTAAAATACCGAATATCCAATTTACCAAAGTCTTTATAAGGTAAATTTTTCCTACAGTTTGATATGATTTATTTAAAAGATTTTAACGAATCTAAAAAATACGCAATATGCTTTTATTTAAATTTTTATTGTTATTTGATGAATGGCTGTTTCTGATTGTGCTTAAACTTTTAAAGTAAAAAGTCTGCCTTGTACATTAAATGTATATTCAGTCATGTGTAATTTGGAATGGAACATATTTTAGAGACAGTGTTAAGGAAATAAGAAAATCATTACCTCTCAGAAAATGATAACAAAAGGAAATTAAACTGTAGCGGTTAATTCTTAATATAACCTGAATTTTCTATGATACTCAAGTTATCATAACCCTAAAATCGAAAAAGAAAGTCCTGAAATGTGTTTTTTTAATTATCAAACTCTATTTAAAAATCTCTTCACATATACTGTTTACAAATAAATGTTTAAATTGAATTAGTATAAGTTTTGCTTATTTGCTCTCAGACACAATGGTTATAATTCAATTTATATTTTCAGAGAAAGCATTTCTATTTTAATTGATGCACATGAAAATTTATATACGTGCTTCTAGATCTAGAAGAGGAGAGAAGAAGTGGGAAGAATAACTCAAAATTTCACCGTATATAAACGTGGCGCCACTTTAATCACAATAACGTGAACAATTTTCGAAAATTTATTTAATGAAACTGTATTGAAATGAACAATTTTAGTGTTAAAACATTCCCGTAGATCAATTGTTAAAATTAAAATCACCTTTTCTGCATAAATTCATGCTGTAACAGATATGGGTAAATGTGGCCAAGCAAATCCTATTAATAAAGAAAAAAAGCCCAATAACATTATGCAAAAGGCCAGAAATCCTAATATTCATATTTACTTATTGGTACCATAATCAAAACAATGAATGTAATTGGATAACAATAAAATGTTTAACAATTTGGTAAGTGTGATCGAAGATCGCTAAAAGGGTTTCGTTTAATATTCCTTTCAAAACACTTTATCCTTTCTTTAATAGATCCAAATAAATGTCATTTAGCAACAAAAAAAATCATGTTTTTTATAAAGTAAAAATTTACCGGTCTATTTTTTTCGTTTTATCGCTATTATATTCTGTCATAATAATATCTGTCATGTGGACTAAATGCGATATTTAAAAAAATAATTTCAAAATTAAACATGTTGTACACCTTCAAAATGTTAAATAGGCGAATATTTCCATAATCGGATTTTTATCACGATTCAATATGTTTCTCAAACTCATATATTTACTATTCTCTATTACTCATATTGATACTCGCTTTGTATTATTCTCAAACAATTGAAAAATTGATTAAACTTCCAATAGGACGTCAGATTTTCTTTTTAATTCTCTAATGACGTGATATTAATCTGCTTTGTGTACATACACATACTCATACGCCTTGAGAAATCTTAGAAATTTTCTGTTTTATTACCACTATGACGTCAATCAATTTTATTTCATATTTATCTTTTTTTCAATTGGTGAAACTTTTTATTTCATTTTCATTTTTCACGTGGAAATCGTTCAATAGAAAATTAATTATTGTAGAAAGAATTTCATTGTGGAGTTTTAATTTTTGGAAACTGCTATAACGAAACATGTTTAAATTTAATAGTAAAAGGCTGTTAATTTTGGTTTTTTATCTCTATTTACTAAAATAATAGGATTTTTTTCAAATTTTAATATTTTGAGCTTCATAGCTGGTATTCAGCTATATATACGCAAAGTTTCAACTCTGTAAGTTACATAGTTTCTGAGAATGGCTCTATAACGGCAGACAACGGAGCGGGAGTAATAGGGTTTCGTGAGATGAACGAAATCCTAAAAACAATAGTAAAAATAAAGAAAAAAAAACTTCTTAACACCATAAAAACAAGAAATTCCCATTTATTATTTTTATGGTGTTATTAAGAAGTATTTTGTCTTTATTTATTGATATAATGATTAAATATACATTAAACTATGACATTAAATTATGAATATCTTCAAGAATATTCACGCATTATTATCAATATTTTCCACCTCTTATAAAATAAAAATCGAAGCTGAAATTTCCCTAATAAATTATGGTATATCTCTTATAGAATGTATTCGTTTGGAACTTTTGTTCTTTATGCCAGTGAATATGATCCAATATAATATGTTCGTACTTCTTTGCCATTTTATTAAAATCTTTAAATCTTAAATGCTGTGTAAGAGTAAACCAACCATTATGAATACGTCTACGCTTTGTATGGGTTAAAATACAATGTAATGGGACGCTGAATATCAAGCTATGCATAATCCCTTGGTACAAAATTCTTGGTGGTCACTCTTGAAATTGCCACTTGTTTCAAGTTTAAGATAAATTGTTCAAATATACATGTTACTTAAGAGAATTTAAATACACCAAAAATGTTTTCAGGCTTTCAAAATGTTGCCCAGCGTTGAAAATAAGCTATGCATAATCCCTTGTATCAAAATTCTTGGTGGTCAATCTTCAAATTGCCACTTGTTTCAAGTTTAATATAAATTGTTCAAATATATATGTTACTTAAGAAAATTTAAATACACCAGAAATGTCTTGAGGCTTTCAAAATGTAGCCCAGCATTGAAAATAATTTATGCATTATCCCTTGTAACAAAATTCTTGGTGGTCACTCTAGAAAATGCCACTTGTTTCAAGTTTAATATAAACTGTTCAAATATATATGTTACTTAAGAGAATTTAAATACAGTAATCCCTTGAAATTCGCGATTTTAACATTCGCGAGTTTTAATTATTCGCGAATATGAAAATGCGGAAAAACTTGACATTCGCGAGAATCTGACTTGATTATTCGCGATTTTTTATTATTTATTTTTTTTTGTCTCTTTTGTTTTCAGAATTTATAGTGGTTAAAGATTATTTTCACCGTGTTTTCTTAATATCTATTTAAAAATCAACATTCATTGTGAACTGAAAAAGGAGCGAATGTTTCAAGATAGCAATATAATAGCAGCAGCAGAATAGTCATTACAATGGGCATATTAGAAGTGGTAAAGTAATAGGTGCGGGTTCTCGTAGAGATAGAGCTAAAGCTGCACTTAGATAGAAAATAAAAGTATTTCTGAAGCATTTAGCTGTATTTTTTTTTTTAAATATTGTGTTTTAAAATTGTATCGCATTCTGACCCACTAATATATTATATCTTTGCGAATGGAGAGAGTAGAAATTACTTTATATAAAAACCTGAGAGAGTAGAAATTACTTTATATAAAAACCTATGCTTTTTTAGCAGTGATAATTTCTCCAGTCAGTTAGTTTGAATTATCTCCAATAAATAAATTTCCCATTTATGAACATGCGTGTACATTCACTATCTACATATATGTTATGCATAACGTATTGTTAATACATATATTCTTTTGTTCTTTGAAATGTTGTGTCATTCTGATTAAAATTTTATAGAACATAACTCCTTTTTTAGTGCAGATAGATAGACTCAACATTCGCGAGGCTTTCCTCGAACGTAACCCTTGCGAGCGAATGTTAAGGGATTACTGTACACTAGAAATGTTTTGAGGCTTTCAAAATGTTGCCCAGCATTGAAAATAAGCTATGCATTATCCCTTGTAACAAAATTCTTGGTGGTCACTCTTGAAATTGCCACTTATTTCAAGTTTAAGATAAATTGTTCAAATATATATGTCACTTAAGAGAATTTAAATACACTAGAAATGTTTTCAAGCTTTCACAATGTTGCCCAGCATTGAAAATAAGCTATGTATTATCCTTTGTATCAAAATTCTTGGTGGTCACTCTTGAAATTGAAATTCCCAAGTGTTTCAAGTGTAAGATAAATCGTTCAAATATACATGTTACTTAAGAGAATTTAAATACACTAGAAATGTTTGCAAGCTTTCAAAAGGTTGCCCAACATTGCAAATAAGCTGTCAAAGCCACTGCATACATATCCTCAAACTGAGAATAATAAAATAATTTGAGGTTGTAATTCGGCGTCGTCAGAATGAAACAGTTTACACTGCATAGCAGAAAACAGAAAACAACTTTTTAGAACTTCTATAAAATTTGTAATTGATAATTTTACTATGAGTGTGGTTTAAGATACATTAATTTTAATACATTTTATGCCTTTTTAACTAAATAATTCATCGAAAGAAAATAATAGAGACACAAGCAGACTATAATTTTAGAATTTTATACTGTAAATCTTTTTCTTATACAATACATTATTAACCGACCAGTATTTAAATTTGACAATGTAAATAATGAGACACAATAAATTAAAATTTACTTAAAATAGCATTTTAAGCATTCTCATTAACCTTATTCTTCTGACTGTTCAATCTAAATTTAAATAAAGTATAGCGATGATTACTTTCCTACTCAACCATGCACTTTTATTTATTACATAATCATCAAAAGTAACTGAACTGTAATATTAAATGACAATAATTTGCATGATATTGGGGATTAATGAAAATATTTCATGTGTGAAAATTGATTGCTTAGAATGCTTCTATGTATTATAATACAAAAGAGTTTTGTGATAGAATCATGTGTTGAAGTTAAGTATTTATTTGGCACAAATTCAAAAAGATACAATTAATTGTTAAAGGTTGTTTAAAGAGAGCAAGTAATAACACTCAAACAATTGCTTTCGATATTTGATGAATTGTAAATAATCATACTTCCTGCCTCATAAAGAGACATTTAAAATCCAATTTTCATAACATTCAGGTGTTTATTTAAATTAATATTACTCTGTTCAAATAATAATAATCTGATGATTACAGTTCACCTTTGTATTTCTCAGTAGAAGACTAATTGTCCTTTTTTCATATAATTACTTTAAAGTAAGACAAAATTATTTTGTTTAGGAAAATTATATTTTACGTAAATTTCCTCATATTAATTAAGGGAAGAGAAGTTTAATAATTAATACTGCAGGATCATCGAAAAAGGTTTGACGGATTTGAAAGAATCATAACACTAAAAGTAATAGAGTAAACGCAATTGTTTTCCTTTCAAAGTACTCACAATTATCCCAGATTTGTTAGATGTAGTTATTTTAAAGTCGTGACATTCAGACGATGCGCAGAATTGATGATCTGAAAATGCAAATCGCATCAAACATTCACAATTTTTACTTTTTCCTTAGGCTATTCGTGTACATAGTGGATCATTTCCTACTAAATTGACGATTCTGAAGAACTTTCTAATTGATATTTTTTTCCCATACCTCCAATAGTTTTAGATTTATACGCTTTCCACTCTGGAATCATCGAAAAAGGTAGGACTGCACGAAGGTTCACCGTGCAATTACTGATTCGCTTCGTCTGATGTCACGACTTTAAAGCAGCTATATCTAACAAATCTTGGATAATTGAGGAGTACTTTGGAAAGTAAATATTTGCGTTTACTCAATTACTTTTAGAGTTATGATTCTTCCAAATCTGTCCAATCTTTTTAGATGGCCCTGTATTTACACCAAATGTTGAACTGGGTATACAAAAAATATATAAGTTATCTGAGGAATCCCAAGATCATTTGAGAGAACTTGAGCAATGGTAAAGAATAAAATTTAAAAGTGAAACAATTTTATTTCATCTTTTGGTTAGAAAAATCTAGTTAAAACAAACTCATTTAATTTTATGATCCACCAATCTTCATGCAAGCTCAAAGAGAGTTGCGACTATTATTGTTAATGTGAGTTCAAAGGGACTGTATTTGAATATTAATGGCGGCCGGTGTTATCAAAGAAAAATCATCAGGCTATTGTTATATACTTAAATTATCCTTTTTTTGTATCACAAAGAAAAAAAGGACTGCGACTCATTCAATAAAAACAGAATTATTCAATAGAAATCTCACCAAATTAACAGTAGAATACAGGAATCGGCTGAATAATCAAAACTGTTTTCAATCACCCCAGCGCTTTTTTATGTTACAGAATAAACTGAAACATATATTAAACTGTACACAAGTACATAAAATAATCTCCTCCACCTTCACACATAGAATATTACAAGACATTTTAAAAATAATAACTAAAAATGTGTTATATTAACTAAAATATAACTACATTCACTTTTTGCACTTTTAAACTGGAATTATCACTGCATTAAGCAAATTACCTTGTGGATCCTGGAAATTTCGACATTCAACCACTGATACAAAAATAAATGAAAATAAAAATATTATCAAGTCAAATGCAATTAATTTTTAAAATTACCTAACACTTTTCCGAGCAATTTGTATAAATATTTTCATATAATAATTTAAAAATAAATGTTTAGTAGTGTTTTCCAAAGCATTAATTAATCAAATGTAAAAAGAAAAATTTGTAAGCCTTTTCTTGACCAGATGTTTACTTACAGTTTAAATTTTCCGAGTAATACAATTCAGCATCCAATAAAATTAATGAATTTTTTGTGGCTAAAACATACTTTATTTCATTACACCTTATTAACTTTTAACTGTAAGAAACAATTTCATTATTTCATTTATCGAAAGGCTACATAGCAAGTATTCGAGACACTTCTTTTTATGAAAAATTAAAAATAATAATAATCGCATCTTTAAAATATTCCAGAACTTACGTTACTTACAATACAACGGTATCCCAAAAGCATTGACCTCGGTTTTTATTCTTTAAATAATTATCACAGACATACATTATGAATCGCAAATTTACGCTCAAATAGGTACAGAATATTATGAAATCATTTAAAATTTTCAGAGGATAAAATTTTAAGAAATATAAAATTTAAATTTTTATACTGCCCCATACAAAAAGTTTCCCAAATGTGTAAAATGTGCCCCATACTCTAATAAGGTCATGTATAAATTTCAACATTTTATCATAAAAAGTCGTAGAGATATGTTTAAACAAATTTGGTGAGGGTTTATTCATAAATTAAAATGTGAATGTTTACACCAAGAGTGCAGATGACGCGTCACAGAAATGCATCATAAACAAATAAAATATGTCTTTAGTTTTATTTATAAATTTACAAACTTTTGCTTCCTGAAAAATACCTTAAAATTCTACATGATAAATTACAGAATAAAATATGGAAATGTTACAGTAATTGAACATTAAAACAGATTATATATGTTTGTATATCGAAATATCTGCTTCGGATCAGTGCGTCAAGTAATTGCAACAGACGCGTCATTACATGAGAATGTTTTATTTGTGCTCTGCCATTGGTCAATAACATCCCTTATGTAAGCAAAACGTGCGCAGCCAGATAGTCTAAGCTAATATTAAGTATTTCACATTTCTGCTCTTTTTTGAGAGTGTAATTAGCCTGTACAGACAGTATGTCGCAATACAGCAACAAAGAACTTTTTGAAATGCTAATGCTGTACAGTTTATGGAATTACAATACTAACGAAACTGTACGGGAATGTCAGCGAACATTTCCCAATTCTCGACATCCTTTTGGGCGATATATTTACGGATTAGTGCAACGGAATCATGAAAGAGGAAGTGCACATCCAGTAGGTGGACTAGGTAGGCCCAGACTTCACTCAACTGATGAAGAAATTGATATTTGGACTTACTTTTACAGTTATCCAAATAGTAGTGTTCGTACCTCTGCTTCAAAAATGAACGTACCACCTATAACAGTGAGGAGAATACTGAGACGTAATAAATGGCATCCGTTTAGCATTCATGGTGTACAAGAACAGGAGACAACAGATTATCAACGTCGTCTAGATTTTTGTAATAAGGAGAAGAAGATGGAAATTCCCCGTTCCCGTAAAACATAATTTGGACTGATGAATGTTGGTTTAAACAAGACGGATGCATAAATCCTCAAAATGAACATTTATGGTCTGACACAAATTCTTTCGTGGTACGTGATATTCATCATCAGAAGCAATTTCCAGTGAATGTAAGGTGTAGTATTTTCAGAAACCGCTTGCTTGTACCCATACTGTATGACGGTACGTCGAAGGGAGGCATATATGTTAATGAGATTCTCAATGTGGCTATTCCTGATTTTATGGATGAACTGCCCTTAACAGTACTTCCACATGTTTGGTTCTAACAGTACGGATCTCCAGCTCACCAAACTACAGTTATGATACACTGGTTAAATAACGAGTTTCCAGACAATTCGATAGGCATGCATTGTCCAGTTGAATTTCTCCCTAGATCACCTGACTTAACGTCTATGGATTTTTAACAACCAATAAATAAACAACAAACAATAGATAAACAACCAATAAAGGACAGAGAAGCAACAAAAAGTAAAACATTTTATTATTCAGTGCTATCCACCATCTGCCGCATGCAACGTGTCTTCGTGTGTGACGTGGAAAATTTGTGAAACACAATAGAATGTTTTGTTTTCTGTTGATTCTCTGTCCTTATTCGTTGTTTTCACTTTTCTTCTTAGTCTGTCTGGCGCCGGCAATTTTCGTGCGACAGGTACCGTTCCAACGCTTTTTATGGTTTTTCACTATGAAGATCACATTCCAATAAAAAAATAGGTGTTGCCATTTGAAATTTTCAAAATTTTGTCACTGTAACCGTAACTTTTAGAGTTTAACTGTTGTTTTTCATACGATTCTTGAGCGCATACCTCAAAATATATAAAACCAAAATTTCAGTCAGTTTCTGTGAACGGTGTGACAGTTAAGGACTCATATATCGGGATAGTTTTTTATAATCACCCTGTATATTTAAATGAAATTTTGATATTATTCATTTCTAAACCCAGAAACACATTACTCTGTTTTAAAGTAATATTATTATTTAGTTCCATTATGTTCTCCTATGTGTTTACATATTAAAGTGCGCATATCTTCACTGCAAAAGTCCGAAGATTGGAACGTCCTAACATTTACTATAGTGAAGTTGTAAAAGTCCAAAATATGTTTTCAAAAGCCTCCATTTTTAGATTTTACCAAAACATTTTGGAAATGCAGGAATTTGCTTACACATATTGGTGAAATTACGAAATGAATTATTAATTTATACACTCATCTGTTTGGGCAACCCTTGTGATTCGCTTCTTTTCTGTTGTGGTCTAAATTTGTGTGATTTTAGATTAGTTCAAACGGCTACATTTTTTTATTGTGACAATATGTTTTGATTACTTATGAACAAAGTAAGAAATGTTATGAGGGGAAATCTTTTACAAAGTTTTAAGTAAAATAGTGAATTATAATTTGAAAAAAAAAAAAAACTTTATTTAACGATTTGGAGATATAATTATAATTCCCTTTTAAATAATTTGAAAGTGTTAAAATGAAAAAAAAATCTTATAGACTATTGAAATACGAAGATATTGAAGAAACTATGGACATTAATAAGACTTGCACGTTTAATATAAATAATGAACGTACTAACCACAAACTAACTCTTGATTTGAAAATGAAATGTAATAATAATACAAACGAAACATAATTGCACATAATAATGAGAATGGATAACGAATTTCAAAATGAAGAAGCAGCTTTTCCCTAAAACCCCTGATTGGACAATTGCCACTTTCAGCAGATCTCAAAAAGTGAAAATGAGGCTGCCGGGTGACTTCAAGACTACGGAAATTAAAGTAATGACTGCAATATATTTTTGAAAACAGCTCTCGGGGAAGATCCAAAAAATTAAATCCAAATTTAGATCCAAAAATTAAAGTATGAGATATTGACAAAGCGCAAAAAGATCCATGATTATGACATCCGTTATGACAGACGTACATTATAAACGAAGAATGTTTTTCATTTGGTACTAAGATGGGTACACGAAAAGCGTTTTGCACAGGAAACCAATTTACTTTATACCAAGAAAATATTTTAAAGATCAAAATTAATAGTGTGGGAAAACGTGTACATGGGGTGATAAATAATCTTTCTGTACAGAAATTGCAATTGTTCAAAGAAGTGTACCACAAAGATGTGTATGTTGAAATCAGCCGATTCACTTTGCAACTGAAAATGTCACAGCCGTCAACCTAACTATAGCAGTAGAGGTTAATGATGATTTGATGATCTTGAAAGAAATTCGAATTAATAAGTTGAATTTCTGTTACTTAAGACCAGTAAAATATCCAAACGTTAAGTTTAATATCATTTAAAGTTTCATGTAAATTTAGAAGGAAAGGGCAAATTATTTTAACAGATTACTTTATTGAAGAAAATAAAGGGTTAAACTGATAAAATATTTCTTCTAATTCCTAATCAACTTGCAAAATCTTTAAGTAAATAAAAGTTCTTTAACTTTCGGTTGAGCATACATATATCCATGTAAGGAATTTGATGTGAAATGTATGGAATTTGATGCATTATCTTGAATTTTACAATTAGGTGTCAGTAACTGACAGAATTTATCGAAGTGAAACCATTTAGAGGCGATGTCCGGATTTTATCACCTCACTATGACAAATGCTACACTGTAAAAAATGACCAATGTTTCTTATTTTATGAAAATATACTATAACCACGAACGAAAATATAATATAACCTTCTGAGTTTTCCGAAATTCCAAATAGCGTGTTCCATTGTCTTTTGAATCTCCAGAAACCAATACATTTCAAAAATTTATAGAATTCTTTATAAAAACAAAGTATTTTTCGCTGCCCGTATTTTTCAGAAACCTTTCCGAAGGGTTTTTATAGTGTATTAATTAGTGTCCTCAGCCTGGAATACCTGTTTTTTGAATGCTATCAATTCTCAAGTAAACATTTTCATGCTCAAAAAATATGTTTAACAGAAAATCATGCAAAATTAATAGCGTTAACAATAACATTAAAATTAAGATTATTTCTTTACTCTTTCTTGTATAATTAACTTATGCGGCTGAAAACGTTTACTTGAGAATGGATGACATTCGAAAAACAGGTATTCCAGGCTGAGGACACTAATTAATACACTATAAAAACTCTTCGGAAACGTTTCTGAAAAATACGGGCAGCGAAAAATATTTTGTTTTTATGAATAATTCTTTAAATTTTGGAAATGTATTGGTTTCTCAAAAGACAATGAAACAAGCTATTCGGAATTTCGGATAACTCAGAAGATTATATTATATTTTCGTTCGTGGTTATAGTATATTTTCATAAAATAAGAAACATTGGTCATTTTTTACACTGTAGGTTTACCAGTAAAACCTAGTATTTACTAATGCCCATACTTTTGGAGTAACATCTAGAGTACAATTCTAAAATCGGAATTATGTGTGAATTACATGAAAATGTACGCATTCTTCTTTTTTAAAATTTTAAAGTATTGCAAAACGAATTTTAGAATATTTCATTGTGAAAAATTCTAAGATTATATTAATGATACATTTTCAGTAATAATAATAATAATAATAATAATAATAATAATAATAATAATAATAATAATAATAATATACTGGTGAACATAAAAACGAAAATGTATCCATTTAAATAATAAGCAATTAAAAGTATAACAAAAAAAAAAAAAAAAAAAAAGACAAAATTCTAAGATTGTATTAATGAAACATTTTCAGTAATAATAATAATAATAATAATAATATACTGGTGAACATAAAAACGAAAATGTATCCATTTAAATAATAAACAATTAAAATGGATACATTTTCGTTTTTATGTTCACCAGTATATTATTATTATTATTATTATTATTACTGAAAATGTTTAAATAATAAACAATTAAAAGTATAGCAAAAAAAAAAAAAAAAACTCTAAAGATAACAAACGACCGTATTGTCAGATTTAATCTATATTATATAGTAATTTTTCTGAAATCATGATCCGTATATTCCATGTAATTTGTGTAACTCACAATCTTCATATTAAGGATTTGACTTTTTTCAACAGTAGATTCTGTACTGGCTCGATATAATTTAAATTTCATTCTTATACAAAATAACAAGTAAACATAATTTCATTAACATTTAATTAAGCATTAAAAGTTTCATTTTGTTGTATTAGGTGATTTGCTTATGTATTGCCATGTTTACTGCACCATTAAAAATATTTTATGCAAATGATCATTTGTATTGGGCCATCAGGAAAGTTTTGCAGTTTTTCAAAATGCGCAGCGCGGTTTCGTCAAGTTATTTTGCTACTGCTGATAAGCAGGTATCTTGAATAACCCAGATATGTACATTAGGTATTTCTGCTTACGCTGCATAATTCTAGCTTGTATTGTGGCACATTTTATGTTTCAGTGCAGTGCTAAGAATGGAGAACCAAAAGATTTATTTTCGTCATATTATGCTCTTTTACTTCAAGAAAGATAAAAATGCTAGTCAGACTGCTGTTAAAGTTTGTGCTGTGTATGGATAAAGTGCCACTTCAGATAACACAGTTTGAAGGCGATTTAAAAAGTTTAATCGTGGAAATTTCATCCTCGAAGATGATGCCTACTCTGGACAACTATCATCTTTAAAGTAGGACCTCTTATAAAAGAAGCTGTCAGATGATCATGCAGTGTACTTTTTGTAATATTTAGTCTGTATGATAGCTCCTGAATTGTGTAACGTGGATTTTCAGCGATAGCTTCTTTTAAGAGGTCCTCCTTTGCAGATGATGATCGTACAGAGCGAACATAATTTTCGAGGATGAAATTTCAGCAATTTAACTTGTGAAATCACCTTCGAATTTTGAACCATCAATCACCATCTGAAACAGCACTTTATCCATATACAGCACAAATTTTACAAGAAGTCTGAGTAGCATTTTTAACTTTCTTGAAATAAAAGAGCATAATATGACGAAAATGAACTTTTTGGTTCTGCATTTTCAGCACTACAATTAAACAAAAAGTATGCCACAGGACAAGAGAGAATTATGCAGCGGAAGCAGAAAAGACCAAATGTACATGTCTAGGTCATTCAAGGTCACTCCTTATCAGCAGTAACAAAATAAGTAGACGAAACCACGCTTGGCTTTAAAAACTACAGAACTTTCTGGAGGATTCAATACTATAACTTCCAAGCATTTTTAAAAAAAAAATATTGAACAAATATTTTTCTTCTCTCTTTCTTGTTTGGGATGAGTTAAGGATCCCTATAAGCATTTAAATGATTAAAACAAATATTTTTAGGTTAGTGAATTATTATTTATTATTATTTATTATTATTATTTTTATTTGCTTTTCTATTGGGGGATTATATAATTTGTAATCTTTCATTTTTATACCCGGCATATAACGCACACACATAATTTTCAATCAATTTTCTTTTGCGAAAAGTTTCCGTTATACACCGAAATATACGATACTTAAATATGTACCTAACATATACCTAAATTATTCACCATAAAAAATGGCTCTAAAAAGGACTGCACAAGCCAAATAATGGTAACCAGAGCGAGATTCGGACCTCATTGAGGAGAAATTCTACGAGGTTTATGGCTATTTTGCTCCTATTCTTTAAAAAAATGTTGGGGACCACTGATCTATGGTATCTATTTCTCCGGAATCATCTATCCAAAAAAACTGCCAGATTTCTGAATTTAAGCAATTTTAGTATACAGATTCGGTTTTTAAATTCAGTAATACGGAAATAATATGACTCCATCTTAAATAGGACGTAATCACCATGGAAACCTAGAATCATTACCTATCATGGGATAGTATTGAATTATTTACGTATGATAGGATTTAATAGAATGACGAATGTGACTATAACTTGGTTATTGAGGTTATAAAATGTCATATACGTCATTTATGAGCATAACGTCATACATGTCAGATAACTTGGCGATACATCTCGGTCGCTTGACGATTAATCTTCGGAAGCTGCTATAACAAAGAAGTACCGGTTAAAAAATTCAAATAATACATATTTTTATTAATATATCTTTAAGTTTTGATTCGATTTTCATAAAATTTGAAATATCTCGACAAAATTCTGAAACGATTATATATATTAAATTTCAAACCATTCGGTTGGGCAGGTTTAACACTGTTATATGCTGACAGACGGACGGACCAGACGACGACTATAGGCGCTATGTATTTGTATAATTACGAACGCACCTACAAAAAATAAGTCAATAGTTAATGACGTTTAAAATCACCTCATACTTATGAGGCCATTCTGTGGAAATATGCACAGGTATCAATTTAAAAACACCAGTTTAAAAACATGCCAGTATTTTTAAAAGCATTAACTATTAAAATATAATAGAAAGTATTTACCTAAGAACATAAATATATAAAGTCTCCACTATATAAAAAATATTTTCAAAAGGTTCCCATATTAAAACAAGAACGAAAAATCATGCGTCAAGCATAGATTATGTAACACTTTCCAACGCTTCCAAAATAATTTTACGAATCATACTCTTCAATAAGCTAAAAGATAACATCTAAGTAATCCAAATACTTTTATTCAGCCCTGTATAGGATTTATAGATTTGTATATATACTACATAGGATGCTAAATTTTAGTTCAGTTAGGAAACACGTAGCACAGTTTAAAATTCTCCGTCTGGAGTTAAATAATACGGAAATGTTTTCCCGAACTTTTGTGCTTCCCTGTATAGGATCTACAGAATTTATACACACCACGTAATAGACAAAAAGCGATTTAAAATTAAAATCGCGTTTAGTAACTTAAAACGCACTTCCAGGAATTATTGTTAACATACAGTAGAGAATTCTTTTGTGTGTCCCTGTAAATGAACGATGACTGCTATACACACAATATTCTGTAGTAAGTCTCTTGTAATGAACCTTATATAAATTTCAATGCGTTTAAAATAGGGAAACATTGTTTAAATAAAGCGCAGACGATTTTTCTCCATAGACGTAATGTAACGGAATTCTTTTGACTGTCCCTGTAAAGTAAGTATAAGTGCTATGCACACCCTATTCCATATTAAGCTTCTTCTAATGCACCTTAGTGATATATATAAATTTCAATGCGTTTAAAATAGTGAAACATTATTTAAATAAACCGCAAATGATTTTTCCCCATAGACCGCAATGTAACGGAATTGTTTTGAGTGTCCCTGCAAAAAAACTATAAGTGCTACATACTTCCGTTGAAATAGGGAACATGCTATAGATAATGATTATAACATATAAAAATTGCAGGGCAATCCGAGCATATTTACGGGAGTTAGAGCACGGACAGACGGCAGACGGCAGACGGCAGACGGCCAGACGGCCAGACGGCCAGACGGCCAGACGGCCAGACGGCCAGACAAACCGAAGTCATAAACACTTTTCAACTAGGTTGGAAAGTGTTAAAAAGCTGGGGACCAAACTCAGAATCAAAGTCAGTGTTAAAGAAAAAAAATGCTGAAAACTACTAATATAGAACAATAATAAAATAAAAATATTATTAAGTCAATCAAAATTATTTTTTTTAAATAACCTAAGGCCTTTTGGACCACATTGTAGAAATGTGTTCAGATAATTATTTAAATATTTTAGTGTTTTCAATATCATTAACTAATTAAATGGGAAATGAAAAATATTTTAGACTTTTCCTGACCAGCGGTTTACTTACTAATATTTAATTTAGTTGTGTAATATAATTCAGCATCCAATAAAAGTAAGGTATTCTTTGCGACCAAAACATACATTCCTTCATCACGCCATATTAACTTTTAACATATCTTTATTATTCTTTTGGAAGTTTTAAAATGTTTTAGCGGAGTATATAAAAATACTAATTGTGAAATATTGTACTTTTTCTTGAAACATATTTACGGGTATAGATGACATAAAATGTTTAATTTTTTATATTTTGTGCTTAGAAAAAACAGAACAAAAAACCCTTTGGAAATTAAAACAAGAACGAAAAATCGTGCGTCAAGCATAGATTATGTAACACTTTCCAACGCTTCCAAAATAATTTTACAAATCATACCGTTTAATAAGCTAAAAGATAACATCTAAGTAATCCGAATACTTTTCATCAGCCCTGTATAGGACCTATAGATTTGTATATATACTACATAGGATGCTAACTTTTAGTTCAGTTAGGAAACGCGCAGCACAGTTTAAAATTCTCCGTCTGGAGTTAAATAATACGGAAATGTGTTCGCGAACTTTTGTGCTTCCCTGTATATTATCTACAAAATTTATACACACTACGTAATAGACAAAAAGCGAGTTAAAATTAAAATAGCGTTCAGTAACTTAAAATGCACTTCCAGGAATTATTGTTAACAGACAGTAGAGAATTCTTTTGTGTGTCCCTGTAAATGAACGATGGCTGCTATACACACAATATTCTGTAGTAAGCCTCTTGTAATGCACCTTATATAAGTTTCAATGCGTTTAAAATAGGGAAACATTATTTAAATAAACCGCAGACGATTTTTCTCCATAGACGTAATGTAACGGAATTCTTTTGACTGTCCCTGTAAAGTAACTATAAGTGCTATGCACACACTATTCCATATTAAGCTTCTTCTAATGCCCCTTAGTGATATATATAAATTTCAATGCGTTTAAAATAGCGAAACATTATTTAAATAAACCTCAAGTGATTTTTCCCCATAGACCGTAATGTAACGGAATTCTTTTGAGTGTCCATGTAAAAAAAGTATAAGTGCTACACACTTCCGTTTAAATAGGGAACATGCTATAGATAACGACTATAACATATAAAAATTGCAGAGCAATCCGAGCATATTTGCGGGAGTTAGATCACGGCCAGACGGCCAGACGGCCAGACGGCAGACGGCCAGACGGCCAGACGGCCAGACGGCCAGACGGCAGACGGCCAGACGGCCAGATGGCCAGACAAACCGAAGTCATAAACACTTTTCAACTAGGTTGGAAAGTGTTAAAAATAACTAATTTACATAGTCTTGAAGTTGGTAAAACAATAGCATGCATTAAATTTGTAAGTATTATTAGCACTTTCCAACCTAGTTGAAAAGTGCTTATGACTTCGGTTTGTCTGGCCGTATGGCCGTCTGCCGTCTGCCGTCTGCCGTCTGGCCGTCTGCCGTCTGTCCGTGCTCTAACTCCCGTAAATATGCTCGGATTGCTCTGCAATTTTTATATGTTATTGTCGTTATCTATAGCATGTTCCCTATTTCAACGGAAGTGTGTAGCACTTATAGTTTTATTACAGGGACACTCAAAAGAATTCCGTTACATTACGTCTATGGAGAAAAATCGTCTGCGGTTTATTTAAATAATGTTTCACTATTTTAAATATATTGAAATTTATATATATCACTAAGGTGCTTGACAAGAGGCTTACTACAGAATATTGTGTGTATAGCAGTCATCGTTCATTTACAGGGACACACAAAAGAATTCTCTACTGCCTGTTAACAATAATTCCTGGAAGTGCGTTTTAAGTTACTGAACGCGATTTTAATTTTAACTCGCTTTTTGTCTATTACGTGGTGTGTATAAATTCTGTAGATCCTATACAGGGCAGCACAAAAGTTCGCGAACACATTTCTTTTTATTGACAGAAACTCCAGAAAGATAATTTTAAACTGTGCTACGCGTTTCCTAACTAAACTAAAATTTAGCATCCTAGCATATACAAATCTATAGATCATATACAGGGCTGAATAAAAGTATTCGGATATTTTTCCGAATATTGTATCTGTTGGAAATTCCTGAAATTATGTTTTTAAATATGTTATGCGTTTTCCAAATTTTTTACTTAGATGTTATCTTTTAGCTTATTAAACGGTATGTTTTGTAAAATTATTTTGGAAGCGTTGGAAAGTGCTACATAATCTATGCTTGACGCATGATTTTTCGTTGTTGTTTTAATATTCTAAACAATGCATTTTATTTTATAAATCCATGTACACTTTTGATAAAGTAAGTTAATGCTAGAGAGTGTAAACTTTGCATGCTTGTATAACTAAGCTATTTCTTTCAAACAATTCAAAATTATGAATGTATCTATATTATTGTAGAAATTATATTAGAATATATCATTTTTTATATTATAATTTTCTGGATATTTTATAAATTTATTTTTAAAATTCATATTTTTTGAAAAAAAAAATAAAACATGCTTCTTCTTACTATCAAATGATATATATTTTGACATGCATGCATTATTCTAAGAAATTATTTGTAGTATATGTATATGTTACCTATCAATATTCATAAACAGAGGTAAATAAACATTAAACAGTCGCACTGAATAAAATCATGTATATACCAAATATTTTTTGTTTATCATATAAACTAAAATGTGTCTATTTTAAGCGGGATTATTTTTTCTTGTTTATCTCTTTATAAATAAATTTCATGATTATAAACATCGTGCAAAATTCGCTTCGCTAGCACTTGCGAGATCATTTGTGCCTTAGGCAAATTATAATTTCAAAATACACGAAAATAAGCCTATTTTCATGTATCATTCAATGTATCTTAATCGAAAGAAAATTTAGTTTATTTAAAGTATCCTGAAAGTTAATAATAATCAAGCTTTTCTTAAATAAAGAAATCTATAAAAACAAAATGGAAATTGTGCGTTAAACGTGACAAATGAGGTGCGTTCGTACTATAACTAGTTTTACAATGTAAAAAAAAAATCATCGTTATTATTTCACTGAAATGAATGAATTATATCGTTTGTTATGAGCGAAATGAGGATGCTTTTTTTGTTATTTTTACGTATGCCACATTTACATATGCGAATGTTTTTTTCGATACCAGTCAGCGCTGCAAAATTCACCATGGAGATCTTGCTTTGTCATAGATCACCTACATTAATATTTCAATGACTTACAATGAACTTGTGCGAACATGATGAACACGATTCTTGTGCTTATTTACTTTAATGGATTGAGATATTCGGCTGTTAACTTAATTTCCAATGAAGTTATCTCAGAATCTGTACATTTTTTAATGTAATTAATCTCTCAAGCAAACATTTTTTTAACGATCTTTCTAAAAATGTAAGTTTTATCCAATTATATTCGAAATTATAATTTTTAATAAAAATGGACGCTTGGCATATGATAAAAGAAATGGTCAGCTTATTGGTATTTGTTTTCCTCAGTCACATGTACTTTTTATTATCATGACTTTTTTTTTATTATTATCAGTTCACATGCGTTTTTATTATATAGATTACGTATTATAGAATTTAATAGAAGAAGAAATTTTTTATTAATATCTTTTTAAGTTTGGATTTGATTTTCGTAAAATTTGAAATGACTCGACAAAATTCTGCAACAATTATATATATTAAATTTGAAATGAATGTGACGATAACTTGGTCATAGAGGTTATAAAGTGTCATATACGTTGTATATGACTATAATGGCACACATGTCAGATAACTTAGCGATACGTCTCTATCTCTTGACGATTAACCCTCGGAAGCTGCTATAACAAGGAAGTATCGATTTTTTTTTAAATCATATTATTTAATAAATATTTTATTTATATCTTTCTAAGTCTTGATTCGATTTTCATAAAATTTTAAATGAATGGACAAAATTTTGCAACGATTATATATATTAAATTTAAAATCATTCTGTTGGGTGGTTTTTGCGCTGTTATATGCGGACAGACGCACCAGACGACGACTATAGGTGCGTACGTATAGGTGCTACAATTTAAATAATTACTAAAGCACCTAAAAATGGAAAACGTATATTTCTCTGTCATTACGCCCGTGTAATTAGCATGCAGCTTGTTAAATTTTTATATATTTACTTCTCAAAATCTTTTGACCTGATCATACCATTTATTCCTGCACTTATTGAACAAAGGAAAACAATCTATTACTTTTCTCTCTTACCTTTCACGTAACCTTACATCTTTTACCTTTCACATCATAAAGCATTTGATACATTTTAGGATGAAACATGAAAGTCATACTCACATTTCAATGCACAGTAATAAAAATAAATTTCATCAAAGTATCTTGAAAGTTAATGAACATTTTTGGTTTATATTTAATGGTTGAAAAGTATTTTCAAAATTATTCATGCTGTTGTTAAATTTAAAACATATAAGAAAATTAACGAATATTCTTTATTCCTACGTATGTTTTTATTGCATGCAGGCTGTTAAATTTTCATATGTTTATTTTTCAACGTCCTTAGGCATAAAGTTTATTTATACATTTTCTGGAGAAATAGAACTCAGCACCCTTCCGATAATAAAGTATTTCATAAATTTTTTAGGTGGATGTTGCATGAAAGCAGAAATAGTATAACAATGCAAGAGAAAGTACATTGTCAGTCATGAGGAAAATATCTGGTAATCGTTTAAAATTAAGAAATGTTGTTCTAGATTTTATGCTTTCATAAACCATTTTTGTTTCTTGAAATGATACAGCTGTAATTATCATATTAAACAATTTTACAATTTAATGCGCGTGCACAAAAAAAAATGTTATTAATACGAAAATTTGAAGCTAATATTTCATGATATTTTATGTTCGTTGTCAGCGAAGTTTCTAATTCGTAAAAAGTAATATCATTAATAAAGTTTTAATTACTGGTACAAAATAGCGTAAAATGTAAAATAAAAGTATAAACAATTACCTTTTTACTTTCTTTACAAGAAAAAAGTATTGGATTCTAAATAATTTTCGACTTCCGCTTTCGACGGATTTATACGTTTTAGAAGGTCCTGAACACGATTTGACTGTTTTTAGAAAATGCCTGTCTGTGACTCTGTCTGTCTGTCTGTGACAAAAATTTTGTGGGCGCTCTATCTCAAGAACGACTGCGCGAAATTTAATAAAACTTTATATTCTGTTAGTCCCTAATATAAATTGGTGCTGATTAGTTTTTGGGTGAAAATCGACCGACAGGTGGCGCTGCTACACAGCATTTTTTGCGATTTCCGCAATAGCTCTATCTCGAAAACTAATGCAGTTATTTTCATCAAGCTTCAGATTCAGTTAGAACTTGACATAAATAGACGCTGGTAGCATTTTGGTGTAGATATCCTAATAGGTGGCGCTACTATGCTACTTTTTCCATTATTATCACGATAACTATATCTCAAGAACTAATGCACGGAATTTCATCAAATTTCAGATTCTGTTAGATCTTGACATAAATAGATGCTGATTACGTTTTGATGTAAATAGCCCAAAAGGTGGCGCTGCTATGCTACTTTTTTCATTATTATCACGATAACTATATCTCAAGAACTAATGCACGGATTTTCATCAAACTTCGGATTCAGTTAGACGTTGTCATAAGTTATTGTTGATTAGGTTTTGGTCTAAATCTCCCAACAGGTGGCGCTGCTATCCTGCCTTTTGCAGGATTTACACGATTTTATCAATAGTCAAGAACTAATGCACGGAATTTAACATAACTTTAGATTCAGTTAGACCTTGATATAAATTGGTTGCTGATTCCTTTTAGTGCATGTGAAACAACCTGTGTATGATAGAAGAAAGTTTTGGGATTGGCACATCCGACTAGTTTATATTGCAATCCTATTCGCTGTTTTAGAATGTACATTGTCCAAAATTGCATGCATTATTGCTAGTTTTGAACTTAACATAACATAACTTAACGTAAACAGTTTTAGAACAGCAATTCGCGCAAACGTACACTGTAAAAAAGTGGAATGTTTCTTGATGTAGAAGGACGGTTTACGAAATTATAACTTAAAGTCTTCCGAGTTTCCCGAGATTCCGAAAAGTTTTCCTGTATTTTCAAACACCTCAGAAAATTTTTGAGATTTAAAAAAAAAACTCTGAAAAAATGTGTCAAATTGCTGTCCGTAAATTTCGGAAATGTTTCCGAGTAATGTTTACAGAACATTAATAATTTTCAATAATCAACCCGGTTTCAAGAGAAAACATTGTAGTTTCGGGTGCTATTAATTTCCAAGTAAACATTTCTCATGTTTTACAAACACATTCAACAAATAAACAGGCTAAATTAACAGCGTAAAATGAACATTATTTTGTTACTCTTGTAAGTATAAATTCTGTTACGCATGTGAAAATATTTACTTTATAATTAATAGCATCCAAAAAACCTATATTGCCTCTTGATACTGTATTGAAAAATCTGTTTATTACACTATAAAAACTACTCGGAAAAATACGGGCCACAAAAACAATGCTTTTTTAAATCTCGGAAATCCATTAATTTCACTAGTTTCTGAAAATAAAGGAACATTTTTGGGTACTCAGAAGAGGTTATATTATATTTTCCCAAACCTTCATACTATATTAAGTAACATTTCCTTTTTAAGTGCGTTCGTAATTATATAAATACGTAGCACTTATAGTCGTCGTCTGATCCATCCGTCCGTCCGTCTGTCCGTCTTTCCGTGTATAACAGCGCAAAAACTACCCAACTGAATGGTTGGAAATTTCATATATATGATCGTTGCAGAATTTTGTCGAGTCATTTCAAATTTTATGAAAATCGAATCAAAACTTAAAAAGATATTTATAAAAGTTTTCTTCATTCTATTAAATCATATCATACGTAATTAATTCAATGCTATCCCATGAAGATAATGATTCTAGGTAGCCATAGAGATTACGTCAAATTTATGATGAAGTCAAATTATTTCGGTATTACTGAATTTAAAAACCGAATTTGATATATATATTTGATCATATACAGACAGTTTATTGGTTGTAAAATACAGATAAAACACATATTATACCCGTAAGAAGCCTAGATATGAATTTCCTTTACTGAAAATTTACAGTAAGGCTTAAAGTATTTGATATAACATTCAAATTGTTTAGTTCAAAATGTAAACGCCCATCGTCGTTGCCATCGTGACATGTTTTATTTTACATGTTCTAAGTAAATTAAAATATTTGCCTCAGACAATATATAGCTAATGTATGAAATTCTTTTTACGATCATTTATTTATAAATTTTATAGATACTTTTCCAATTTCAATTAAAGGTAAAACGTCACTCGCCGAATTATATATACTTTCATTTATATGGAAGTAAAAATGCAAAATGTCAAATATTTATATCAAAGAAGATAAGGTTATTTTTTATCGTTTGAATATTTTTTTTTACTTTAAACATATTTTGAATTTGTTGAACGATTTATATACAGTGTGATTATAAAAAAAAACTATCCCGATATATGAGCCCATAACTGTCATACCTTTCACAGAAACTGAATGAAATTCTGGCCTAAAGTATTTTGAGGTACGTGCTCAAGAATTACGTGAAAAACAACAGTTAAATTCAAACAGTTACGGTTACAGTGACAAAATTTCGAAAATTTCAAATGGCAACACCTACTTTTTTTTATTGGAATGTGATCTTCGTAGTGAAAAACCATAAAAAGCGTTGGAACGGTACATGTAGCACGAAAATCGCCGGCGCTAGACAGATTAAGAAGAAAAGTGAAAACAACCAATAAAGGACAGAGAAGCAATAGAAAGTAAAACATTTTATTGTTCAGTGCTATCCACCATCTGCCGCATGTAAAATGTCGTCGTGTGTAAAATGGAAAATGTATGAAACACAATAAAATGTTTTGTTTTCTGTTGCTTCTCTGTCCTTATTGGTTGTTTTCACTATTCTTCTTAGTCTGTCTAGCGCCGGCGATTTTCGTGCTACAGGTACCGTTCCAACGCTTTTTATGGTTTTTCACTACGAAGATCACATTCCAATTAAAAAAAGTAGGTGTTGCCATTTGAAATTTTCGAAATTTTGTCACTGTAACCGTAATTGTTAGAATTTAACTGTTGTCTTTCATATGATTCTTGAGCGCATACCTCAAAATACTTTAAACCAAAGTTTCATTCAGTTTCTGTGAAAGGTATGATAGTTAGGGGCTCATATATCGGGATAGTTTTTTTATAATCACCCTGTATTTATACATGTTAAATCAGATATTTCATAAAAAAATAGCCTTAAATCGTCTAATATTAGAAATTAAATAAATTTTGTAAGAATTGTTTCCAAAATAACCTTTTTCAGTGTTCGAGATATTTGCAGACGATTTTTTTTTTGTCTGCAATTAAAATGTTTTTCTTTCCTTCACGTATCTTAAAAAATTCATATTTTGCATAAGACTGCAACAGCTATCGCACCAAGATCTGAATATTTATAAAAGTAGTTATGGTACGAACGTACATCTATTTGGTACGTTTGACGTACAATTTTCAACTCGTTTATATAGTGTAGGATACATAATTTTAAAATAGAAAATTAATTTTGCAATTTTTATAAAGCAATGTGACTCATTAGTTTTTCTTTTAGATTAGTTTTTTTTTTAATTTGGGTAATAATGTAAATTTTTATATCAGAGTTATCGTACAATTTTCAGAAATGATTAAAGAAGAACTAAAACAGAGAAAGATAACTAATTTCTATATTTTTAAAAGGTAAAGTAACCTCTTAAAATTAAAAAAATAAAATCAACTGTTTCATATAAAAGAAGGCGTTGTAATTGAACGTAGTAGGCACAGCTTCATTAATTAGAAAACGTACACATGTCAAACTGGCTCTACCAATTGTTTAAAATTATGTTATAATATAGGAGTCCAATTTATTTAGGATGATTGACTGTTCCTTATCGTAAATCAGTGGAGCATAAATGCATAACATTTATGTATTTTTTCCTAGTTTATGCTTCTTTCTTCTGTGAGAGAATTGATCATCTGATATCAAATGTCCGGTATAGCGCTGTGCACAAGTGAAGACTAATGTTTGAATTCGCCGAGATCTAAACACAACTTTTATTTTGTCATTGTCTTCATGTTACGCTGGAGAGTTTTCGTATCAAGTCACTCTGAAGTCGATACATACAAATTTGTGTTAAAGGGCCGCTTCACTGAAACTCCCCGATCGCGATATCCCATGATAACCTATGTGAAAACTAAGAAGCGCGATTACTCATTACCTAATATAATTATTAAAATACGCTTTTCACCATCAGAAAAAAAACGTCGTTTATGCTTCTTTCTTCTGTGAGAGAATTAATCATCTGATATCAAATGTCCGGTATAGCGCTGTGGTCAAGTGAAGACTAATGCTTGAATTCGCCGAGATCTAAACACAACTTTTATTTTGTCATTGTCCTCATGTTACGCTGAAGAGTTTTCGTATCCAAGTCACTCTGAAGTCGATACATATAAATTTGTGTTAAAGGGCCGCTTCACTGAAACTCCCTGATCGCGATATCCCATGATAACCTATGTGAAAACTAAGAAGTGCGATTACTCATAATATAATTATTAAAATATGCTTTTCACCATCAGAAAATAAACATCAGATGCCAACTATGTGCTTTTTAAAAATTGTCTCCTTAAATTTTAAATATATAAAAAGTCTCAAATATATAAAACTTTGAAAATTCTATTCGATGAAATTTTATCATTTTCTTACAAATTCTTAAATTTTAAGGAGACAATTTTTAAAAACACACATCGTTGGCATCTGACGTCTACTTTCTGATGGTGAAAACAGGTATTTTAATAATTATATTAGGTAATGAGTAATCGCGCTTTTTATTTTTCCCATGTGTTAACATGGGATTTCGCTATCGGGTAGTTTCAGTGAAGCAGCCCCGTAAGACTAATGTTAGAATTCGCCGTGATCTAAACGCAACTTTTATTTTCTTCATAATTCTGATGTGACAGCGACGGTTTTTCGTTTCCAAATCACTCTGAAGTCGATATATTTAAATTTGTGATGTATCAACAAAAGCATTGGACGTGGAATGACATTCTCGTTGAGGATTTCGTTGTTTGTTTGCAGTATGCATTTATATTAAATGTTTTCTTTCTTCATATTACTTTTGGCATTTTAAACATTATTTTGTTCAAGCTGTTTTCCCTCAAGCGATATAAATAAAGTTTTTGCACAGTTTTTTGGAAACAAAACAATTATTAAATTTGTTCTTTTTGCACTAAGTTTTTCTTCTGCTTCCTCAATGTGACATAAATATTTCATGATGAGAAATTCAATTTTCAATAATTTATGTTTTCATTTTCTTAAAGTTTCTCGTTTTTTATATGGTAAATATTTAAATATATAAAATTAATAAATAAAAGGTAGGTAGGATCTGTCATTGACAAAATTATGTGTTAAACTTAACTACAAATCATAATATCACGTTAAAATTCTTTAAATGGAGGAGCATGTATACAAACTTCCAGATCGTCTTGCAATCCTAATAAAAATATAAATGTCAAATTGTGTGTGAATGTTTGGCTGAACGTCAAAACGGATGATATTTTTCTTAATAATTCAAAATTTCGTTATTTTCATAGGGAATCAATAAACATTATCCCTTTAAAATACAACCATTTTTCTATCTTGTTACCAAAAATCAAAACCAAGAATAATAATTTGTCCACAGCGATTCATTTTCAATTGAACTGCGAAATATGAAAATTAAATAGAATTCAGAAGAAGATGAATATGACTTGATATTTGAAACGATAATATGGCATATTTGTTATGGAATACATGAAGTATGAATATCGGTTACGGGTGAAAAGAGATTTTCTGTCGAAAATTGTGTCATAATTAGAAGGAATGAACAAGAATTACATTATTAAGAAAATATTTAGCTTGGAAACATAGGACGTCATATTTGATATAAAACACATATTTTCAAATATTTGTAATAATACAATGAGCATGAATATAAGTAACTAATGAAAGTAGATAAATAGTGGTGTCATATTTAAAAAAATATTTTTTATCGATATTGATTAATAATCTTTAATATCAGTTACATAAGATGAAAATTTTGTGTCAAAATTCACGGCATGGTTACCAGGAAAAGAAAAATAACAAGAATTATATTAATAAAAATAGATTTCTCTGGGGGGAAAATTGGTGTCATATTTGAAATAAAACGGGAATTTTCAATACATTAATAGTACAAGAAGCATGAATCAATTTCATACATTAATAATACAAAGATCAGTAAGCATAAAAAGTTTTTGAATTTGACGCCATATTTAAAACAAAAATTTAATTTAAAATAAAAATATTTTTTATCTATACTGATTACTAAGCATGAATATCAGTTACTTACAGATGATAGTTTTCTACCAAAAATCATATCATGATTATCAGGAAAAGGAAAATTACACGAATCTATTATATTAAAATCTGACTGTTTGTATTTCGCAATTACTTCTCCTAGAACATCGAACGCAGCACGATTTACTTAACACCTGTTATCTTTGATCCCAGAATGTCATATAAACTCTCAGAATTAAAAAAAATTAAATACATTTTTGTAAACTTTAACAAAGTCTCTCTAAAAAAGGAAACTAAATTAATCCATTTTTGTGGATGAAAAAGGAGAAATATAACGGATTAATATATTTTTTGATGCCTTTTTCTCATTAAAATTAAAAAAAGAATTTATTTTAAATTTGAAAATAAGGTTAAAAAAACTGTATCGAAGTAAATTTTCCGAGAAATAATAACATATTTTCACACATGCAAGTTCCATGAATAAATGTATTCTACAGAACAAAAATCGTCTGTCAACATATTATCATTTAGAAATTAATTACAACGTACATTTTTTTTGTTAGCTTTAGATTCAACCAAGGAGGTAGATTTAAGCTCCTTGCATATAAGTGGACAATTGTTGCTCCCTATTCACAAGAATTGAATTGAAAGAAAAAACATATACTATTTTCAATTAATTATTTTTTAAGGATGGCTGTTGAAACGTTTCACAAAGGCGATAAAAGTAAAATGGTTTATCGGGCAAAACTGAGATTTGTTTTTACACAATTCGCCAATTTCCACTATTTTACTTCGCCTTTCTGTTATCATTGGTTTCAGTTTCATTTTTCCTATTATTTGGCACAAAATTTCTCTTTTTAAAGACTGGGTCATGTCAAGTATCCTATCACTAAGAAATACAACATTTTTTCCTATAAAATGCGATAAAGAGTTAGTTTATTACAGTATGTGTTTTTAATTATCGTGAGTGAAGTGTTCTGCTTTATTAATGCATTTATTATTATTTTAATGTTACGTGAATAAAGTTACGGATAACAGCTAAAAATAATCAGATCATTATTTTAGCTTTTGATTGCAATTAATTATTACTTTTTTTTTACTCTATTTTTGATCATAATTATTTTATTTCACAAGCATAACTCAATGAGAAAAAGAGTTTAACTCTTAACTATTTTATAAAAAGTTTTGAATATGAATTCCTTATTCCATACTGGACAATAAAAAGGGTGCTATACTCTAAGTGTGATATAGAACTTGGTTTTGTTTTAAACAAAGAACATACATAAGCTTAAAAAAAAACACTTTAGTTATACATCTATTTTTAATTTAACTTTGAGTCGAAACATAACACTGGTATACGTAAATAAGACAAATAAATATTTAAAACCGAGTGTCCTATATTAATTTAGAAATGGATTGTGAAGTTAAATGCTTTTTTATATTGTTTGGATGATTAATCTTTAAAGAAATGAATAAAAGTTGAGAAGTGCTGAAACAAAACATTAGCAACGTCACAGCCGAATTCGTAAAAATATATACATTTTTAAACATTTATCTATTTTTATCGAAATTGTATGCATTATTATAACATGCTATATTTATCTTTATTACGAAATATATTTGAGGGTATGAACCATACTCGAGGAAAAAAGAAAAATATTTTAGACAAAGAGACGTTTCTTTACACAATTTTTTATCTTTCGATAATGCATAATTCATTGCATTGATTTTATAAATTTAGATAGAAATTTATTACTTATTATTTTTAGTTTTTTACATCACATTCAAAGGAGTGAGGAGAATAAATATGCGCTCAGTTATTTTATTTCAAACATTTCCATGATATCCATGTTGTAATATTCTAATTTCCGAGTTATTTTTGTAGTACATTTTTTAAATCTAAAGTTAAAAATGCTGGAGTGAAGAAGCTATTCGTAGAAGATTTGCATAAAACTACAAATATTTACTTTTTAATTACGATTACCCAAGGTAATAATTTTTTTAGGAGGACGGTAATAACGCGTTGATTTATAAAATGTATCAGCTATTTTTTATTATAAAATTAAATAATTTATTAATAATATTTTTAAAAATGTGAAATAACGATTTTTAAATACTTTTAACTTTGGATTTATGTTTATTTTATTTGTAATTTTTAGAGCTAATAAGTATGAAAATAAGTCTTTCATGTATTAAAAATGATTTGTGGTTGTTTAAATCTAAAAATTACAAATAAAATAAAAATAAATCGAAGTTTTTTCAATGATGTCATTTGACACCGGTAGATATTAGTGTTAAGAGCTAAATTTATGAATGAGGATAAAATTAACAATATTTTGTATGTAATTTCATGTGTATATCTTCGAAAATTACAGAAAGGTGAGTACTGAAATTAATTGAAATTATTAAAATTAAAACTTTTTTTGTACTTTTTGAAAAAAAAATTTAACATTAGGAAATTTGCTTTACCACATGATAATATGAATTTAAAAAAAAAATAAGTCGCATGAAACGTATTTATTTATAACTGTGCACTGCTAAAAACGACAAATGTATCTTAATCAAGAAAATTATAATATACCCAAGGACCAAAATATGCAATAACTTTTTCTGAGTTACCCGAGACTCCGAAAATAATTTTTTATCTTTAGAAATCTCAGAAAACAATATATGTTCGAGATTTAAAGACGAATTTAAAGACGAATTTTTATATCCGAAACAAAGTTTGTTTGGCTGTCACGGATTTTCGGAAACGCTTTTGATAATAGAAAAGTTATAATGTAATTTTTACAGTATGACAACGTGTCTTCGCAACCCCTAAAAGATGTGTTTCGGATGCTACGAGATCTTAAATCAACATTATCATGTTCAACAAACATGTTTTACACACACAGTTTTAACATTAACATTATGTTATTATTCTTCCATGTATAAATTCAATTACGAATTGATAGCATTAAACGTTTAAAGCTGCATAGCTGAATTTATACATGCAACAGTAAGCAAATAATATTAATTTTAATGTTAATGCTAATGCTGTTAATTTATCATGTTTGTCTCTAAAACATGTTTTTTGAAAATGAAAATGTTTAATTGAGATTTGATAGCATCTTAAAAAATGATATTCCGGTTTCTATTTACACTACTTGGAAAGTTATTGAACATTAGTGAGGAAAAAAAGGAACTTTTTTCCATAAATGCTTCTTTAAATCTCAAAAATATATTAGTTTCTGCGGTTTCTAATGATAAATAACCCTTTTCGGAATTATGGAAGGGGAGGAAGAGGGAGGGGGGATCTTGGAAGAGCATTTTGTATATTTTCGTTCGTAGTTATATCATATTTTTATATATTAAGAAAAATTTGTCCTTTTTTTTTTTTTTTTTTTTTTTTTTTTTTTTTTTTTTTTACAGTGTAGTTTTTCAGTAATTTCCAATACCAATAATACTTTTCACAATTTCATGACTATTCAATATATTCTATAAGAGATAATCATTAAACTAAGTAATTTTACTACTATGGGGCCCATGAAAGCATGCTAAGAATGTAGTTAACATAAACTGTAACATAATAAAATGTATACATTTTTTAAACACACGAAAATTTTTTTAAAACATAAAAATCATTTTTGCATTATTGATAGACAATTTGTGGTTTGAAGTAAGTGTAAAATGAAAAAAAAGAGAGTTATAGCCAACACAAGTGTTTTTTTAATAAAAAAACACCTAGAAAGTTTCATAGTCACTATACTTCGATTCCAAATAGCAGAGAGACGAACGTACAGACAATTGCCTGGTGCCACACATATCCAAAATGTCTTTAAATTCAAAGTATCCTAAATTAGTAACTTTTGGTCGTAGAAGAATGTAATTTTTGCAGTTTTACTTGACAGAGCATGGAACAATTTTTTTAATATAACATATAGTACTACCCAAGGACCGTATAAAAATTGAAAAGTGAAACTTTATGGAAATTACTGACAGGATTATCTGATCAACATAATTTTGATTACAACCTGTCCATGAACAATTTAGAAATTTACACTGCATAAGTACTTCCAACAGGTAGAAAACTAAAGCGCGTTTCAATCTTTTAAGTCGTACTCCGGTTCACGAAAGCCTCTGATTATAAATGTTTTGGATAACGAAAAATTTTTCCTCTAGTTTTCTTAGCAGGCTCACGAATGTCTTATTTAATTCACGCACTAAAACAATGCAACCGCATTGCATTTTATTTGGGCAAGAAATAATATTTCCCGTTAATGAAAATTTCAGCTAACTGATGTGATTCTGCAACGAATTATCTTTGTTATTCGAGGTATCATAGTATAAGTTATTTTTTGTCTTATAAATATGTAGATATATCGAATCTAAATCGATATTTCAAACTTTTAAATAAACATACATTAATTTTTAGAAGTAAAATGTTTTAGCCAGAACGTGTATAAATCGATTATGCTGGTATGTTCAAGCACGACGCTTTATATTAGTACACAGAATTAATTTGCATATGTGTAAATAAAGTAACTGCGATTTATGATATACACTTTCGATATTAGGTAGCATACAAATATCAAAATTAACTATCTCTATGATCTCTTAATAAATCACGTTCAATTTTTATGTGAGAATTATAGTTTTATAATTTGATAATTAGGGAAGTATCCGTATGTAAGAGACTTATAACAAATTTAAACTTCGAATGCATTTCATAATAGCGAATTTTCTAAATTTTTGTTTCAAACATTAATTTTTTCTTATTAGTCAATATTTTTTTATTCCTCCTTCCATGCAGATAAAATTGAAGAGGTAAACAGATTGCTTATTAAACAAGCAATTTCTATATCACGCGCAAAATCTTTATTAGCCATATTAAAATTCTCCAGAAAGCTTTTATGTTTCCCAAATTGTGGTAAATGTTTTGGAAAACCTCATACTTTATCATAAAAGTATGATGTATTTATAAAATATTGTTTTAAATAAATATTAGTTGCGATTGACGAAAACTTTGAAGATCTGATAGAAAAAAAATATGAAAATAAAATGCATGGAAATATCATAAAAACCTTTAATTTTTTTTTTATATGTAAAAATAAAACAGGTGAATAGAATAAAATAAAAACTACAACTATTTTTTAGAGAAAACAAAATTGGGGTTGTAATACTTATACAGTTATAGACCCACATTTTTAATTTTTATAGTTATCAATATCTACTGGAAAAAAGAACAAATGTTTCTTAATCTAGCTTTTATCTTTCTGAAGGTTTAAGAAAATACAGGGTGATTACAAATGAATATCCCAACTTTGAAGTGCTATATCTTCTGAACAATAAAAGGTAGTGTTCCAATTAACACATCGAAGTGAGTGAGAAGTTATGGAGTTTCATAAATGTAAATGTTATTTTATTTGGCGAGAGATGGCGCAACGAGAGGCGGGTTGAAAGTGAACCGGCATGTTCCGTTGCGAGTTCATTCAGTCAGTTGCCACCGAGATACATAAAAGATAAAGTGTTTTTTCCGCCTTTACCAGCTGACACTACTGAAATGAAAACGAGGATAACTGCAGCTATTGCAACTCTAACACCAGACATGCTGAAAATAGTGTGGGACGAATTCTCCTACATAATGGATGTCGTTCGTGTTTCTGCTGGTGGCGAAAACTGGCTCCTTTTTTCTTATTCTTTCTACATTTATGAAACATCATAACTTTTCATTCCCTTCGATGTGCGAAATGGAACGCTACCTCTTATTATAACCTATATAAAATTCTAGATCTATAGATTTTAAAAACTATGTTTTAAAAGACTTAATAGACTAGTGCATAATACAATTGAAACTTTTCAGTACAATATTATTATTGTAAATATCTGTAAATATTTATCTTTAATATTATGTAATCTTATCAGTATATTCAGAATTAATCCTATCAGTATATCAGTATATTCAGAATAGTATATCAGTATATATAGAACTTATATACATGTAATAACTTTGGGCTCACCCAGCAATAAACAATATTAGGTAGCTCGTATGATTGTTTTTTTTTCTTTTTTTTTAACTTGCTGGGGACTCCGGGTGCTTGGACACTGGGGTTCCTGGTAGATATAGGTTTTCCCCTCGTGGACTATAGTCCCTATGCCTAGAGGTTGGTTGTCCACGAGTGGGAGGTTTCTATTTCTGTTTTTGTTCAGAAGATATATCCCTTCGAAGTCGGTATATTCATTTGTAAAGCTTTTCCGAGTTACACGCGATTCTGAAAAGCGTCCCTTTATCTTTAGAAGCCTCGGAAAACAATAGATTTCTGTAATTTATTAAAGACGTATTTCTGAAATAAAAAATTATTTTACTATTCGTCATTTTCAATAACGTTTCCGTATAGCTTTACAGTGCTTTAAACCGATTCATTATCTGAAATGCCGGTTTTCCGGATGATATCAAGTTTCAAGTAAACTATTTTAGCTGCGTAAAATAATTTTTATATACAAGAGTAATAAAATAACGTAAATTTGAATGTTAATGCTATTAGGCTGCAACCAAAGCACAATATGAAACCGTTATACAGAGCACACAACTTAGTGACAAATTTTAGACGACATTTTTCACAACAAGTCCAGCATAGACAATACATACAACTAAATTTTCATTGCTAAACTAAGTGTTAAACCGACAGAGTGAAAAATGTCCCTAGCCGGGAATCGAACCTCAGTGATAGATGCTGAGTTGGGATATCGTTCCTTGTAGCTCAGTGGAAGAACTTCAGAGCGCTATTCTGGGGTACCTTACCTTCGGGTATTTTCTTAAACCGGTCTGGGACATTTTTCACTCTGTCAGTTTAACGCTTAGTTTAGCAATGAAAAATCTACTTGTTTGCTACTCAGTAGTTTCGGGCGAATTTCACTCCTGAAAAATTAATTGGAATTTACTTGTATGTGTTGTCTATGCTGGACTTGTTGTGAAAAATGTCGTCTAAAATTTGCCACAAGGTTGTGTGCTCTGTATGACAGTTTCCATCTTGTGCTGTGGCTGCAGCCTATCCGACATATATAAGAGTGAGAGATGCTGAGTTGGGATATCGTTCCTTGTAGTTTAGTGGTAGAGCCTCAGAGCGCTATTCTGGGGTCCCCTGTTCGATTCCATTGGGACATTTTAAACTCTGTCGGTTTAACGCTTAGTTTAGCAATTAAATCCACTTGTTTGCTACTCAAAATATATCAACTTCATTTTTTAAGTACCATAAGACCATTAATACACCCTTAATATGCAGGGTGTTTCAAAATGGATCATCCGATTTGAAATGCGTATATTATGAAACTATTGATTATAGACACTTAAGATTAATTTTATATTACATGGCTAATCACAATTTTTTTTACAAACCAAATTAAATGTGCTCAATATGTCCACCTTTCGATGCAAAGCATATTCGGTCTATATGGTAGTCAAATTCGTCCCAAATGTTTTCGAGCATGTCTGCCTCCACTGCTTCCACGTCTGCTGTTTTGCGTATCTTCAGTTTGGCTAATGTAGATGCTATGGGAGGTACATAAACCAATCTAAACTGAGCAATATAAACTCGTGTATATTTTAGTTGAATATGACAGTGCTTAAGTGCATTTCTACCAAAATTTACTGAACTTGTGACATATAACAATTCTTCTTAATACAATTGCGTGCAGAAAATAATTTAAGGTTTTTTTTCTGACAGTTCTAAAATGAATTTAAAACATAGTTATTGGTGGAATGGATGAATAAAATATCGAACGTTATTTAAAAAGAAATACTGAAAGAAAAATTTTATTGAGAAAGGATTTGGAGGAAATAATATTTATGTAAGAAGACAGACAGGGGCGTGCGTATATTATCGGTGCTTGTGTGAAAAACTCCAGTTGGAGCCCTATCTTATCCGCCCAAAAAACTTCCACTTTATAAAATGTTTATACATGAATACAAATATAATGCGAAAACTATTAATTAACAGTTTGTTTTAAAAAATAAATGATTAAAAAATGTAAATAAAGGAGACATACAAGATTAGCATACAAAGTGTAAAAATTTAAGATTCAATAAAAGAAAATTTACTAATTGCACCTTAATTTAACTAGGTCATTTTCTCTAAACAGCGAAATTCCTGACATCGCTTCAAAAATAACAATTAAACTTGTATAAAAATAAAACGGAATGTTAAAATACGTTAATCACATGTTTTATGTTTATATAATGGGATAAAACATATTATATATAAATAAAAGTCATTTAAATAATTTTGTTTATTTGATAAATGTCATTCCCGTGTGTGTTCCTGCCTCCACCTTAGAACAAAAATAGTGCTTAAAAATTGACCATTCAAATACATTTGCGAAAAAGTTTTTGATTATATTATTAAAAACTATCATATGATACTAAAAATTGAAAAAATTAAAGGCTTATCATGATTCGTATTTCTCTGACAAAATAATAAAAAATGTCCCTTGGTTTAGTGGTCATTTCCCTGTCATAAAATTAAAATAATGTTTCTAGCATCTAACAACAGTCATATTACCCCAAAATTTCAGCTGTGATCGTCATAGAAGCTATCTTGAATTGTTATTTTTTCAGAAAACAGAATGGACGTGTAAAGCTTACAGATTTCCAGCTATATCTTGGTAAGTATTTTTATTGACTGTCATTACCCTGTCTCTTTTATTTGCCTTAATTTTGTAATGAAAACTCAAACAGCGGTTATGCTTTATTTGTATTGAGTTTTTAAAGTTATCTTCAAGTGGAATTCATTTTTACTTTCTTCTATCTTTACAACAAGAAAGTATTGGATTCATGAAAATTTTCGACTTCCGGTTTTCGACGGTTTTAGAAGGTCCTGAACACGATTTGACCATTATGTGCCAAAATTTTGTAGGTGCTCTATCTCAAGAACTAATGCACGAAATTTAATAAAGCTTTATATTCAGTCAGTCCCTGATATAAATTGATGCTGATTAGTTTTTGGTGAAAATCTCCCGACAGGTAGCGCTGCTATGCTGCATTTTTCGCGATTTCCGCAATAGCTCTATCTCAAGAACTAATGTCCTAATTCTAATCAAACTTCAAGTTCTGTTAGACGATGGCATAAATAGATGCTGATTACATTTTGGTGTAGATATCCCAACAAGTGGCACTGCTATACCATTTTTTCTCGACTTTTACGGTAACTATATCTCAAGAACTAATGCACGGAATTTCATCAAACTTCACATTCTGTTAGACCTTGACATAAATAGATGCTTCTTACGTTTTGGTGTAAATAGCCCAAAAGGTGGCGCTGCTATGCTGCTTTTTTCATTAATATCACGGTAACTATAAGGTAAAGCTAGGAGAGTCTGCGCACAATTCGAAAGAATAACAATAAAAAATCTAAATATTAATTTTTTGCTAAACTAACCATGAATAATTTTTACTCCATTTGTTTTTAATGCATTTCGATTGCTATATTGTTGTTATGTTGTAATTTAATAGAACAGTTGCAATAAAACCAAGAAAGTTATTTTGCGCAATCTGTCCTTACAGGGTTGGAGTGATTGCGCAAATGGGTAGGAGAGATTGTTACTAATCATAACTACAATTAAATTGTTAACAAAAATAATTACACTTAAATGACATTGTTGTAAGGTTTTTGTGAACAAATATTAGTGTATTAGGAGTGAATATTTCAACCTAATGATTAAAGAATCAGAAAAAGGAAATAATTTTAAAAACGATTAAAAAAATTAATTAAATGGGAAAAAATTAAAGAATCAGAAAAAGCAAGTCCAGATAAGATTACAAAACAACATTGCGTTACTTGATAACACGTTTAACTTAAAATTAGTCCATTTTCATTTAAAAATTTTTTATGCAAATTTACCAATAAGCTGCGCAATCTATCCTAGCATGGAAACTAATGGGAAAAATGCGCCATCTCTCCTAAGTAGCAGATGCGCAAACTCTCCAATTTCGGTAGGACAGATTGAGCGGCCTTTTGTTTAAACATGGCCACTACTAAAACGAACCGTTGATGTTCACATTGTTAGTCTAGATTAGTAGCTTATGAGAAATCGTTTAAGTTTAAAATATTTTGTAGTACTGATATTGTATAGAAATTCTGATGAATAGCTATGAAAATTCAAGCACTTACTTTAGGAAAACAAAAAAAAATAGCAATGCTTTATCTTAGACGCTCAAAACAATCAACGTGCACTTTCAAGTAGACACTCCACTACTGCTATTGTACAACTACCTGGAGTCGCTGCGCGATCACTCTACTGTTTCCCCTCGAACCTCTATGTGCGCAATCTCTCCGACCGCACCATCTCTCCTGGCTTTACCTTATCTCAAGAACTAATGCACGGATTTTCATCAGACTTCAGATTCAGTTAGACGTTGACATAAGTTGTTGTTAATTAGGTTTTGGTCTAATTCTCCCAACAGGTGGCGCTGCTATGCTGCATTTTGCAAGATTTACACGATTTTAGCGATAGTCATATCTCAAGAACTAATGCACGGAATTTAATAAAACTTTAGATTCAGTTAGACATTGATATAAATTTGTGCTGATTCTATTTAGTGTATGCGAAATCTGTGTGAGGTAGAAGAAAGAGGATTGGCATATCGGACTAGTTGTGTATGTTATGATTTTGGACAAGCTAACCTTATATTTTGCTTTCCCCTTGTTATTTCTCTTGTTCTTTCTGTGTCTAAAGTGTGATTCCCCTGTCTGTCTATGCCATTGCTCTGCCTCCTTGAAATTTATAATTTTACTTTGGGGTGTTTAACATTGTAAAATATTTTTGCTCGCAGTATTTTATTACTTAGACACAATTCCTAAGTACAATAAGTTTTATATAATATAGTTTTTATTTATATTCTACAAATATCTCTTAGTATACAAGTATAATTCATCTTCAAAATGCATGACTCGATTAACAATACTCTTTAAGCAATTTACTCTGATGCACAGTAATGGTTACGTATCCTTTTGTGTAGCCCTGTATATTATCTATAGCATTTATACACAGCACACAGTATGCAAATATTTAGTTAAACGTAAAAAAGCATACCTAACTGAAAGCGCAATTCAAGCATTTATCATTTATAGACCGTAATTCTAATACCGTACTGTGTCCGAAATGTTTTGTGTGTCCCTGTAAATAAGCAAAAAATGTTATACACATCATATTACGCAACGAACGTCTGGTAGTGAGTCTCAGTAATGTATATCAAATTCATTATATTTGAAAAATTGTAACATTACTAAAATACGCTACAAATATTTTTCCCCGTAAATCCTTATGTAACCGAATACTTTTGTGTAGTCCTGTAAATGAAAGATAATTGTTTTACACTCCATATTCAAAAGAAAGCATGCTTTAGTGCATCTCAGAAATTGATAGAAAATTTTTATTATGTTTCTAATAGTGTAACATGATTAAAATGCACCGCAAACGATTTTCCCACATGGACTATAATGTAACGGAATTCATTTGAATATCCCTATGCAACACATACCACATTCGATAGTAAGCATCTTGTAGTGCACTTCAGTGACATATATAAATTTCAATACATTTGAAATAGTGTAACATCATTAAAATTCACTGCAAACAAAATTTCCCCATAGATCATAATGTAACCGCATTATTTTGAGTGACAACTCTGTAAACAAAGTATAACTACATATTTCATTTTCAATACCGAACATGTCAAATAAACCTCAATAACATGACAATCTGAGTATATTTACGCGAGTTAGTTTGAATGAAAAAAAAATAATTGTACTTTTTTTTTTTTTTTTTTTGGCGAAGAAATTGTCTCGCCTATTTCTTAAAGCTATAAATAATAAAATGATAAACTTACAAATATAAATAATACTAGCACGTTATTTTGTAAAGAAATTAATACATTTTTAACAAGCAAACAATCACTGAGTGAAATGAACTTTCGCTTGCATTAATGAAAATTCTCAAATAATATCATGATCTCGATTTGGAATATTATCATGATCCAAATATATTATGTTGATATAATCGCACAATACCTTTTATCATTGCGAAGCGTAAATAATTTTAATAATTTTAAGCTTAGTAAAGGAGTTTCTACAGATGTTACAGATCAGAAAAGAATCCGAAAAGCAATTGTAAAATTTGGATAAACTGTGATTAAGTTGTTTAAATAAATACCACAGGACCCGTGCGAGGATTTCGCACTGTACTCTATTATTTTTTAGCAATATCTAGTATTTCTATCAATATCTAACATGTTTTAGATGCAGGTTTAAACTTCTAAAGAAATATTAAGGATAAAAACATCTACAAACAACATTAATCAAGTAAGAATATAATCTCATTTATTCCATCAAAGTTACAGTAAAAAGTGGTCGAAGATAGCATAAGGCACGCGCGAGAAAAAAAATTAACATTCATATTTTAACTACGTTAGAAGATGACGTAAATGCTGATGATGAAGCTTTGGCAAAAACATAAGACAAAGAAAAATAAATTGAATACATGTAAAATGTAATTTAATCTAATATAACAAAGAATACCTTTTAGACTACACGTGGAATACCACTGAGTCTATTGATCAATGGAGTCATTTTCTTCTAAATATTTCATTGTCAATTTTGCTTTTTATTCAAAAATTTAAAATAACCCCTGCAGAGACATAACACTTTTGTACTATTATTCTCTTTTTCATAATCATTGTAATCGGTATTATAATCTGTATTATAATCGTCAACGTTGTTTTGAGAAACCTTTCATTTCATTTATGAAAACAATACTGGTTTAATTTTTAATTAACTGTAATTTTGAATCAAAAAACATTAACGAAATGTGAGTGTACTAGATCAGAAGCCGGTTCAGACATCTTTTTAATATGATACCTCATATTGTTGTGCTTTTTGTAAGTACATAGAAAAAGGGATGTTGACAACAGAAATAATATATACGACGATATACTGAATTCTCTGAAAATATATTGGTTTTCAAATTAGAAATAAACGCTTGGCAATATAAAATTTCGTCTTTGTCAATGTCTGTGAAATGTTTGTAGGATAGTTCCTGTTGTAGTATTTTTCAACAATATACTAACATTTTTTTATTTTGTTGGGTAATTAACAAATACAAAAAATTAAATTCATTCACATGTGCTTTTAATACATCTTCCCCGCAAAGAGACTGACCGTTTATTCAAAGAAAAAAGTTTCTTCAAATGATGATTCAGAATCTGCAATATTTTCGTCTATACTTGTGCTGCCAACTCAATAGTTTTCTACTAAAAAATACAGATTCTGCATCAAATTTTGATGAAATTAGTTTTTTAGGCTTTCTGCAATTTCTTTGAAAATTTCATCCGAACGATAATAAATGAAAATTATTCAGATGTATTCAGTGCATTTTTGTTTCAGATTATTCAGTGCATCTAGTGCAAGTTCGATTTTCACAGACTGTAGCATTTTATTTTACTAGCTGATCCGTCCGGCCGGCGTTGCTCGGAAATCAGTAACTTTCTTTTGTGGTTTCCATAAAAAATAGTCATTTTCGGCGCTCATTCTGTTATAAACAAAGCTCTTTTCGAACGAAACTCCATCACTCGTCCCCGCTGCCCACGGCATTGTATAGCAGGCGTGCTACGCACGCGCTGCAATATCGTTTGGTTTCAATTTACACAACGGAGGGGGGGGGGCGAAATCATCTTACTTAGTTATCTAAATCTTAATTAGCTCGTGTTAAGTTGAATGAGCCATTTCCCTTGAAGAAAATGCCAAACATTTATTTAGAATACTTTGATCGAAATATGAAAATGCCCTATGTCGACGACTTTCAACCACCATATCTTCCACACTCCAACAGCTACCGATATCCAACCACCATAGTGCACGATGGGAGACTCGTGACTGCTACCACACTCAAGCATCACTAGTCTGCGCTGGGTAGTTACGGCTGCAAAGTGAAATATGTGGACACATACGTCTACTTACAGTGGTGGCCAAAAGTTTGGACATTTTTTGAAAGTTTCATGTTTTTCAACTTTGTGTGCTTGTAGAATATATTAATTTTCACTTAAATACAAACGTTTATATATCAAATTGAATGTAATTTAATGTACAATTTAAAAATAAAAACAGTATTACAATATCTGTATTACAAAAAATGTTATGCCCATTTTAGTAGAACAAACAAACACAAATCGTTTAGAACAAGGACGTGTTTTGTAATAAAAGCGTAATAGCCAATCACAAACACTGTTCTGAGGACCAATCAAATGTCTGTAACTATAGTTTAGGTTCTTTGGATGGAAAAAGAGTTATTGTTGTGGAAATATTTTACGGAATGATGCATACCAGTACAATTAGATAGAGTATTGCTGTTTTTGAATATTTAAAGTCCTTTTTTTTTAATTAAACTAATTTTAAACAATGTCATCAACAAGAAGAACTAATTGGACATCTCCAAAAAGAAGCCGAATTGTCATATTGAGAGAAAATGGCCTCTCTTATGCTGAAATTGCTAGACAAGTTGGTGGTTCAGTGACATGTTCTGGTGTGCGAAAGTTCTGTTTACGTTATGAAAAAACGAAATCAGTGGAAAATAAGGCCAAATCAGGCCGAAAAAAATGCACAAGTGCTACTGTTGATAGAAAAATTAAACGGCTATGCCTTCAAGATAGAAAAATTTCATCTGATGCCATTAGATGTGAAATTAATGCAGCGGGTATTGCAGTAAGTTCAAGAACAATAAGAAGAAGGTTATCAGAATTTGGATTACAAGCTAGAATTCCAAGGAAAAAAACATATTTAAATCAAAAGCAACGCGAAAAACGAGTTAAGTGGGCAAAAGAACACATTAAATGGTCAGAAAATCAATGGAAGCAAGTAATCTGGAGCGATGAGAGTAAAATATCGCTCTTTGGTAGCGATGGTAGAAAATACGTGAGACGTGGAGCAGGAGAAGCACTTCATCCTGATTGCATTGGAGCAACTACAAAAAACACAACAAATGTCATGATTTGGGCATGTATGTCTGCAGATGGTGTGGGCCGAATTCAAGTGATTGATGACATCCTGAATGTCAAAAAATACATCGAAAATGTCCTGGAACCAAAATGAAACCTTCCATCAGGGATCTCTTCTCCAACAACGCACCATTCATTTTTCAGCAGGATTCAGCTCCATGCCACACAGCAAAAGTATGCAAAGTATGGTTTCAAATTAAAGGCATTGATATATTACCATGGCCAGGAGACAGCCCTGATCTCAATCCAATTGAAAATTTGTGGCGACGTTTGAAAATTATTGTACGAAAAAAAGTCCATCCAATAAAAGACAAGTTATTGATGCTATAATTGATTCTTGGCACCATGTGATTACGAAAGATGAACTCCAAACACTCGTTCACTCGATGAAAAGACGCTGTGAAGCTGTCTTAAACAATAAGGGTTATCCTACTAAGTATTGATTGTGTAAGTATCACTTAAAAAAATGCAAATGTAAGATAGATCTTACTATTAGTTGCATAACTTTTTTTGAAATACAGATATTTTATTATTAAATTCTACATTAAATTACCTTCAATTTGATATGTAAACGTTTGTATTTAAGTGAAAATTAATATATTCTACAAGCACACAAAGTTGAAAAACATGAAACTTTCAAAAAATATCCACACTTTTGGCCACCACTGTATATATATAGTTAGATTATGAAAATTATCTTACCGAATTCTAACGCAAAAAATAAACGTAGAGCTTTATTCAGTTAGCCATTTTGTCTGACATTTGGAATTTGTATCCGGTTTTGAAGATCATTTTAAATATAAAACATCATATTTGAACTAAAATCTTATTGGGATTTTATGGAATCAATTCTATTCGATTATCGTGTTTTAAATAATCGGATTAAGGTTAAATCAGGGACATGAATATTTAAAGTATTCCATTGACAAAAAGAAAAATAAAACTCTTGTACTATACTAATGAAGCTAATAGTTTCGTTATTGATATTCGCAGAGTAAATGACAGTTAGGTTTTGATAATGGTTTGAACATGAAAAAAGATGCATGACGATTTAATTCAAATTATTTTAGCAAATTTTATTTTTGCCCCACATGTTAGAGCCATTCTCGTAGTATTGACCTGTGAAAAATGTATGTATAAATTTAATTTTTTTATAAAATCGGTAAGAAATTGTGTCAATCATTCTAATGTAGCAGTGCCTCTGTCATCTAAAATTGAGTAGAATCCTGAAAAGTATTCATTTATTTAAATGTTTCTATAATCTAAATTGAAATAAGGGTCGTGCAGAGCGCCCGGGACAAAGTAATACCCCCATCCTCTTCTTACAAACACATCACTGAAATCTTCAAACACTATTTAAGATTTTTTTCTGTGTTTGATAAATTTTTTCAAAGGTATAACAGTGAACTGACATATTTTTTCTTGAAAACCATCTGAGGATCTAAATCGGGATTTCCGTGATAGATAACATACTGCCTTGTGTACCCGGTGCATAGGTGAATTAACATAGGTAAACCACTTTTGTAATTGCAAACTGTAATAGAGTTTTTTACATTTAATATATTTTTATTTGACGTCCATATTACTCATGGACATGTTTTTGTTTTATAATATAGCTAATTGTTAAAAGTATTTATTACGTTCAGGAAAACAGAAAGCTATATCAAATGATATAAAAACGTATTCATATATAAGAAAAACTATTTCAGAAGCAAATTCCTAGTTTTCAGAGAAGCAAAATATTCGTTAATGTTTATAAAAATATATATATATTATTATTTTTTTTTTCACGCACTTTAGCTGCTGGAAACCAACGCTGTTGCCCCCCTCCCTTCCCACGGCTCTGATTAAAATGAATAAATCTGATTATTACACTTATTTGATTAGTATGTGGTAGGTCCAGATTATGCACTACCTATGGTTTAACACTGCCTAAAAGATCAAGTTTGGCAATATTCAACACAAATTTCGTTAAGCCACCAAAAGTTTCATATCCAAAGAAATTGCCAAAGATTTTGCTACTTACAGCAACATTTTTGATTTTAATTATATCAGTGTTGAAGCACGTTGTTCTATTACATATTTGTTAAATTTGTGTTTTCTTTTATATTACTTTATTTATTTATTTATAGATGAAATGTTAATTACGTTATGAAACAGCAGCCGAAAACAAACGTTGAACTATTTATATTGTTTTAAGTGCAAACTGGTAAGCTGCACGGGATAGAGATATAATTTTAAAAAATCATGCTTGAAAATTATTTAAAAAAAGATTTAAAAAAATCAGTAAAGTCAGATACAGTTTTCAAGCAAATTTTATTTGAAAGTACATTTCCCCCCCGGTACATGCGACAATTCAAAAATTAAAATCATGCGATGTTCAGAATTAATTAAATTTGCAATTAAATGAAATAGATTGGTTAGGACATTGCCACCGTCGATGTGACGTCAGTATTACTCTTGGACATGTTTTTGTTTTATAATATAGCTAATTTCGAATGTTAAAATATACATATTACGTTCATATAAAAACAGAAAGGTATATAAAAGGATATAAAAACGTATTCATATATAAGAAAAACTATTTCAGAAGCAGATTCCTAGCTTTCAGAGAAGCAATAAATTCGGTAAGGTTTATAATTTTTTATAAAAATTATATTTCTTAATTTTGACGCCCTCTAGCTGTTGCATCCAACTCAGTGCCTATGTTGCCCCCCCCCCCCCCCCGCCTTTAGAAGGGGTTTAATGAAAGAAATATATCTGATTATCACACTTTTTTGATTATTTTGTGATAGGTCCCGAGCATACACTACCTATGGTCTAACACTGCACAAAGGATCAAGTTTTGCAATGTTTAAAAACAAATTTTGTTATTGTTTATCTAAGGATTATATTATTTTAATTATTAATTTCTTTTTCACCATTTCTTTAATCTTCATTATGTTTTAAAAATGTCTACTGTGCGAAAAGTTTTCTGAAATCTGAACAGTTTTTGTTTTCTATCGTAAATTGAGGTTTCAAAATAAATACTAATTAATTGTAATGTTTTAATAAGAAAGTTTTAACTAATGCATCCACAAATAAATGAAGTCTCTAATACCGCATATCCCCTGTTATATTTTATTTTCACCTTCTCCCAGGTGCAAGTTAATCGGAAAATGCACAGCAGTAATTCGAATGTAATGTTCTTAACAAATAAGATCAATGCAGATTAATTAAAAATATATCTATTGCGCATTTTTTAATATATATTAGATTATGCAACAAAGAAGTGAAACGATCTGTTCAAGAAATGGACATAAAATTTTGTAAAATAGAATTTTAAAAAATATAACAATTTTTATCTACCATGTATGCCCTTTGACTTCACATTTAAACTTTGTAAACGCACCTATAAAAAAATATAGTTTGGATTGATGCAATATCAAGAAATAAAATGCAGTGATAGCTAGTGCGTTTGAAAAAAAAAACTTACCCGGGGAGGTTAAAACCGCCAAGCTTTTCTTCCTCGCTTTATATCTGCGGCGCATTTACTGCCCTGAGGATCGAAGCGTCCTTTCCGGCAGATCATGTTGTTTAATTTTACGTCATTTCAAATTTTATAGATAGAACTCTTTTCTAGTTCTGTTTTTGAGGTTTAAAATAGCAACTCTGAGCTCATATATTTAACGAAAAATTCATGGTCATATTAAACAATTAAAACATCATCAACATCGGAAAGCATTCCTTTTTAAAACAAGACCGAAAAATCATGCGTCAAGCACAGATTATGTAACACTTTCCAACGCTTCCAAAATAATTTTACAAATCACACCGTTTAATAAGCTAAACGATAACATCTAAGTAAACAATTTGGAAAACGCATAACATATTTAAAAACATAATTTCAGGAATGTGCAACATATACAGTATTCGGAAAAATATCCGAATACTTTTATTCAGTCCTGTTAGGATCTACAGATTTGTATATATACTACATAGGATGGAAAAATTTAGTTCAGTTAGGAAACGCGTAGCACAGTTTAAAATTCTCCGTCTGGAGTTTCTGTCCTTAAACGGAAATGTGTTCGTGAACTTTTGTGCTTCACTGTATGGGATCCACAGAATTTATACACACCACGTAATAGACAAAAAGCGCGTTAAAATTAAAATCGCGTTCAGTAACTTAAAACGCACTTCCAGGAATTATTGTTAACAGGCAGTAGAGAATTCTTTTGTGTGTCCCTGTAAATGAACGATGACTGCTATACACACAATATTCTGTAGTAAGCCTCTTGTCAAGCACCTTAGTGATATATATAAATTTCAATATATTTAAAATAGTGAAACATTATTTAAATAAACCGCAGACGATTTTTCTCCATAGACGTAATGTAACGGAATTCTTTTGACTGTCCCTGTAAAGTAACTATAAGTGCTATGCACACCCTATTCCATATTAAGCCTCTTGTAATGCACCTTAGTGATATATATAAATTTCAATGCGTTTAAAATAGTGAAACATTATTTAAATAAACCGCAAATGATTTTTCCCCATAGACCGCAATGTAACGGAATTCTTTTGAGCGTCCCTGTAAGAAAACTATAATTTCTACACACTTCCGTTGAAATAGGGAACATGCTATAGATAACGACAATAACATATAAAAATTGCAGAGCAATCCGAGCCTATTTACGGGAGTTAGAGCACGGACAGACGGACAGACGACAGACGGCCATCCGGCCAGACAAACCGAAGTCATAAACACTTTTCAACTAGGTTGGAAAGTGTTAAAAAAAAGAAATGCAACATGAAAATAATAACAATAATAATACAGGGGAATTCAAAATTCTTTTTTAATTTATTCTTTATTTTCTAACAGGGATGAAATTTACAAACATGAAGAATTCAGCAGTCATCAACTAAGCATGAAAACAAAGGATTAAGTTATGGTATCTGGTTTTAAACACATATTTGTACAATACCTGATCATTATTTTTTATTAGCTATAATACGAGGGAGAATCATACATGTATGAGAATTTTAAATAGATTATTTAAAAATATTATTTATAAAAAATACACCAATATATTTTTTTTACATATACATTCTTTATTCCAACATATTTTGTTTAATTATTTTGATGTAATAAAAAGACTTAGGTCGTATATGACGCATGTTTAATTTCTCCTCCTAAGTCTGATTTCTGCTCTTATTTTTTTTTTCTCTCTCTGGACTCGCTTCTTTAAGGGGATCAAAGCGAATGTCACTCCGAAGATAATATGATAAGTACGGACCAACAAAAGGATGGTCGAGTGATTTTCAATGCAATTTTGTTTTATTACATCTCTGTGTGCTCTTGCATTGTTCCGGAGAAGCAGAATATTCGGATCTTAACGGAGCGTTTATAGGACCAATGTGCTGCTTTAAACTGCTCGCTCCTCGCAAATTAACAGTATTATACTGTATTATGTGTGTGTCGTTCCAAAAGAAAATTCATACAAATGAGACGCCGTAAATACCAAAATATATTGGAAAGAACTTACTAAGTTTTTACTTCAGTTGAACAGTTTCACTTTTTGTTCGCCATTCTACACCGGCTCGTCTTATTTCTCCTTCGTCAAAGAAATTGTTTAATAATTTGTGACTTTTATGTAATTGAGATTTGGAGACTGTGTTACTTTCAAATGATACATTCAATTTGTGTCATGTTTCAATTAGTTTGGCCTTTGCGTTCGTTGATTGTTTAATAATTATACTTTTATCGCACTAGGTTATTTGTCTTACCTCGTAAAACTAACCATTAAATAAATCTACTTATGAATAATAAAACGATGGTGAACGAATTTTAATACCGAATTATATATACAAGCAACTTATCGAATGGACATTACAGTAAGTTAAAAAAAAATTATTCTGACATTTAACAATTTTGAAGGGTTTTTCTTATTTGATTTGATTTAACCGTATAGTATAGGGGAAATTATTGTACCTTGAACATATATGTACCTTAGCTCTCCACAGTTTTTAGCTCTATCTATTACATTTGTATAAAACAAATCAATGTAGTTTTTGAGATAAGCCACTAAATGTCACTTAGCAGTTCGTCTCTTCAATATAGTCAGTAGATGTTGCAGAGAATTTTTTAAAAAAAGAAAAAAAAGTTTTGATCATCAAAAAGTAAATTTTTTAAAGCTGCAACTTTTCATTATATCTCATTATCAACAATTATTTGTTTTAAATTCAAAGCTATGCATGAAATAGTATTTATTGTGCATCATTAATATGAGTTTCAAATCATGTTAAGACTAACTAGAAAATGATGAGAAGTCAAACTTTTTCAAGTGTTGTAACGTGAACTTTTCAATAGTGTTGTACCTTGAGCCGGTAAAAAGTAAAATACGATTACATATTATTATGTTAAAAGTCAACAAATGAAAATGTTATCCCAGGAAAGTTTGTCCTCGTATCATTAATTTAAGGAATTCAAAACTTAACTTGATATATGTACACCACTTGTGTACGGAAAATATTCATAGATGATGACAATGATAAAGAAGAGATTATTGTTGTGTCTATTGTTTTAATTACATTGGAATAGAATTCATACTTCAGGAAAACGACGTGTTTTATTTATATATTTTAAGTATATGTTTTATATTTTTTATGTTTTACATGAATCATTATATTTCAAAATATGAGATATAAACTTCCCAACACGGCAAAAATTCCGGGGCAAGATTCAAACCCGGGATCCTTTGGCTGAAGCTGCCAATGCTCTACCCACTGATTCCCTTACCTGTGATTTATTCTGTTGTGCTGATTCAGATATCAGACCAGATTCTATGATCATTAAGGTTAACTGGGTGAATTAATTCAGCCATATTGGTCCGGGATTGCTCAGTTGGTAGAGCATTGGCAGCTTCAGCCAAGACATCCCGGGTTCAAATCCTGGCCCGGAATTTTTCACCCAGTTGAGAAGATAACATCTCATATGATTTCTTTACCAATTTGAATAATTGTGTCAAAAATTAATCTAGTGTAATCACGTTTCAGCGTTTACTGGAGTTCCCATTATCTGTGATTTATTCTCTTGTGCTGATTCAGATATCAGACCAGATGCTATGATTATTAAGGTTAAATGGGTGAAGTAGTTCAGCCATATTCTTCCTGGATTGCTCAATTGGTAGAGCATTGGTAGCTTCACACGAGAGATCTCGGGTTCGAATCCTGGCCCGGACATTTTAGCCAGTTGGGAAGATTACATCTCATATGATTCCTTTACAAATTAGAATAATTCAGTCAAAAATTATTCTAGTATATTTTAACAGATGTAAAATTTGGAGTAAATGATATTTTATAATAGGTTCTCTCAAATTCTCTATTAAGTGCTTAGAAAATGGAGTTGGAAAATGCAATCAATATATAGTTTTTACTCCAATTCAGATAACATTTTATAATCCATTAATAGTTAATTATCCATTTTTTTAAATACAGATGTAAATGCTTAAAGTGATAAAAACAGAAAGACAAAAAGGCCTATAAAAACCGTTTAATGTGGTGATCGATATGTTTTTAACGCACAAACAGCGTCATTATCAAGATCTACACGATAAACAAACTATTCTCGCAAAACTTTGAAAATAAACTTTGAAAACAAATCACGAGATCAAATGTGTTATAAAAGTAGCTGCTTAAAAATGCTCAACTGTAAACGTGAAAATTAACATTTTCTTATTGCTTTTCTGAAATTGAAAAACATTTCGTGCCAAATTTTACGTAATTTAAAAGAGGCTGATTCATTGCATATGTTCTCGTTGCACATATAAATTTCTATTGATTTACGGATAATAGATGAGAAACAAAGTCTTGATGAATAAATTATTATACTATTCTTAAAATCAATTTTTAAAGTCTCGATCTTATGTGGTCTTGGCAAAGCTGCATTTCTTCTGTCATTTTTTAGGTGCGTTCGTAATTATATAAATACGTAGCACCTATTGTCGTCGCTTGGTCCGTCCGTCTGTCTGTCCGTCTGTCCGTCTGTCTGTCCGTCCGTCCGCATATAACAACGAAAAAACTACCCAACCGAATGGTTTGAAATTTAAGATATATTATCTTTGCAGAATTTTGTCGAGACATTTCAAATTTTATTAAAATCGAATCAAAACTTTAGGAGATATTAATAAAAATATTTATTAAGAAATTTGAATTTTTTTTTTTTAAATCGGTGCTTTCTTGTTATAGGAGCTTCCGAAGTTTAATCGTCAAGCGACCGAGATACTTATTCTATTACATAAATTAATCTGCAGACGATATCATTCATTTACAGAAATAAAAATCATCAAGATCTAAATATTTATATAGCTAGCTACAGTACGAATGCACCTCATTTGTCACGTTTGACGTACAATTTCCAGCTTGTTATATTTGCCATACGTTCTTTTAATCGTGTTTTAAACTTTCTAGTTGTCATTCCTGTATCATATTAGTATGTTCCATCTGCTCTGGTGAACGAGCATAGATCGTACTGTGTAAAAAAAACCAATAGCGAATATGCGCAAGTACCTTTTTCTTACAAACTTTCTGCATTTAGGCATTATATTATGAGAGCATTTAGAGTCTGTACTCCAGATCAGTTAATCAATGAAATAAATACATACAATAGCAAGATACAACGGATGTAAAGAATGCACTATTAATAAAATAATTACGAACATGAATAATAAGAAGAAAAACTTCAATAAACATAATTCAAAGTTTTCTACTTTACAATATTTCCCTGGATTATTTGAGAGATTGAAATATAAACATAGAAAATTCAATATATACCTTATCGCAAAAATATCCATAAAATTAAAAGGTGTAGTTTGTAAGAAAATAGACCAAATAGAGCCAATCAACTGTCAGATGTTTATGAAATCCCGTTCAAAAGAGCAGATGGAGCATTGCAATATTATATAGGAATGACAACTAGAAAGTTTAAAACAAGATTAAAAGAACATATGGCAGATATCAAATATGACAGAAGAACTACAGCTTTGGCAAGACTACATAGGACCGAGACTTTAAAAATTGATTTTTCGAATAGTAAAATAATTTATAAATCAAAACTTTATTTCCCATCTATTATCCGTGAATGAATGGGAATCTATATGCGCAACGAGAACATATGCAATGAATCAGCCTCTTTTGAATTACCTAAAATTTGGCACGAGATGTTTTTCAATTAAAAAAAAAACAATAAGGAAATTATTAATTTTCTCTTTTACAGTTGACCATTTTAAGCACCTGATTTTATTACACATTTGATCTCGTGATTTAAATTTTCCAAATTTATTTTTAAATTTTTGCGAGAACAGTTTATTTATAGTGTAGATCTTGATAATGGAGCCTTTTGTGCGTTCGACACATGTCGATCATCATATTAAAATACTTTTATAAGCCTTTTTGTTCTGTTTTTATCATTTGAAGCATTTAAATCTGTATTTTACTGATAATTAATGATTTTATTATATGATTATATTCATTTTATTTTCTGCTGTTCCATTAATATAGTTAAGTGCATTTGCTAACTTTTTAGTTTTTTTTCTTTTGTGTGTAATAAGATATTGCAAATATTTATGTTTAGATCGGCGAAGCGAACGTGAGTGAAGAGAACAGTGAACCAAATAACGCATTCCTTTGAAGAGAAACTTTCAGAAAAATACGCATTCAATATTTATTCCTTTAATAAAACTGGGCGACCCAACCCAGGCTAACCCAGAAAAGTTGATCAATATACTGCCCCTTGTACAGAACGTAAGTGAAAATTGCTTTTAATTGAAAATTCTAACAGACATTTCTCATTTCGTATATTATTTTTTAGATTGCCTATTAAAAACAACAAAATGTATTTTTGGCACTTTCTTATTTTCCGCATGCCAGCTTTTAATCGCGAAATATTTCACTATTTATACCAAGCTTTTTTATTCTAATTATTTCAGTGTTTATGTTTGTAGTTCGATTACATATCTATTAAATTCGTATTTTATTTATTTATTTATTTATTTATCAAATTTTAATTTAATTGGACAATTTATTTATGGACTCGTGTACGTAGACAAACAAATGTTGAATTATTTACATTGTTTTAAGTACAAAATTTAATCTTCCGTAGTTGGGTTTTCTGCAACTTTTTGCAGGACAGATTTTCTTTAAAAAAAAAAAAAATCCAAGTTTGAAAATTATTTTATAAATCATAATATAGCAATATATTAAGATACAAATTTCAAACGAATTGCATTTGAAAGTTAATTTATTTCTATTTGACGATGTAAAATTCAAAATGTGTACTGTTTAGAAATTAATAATTTTCAAAAAAAAAGAAAAAGAAAAGAAAAGAAAAGAAAAAAGCCAAAAGAAAGAAGCAAAATGGATTCGTTATGTCATTGCCACCACCAAAATAATAACAGATTTACTCAAGGACATGTTTTTGCTTTATAATATAGATATGTTTTTTAAGAGTTAGACCAGACAATGTAAGATGGATTTTTTATTGTTATAATTTTTGTAAGTTTGTTATAAATTCAATCTAACAGTTCCTTTATAAACACTTTCTTTCGTTGAATTTCGACGGGTTCCATCTCGTGCATAGTTAAAAAATGATGGCAATTATAAAAGTTAAACGCAGTTACATTAATTTATTACAAATTACAAAGTATCCATCTTTACATTACATGCATCTTATAACATAACATACTTGCATACAATAAATCTCAATACCTACATTAGATATAGCATATCGCTTTGTTTTTATCTAACGAAAGTAATATAAGTCATCGGGAATATTTCATAATCTTAATCTACAGCACAACAATCAATAAATAAATGTTTTTTCATGATTGAGCCATGCTATGATTTTATCATAAATGATCCGACGTTCTTCTGATGATTGAAATAAATAAGTAATTTTATTGCTTTAAAATCTGTTGCTATTACGAAGAAACAAAAACGAAAGTTCAAAATTGAAGAATTCCACTGTCCACAACTATGCAGTAAAATAAAAAATTAAGTTAAGTTACATAATCACAAAATACGATCACTAAATATAATTAAAATCTAGAGAAATGCTTAAGTGATACAAAAAGAAACAACAAAAGGCTTATAAAAAAACTTTTAATGATCAACATACGTTTCAACGCTCATACGGCGCCATTTTCAAAAAATATAACGATAAACAAAGTATTTTGGATACAAAGATTAACGATAAACAAAGCAAATTTGGAAATTAAACTTGAAAACATGAATCACGAGATCATATATGTAAAAAAAGCAGGTGCTTGAAGTATCCAACTGTAATCGTGAAAATTAATAGTTCGTTATTATTTCGTTATATTAAACAATCAATTGTTACATGATCACCTCAAATATATTTTCTTACAGATAATGACATAGATGTAGATTAGTTAAAGAAAAAAATATGTAGTATCTAAAACAGAACAACACATTTTATCTCGAACTTTATTCTATAGCACACTATCAGATAATTCTGTTACTTGTGTATTGTTTGTATTAGCATGACTCGACTGATTAGGTTCAAAATAATGACAAAGTGAAAATGGAAATCACAATTTAATAATCTTCAGAATTTGCACATTCTTTAAACAATTAAAATGTTTAAAAAATATCAATATTATAAAGTATTAAAATATTTTCAAATATTGCATTAAATAAAAAAAGAAACTACTGGAAACTTCTTTGACCGTGTAAATACATACATTAGGTATTAATTACAATATGTAGATAGATAAGTATGCCAAAGGTAACAAATAAAACCCAAAATTAATTATTGTCCTTAATTATTCATTAATTTTTATTATTGTTTAGAAGCTTTTAGAGGAGAACATATATGACATTGTTTTATCTTTATCATTACTTTGAAAATTCGTTATAATACTTTGTTTAATTTTTCTTATAACGTCTTTATGACTTCCCACAGTAAAGCAGTTTTGTGACTTTTTTGTCATTGAGAAAATCGGTATTAATGCAGCATGTAGAAAATTATTGCGTCGAAATGTTCGCTTCATTTCTTTTTATAACTTCCAATATAAAAAAAAAGAAAAAAAAAAAAGATATATTTTTAAGAAACAAAATAATCTATTTCGAGCAACCAGCCACTTAAAAGGTATTTAAGGGATATGTGTTGTTTAATACTTTTCTCAAATGTAAGAAAATGGAACTTATCCAGATTAGAGTTTTACGACATGGAGATATAATTATTTTTTTTAAACCGATTCGCATCATTATCGTATATTTGCGTGTTTTTTCCTGAATTTCTTCCTTATTAAGAAATTCTGAATTTATACCAAAAGTTCGGAAAAGTAAATTTTGTGATTACATAAAGTAAAAATTCTTCTTTCGGAATTTTCGGTATGAATTCAGAATTTCGGGATAAAAAAGAAATCCTTGAAATACACACATATAAACACTAATGTTTCAAATTGTTTAATGTCATGTTTTTAAAATAGTTAATGAAATGTACTCTCTTACTAATAAAAAATACTCTCTCTAAAAAATACAATAACCTTCACCTAAATGTATTTATTATATAATGATATTTTTTTTAGGTTATATTTTATGCTTAAGAAATTGTTATTATTTTCTAAATAATGTTTTTGCTTTTCCAGCTGTTGTTCCGATTGCTTAAGTTAATATTTATTTTAAAGTTAATGGGAAATTTCAAAAAATGTTTATGAAGAACGTGATTTAAATTTTCCTTAAAATTACAAAAAAGTATTAATTAGATTTCCATGCCTGAAAATTGTTCACAACTGTTATCAACTACAATGCTGAAATAATAACTCAATCCAGAAAAAAAAAATCTTTGAACTTCCTTTCTGTTTTTGATTAATACAAATTTGAGAAACATTGTTTAGGATAAAAAAAGGGGGGGGGGAGTTCAAACCACTTTTATTTTTTGATAATGTAAATTTACCCTACTGTTGGGGCTGTTTTCAAAAGATGAAGTTAGTCGAACTGTTTCGGGATCATATAAAGACATATTGTTTGATATCATATGAAATAAAATTAATCAAAGTAATGTACAACAATCAAGCAAAGTAGTGCAAATTTTGTGCAGGTATGTAAAATGCATTACTACTCTATTTTTGTAAAATTTTATACAATTTACAAAAGTAACAAGTTTTACAAAATGTGCAGAAATATATTTTTTTCCTAGATGCATTTATCGTTTAAAATAGTTCCATAACAAAAAGTAATATAACAATCCTAAATTATTCAGTTACGAAATTGCCTGAAAAATTACTGTTTGTAAAAAGAGCATCACATATTGTACTATACCACATCTTACACTATTTCTGAAAACTTTAAATTAACCATTTAGAGATAGATTAGTCTATTAAAATACTTTGTTAATGCTATTTTTTGTCATAAATAACATATCTAAAGGTATGTAATAAAATTATTCCAAAATTATAGGTACAAAAATAAGGTTATATGCTTTTAATTTCTATTTATCTGATCTAGATGCAGAAAGCAATTTCTTATCATTAAAAACTTGGACTATCTTCATTTGTTTAATTCCACATTTCCTACACATTCTAACTCAAAACTCTGAGCATTAAAAGCCATATCCTTACTCATGATCGATCATTTCGTGCAGTTCCTATGTAATGTCGTGGGATTGGCATGTTTTGCTTTAATAAATATTATTAAGTGACAAATCCTGCAATGTTTTGTTTTTCGCATTATAATTCTGTTTCTAAAGCAAGTTTGTCATTCATAGCCAAATATCAATGTAATATACATATTGCCATGCACGATAATAAATTGAAAATTTTGATGCATGTGTCATACAATGACTATTTAGAACAATAAAAATAATCTGGTCAAAATAAAAAAAAAGTATTAAAATTTCACAGAAATTCCAATAATTTTACGAAGATGATAAATAATAGTATAAATTTTTTTATATGTCAAAGTAAAAACAATTATTTACTACACGATAATTATTTTTTAAATTCATATAGCGTAATCTAATAGAATATAACTTAACAATATTCCCTAACTTGTAGTGATCAGCATATTTTGATGAAATTTAGAAAAGGAAATAAAACAGAGAAACGGATAGAAGGACATTACATTTTTGGATTCTGTTAAAACGTACACGAATGCACTTCGAAAACGAAATCTTTATAACAACAACAACAAAAAATTCTAACTTGGAGCCCTCTTGGAACGCTATGCATCAAAAAATATAAAATAAGTTAATTGATTTTTTTGTTTCTGAAACTTCATGTCTCAGGCTTTCTACACTTCTGGGAATTCTGAGAATGTAAGAGTTTTGAATACTAGCTATTTCGTAAAGTAATTGTCGCCATAAACACAGAATTGGTTTCATTAACATGTGATATGCGTGTTCATGGCACTAGCTCACTAGCTCCGTACTACTTCCTAGCTTCACTAGCCCCCACTAGCTCAGTAACTATTTCAATATAAGGAAAAATAACTGTTTATTTAAAACTAAACGGACAGGGTCGGTGGCTGAGTATCAGTCACAAAATTTAGCTGGACTAACAAATATCTTCAAAATGAGTCCACTAAGCAAATGTGCTTTTTACTAGCACTCACCAAAGTACTTCAACATAATGAATAACTAAAGTTTACACCTACGCACAGACGATAACTGGAACACTTCGAGCTTAACTCCAATACCCGTTGAATCTCTTTCACTGAAACGCACAACCTGCAGCAATTTTCTAAGGCTCAGCTAAATTCCTAAAATGGTAGCAGCCCTTGGCGGCTGAAACAACATTTATTGAAACTAATAAATTCAAACTTAATTACACACGGCTTTCTTTACTCTATATCGGTTCCACTTCAGAAGACTAGCATAGGTTTGCTTAGCGAAAGTAGGTCTCAGTGTCCACGAACGCGAGATACGACCAAAATCCAATGCTACACAAATTTGTACCGGCTTAAATACATTGGTGATCGAACAGGAAAGCTAAAATTTGCATAAAACCGCTGCGAAACGCAGAAAATCCGCAAATTCTGAAGGTCGCATGCATTCGTCGAAAATAAGAGTAAAATGGCATATATATGTCTCTGCACCCACACAAATGTTACATTGACGATACGTTGACAATCAAAACAACGACTGCATTTATGAGAAAGTCACTAGTCCACTACAAAGACAAATATTTATCACCTTAAAAAATAATATGACATCCTTCCCTTGAGGCGTACGAACCCTTTAACTGAAGAAATGTTGGAAAATAATTTAACACAGGTTTTCTTAAATTGTATTTCTAAATAGGCATTGCGAATTGTAAAAATTCCCACTTAAATAACGTTATGTACACTCTAAAAACGACATTTTCAAAACTGAGCATTAAGTACTCAAATCTGAGTATGTCGCATAGTCAAAATGGATCCGAATCGAAATTACTCAAGTTTCACTCAAGAAACACTCATTTCTGGAAACATGCACACACTCAAGAATAAAACCTCATGTGCTCATATTTGAGTATGTCCATGTTTCAAAAATGAGTATGAACTGACTTCTATGTGCTCATTTTTGAGTATGTCCATGTTTCAAAAATGAGTATGAACTGATCTCTATGTGCTCAGTTTTGAGTATGTCCATGTTTCAATATTCTGAGATTTTCTGCCATTTCAGAATTGAAAGCATTGGGTCGTCCTATTTGAAACAGAAAGTTTCATAACAAAATGAAAACATCGATTTACTCAGATTTGAAAGTGTCATTTTTCTCAGTGTATATCTTCGGTTCACTTCCTTGATATATATTTGTTTAGTGCAGAAACATCACAAGCGACATCACTTAGAAACTTAAATTTGCAACTAAATATTCATTTTAGATTTTTTTTTATTTTACAGAATGCTTTACCTGCTCATAATATTTTTCGCTGAGCTAATTTTCTACATTTTCAAGAAAAGTGCTTCCTTTGCTTTTTTTCTGTTTACCTAGCATGTTTGAAATTCAGAGATATCTAAAAAAATTCCCAACATTTGAATCAAATTAATTTTTTTTTAACTGATCAAAATAAATTCAAGTTTATATAAAATCTCATATTTGTTAGCTTTTACAATTTACTCAACTCAATAATGTGTGCTAATATTAGAAGAAGAAACGTTTGTGTGTCTGCTTGTGCTTTGTTTGTCTAGGATTCAGAAACTATCAAACTGATTTCAAAAATAATGGTGGCAAAATGAAAATGACTATATTTCTGCTCCAACATAGACTATATTTTAAGTCCACTACCACCATTGATCTGCAGAAGAAAAAACATTCGAAAATTTATATATTTGTTATACAGCTGGGACTACAAAAATTAAATTTGGTATGAAGGTTCCTTTTAAGATATAGATGCTTGCTAAGAACGGTTTCTAAAAAAATTTAAATTTAAAAGGGTGGAATGAGCGGAATATGTTCTATAAACGTTCTAAATTTAGATTTAATTTTAATACTTAGGGCTAGAACCTTGAAATCTGGCATGGCTGTTAATTTAGAGACTTGAATCCTCGCACAGAATAGTTATTTAAAAAAATTGGAATTCTAAAAGTGTGCAAGAGCAAAAAATGTTCTAAAAGTGTGATTTCTGTGATACAGTTGGTATTGGAAGCTTTGAATTTGTAATGGTGGTTACTTGTAAGATGTAAATGCTTGTTATGAACGGTTTCTAAAAATTTCGAATTTCCAAATAAAAAAATGAAATGAGCTGAAAGCAATCAAAAATATTATAAATTACGATTTATTGGGCAATAATTGTAAATTTTCTCCCTAATTTAAATCTCATGTTCACCTAATTAGGTATAAAAACAAAGTTTACTGAAAATGTGACTCAATTAGTAATTTTGGAACTATCCGTAGCAGTGTAATTTATTTTAATGCAAGTGCGCACAACGATACCATTTGGTATATTTCAACAACTACGCGAAAAAATCCGTGGGTTTGCTAAGTATCATAGAAATAGTAAAACTTTTTTAAATACAGGGATTAAATGCAGAAACCTCATTAAATATTAAGGATGAACCTGTTCACACCCCGTCCCTCTCAAAAGCTTAATGAATAAATTACTTTACCATTTGATATAAAGACCGTTATTTACATTGTAGAATTTCCTCTAAAAAGGTTATTTACTTTTAACTTGATTAGAATTTTTTTCTTAATTATCTCAAAATGCAATTCCCTAACTTTCTCCACAATAGTAAAAATTCGTACTGACCAAAATTTCTAATCGCTGGCTTTTTTTTTTTTTTTTTTTTTTTTAAACAAGCTTTTATTTATTTGCATTTTTCAATAAAAAAGTGAATTTTTTTTATAAAAATAAATATCACAGTTCTATTACTCATTAAATTTCGTTTAGGAATCGTGTGTTCTATTTCATTATCACTGTACGGCCAATAAAGTTATATGCAGTTGAAGTTACGGAATCCCGAATCGCACTCGTGTGGAATGTGCGAGTGCTAAACCGAAGTGTGAAGAACGCTAGTTAAATAAACGATTCAATTACACATGATTAAAACCTGCCATGTTTCAAGTCTATTAAAAATACAAATCTTTCGAGACAAGAAAATTAACCTTTCGATATATTTAAGTATATTTACTTATTTTTTTCACATACAAACCTACCTCTGATATCGATGTATGTTTATCAATCTATATGTTTTTTATAAATACTTTTATTAGCCTAACAGAAAGAAAAAATATCACGTACAATTCAGAATATTAATACGAAACAATATTAATATCGGCAAACGCAAGTTCGGGAAAATTCCGCTCGTCGAATGTGGAAATTTTCGGCGAATTGCTGGCGGTTACATGAATGATCGTTTCCCGGGAAAATCTCTAATGTTCACGTACTGAATCAAGGGAATCTCGTCTCTAGCAAACTTAAAATTTTATGCTTCTAAATTATAACCAAATCATAACTAAAACATTTTGTTATTTTATATAGAATTATTCTGATTATAATAATTGATTTAATTGTTTATTTTAAAATTTATATTACAATGTATATACGATGAATTACAACTTTATCTAAGTTGTTACCATCTAAAATAAAGTAGTTTTACCGAAAAGCTTTCAAATATGAAATGAGATAATTAAAATATGTAAGTTTTAATACAAGCTTAACACAAGATACACATAAAGAAAAATAATTAATTAAAAAAAGATCTGTTTTCAAGCTATCGATAAAATAATTGGAAGAAATAACATATTAGAAATTTTCAAAGGAATATTTTCCAAAATCAAATGTCGTGTAAATACGCTTAGTATGTTAAAAATATTTTAACCTTAATCATATTAATAATTATCTTTATGCATTTCACACATTCATTTCCTCTTTTAAAAATTTTATTCTGCTATAGATTTGAAGAAATTTTTGTAGTTTTATAGTTTTCTAAAGTATGTAAGAAAGTATATGACGCCGTTATTTTTTTTTATACTAGTATTTTGAATTTTTAACTTTTCTAAACTTTCAAAATAATGGATTGCATTTTTTCAAATAATTTAAATGTTTTCGAGATAATTAGTGAAATTTTGGTTCCAATTTATAAATTTAAACTGATACAAACTGTAAACAATATATCTGCATAAACATTTATTCCGAAAAATCAATTTTTATTCAGAATAATTCGAATTCAAAATCGATTGCGAAATGTCAATTTAGAGTCCTTCAGTTTCACTAATCAAAAAATAAATAATGATATATAGTTGCAACATAACCTTTTATCTAAAACGTAGCTTATATTTTTAATTTATACATAGAATTTGTGTATCTTTATTTGAATTACATAAACACGTTAAAATAAAAGGAAATGTATCCTTTTAGATGCGTTAAATGTAATTCTAAAGACAACTATAAATAATTTTAACATCGATTCGAGAAGTCAAAAATTCTCCAGAAAGCTGCGACAGTAATTTAAAATTTACAAGTTACTTAGAAGCATGTTAGAATGTTGAGACATTAGCGCAGCTAGGATCTTCATCTTGGAGAGATTTCTTATAATTTATACTCATAAATGAACAAACACTTTGCTTTACATGTCCGTAAAGTAGTTTAAGCATGCAATGTGTAAAAAAAAACGACACAGTGAAAAGCACAGTAAACCATAAGAAATTTAGCTTTCAACTGTTTAAAGACTTCATAAAAAGGAGCCCTTTCTACAATATGCAAATAAAATTATGGATTGTGCAAAACTGTTCTTTGTGTATATTGCTTTCATTTGTTTGGATCTAAAAAATTGGTTCATATTCTGAAATTTAGAAACATTTGTTTGCTAAAATATTTCTGAATGTTTACGATTTTCTTTGCAATATTTTTTTTACAATCAGCAATTCATTGCATAAGAAAATGTTTGTATGCATACCATCAACTTTTACGTATTTTGAGGAGTTTTAACTCATAAATCCTCCCTCTTCCGCTGCACCATTGTGTATAGGCAATGGAAATTGGCATAATTGTTACCACCTACCATATCCTGAATTATTTATTTTTATGACGGTAAAACTTTTAATAAATCTCCCCACCATTTCCCTAGTAGATAGTTTTATGAAAGATTACTAATTCCTTAGAAATACAACATTTTTTCACTTTCATTAAAATATTCAAACTCAATGACAACTTAAATTACATCGCTTTTTATAAGTTGTTTCTTTCTACCATTTTAGTACTTTCATTTTAGTAAGTAAAACTGAAACCTTTTGATGTTTAAACCAACACAATTTTTAAGGAAAATTTCTATTTACAATAATATCATTGTAATTACAATTACAATAAATTTTATTTACAATAATCTTCTAATAGTAATATGTAGTATTTTCATTAATAAATGAACAGTTAAATCAGTGTCTTCTTGTAACAAAAAATCTCTATAACGTGATTAAAGTAAATATTTGTGTGTCACAATATACTGCTTTTACTTACCCATCATACGTAGTATAGGGTAAGTCTTGTAATCGTTTTGAAAATCGAATTTTTTTTGACGGATTTACACGTTTTAGACACTGGAGATTCCGAAAAAAATATTTTTAGAAAAAAAAAATTTGCCGCAAGTCTGTGTGTCTGTGTGTCTGTAAACGCTCTATCTCCCGAAAAAATTGAGATAGAGACTTGAAATTTGGTATGTACCTGTAATAATGGAAACATTTTATTGAATTTCAGTAACCTCGATTATCCGGAACTATATTTTTCGGACTCTCGAAATATTCGTTCTGATAAAAGGTATATAAAAATTTTCGAAATTGTTTATTTTATGGAGTGAATATAAAAGACAATAAAAAAACATAATTTTGACGAAATTTTATAATTTCGTTCCCTCTCTGTTGTAATTGCTGAACTTGTAATGCAGAATATTGAAAATAAGAAATAATTCTGAACTTGGTTCACGTATTCTTTTTTGGAGACGTTATGTTGATGACATTTTTTTGATAGTGAAAGAAGCTGATTTAAATAATATTCTCACGATTTCTAACTCTATTGGTGACCCTATTAAGTTTACTGTTGAAATTGAAAATAATGCTGAATTACCATTTCTCGACATTCTAGTCCGCATACACATTGCTGATACCTCTCAATCTATCACCACTACTGTTTACAGAAAACCTACATCTACTGGTCAATATACTAATTTCAATTCAATTTGCCCTTTCAGCCATAAAATAGCCGTTATTAAGACTTTAGCCTTCAGGGCCATTAGATATTGCAGTTCCAGTAATGATTTTGAAATTGAGAAGTGTAAAATTTATCGCGATTTGGTTAATAATAGCTATCCTATAGGTCTTGTTAAAAAAATCTTTAAAAATACTTTAAGTTTTGTGAATTCTACTCCCCCCCTTTTCAACGTAGTAAACCAAACTCTTTTATCTGTATCCCTTATTATAAGAACATTTCTGAAAAAATTTCTGGCATTCTAAAATCATTCAATATTGGGGTTTCTTTTAAACCAATTAATAAAGTGAGTTCCTTTTTCACTAAGCATAGATTTCAATATGATAAGTCTAAATTACCCGGTGTTGTTTATATTATTCCCTGTCAAGATTGCAATAGTGTCTACATTGGTGAAACAGGTAGATCATTGGAAATTCGCCTAAAAGAACATACTAGTGCTTTCAAAAATAGTAATTTGAATTCAAAAATTGTCCAGCATTCACTTCAAACGAATCACATCCCGCTAATTGCGAACGCCAGTATTTTGAAATCAGGTTTAACAGCTACCATGGTCGATTACTCCTTGAGAGTTGGTTCACTCAATTGCGATCGCAGACGTTGAATGAAGCTCGTTCTGTCCCTAATGAATATTATCTGTTTTTAAAATAACTTCAACTTTCCTTGATTTCAAACCTTTCCTTTTCCTTGTTCTGTGGTTTGTTATGCAATAGATTGTTTTTGTACTGATGATGCCTTGCGTGTCGCTTGGCGAAACGTCTACTATTTTGTATTTTTAACTGTTTTTAAGTATATATTTTTTTCTATAAATTTTTATTTTATGTGTACTCATGTCTGTCTTAAATTATTTTAATTGGTGTTTTTAAAAAAACATAAATTTTGCATAAAGCATGAAGTCTATCGGATAATAAGTTGCCGAGATATTTGTAATCCTATTTTCCACACTCTTCGATTTTTCATGACCCTGTATTTCAACCAAATTTCAAAGATATATTTTAATTGGAAATGAGACGCTTTATCAGATGCAATAAACCGCTAGTTAATAGGATTATTGTTTTTGGAGTTATAAGGATGTTTCTTTTAAGCAATTCAGTAATCGAGCCTTTAAAGTTTATGACGTCATCAAGCCACGATTTTATTCAAATTGCAATGCATTTTAAATGTAGTTTACGCATGTTTTATTTTAATATTTTATATTATGCATATCCATAATGGGTAAGTATTACGGTGGCCCCCAATGACTAGTTTATAACACAGTTAAATGGCGGAAAATAATAAAGATGCAAGATTTAATTCAACACCAATTTTCTCATTAAATACATAAGTAAATTATAATCTGCTAGATAAATATAACATCAATTAACACAATATAGCTCGGAAACAAATCTTTAGACCTAACGTACGTCTTACTCGTATCGTAACTCGTATTACTTAGCCAGTGTTCTTATTTTATTACATATTTGTTAATTTGTGTATTTTATTATTTATTTATCATCACTTAAGAGCATTAAATGTCACATATGTATGCAAATTACGATTTTCTTATATCGCATATTGTTCTAAATGTAAATAACAATTCAAAATCATGTTTTATTAATGTCAGATTTGGAACAAGATATACTTCTGTTAGTAATTACACTAAATATTTTTTAAGACTAAAGTCAGTTTAAATGCATTCAACGTCACTTAGCGTCAAAATAAATTTCGTTTCATTCGGTTTGAGCCACCTAATAACCATATAAAAAGGTTTAGTAGCCATGGAGATAATGTATCGTCTCAAACAATTCTAAAATGATTATAGTCAGTAAAAATTCATACATTGGTTATCTACAAATGTATATAACCAAATGATTAGTAGTTAAAATATCTTATCTTTTTAATTCTAAATTTTAAATATTTAAATGTACAAGTGCGATGTATGTTTCGTTTTTTCCCCAAAAAAGTTATTTTTTATATTTATGGCTCACATTACCTGAAAGTAAGAGTTTTGTGTGAGATATTGACACTGTTTTTTTTTTTTTAAATATTTTGAATGTAAAATATTCCTCATTTTTTCTCAACATGTAAATATTTTCAAAAATTTTGTAAATGTTCCAATAATAATAATTGATACAATAATATATAATATGTATGCAATGTATCATGTAATCAAACATATTTAGAGGATTTTAAAGAACGCAATATTTTTATGGGATGCATTTGGAAGACAAATTGTTTGATTAGCTTATTAATAAAAGACAGAATTTACAGAAACTTTTGAAATTAAAATGTTCTAATAATAATAATTGATACAATAATACATCATGTGTATGCAATGTATTATGTATTCAAACGTATTTAGAGGATTTTAAAGAACGAATATTTTTTATGGGTTGCGTTTGGAAGACAAATTATTTGTTTAGTTAATTCATAAGAAATACATTTTACAGAAACTCTTGAAATCAAAATGATCAGAAAAAAATTTAATTGCTCCAAATAAATGAAGAATCCGTTCGAAAAATCCAACATATGCTTCAAACTTTTTAACATATACAAAAGTTTATAATCAGTGCTTACTAGTTTAAAAAATCTACCCTCTGTAATTGTAATTAATTTTTAAATATCTATGCGCAGACGTGTGATGTATATATTTCGTTTTATTACTTACTAACAGTTATTTGTTTATATTTGTTGTTTCATTTCAGATTTTCATTAGAGACCATAAAATGTTTGAGTGAAATTTTGGCACTATTATTTACATTTCCAGTAATAAATAATCTTCTCGTTTTTTCCCATAATTAAAATCAGTATAAAACATTTCAAAATATTCTAATTATAAAATATTCATACAATGTACATGTCGAAATTTTTAAAAAAGGTTCTGTATTTTTTATGGTGTGGAAGATAATTTATTCGATGTTTTAAAATAAAATCATTAAAATGAATGAATTATTGAAAGCAAAAATTGTGAACTTTTCTTTAATTGTTCTAACTGATTGAAGAAGTTTTTTAATCACATATCCGTTAAACGTCCACTGGTACACATAATCTATGGAATGCATAAATTATGTAAGTATCCAAGTTCAAATTTCCTCTGATTATATCATTTTATTGTGTTTTTTTCCCGGGCATATTAATTTATAGAAATTATCTTTTGCTTTTTTGAACTGTAGTTTAACTTATTTATACTTGTTTTCGTAATCAAAATTTTATAACTAGCAGAACAATTTCATATTATAAAAATCAGTTTCGAAATTTATAACTAAATTACACCTGTGCATTTCACCTGTTTCATTAAAAATATTAAAAATATTAATTCATTTCCTTATTAAATTATTTGCTATCAATAATTTGTGTTAAACATAACAATTAAAGAAATTACATTTAGTTTAGCTTTTATCGTTATTCCGTTACGCATTATGTTTTTTTTATTTATATAAAAATGTTTCTGCTGAGTTATAGCTTTTAATATGGCGTAAGGTGGTTCGAATTATAATAATCTCGAAAAATGCAAATGTTTTCCACCTTTGGCTAATAAAAATAATCTCTAAGTTTCGGAATAAAATTATGCACAATTGAAGTAACTACGATCATAAGATAAAATCATACATACATATTTAGACTAATACATCTAAATTTCTATAAAAATTTCCAATGATTTTCTGTAATATATTCTTAGAAATGTATTCAGAAGTTTTCGTTTTCAGTAAAAATATTTTTTTTTATGTCATAGTAAAAAATTACTCTTTAAAAATCTTATTTTTTACTTTTAAATTCTTAATTTTTTTATTGAAATTTTTGTTACTGTTGAAATGAATTAATACCTATTATTTTCTGTACCTAAAAATTAAAAACGCATGCAGAAATAGTTATTATTTGAGAAGATACAGATTATCTTATCAAAAGTTTCCGGACACATTCGATTTTAGACGTTTTGACGAATATCTAGAGAAATACTTGACGAATTCTTCTGAAACTCCATAAAGAATGAATTTGACTCCACTCTTTTCAGCGAACGTTTTGTCACGAGGGCAGATAGGGGACCAACAGCAAATTGAATAAAAAAATATTTGCGATCACCCTGTAAAGAAAATGATGTAAGTGGTCTGTAGCTAAAACAGAGAACTATCTAGGTCTTAACATTTGTGTTCATATGTAAACGAATAGTATGTATATTCATCGCAATATAAAAGTTTCTTTAAAAAATTCAAAGGTTTCCGAATGTTCTTATTTATATTTTTTCTTTTATAACATGCAAGGTTTTCAACCAAATTTATCGCAAGTTTTAGTAAACTTGAAAAAAATAACTGTAAAAACAATATACTGCAATTAGAATCTAAATATATTACGTATTTTATGAAATATGAGCATTTGTATGAAATAATTTTAAACTGCACATAGGCTAAGATTTTCTTTTTATAAATGTTACAAAATGTATTTTTTTTTCCTAATTTAGTAGACAACTGTACCATTCAACTCATATAATAGGTTCAGTCGAATATCATAAAAATTCAGAAAGATATCAGCGTAATAGTGAGCTAAATTTGGGTTGTTTTCAAAAAGTAGCTGAATGATTGTAGATTTAACCCAAATCGCCATTTTTTAAAACAGATTTTCAACAATAGATTATGTCTATACATTTTCCGTATGTAATCCATAGTCCGTATTTAGTCCATAGTCCGTATGCTTTGATTTTGGACATTTTTTGCGTTGCTCCTTTAATCCTGTTTTGTTGTCATCTGCTAGATATACAAATCATTTTGTTTTACAGGGTGATCGCAAATATCGTTTTCCTTTTTATTCACTTTTTGTTGGTACCCTAATTGCCCTATTGATCAAACTTTCGCTTTAAACTATGTTGTTAAACATGTTCTTTACATTCTTAAAGTTACAGAAGACTTCGTAAAGTATTTCTCTAGCTATTCTAAAAAACGTAAACGAAAGAAAACGAAAGTGTCCGATTACTTTTCATCAGATAGTGTATTTAAAATTTCAAACATGGGTAAATTTTCAAATATTTAATTTTCAACAGTTATGTTTTAATTCTTCTCAAAGATTTTACGTACCAAACCATTAAAAAAAATCAAAATTCCTAAATACTTTGTATTAAAAAAAACTGGAAAAAACTGTGTGAATTTGAAATTACACAAGAATTACTTCAAACCGAAATTTTATACAGCTTCTGAATTCGCAAAACAAGGTTGTCAAATATAAGAAAATAGAACGAGTTTCGTAACCCAAACTACTTTCTGTTTCTTATGTATATTTTAAATAAATGTTTCCGTGCGCGGAAACTTTGAAATATAAACTGTCAGTTGATTCACGAAACTTGACATTTGTCCGGATGTCATTTTCATACCACATCTCTTCTTTGAATAAGGTGCAGTTTTTTTTATCAGCAATGTTAAATTTATACTACCTAATATTTATGCTATTTTTCAAACATGAAACAATCTCTTTATCTGTAAATATAGCTGCATACTACTGTATATGTTCCCCCCCCCTCTTGTAGCAATATTTAGTTCTTTTAACGGACTCCAACATAGCTGAATCTTGTTTATGCCTTTAGCTTGTCTGCCTGTCTGTAGTCTGTCGTGTGTCGTCTGTTTGCCGACTATCCTTTATCAGCGCTCTAACTTGTACTCTTTTGCAACTATACTCGTATTGTCATGTAATGGATATATGTTCACTGTAGTTCACTGTAGCATGTTTGCTATTAAAAATGAAGTGGGAAACATTTATACTTCATTTATAGGGAAAATTAAAAAGTTCCATTACATTACGACATTTATTGCAAAATCTATGCGGTGACTTATAATAATGTCACACTATGCCAAACATACTGAAACTGGTATAAGTTATTCAGATATACCAGAACATTCTTACTTTAAAGTATGGTGTGCCTTTATCATTTGTTCACACGGACAAATCAAAATGATTTGGTTATAGAAACATCTATAAGAGTAAATTGCTAGAAGTAGTGTGTTTTCTGTTGTTGCATCATGCGTTTCTATGTTTAACTAAATTTTTGCACATTACATCGTGTGTATAAATTCTACAGATCGTATACAGGGTTGTAGAAATGAATTCGGTTTTTTTTATTACTGTCCATAGGCATGGATTTCTTAAGAGTAGTTTTTAATTATGATATGCATTTTCCAGCTGACTATATTTAGAAGAGTAAGAGATGTTTGTGAAATATAAATAAATTCATATATAGGGCTACCCAAAGAACTGAATGCATTGCCATCTATAGATGGAAATTGCTGGAAATGCGATTTTGTTGTGCTATGCCTGCATTTATATTAATTTTATTACCAGCATTAATTACCTGAATTAAAATTTAGTTTAATGTGTGTAGTGTGTATAAAAGTTGCAAATATACAGCCTTACCGAAGAATTAGATTACATTTCCGTTAGTTGGTGGAAATTGCTGAAATTGTCTTTTCAACTGTGGTAGGCGTTTTCAAGCTCGAATAAACTATACTTTGAATAAGTAATATATTAAGAATACCATGTAGTATATACAAATTTATATATCATATACATGACTGCACAAAAGAATTCGACTCCTTTTTCGACTATGGACGGAAATTGCTGAAATTCGTTTTTTAAATTTAGTTTTGCGCTTTCTAAATTGTTTACTTACATATCTTCTTTCACATAATTAACCCCCTGACTGCTCAGCAAAAGGCAAAATTGTAATGGTGTTTTCTCTGAAATATATTTAAAAAATGCTAAAAAAAGATGATTTTTCCAACATGATATATAAAACTTAATTACGTATATTATTAAAATCCTTGGAAGTTTTAATCATTACTCAATGTTTTAAAAATGTATTACATCTGTCGAATTATATTAATTTAAATCATGCTTCCATTGCAGTGAAACCTACAGCTTAGTGAATGGATATATCATTTCATGGCGCTGAGAAGTTTAAGCGCTGAAGTTTCGGTATAATACACTAGAAGTGTTGGTAAATATTTCAATATCTATGTTTGTCACATGGTTTTCTTTTTTGGTTTGTGATTATTTTCTACATTGTTATTTTAACCATATTACTCCATGAAATATAATTTTGTTTTTATAAAATAAATAGCATCTTAAAATTTTAAAGAAAAACTATGAGAATCTACGTGTTTCGAAAGAATGAAACATTTTGCTACAATCTTAAAGCAGTGTTTCCAAACTATGGTATGCGTGTTTGAACTGATACGTGACTCTAATGAAATGGGTACGGACACATTATATGCTGAACGGAGTAGAGTCGATTAAGAGAAGTTCAGGGCCTGCACTCAACATCTTTCTAAGTCAACACAAAAAAAAAAAAAAAATCTGTCGTTGTGAATTTCTTAAAGAGCGGAGAAATAACAACAGTTTTAATATTAAATAAATTTACTGGTAAGAATGATATAATAAAAGTTCATTCTTAATTTTTGAGTGATAAAAAGGAATACTGGGAATGAAATACTGAAAAAAAAAACTTGTTGATTTTAGTGTCAACCTGGACGCCAGTCAAAAACTCTTTATTTTACAAATATCTGTAAACCGTTTATTTTGCTGCAAAATCTGTTAAATTAACACAAAGTACGTAATAAATACAGTTTTTATTTCGGATGATACTGTAACCTGATTTTTTTTCTGGCTAAATATGTTAAAGATACAGAAATTTGTTTATAAAGGCATATATTTTCGTAAAATAAACATTTTTTTTTTTTTACTGTCGTCTTGGCTAACAGTCTATTTTTTGTAAAATCAACAGATTTTTGCATTGTGTACGGGCCATTTATTTACCTTGTTTTGTTCTATGGAGATAAGAAACATTTGTAGATAATGCTTGACAGAATAAATCTAGTAGTTCAAAAATCAAGAAAGTTTCCACCAAGATATTTTTCAGAACATTTTAGATTCAAATATATTTTAAATATTGAACTCCTGGCTGACTTTTACTTTTCTGTAAAATCAAAATTTTTTTTATCATGTAGTTGCAAAGTTTACCGTTTTTTAAATATAGTCCTCTCCGAATAAAAATATTTGCTTTATGTAATCGAATATGCGATTAAATAAAACGAATATTTCTGTTATGAAATACTGGTATTCAATAATTGGGAAATTTGGCAAATGAAAATTTTCGAGATATAACAATACGTATATTAATAGTTTTATTATTTTTTTTTTACAGTTTTGAGCCAAAAACCCTGTTGCAAATCAGTCCCCGTTAGCATCAACTTCGTTACACATTGGTACTGCTAAAGTACTACAAATTTTGATTTTGTGGTACGCCAGTCTAACCGTTTTGAAACTCCTGATCTGAAGGATTAGCTGGTTAGTTAATTGCATATTGAATGATTCGTGAAATAAGTTTTAAAAGAAAGAAAATAGTACTAATTATAAATAAGAACTAGAATGAGTAACTTACAAAAAGTCTTTGTATCCATGTATGTGTGTTAGTGTAAAAAATAATAACATATACAAAGTATTAAAAGAAAGAACTTTCTTGTCAGAAAGTTTTCATTTAAATATGGTAAAGAATATTTCAAAGCAAACAGATAAAAAAGAAATATAAATATGTAACAAAGAAACAAAGAAACAAATGCAAAATATAACTAAAATGTAGAAAAATCTGATTAAATCATAAATCTGATCATCAAAATTATATACTTTTGTATCTCTAACTTATCTTCTATTCTTATAATGATACCGTTTATCTTGTGCATTAAATTATAAAAGTCTGTCTTCTAAAATGCGCTACTCTTTTACTCTATGGTGATTATACAATAAATTATACAATATCGAAATCATTTGGAACCATCTTTTTAAATATATTTTTCCGTAATTTTTTTTTGTCCTCATATAAATAATTTAATCTTCTTATTATATACTGAATTATAATCATTTGAAAATTGATTGATAAATTTCATGTGTTTCAAAATGATAAATTTCCAAACGATAAGTTAATACATAAACCTGCATATATGAAAATGTTTTGTCATTAATTAGCTAACTGATAAGCTCCTAAATATTTTATACGATTAAATATGCCTTGATTATAAATCATTTTTTAATGTCATTTATGTGAAAAAAAGATAATTTTTATGATTATCAACATGACTTAAATAACAAAGAAAAGTAAATAATAAATTATATAAAATCAGTGTATAAATTATATAGAATCCAATTTTAACATGGAAGTGTTCTCAGATCAATAAAATAATCTCTACTAAAGTTAAATTCTGGATAGAGAATCTATCAGAGTGTAAAAAAAAATAATAAATTCATATTAAAATTTCAAGTAACATAATAAAACTTTACATAAATTAAAACAGTATAAATCATTATAATATATTTTGCTGAGTAAATATTCATAGGTTTTGATATATTTGATATATTTTAGTGACCCTGTAAACGAATCACAAATGCTTCAGTTCCCTTTTAAAACAAGAATATTACTGCGATCAACTGAGGTCATATGAATATTGTGTGTATATGGCCATTTTAAGAAAGTTTAGTCACTATAGTATGTATATTTTTCTTTATAGTAAGTGCAGGCATCAAATAGTTTAAACTGATATAAACCAAAAACTAATTACTATTTTTGCCTGAATCGTATGTCCCAACTACTCATAAAAACCAATGAAAGGCAGAAAATTGCGTAAATATAAGCTGATTAAATATCTATGTAGCCTCGTTAAAAGATTTGGGTTGATCATGAAGCAAAAAGAAAAAAAAATTTAATTAAAAACGCATTTTTTAAAAATGTAATCATCGGATTCTTATTTAGTTTTTGATTCTCATTTGGCACGACCTATTCCATATAAACGAGAATTTTTTTCTATGACAAAAGTAACGCGATATATAAATGTGTCAAAATTTCGCTCAGTCCCCATTTTGTTACAGTCACCAAAATATAAACTAGATAGAGTATTTAATAATGTAAAATCGTTTGGCAGCAATTGGCGAAAATTCATCTGTGTTCCTTGTTCAATGATTTGGTGTTCGTTGAGTTGTTGTTCCATGTGTTTTGCTTGGCGAGAAATACTGTCAAGTTTTATGATATAAAATTTTAAAAATTCAGTACTCTGAGGTACTATATAGTCATTTGCTATACGAAGCCGATATACCTATGACTTGTGTCCTTGTTTGTTTAACCACCTTTAGCTACTCCGAGAGAATCTGAATCTAAAATCGAACGTTACATGTCCCAGGTTCTACCAGCATTCATCATTTTTTTTCTGGATCTGAGAATTGTGTAAAGAGCTTTTGGATTACGAATGTATTGCTTTACCAAATGTATTACCGTGAAACTTCTATGATATAATATTTAAAAATTATTCAGTACTCTAAGGCTATATATATTCACATGAGGCCGATAGTGGAGAAGAATTTCTGAGGCGCGTAAATCCATATTTACATCTAACTTTTGTCGTTGTTTGTTTAATCGTATTCAGCTACTCAGATAGAATCTTAATCTAAAACTTAACGTTACATGTCCCAAGTTCTACCAGCATTCATCATTTTTTTCTGGATCTGAGAATCGTATTACCGTGAGACTTCTGTGATATAAAATTTAAAAATTATTCAGTACTCTAAGGCTAATATATCGTCATTTGCTACATGAGGCCGATAGTGGAGAAGAATTTCTGAGGTGTCTAAAAAATGATCATCCATGTTTACCTCTAATTTCTGTCGTTGGTTGGGTAACTGCCTTCAGCTACTCCTATAGATTCTGAATCTAAAACCAAGCATTTCATATCCCAGGTTCTATCAGCAACGGGATTTTTCTCTGGATCTAATAATCGTGTGAACAGCTTTTGGATTGCGAATGTATTGCTTTACCAAATGTATTACTGTAATGCTTACCTTTCAATCTTAAAGAGTCATGTATGTAAGTACAAAAAATTGTGTTAATCCGATTTAAAGATTTTCTTAATTTAATGATAATTTTTTATAGTCCTGATTCCACTATACTTATTTCTGCATTAAATGACATCTATTTCAACCACTGTTTTCCTCTAACGATAAATGTCATGAAATTCAAGCATTTTAAACTTCTTTTTATTGAAGAAATTTTCAGCCTATTTATATCTATTGTTTATATATTGACTGATATATGATAATGAAAAGTGTGATTAGGAGGATTTTATAACATCAATTTCTTATGAACTTTCTGCAATGCAAAAAATGACAAATGTACTTTATTTTTCGAAAAGCTAATATAACTACGAGCGAAAACAATATGAAAACCTCCTTCGGGTTACCCACAAGTTCAAAAATTGTCCTTTAACTTTAGAAACATCAGAAACCGTTATATTTTTTAGTTTTAAAGAAGCATTTATAAAAACAAAGATTCTTTTGTTGATACGGATTTTCGGAAACCGATTAGTTTTTGTAGTACATTACTCGGTTTTCTCAAACCAAGACATCGGTTTTTTAGATGCTACCAATCCTCAATTACACATTTTAATCTGCGGAATTGAATTTATGCATGGAACAGAGACTAAATACATTAATGTTAATGTTGCTAATGCATCCTGTTTGTCTGTAAAACATGTATGTTAAACCTTAAAATGTTTAATTGAGAGTTGATAGCAATCTAAAAAAGTATTCCGGTTTGATAAAAGTGAATAATACACTATAAAAACTACTCGGAAACGTTTCCGAAAATCGGTGGCATCAAAAGAAACTTTGTTTTTATAAATGTTTCTTTAAATCTCGAAAATATATTAGTTTCTGAGGTTTCTAAAGATAAAGAACGCTTTCGGATACCATGGGTCACTCGGAAGGGGTTATTACATATTTTCATTTGGGGTTATATTATATTTTAATAAAATAAGAAACATTTATCTTATTTTACACAGCAGTCAGAATCTTTCATTTATATATTATGTAAACTATGAAACTCACTTTTCCGTTTACGAACTACAGATTACTAAAAAAATGTTGTTTCGAATACAGGCAAAATCAGCCTGATTCAGATTTTTATTTTGACACAGATCATGAAACAATCTAGATTTAGAAGAAATATATTAAACACACTTTTTCTCGAAAACAGGCAAAATGAGCTTGTTTCAGATTTTTATCTTGACTTAGAACGTCATAAATTCGCGATATTTTCCTTCAACTGAAGCAAATGTAGGATTTGATATAGAAAAAATAGGGTGGGTGAACCAATAATTGACCAGGCACCATTAACTGACCAGTGAAATATAAAAACTGCAGAAAACAAGGAATTAATGGGTATACATTCTAACTTTGGTTCTTAGAGAACATATCTAACATCCAAAGAAATGTATTTTTATTCTTTATAAAAAAAAAAAAAAAACATTTTCTTCTGCAGTTAAAGATGTACTTGAAGATTAGCGTGGGAAAATTAGAAATATTTTTTACATTTCTATTTTATTATTTTGTGAATTATTATGTTTTAAATAACTTTTTGACTTTTCTATCCCCCAGTATACGTGTCTTTTAGCAGCAGTTTTAAATACGAACATTCATATTTTGATTTTTACTCCGAAAAATATGTGGTCAATTACTGGTGCAATCTCATTTTGTAACTAATACTGTAAATAATTTAAATTCTAGAAAATAAAACGAGAAAATGAATTGTCATACTTCAATTAGTATATAGGGAAGACTTCAGAAAAATGTGCCAATAATTTTATTAGAAGAAAAAAAAAATAACTCGAAAAAATTTCCACTAAATGGTCAATTACTGGCGCACTCACCCTACACTTAATGAGGTTTGATTGAGATGGACATTAATTATATATTTTTATTTATAATGAATGAAAAAATCATGCCACTGGCTGCATTTATGGTGTAAGTAAAGCAAATATCAATACTTTTTATTAATTTAGTAAATGTATATTTCATGCGCTAAAATGAAAATTTAATTAAATAGTAGTCATGTATTATTTGAAAATTTAATAACAAATATCCATGCAACTTTTATATATCTGTCGCATTTTCTGATTTAACGATGATTTTTAAGGGACCAGTTTCAATCGTTAAATCTGATTTTGACTACAGCAACTTTTAACATTTAGATACATTACATTTAATATTTTGTATACATTAAGACGTTAAATTTTGTTTATTTAAGTGTTTCGAAAATAAAAAGGAAAAATACCTATATAAAAATATAAAGTATTTTTCCAACCTTTTGTTGTTAGATAAGAAATGAATTGCTGTGTAATTTGTTGCGAGATTTGATCAATAATTAGAAACGAAACTTTTCTTGGCACCCAAAATATTGCCTTACCATATTTTTTTAATCTAAAACTAACGTATATTATATGCTCCTAAGTAATACATGGACAGGAATATGATCGCTACAGCAGAAGAAAAATACGAAACGAATGAAAGGGAAAATTATGAAAAAGTAAAAGCGAATGTTAATAAATTAATAAGCTAAGAACTTATTTATTTGTTCAGTGATGCAGAATTTTCTTTCTTTTTTCTTTCTTTTCTTTTTTTTAAAGAAAGTTTTAAAAAATGAAAATGTGAAAATTTACTATTTGAAAGTATGATTTAAATTTTTGCTTGAGGAAAATAACCTGAAATAGTTCAAAATGTTTGTTAAAGGTAAAAGAAAATTAAAAAGTTTGTTTTTAATCTTTTTAAACGTTTTCACACTTTCTAACATAACTGAAAAGTGTTTATGAATTCGGTTTGTCTTTCCGTCTGTCTGGCCATGTCGTGCTCTAACTGGTTTTGCCATGAAATTGATATATGATATTAAGTTTTACCATGGCATATGCGGTATTGAAAATGCAATGTATAGCATTTGTACACCTTTAAAAATTTGCAGCAAACTGTCCAGTCGACCGCTTTTATAGAAAATAGTTACATAACCGCAATTAAACTCTATTCTGACGATAATATTGCCCATAATATGGTCGGAGTAGAGTTAAATTGCGGTTATGTAACTATTTCCTATAAAATGGTCAAATGACTGGACAGTTTGCTGAAAATTTTTAACAGTGTAGTTCATTGACAGAGGCACTCAAAAGTATTATGTTACATTATTATTGTCTGTAGGGAAAAATCCTTTGTCGTGTATATTAATGATGTTACACTGTTTGAAAATTATTGAACTTGATATACATCATTGAGGGGCAGTACAAAATGCATATTAAAGTATATAGTGTACATAACATTTATCGTGCATTTACAGGTACGCACAAAAGAAGACAGTTACAGTACTGTCTATGAGAAATAATTTCTAGAAATGTGTTTTCAATTGTGGTGTGCGTTTTTATATTTAACCAATATTTGCACGTTATTCGGTGTATATAAACTCTATACATCATATGCAGTGCTGCACAAAAGTGTTCGAGTATGTTTCCCATTATTGACGGAAATTGCTGAAGGGGATTTGGAACTGTGCTATTCGTTTTATCCTCAAACACAATTTTTGCATAGTATGTAGTATATATTCCAATCTATAGCTACTACATAGAGATGCACAAAATAAATCGGATATGTTTCCGACTATAGTTGAGAATTGCTGAAATTGAGTTTTCAAACATATTATTATGCGTTTTCCGAATTGTTTACTTAGATATCATCTTTCAACTTATTAAAATGTAAAATTTTTGTACAGTATTCTGAATGTGTTGGAACGTGTTTTAGAATCTATACATGACGTATGATATTTCTTTCTTATTTACATTAGTTTTGGTGAGCACAATGTAACTTCCTCGTAGGTGATTGAAAGATAAAATTTTCTTTAAGTACTAAATTAAAAATATCATTTTAAGTCAATAATGGGTAGTAATTATTAAAAATATTTAAATTAAAATAGTGTCCACTTTTAATTCGTGTGATTAAGTATATTCTTTACGCTTAAAATTATATTCATTCAGAAACGCGAAATAAATTAATTCTATATTACATATGAATGTCTGTAAAATATGCTTTTTATATTCAAAAGATTTGCTTTAACTAATGAAGTTAACTAAGGAAGTTACTTTAATATATTAAATAAGTAAATTTATTACAGTAAAGTAAGTTTAAACTTTTTTTATCTTTCTGTATAATCTGTTTCAATCTGGAAGATAATAAAAAATCGCGAGTTTCGAGAGTAAGTATTATAGGTTCCTAAAACGGATTTCTTACTTTCGTTAAAGTATTAAAAAGTAAAACATTACTTTTTATTATAATAATTTTTGTAATATTTTTAAATTTATAACAAGTAAAAAAATGTATATTTTTTAATTGCAAAGAGTCATTTCAAACAATCATGAATGTTTCGAAATAGCTAATATATATTTTTATGTGTTAACAAATGCTAATTATTGTTATTTATAAGTATCAAGTGTATTTCAGAATTTAACTACAATACTAGCACAAAATGTTTACATGTTCCTTTATATTTTTCTTAAGCAAACTAACAATATAAATGAATATGAAACATTCAATTTCAACAAAACAATATAATTTTGGCTCTTTAATTTTACACAATATAGATAGAAATAAGGGTTTCAATTACTTATTTTACTGCTCAAATAATGTTGAAATAGTTTATTTAGAACAAGTATGTTTTTAATATGTATATTGCACAGTTGTCAATCACTTCGTAAATTTGTTTAAATGTGAGATAAAAATATCTTTTCCTATTGCTCAATTTCTGTGTGCACGACATATATTTTAAAACAAAGAGTGAAAAACCTCCAACAAATATGTGCAAAAGATAATAAATGATATATGTTTATAGAATAAAAAAGTTAAAGAATTAGATATCAAATTTCAAAAACGTACTCTAGGAAATCAGATATAACTAAACGTGCTTTATGAAACTAGTTTATATCCACTATTTAGTAAAATTAAATAAAAACTACATTTAATTCACAGTGGAAAGAGTATTTGGGAATATTTCAGATATTTATATCACTGGGGATCTAATGATTTATATGTTTGTTTCCTACAGTTATGTTAAAAAGTTATAATGTTCTTACATAATATCTGCCATCACTAACAAAGTTTTTCATAATGTTTATAATAGAAACAGTATTTTATTTCAAGATTACTGTTTTAACTACGTACTTCAAAAGTTTTACTATTTTTCTTAACACATTTTTAAATGTTGATTTTCCTCTTTATTTCATCATCTTTCTATCTGAAATGCTTTTCGGTGTAATGAAACTATTTCAATAATAATCTCACACTGAATACATAAATAACGAGTTCCCATATCACTAGAGAAGACTGCATTATTTAATCTTAATGTAAGATGTAGACAAACGGATTTTAAATAAAGAGAAACGAAATATAATATTAAATTCCAACAGTAAGGACATAATACCACTTGTATTGCAAATGACAAACGATTAAAAGATATCACCCTCACATAAAATGGATTTAAAAGGGATAAATATGTTGAATAGATATATTAAAAAGCTATAACAATCAAATTTGCTATTTTGTACCAGTTCCTCAATAAAATGTTTTCCTACGTAACAAATTATATAAAGTTACATTTTGAAGCATCATTATATGTGTGTATGAATATATATATATATGCATATAAGAGAGACAGAGAGAGAAATAAACAGAGAGATATAGGAGAAAGAGAGAGATAAATAGATTGACAAGCAGGTATAAATATATACATATATAAGATAAACATATATTAAACATAAATTCCTCAAAATGTTTCTTGTACATTTCACTTATTGTCTTTGCTTATACTGATTTATATTCTATTTTACATTTATATTTATAGTATTTATGTTTAAATGTGCATACACCTTTCAAATATTTTAGTAGTTATTTTTTCAAGATTGATCTGGAGATATATTTAGTATGAGCTTTATTTTATTGTCAGATTTTAAACATGGATATAAGCAACAACTTCTTATATCCTTAATCATATTAACACTTCTATAATTAATATATTCAGAGTAAAAAGTTTGTCACTTTGGAAAGTTTGTGGAAAGATATATTTTGAATCATTATTACTTATATTTAAAAATGTAAAAGAAAAATGATTTACAATTTTTTTCAATCTTAAGAAAACGTTTTTCACAAATTTATTTATTTATTTCAAAGCAAAAATTTTGAAGTATCTCATGAAATATATAGTATGTATTATTTTTCAAGTAGTTTATATGTAGTTTTCATAGTATTGCAAAGTGAATTAATGAGCTCTTGTAATGAGGACGTAACTCTGTAGTAAATTAAACAACTTATAATTTAAATTAATTTAATCCTGTTGGCATTGGTATTTAATTTATTTTAAAGACATTTTTAATATTCCTTAACATAAAAATGATTATTAACATTTATCGGAGATCAACTGTAGTTGAAATAAGACAATTACGATAAAACTTATTATTATTATTCGCAATTTTAAAATTATTTACTCACTGAAGAATGTCAACAGATTATTTCGCAAATAATAATCTTTATTTTAATAAAATAATAATCATGAACAAAGTTTTTTGAGGAAAGGGTAATACTAATATCTAACATGAAGCGTGATTATTAAAATTCGTTAAACAGGAACTTTATTTGGATATGATTAATCGGGATAATACTAATTATTATTATTATTCATAATTTTAAAATTTATTTCCTCAATTCAGATTGACAAAAGAGTATTTCGAAAATAATATTATTCGCATTACTAAAATAATCATCTTATTATTAATTAATATTTTGTGAAATAGGGTTAAAATTAGTCATTTTTATTTTGCATATAGTTTATAGATAAATTCAGAAAGAAGCTCTGAATTTCAGATTGCCCTTTTTTTCCCTGACAGTATTTAATTACATATTCTAAGATCTCATCTAATTAACCCACAATGGATTATTTCTTATTTTAACAGCGTGTGTTTTAGATTTATCCTTATAAATGTCATGTATACTCGAATGTCGCATGTTCAATTATGCATATACTTAGTAAACATTCAGAGGAATTTGCTCCCACGTGTGTACATGCACCGTAATATAAAGACTACCTTTACTTGTCATGCGATCATGCTATGAAAATCCGATGATTTATTTTAAGTACCTTACCTTTATGAAGACTGGTGGTAGCTATGAAGATAATCCATTTGTGTGTTTTCCACCCCCATTTATTTTAAGATCTTTAAAAAATTAGTCAGACCTTGTTTATAATCTTAAGTTTTTTTTTTAAATGTTAATGTTATGAAACAGAAAAGTATGAAGAAATTATGTGCTGTTCTTTCAACTAAAACATTTGTTTCACTAAGTTATACAACAAAGTAAAGTTGAAAAATTCAAGAGAATGTCAAAAAGTCACATTGTGTCAGTTAGTTTTGTCCGGTAACAAGTTTTACTGCAGACTTCTGAACAGAGTTGTCCCTCGCTACTCTTTAACATAACACCTCTGGCCCAAATCAGCTGATGGAAAAGATTTTGGCGCATTATCGCCTCTCTTGGCGAGAAAGTAGCGCATAATTTTCTTTCTTTTGAAGGATGAAGCCGTTGCCATAGAGACAAGGAAGCAGAGGCCAGGAGAAACTGTTGATCTCGTTATTGAGGAAGAGATACAAAAAGAAACATAAAAGATTTTTATTAAAAAGCAATTTTTTGTGCGACATAATTTCAAATATGGAAAACAAGTTCAAGAAAAATTTTGCACAGGATATTTTAGCATGTTTATGAGACAAAAATCTTTAAATAGTTTGGCATTCTAATAGTAAGAACTTATTTTTATTTTTCCAATATTTATAGAATAAATATTTCTGCGTCGATTAAAATAAATAATTCATTTTATAACGTGTATATTATTATATATTATACTTTGCTTACGTCAATACATTTATATATATATATATATATATATATATATATATATATATATATATATATATATTAATAATAAATCTTTTATAAACAATATTTTATAAATATAATTAAATAATGTTTTTTTATGTTATTTGAATAAAACATTATGTTAAGCATTTTCTAATTAATAAGACTGTACGAATGTGTTTTAAATGAAAACATATGTTTCATTTAATAAACATTTAATCAATTCGTTTAACTAATTATCAATTCATGAATTCATTTAATCAGAAGTAGAATGTCATTAATTATTCTTTGTCGGTCAAAAGACGATCATATCAGAAATAAATGTTATTAGCATTTTGCAGTTTTATAAAATAAGGAACATCATTTATATAGCATGTGTATCTCGGTATAGAACCGGTATGTTTTAAAGTATGATAAAATATTTGAATGTAGAAATAAATGAGTACTTGAAAATAGAATATTAAATGTAATCATAATTAGAGGTATTCTATATTATTCAAATTCAACAAAATTTAAAGCATAATTTCATGTTGTATAACATACAAATTGGTGTATTCCTTTCTACGCAAATGAAGTAATGCCTAAAGGACCCGTGCGAGGCTTTCTCACTGCAATATTTGAGATTAGTTCCTGGTACGTTTTAGCAACAATTTTTAATCAACTGATTATTTTTATCAAACAACATGTTTTAACAAAATGTGAGCGTAGTATGTCAGAAGCCTGTTCAAACATCTTTAGAATGATACCTCATCCATCTTTGTGTGTTTTGTTGGTGCATAGAAAAAGGGATGTTGAAAACAAAAATATTTCATATGATGATATAATATATATTATTTTTTATTTACAATTTATTTCTGCGTGTATATAAAAATAAATAAATGGTTTCTTTATATTAAATAAATTGCATAAATATTGAAAAAAAAAATGCTTGTGTATATAAAACAGTGAATATGCTGTCAAAAAGTATGTTACCAAATTTTCGTCTCTCGCCAAGTTTATTTTATTTTTCTTGAAAAAATACCGAATTATAAAACTGTTCTGGAAATAAATACTTTTCGTATTCAACCATCCCTTTGGTATACGACTTTTTTCAAAGACTATGGGAACTTAAACATGGAATATCTAAACTTTCTGTCTCCAGCAGCTTTTAAAGTGACGCCAATCTTCACTGGCGTATTAATAGCTTAATGAAATATTAAAAAATAAATTCTTGCAATTTTTGTAAATCTTAATGAACTGTATATCCGATTAGAATATAATACTTAAAGTAAGTAATGCACTGGTACTCCGACACAGTATTCATATACACAGACATGAAACTAAGAAAACAAATAGAACAAGAGCTGGCGCACATATAAAATTAAATAAAAACCCAATTAAAAGATCGATAGTTTTTCCAAAAAGTATGCTAGAAAACAAATTAACAAACGTCTTTTAACTGCATTAGAGAATTGCATAATTCGCTTTGGGAAAAACACGGAAAAAAGAAAAATAAATTGAATAAATAAAAAAATACACTTTAATATAAAAAAGCATACACTTTAGGCTACACGTGAAATTCCACTGATTCGATCGATCGATGGTGTCTTTTTCTTCTAAACATTTGAATTTGCATTTTTATTTCTAATCATAAATATAAAATAAACGCGTATGGAGACGTCCCAATTTATCCTTTACTGTACTATTTATTATTTTTATAATAATTCTTGAGAACGAGATGTAAGATAGTGGGGGTTCAACGGCCACAGGGGCAATTGCGCAATTTCACATTTCACAAGTAAGTAGGAACAATCCACTTGGAGCTTAAACCTCTCTTTATCGTGAGAGATTTTTTCCATTGCTGTATCAGATATTGTGCAAGCGATTTGTCTATATATCTATGTGTCTGTTCAGATATAATATATGTGTGTTTCTCTCTATATATATGTGATTTTTGTTTGTATATATTTCTACATGTTTATGCATAACATTTATACACATCTTTAGAGTAATTCAACCATTCAAAACATTCTTTTGAGCGGTTGATTTGTCGAATTGTTAATTCAAATTACAATTTGAAAAGAAAAAAATCTTTAGAAAAAGTTTTTGAAAAATACTTATTACACTTATTTATTTGTCTATATATTTATGTGTCTGTTCATATATAATATATGTGTGTTTCTCTCTATATATATGTGCTTTTTGTTTGTATATATGTCTATATGTTTATACATAGAATTTATCCACATCTTTCGAGTATGGTTTTTATTTAATTTTTTATATGTGCGTCAGCTATTGTTCTTTTTGTTTTCTTTGTTTCATCTACTTCATAAAAATTAAAAAAGATTTTTAAAAACTTACAATTTAGAATTTTTTTTAAAAAATTCCAACTTGTAAAAAAGTTTTAATAATTCAAATTTAACTAAAAATAATAAAAGGTTTTAAAAAAAATTACTATTAGAAAAAAAAATTCTTTAGAAAATGTTTTTGAAAAAAATATATAACTTAACAAAAATTAAAAACGGTTTAACAAAAATTTACAATTAAAAAAAAAAGTTTTAATAATTAAAACTTAATTTTAAAAAATGATAATAAAACGTTTAAAAAAATTACTATTTGAAAAAAATAATAAAAATAATTACAAGATTAAAAAAAAATACATAAATGATTGTGTATGCAGGTGAGTGGACGAATGCATATGGATAAGAATAGTTTTATTAAAATATAGATAACATTTTACGAAAAAGGTTTGTGTACAAGTTTAAAATAAGTCCACATATTTAAAATTAATAATTTTTATTATAACAAAACAATTTACATGAAAAGTTCATTTACAATAGAGGTATATTTGCAAAAGGGATTATTTACAGAACAATATCATCACTACATTATTAGCACAAATCAGTATTGTCCCGTACATTATAAACATTGAGCGGTTGTTATAAACAATGAACAGTCCTATTAAAAACATAGCCTACTGTTTTTTATTATAGACAAATGTTTAGAACGACAAATCGACCGCTCAAAAATGTTTTGAGAGGTTTTTTTTGTTTTTTTTTTGTTGTTTTGAGCGGTTGGTTTGTTGTTTGAGTGGTTGATTTGTCGTTCTAAACTAAACATGTGTCTATTAATAGGCATATGTTTGGAACAATTCAACAAATCAACCGCTCAAAAGAATGTTTTGAGTGGTTGAATTACTCTAACGATGTGGATAAATGTTATGCATAAACATATAGACATATATGCAAACAAAAATCACATATATGTAGAGAGAAACACACAAAGATTATATATGAACAGACATATAAATATATAGACAAATCTCTTGCAAACACAATATCTGATACAACCATGAAAAAAAAAAAAAAAACTCTCGTGATAAAGAAAGGTTTAAGCTCGAAGTGGATTGTTCTTACTTACTTTCGAAATGTGTTGCCCAATTGCCCCTGTGGCCGTTGAACCCCCCCCCCCCTATCTGGATATAATGCGGTATTTTATTTTTGCGGTAACACCGATCTGAGAAAACCTTTCATTTCATTTATAAAAACAAAGCTGATTTAATTTTTAATTAACTGCAATTTTTATTCAAAAATCATGTTTTAACGAAATGTGAGTGTACTACGTCAGAAGCCTGTTCAAAATCCTTCCATGTGGTATCGCATTCATCCTTCTGCGTTTTGTATTTGCTTAGAAAAAAGAATGTTGACAACAGAAATGATATATATAATTAAAACGTTTTTTTTTTTGTTCACTGTATACGAGACAATTATTTGTTATTTCATAGCGTCTTAGTACATCTGAAAATTTAAAACACTGCAAAAATAGCCAGTCTTTAAAATGAAAAAAAAATCACAGGAAAAAAATGACTAACATATTTTCTATTTTTTTTTCTATTTTTGTTTGGGGGCTAATTCCATGCGTAGATGTAGTGTCAGTCACAGAGAAGTAACTGGCTTCTGTGTTTGACCACCAGTATTATAGTAAAGGAAAATTTAACTTATCCAATCCCATATATCTATAATTAAATACAGTGAATAATTAAAAAAAAAATTCCGGTGCCCATTTACGATATACTTTTCCGGCTATGTGACTAACACTACGTTCACGCATGGAATTATCTTTGGAATCAATTGTACAAATTTTCACATTTAGATAAATTAGTGAAATTTGAACAAAGGTGTTTGCTTTCAGACTCTGGATAAATAGAAAAACGCAATTTTAGTTCCAGAAAACGCTGAAAATTCATAAAATTCAATATCAAAACACGATAAGTTTCAGTCAATGGAATTGTTACTGTTTTAATTATTAAAGCATGGAGTTTTCTAAAGCTTCTTTCTAAGTTTTATAGAACCTAGGGTCTGTATAAAAATTAAAATGCGTAACTTGTTTAAAAACAAATTATTTTCAGGTAATTTTTCATATGATGAATAACAATATTTGAGGCATTTTTGAAATTGGAACTATATCCCTAAAAATAACTTTTTAGGAAATAGATATTGCTCAATGATAAGAAGGGACATATCATATGTATACATATGTGACATATGTTAACATATATATATTTATTTAACAATCAATGCATGAATTTTGACTTTCTAAGACCTCAGAGTAAGGTGTATAAAGTTAAACCATGAAAATTATTTAATAATAATAAAAAATATATGTATTTAAAAACATAGAAAGAACAAATCAATATTACAAGTTGATTGACACAGACTTTACTCTTCAGCAGGTTGAAAGGCAATTTTAAACTCCACTTTCTCTTTAGAAATAATAACAGTATTATCAGCAAGTTTCGTAAGACGGACAACTCTTACCTTAAACACAAAATAATAACAGATTATATCAATTTTAAATCGTTTACTAACTATTAACATAAACCAAAAACTATTTCATTAAAACATAACTTTTCAAATTAGGAAGAATTAATAAAAGTTTTTCAAGTTACGAGATGATGCAATGACGCTGATGCTCAGTTAGTAAAATGATATTTTTAGGGTTTCGTTCATCTCACGAAACTCTATTACTCCTGCCCGTTGTCTGTCTGTCACAGAGCAATTCTCAGAAACTATGTAACTTACAGAGTTGAAACTTTTTGTACATAGCTCAATATCAGCTATAAAGAGCTCAAAATATTAAAATTTGAAAAATTCGTATTATTTTAATAAATAGAGATAAAAAACCAAAATTCTAACAGCCTTTTCCTATTAAATTAAAAAAAAAATTTCGTTATAGCAGATGCCAAAAATTAAAAATCCACGATGAAATTCTTTCTACAATAATTAATTTTCTATCAGACGATTTCCACGTGAAATATGAAAATGAAATAAAAAGTTTCACCAATTGAAAAAAAGATTAATATGAAATAAAAATGATTGACGTAATAGTGGTAATAAAACGGAATTTTCAAAGATACAAGGTCATAATAATATCTCAATAATACAAGGAGTATGAGTATGTGTATGTACACAAAGCAGATTAATATCACGTCATTAGAGAATTAAAAAGAAAATCTGACGTCATATTGGAAGTTTAACGAATTTTTCAAATGTTTGAGAATAATACAAAGCGAGAATCAATATGAGTAATAGAGAATAGTAAATATATGAGTTTGAGAAACATATTGAATCGTGATAAAAATCCGACTATGGAAATATTCGCATATTTTAACATTTTGAAGGTGTACAACATGTTTAACTTCTATGAAATTAAACAACATGTTTAATTTGGATGGAGACATGATTTACATGGATGGAGACGAGCGACATTCCTACATTACATTTTACTTTATAGAAAATGAATTGTTTACTTATCAATTATTAAATACATTTAAGTTTCTACCAATTCTTTTTTTTTATATTTTGTTTTAAATAGTTTAATTTGGAAAGTTATGTTTTGTTAAAATATGGTTTGGTTTATATTAATAGTTAGTGAAATATTTATTTCATCCTTTATTATTTTGTATTTAATGTAAGAGCGGCTCGCCTTACGAAAGTTGCCGACAGTACTGTTGTTTGTTCTAAAAGAAAGGGTGCTTTTTAAATTTGCTTTTCCACCCACGAAAGAGTAAAGTCAACTTGTGATATTGATTTGCTGCTTCTATATTTTTAATATATTTTGTTTTTGTTATTGTTAAAAAAAATTTAATAGATTAGTTTTATACACCTGCTCTTAAGACTTAGAAAGTCTAAATTCATGCATTAATTGATAATTTTATTATGTTTCATTTTTAGAGTTTCATTCATCTCACGAAGCCCTATTACTCCCGCTTCGTTGTCTGTCCGTCACAGAGCCGGTTCTAACTATTTACCTTACAGGCAGGAAATTTTGTGTACTTATAGCTGAATATCTGCTATGAAGCTCAAAATCATAAAATTGAAAAAATCGTATTATTTTAATATATAAAGATAAAAAACCAAAAATCTAACAGCCTTTTCCTATTAAATTTAAACATTTTTCGTTATAGCAGTTGCCACAACAATTAAAAATCCCCAATAAAATTCTTTCTACAATAATTAATTTTCTATTGAAATATTTCCACGTGAAAAATGAAAATAAAATAAAAACTTTCACCAATTGAAAAAAAAAAAAAAAGATTAATATGACGTCATATTGGTACTAAAACGGAAATTTTCGAACATTTCTCAACTACTATTAAAAAATGCTCTGAAGAGCACCAAAAAGGTTAATATGTTTAAGTATGAAAAAGGGTTGGACAAGTGCGTCTAATTGAGCATGAGAAAGGAAAGGGGTTCCTTCTTGGCTGCAGCTCACTGTCAATGCCAACTTTTGAAAAAATCATATTCGCGCTTTTTCATATAAAAGAAATTTGTGGTACTGTAGTAAAACTTTCCAACGTGCTTTATATTTCAACTGCACTGTTCTACTGTTGTACTGTGCGTGCGTCTGCAATGCAACTTTGTACAGTGTACTGTGTACCATTACTGATCTACAGACTATACTACACTGTACACTCCTATTATACTTTTGAGCCTCAGTGCACATTCGCACTCTTTCTTTGTACTTCCGTATTAAAGGTATATGCGCCTAATGTTCGTTTATAACTTACATGCATTGCTGTACTGCATATTGCATTGCGGAGCCACAGCCACTTGCATATAATTTCAATCAATGAATGCATTATACTGTAATGCGTGCATATGTGAAGTTGTTCCTGTTCAGAATGCTGCAACACTCTGCACTGAAATACAAATCAATTTTCTGCGCAGTTCTACACTGCAGGCATGCTTGGTAGCACTGCATGAGTGTGATACGCTGCAGGAACTAAGGTTTTTGGTACTATGTCGCCTTACATTCATGTCTAAGCAAGCTGCGTCTTTACTGGCTACGTCTTTAAACTATACATTTTTACCGTAACTGTGAGTGATTTCATTTATATGGAAAAAGCGCGAATATGATTTTTTCAAAAGTTGGCATTGACAGTGAGCTGCAACCAAGAAGGAACCCCTTTCCTTTCTCATGCTCAATTAGAAGCACTTTTCCAACCCTTTTTCATACTTAAATATATTAACCTTTTTTGGTGCTCTGCAGAGCATTTTTTAATACTAGTCATTTAAATTTTTTGATAAAAACTATAATATTTGATAAAAGATTTTTTAATATCTTGAAAAGCAAAAAATTTTGCTATTGTCAAAATTTTATTGTTACATTGTTTTTACAACACTCGCCAAATCGTTGACTGTTCATCGCCAAAGTAGCATTTTTTCATGTCTACCTGCTCTCTCAAATGTCAGGGGACCGTCACATCAATAATTAAATGGTGGTTTTCCATAGCTATTACCTCATAAGGAAACTGGATTCTATCATTGTCTCGGTCGTATCCATGGACTGTTTCTGCTGCACTGAAGTCACCTGCTATAGGCTCAGTTGTTCTTTCAGTGGTATCTTTCCTTACTACTCTTCTTAGTCTTTCTTAAAATCGCTGAATGGGACCGAATATTAGGTTCTGATAATTATACTAACGATCAGTTCAGTGATGATGCTATAAAAATTGACTTTTGATTTTGCATCGTTATTTGGTGCATGAGACTGTTATTTAGGAAAGTTATGCCGCGATATATATTTTTTATGTATATAAAACAATGTTCATTGTTAGCTCACTGTATTCAAATTCGTACCAAAAGTTGAATTCACCAACACCACCAAACAATTGTTTCACTTTGTTTAAAGGTAGTTCCTGAAATCAAAATTGGGCCTTACGGGTGCTAGCTGCAATAAATCCCCAAACGAAATAATGTTTTTGCCACCAAAACAGTAATCTCGCTTTTTTTTACAACATTCGCCATATCGTTAGCTGATCATCGCTAAAGTACATTCGAAACCATACTGCACTCATCGATAATTACTAAATCCAATGATTTCCATTGTTGCTTAAATAATTTCAAATCGTCAGAATCAAGCTTAAATTATTCTGCTTCCTTCGTATGTTGGACGGGCAATTTGAAAAACTTGTGAATTGTACATCTTCCAATGCTAAAGGCAGCAAATCTCGTTGGTGCTAGTACTGAAGCAGCATCATTATTGTGATTACTCATTAAACGAACTTTTTGACTGAGTAATTAAATTAGAAAGCTTTTTCCTCTACCAGCAACTACGCGTACAATAAGATTTATGGGTGGAATAGACGGGTCTTTCTTTTGTTCTTCTATGTGCTTTATAATTGATTGGAATATTTTCCTTTGGTCAGCATTCTTTTTTTTTGTTCAATCAGAATTTGCGGCTATCATATCAACGTCTTCATTTGGTTATTCGATATTTTAAAGCTGGTTGTGCAAATCACTTTCTTGTTGCAACTTTTCAGCCAAGTCGATTGCAGCTTGTAATCGTTGTTTTGTTTCGCGACATTCTTCCATCTATGAAATTTTTTTCACATTGTGCTCAAAGGATTCACGGTAGAGTTTAAATTCTCCCAATAGGTCTTCTTCGTTTCGCCAAGGCTTGAACAACATCAGCAAAGAATGATGATAGTACAACTCAATTCCAGCGTCCGTTTTTGTGTTATGATGGGGCGTTTTCAAAACAACTGGTTTCAAACGTTTTCTGAACCAACTGTGGTTCTTTTTTAATTCGTAATATTCTACAGACTTTGGTTTATTTCGTTTGTATTAGCACCTAGTGGCCAATTCGTATAAACACATGTTTTCCAATTTGTCATGTCGATTCATGTAATAATCATCAATAAAATTCCGACAGTAAATTTCAGTAGATCGTTCATCCTCTGTTGCCAATAAAACCAAATCATGGTGACTTTCAGTTTTCTTCGTCGGTCTTTTTTCCTGCTGGTATTGCACAGCATCCCATGAATAGAAACATTTATAGCCAAGAATTTTGTCTACGGCTTCGTAACTTCCAGTTTCTCGACTAATAAAGTTTTATCTGGCAAAAGCGCGTAATCTGGCACCGAGACTTTTGCTTTCGTCAACGGTCTTCCAAATCTCTTCCTTACGATTTTTTTTCGGTTTGGTTATATAACGCGTAATGTAACGATTGAACACCAATCTCGGTTCTCCAACTAACTGGATATCAATATTGGCAGCTGACATGAACAAAATCGCGGGATTATAATCAATGATCCACTTTTGTTCTTCTGATCGTTTCAAACCACATAAATTTGTAACATAGTGTCCACATTTTCGAGATAAAATGCAGTCTTTAACAGAATGTAAAGTTCAATGTTTCACCAAACCATACATGAAAATTATGTGTAATAATATACAGCCTGATTATGGCAGCATGACCGTTTAGATAGATGATAATAATGATAGATTTTCTAATATTCCGTAATAGAGTCTACAGACAATGTTATCGAGAAACAAAAAAATTAGGTACTTTTCGGCTAGCCGGGAGTCAGTGAAATATATATATATGTATGTATATATATATGTGTGTGTGTATATATATACTTCACTGGCAGCTATTTAACCGAAAAGTACCAAACGATATTATAGCAACAATATGGATACAGTGTAAATGTGGATATGATTGAAGGTTTTTCACAAGATCGCAACAACCACATCGAACATTTATCTCATCAAAAACAACTCGTTGTAAATGATCCCGCCAAGCCACAAACCTAAAACGTCAGTCATAAAAAGAAGTGATATCACATAAAAAGAAGCAATATAGAAGTGCACACTCCGAGTCCCGTGTAAAAATCTATCACCACTCATAATGTTTCCAAAGGACTCGGAGTGAGGTACAGTATGTGAAAACTGCTTGGCGACCTGCAGGCTTTTATAATGTTGGTGTTTCCGGCAATTACATATGACTATAATTATTTTTTTATCTGCCATAAAGTTGTAAAAAGTTGAAGCTTCTATGTTTGCATGTCCTTTCTTATTTATGAGCTTGAAAAATCAATTTGTTGATTTTATTTACCATTATTTAAACTAGAAACATCACTCTTACGAAGAGGATTTTTTAAGTAAACATGTAAAGATTTTGAGTTTGTAATATATATATATATATATATAATGATCATACGCATATTAATAATAACAATGCACCTTATAATAAACGTTAACTAAATTGAGATATATTGCAGTAATTCTAGCGTAAGCGGAATCGCATAGATCTGGGGAAAAATCCGTTCTGACAGTTCTTTCGCATACAAAAATATTTTTAAAAAGTGATATAACAAAAATTAAAAATTTATTTTTTCGATTTTCAAAATTGATATACTGCATATATTATAAAAACCTGCAGGTCGCCAAGCAGTTTTCACATACTGTACCTCACTCCGAGTGCTTTGGTAACATTATGAGTGGTGATAGATTTTTACACGGGACTCGGAGTATGCACTTCTATATCGCTTCTTTTTATATGATATCACTTCTTTTTATGACTGACGTTTTAGATTTGTGGCTTGGCGGGATCATTTACAACGAGTTGTTTTTGATGATATATCACTCCTTTTTGCAAGGTACTTAATTTCAATTATACAGATTCCATTTTTATTCACAAAAGAAAAGATACAAGAAAGATGAAAGGGGCAAAAAAAAATAATTATAGTGATGAACAGTATTATACATCAGAATTATACAATTTATTGAGTGACTTATTCCAATGTACAAGTCACTACCGTAGCAACGGGGAAACTTTTATATTAATTTTTTTTTTACATTGTATTCATCAGATTATTTATGACATGTCTATTTCCCTTTTTGTTTTATTTATATCAGTCTTCCGTTTATATACATTCAAAAAACAAAAAAATTAGAAAATTTTACAGTAGTTTACAACTAATTAAAATACTGCAGTTTCAGAAAAATGTAGAAAAATAAGAAGCATTTTTTTCGGTCAATATAAGTTTATAGAGCATACATTACCGAGAATAATAAAAAAAAAAATTTATCTACCAAACATTGTAATTCACAAGGATGTTTATACTAATACATTAAATATTATTTTTTTAAATAACCGAGCACCTTAAAAGATTTTATTTGTTAAGTTTTTTAACTCCACGTTTCGAGAATTGGAAAAATATAAGATTCGCAACGTTTGCAAAAGTATAAAAAATATTAAAGTGATTTAAAAATAAAAACTTTTCGTAGAGGATGACTTGTATTCCAAAATTTTGTGTGATTTTGTAAATATACCGCAAAGACTAAAGCGTTTACATAATGAACCGTTTAAAAAAATGTAAAATTTTATTAAAATTTAACCGTAAACCGAACAGTTCGTTACCGATCAGCTATTGTATACGAAATTTAGCATTTTAAATTTTTATGGGGAATTTAAGAAGTTATTTCCTTTCCATTGTGCTCTAGGCCCGTTTTTAGAGCATTTTAAGTTCGTCATAGCCGGAGATTCGATGAACGGAAATATTTAAACGCAAAATTTCTAATCTTGGGGTAGCAACAATTTTGCATTTTGTTTCTCAGCGCATGAATGTAAAGTTGGAATTTTGTAATCGCTATTTCAATTAATTCCTGATACGCTAGAGTTATATATTTATAAATAAACAGTTTTTTTAATCGATGAAAATACTATATTTTAATAGGTTTAGAGCTTCAGATTACCATAACTTCAGGTTACCTTGCTTTCAGGCAGATAAAATGAACTCGTATTAAATTTTAAATCAAGATAATAAAACCTTACAGAGATTGAAAGAGTATAAAATCATTAAAATACATCTAACTCAGTAAATATACATCGGTTGTAATGTAATCAAGATCTTCTAAGAGACCCTGTAAACGAAACGTATATGGTTCAATGCCACTTTACAATAGAGAGTTTAAATGAATCGGATGTAGTAACATATTTGAAATTCTTGTGTACATAGCCACTTTGACAAAAGTTATGCTATTTACTATTGTTTTTCCTCTGTGTTAAGAGCCTACATCAGTCACGCGAAAAAACGCTCCAGCTAACGTTAAGTCTATGGGAAGGTTGTCGCGTGATTTCTCGCTCGCATTTTAATATTTTTAAATGATTTTTTTGCATAGGATAGCTGAGATCGATCTCTGACGTTGTTAGTTTTTAGTTTTTCAATTTTAGTTCCCGTTTTTTTATATACGGATACTTTCACTTTCAGAACCGGTTCCAACCCGTTCCAAAATTGAAAATGTCCGCTTGTAAAAAAAAAACCGTAACCAAAATCAAAAAAGTAAAAACTAACAACGTTAGAGATCGACCTCAGCTATCCTATGCAAAAAGAAGTATTTAAAAATATTAAAATGCGAGCGAGAAATCGCGCGATAACATTCCCATAGACTTAACATTAGCTGGAGCGTTTCTTCACGTGACTAGCGTAGGCTCTTAAGTACAGGAATCAAGTACTTCAACGTAAAAATTCGCTAATTACATAACTATTTAGTCTTATTAAAAAATCTTTTGAGTTACCCTGTAAACGAACAGTAAATTCTACAATTCTGTTTTACATTAGGAAACTAACTTAAGTCGTTCGTAGTAACATATTTTAACATCATGCGCATACGTTCTTTTTGAAAAGAGTTAGACCATTTAATATTTCTTTGCTTCATCTTAAGTATAGGAATAAAGCACTTTAAAGTGGTATACATAAAAAACTAATTAATATTTTTAAACGAAATATTAAACATTTGAGCTACTCATAAACACAATTCAAATGCTGCAAACCACGTAAAAATCGGATATTTACACAACTCTTTAGCCCTATATCAAAAAATCTTTTGTCAGACCCTGTAAATTAACCTTAAATTGTACTATTATTTTTATAATAGGAAGCTTACTTGGATCGACTGTAATAACATATCTTAATATCATGTGTATACGACCATTCCTAAAAGAGTTGGGTTATTTATTATTTTTTTGCTCTATGTTAAGTAAGGGAATCAATAACTTTAAACTGATATAAATCAAAAACTAATCAATATTTTTACATGAAACTTACAAAGGTTTGAACTACTCATAAAATCAATTCAAATGATGCAAACCGCGTAAAAATCCGATAATTACACATTGCTGTAGCCCTGTCAACAATTTTTTGCTCTATGTTAAATATAGGAATCAATAACTTTAAACTGATATAAATCAAAAACTAATTAATATTTTTACATGAAACTTACAAAGGTTTGAACTACTTATGAAAACAATTCAAATGACGTAAATCGCGTAAAAATCTGATAATTACACATTGCTGTGGCCTTGTCAACAGTTTTTGGTCTGAAAAAGATTTCAAAAGTGCAAAAAAAAGCACTTTTAAAATCGCATTTACTGAAAACCTATTCGACGGATTTTGTTTTACTTTTGATTTATCAGTCACGTGGCACGCCCCATTCCATAGAATCAAGAATTTTGTTTCTATCATAAATAGAACGCGAGATATAGATGTGTCAAAAACCCGTTTTGTCCCGTCCGCAAAATATAAAATGGACAGAGTGTAAAAAAAAAAAAATGTAAAATCGTTTGGCATCCATTGGCGGAAATTCCTTTCATTTACGGTTCAATGCATTGCTGTTTCTTATGCTTGGCGAGAAACTCTGTCGAGTTTCTATGATCGCCAATAAGAGCCCACTAAATCTACCGGCACAGGATTTTCCCTTTTATTGTATAAGAATTATTTGTTTTCTTATTTTAAGTATATATTTGTGTTTTAATTTTAATAAAATAGTGATTAAAAGTCTGTAATTTTCAAATGCTTACTTTCGTTTCAACATTGTTTTTTTTTTCAAGTGTTTTGATTCACGGGAATTTCATTTTGCGCTTACTATTACGCTTGGCGACAGTGGTTTTTGTATAACCGAAAAGTACCGAAAAATGTTCTACATTCAATAAATAAAAAATCAAAATGTTTGGCACGGTTTGCGTGACAACACGATTTGTAGACAACATCTGCTTGGTCAGGGTTGAAATACCTCGCGCATTAGCAAACATTTTGGCATGGTGCTGGTATAACGGAAAAGTATCAAAATAAAAGATACAGCACAAGCTGTACAGGAACGACTTAATAATGAACATTGAAAATTGGGTACTTCTCTATCATCCCGTCGCCACTTTTCATAACAAAATACTATCGCTATGGAATACGAGTTGTTGTGTTTAATAAGATGGCTATGAGTAGTTGTATGCCGATTGAGCATAGATAGAAAATGTTGTACCTTTTGCGTATATAAATGTTTGTGTTGTTATAGTAAAGTATGTGCATCGTGTCCGATTTCAGTTTCCATTATTAAATGTATTTATACCCACGCAAACACGACAAAACAGCTGGCGACGAGGATGGGATGTCCACAAATTATGCTGAAAAACAGCGAAAATCTTTATTTTGCACGCGATGCACCGGCACAGACCATGTCAAAGCTAAATGTAGATTTATTTCCAGTAAATGTGATTTTTGTTCAAAAATTGGTCACATAAAAAAAGCATGTTTCGCAGCAAGAAAAGCAAATGCTAGACCAGTTAAGCAAAAACAAGTAAATTTTAAGGATGTGGTTGAAAACAATAACCAGGTCCCATTATTTGGATTAAATTCCAATGACGGTACTTTACGTGAGGAAGAACCGAGACGACCTCCAATAATGGTTAATTTAAAAATTGATGGAAAAAATTGCTCAATGGAGTTAGATACTGGCGGGGCAGTCAGTGTTATGAGTATAAGGAATTTTAGGAAAATTTCAAGGAAGAAAATTCAACCCACTAATATAGTTTTTAAAACCTATAATGGTGAAGCATTAGTACCTATGGGGTATGTTACCGTTAAAGTTGAATATAAAAATCAAACTTCGAATTTGAACTTATACATTGTTAAGGAGGACTTGGATACCATTTTTGGCCGTGAATGGCTCCATAAGATAATTCTAGACTGGAACACTATCAAGGCATTAAGAGCTACAAATAAATTAAACTTAAAAGATCTCTTGGAAGAGTATAAAGATATTTTTGATGATAAACTCGGGGAAATAAATAATTATGAAGCTAAGCTCGAACTTAAACCAGATGTTAAACCTGTATTTTGTAGGGTTAGAACAGTGCCATTTGCTTTAAAAAGCAGGGTTGAAGATGAAATAGAAAGATTAGAAAAGGAAGGTATTATAGAGAGAGTTGAAAGCTCTGAATGGGCAACGCCAGTAGTACCGGTCATAAAATCGGATGGCAGTATACGATTATGTGCGGATTATTCAGTAACCTTAAATCCCAATTTAATCGTGCCACAACACCCTTTGCCGAAGTTGGAGGAGATATTCTCTAGTTTAAATGGGGGAAAACAATTTTCAAAATTAGATTTCAAACATGCTTATTTACAAATGAAGATACATCCTGAAAGTCAAAAACTATTGACAATAAATACTCATAAGGGACTCTATATTTGCAAGAGGCTTATGTTTGGGTTAAACGGAGCACCTGCAATTTGGCAGCGGTACGTTGATGGATTATTCCAAGGTATGGAATGGGTAAAAGTATTTATGGATGATGCTAGAATAACAGGAAATGACGAAATGTCACATCTTAAAGCTTTAGAGCAGTTTTTCAAAACGTGTAAAGAGCATGGCTTGAAACTTAATCTAAGTAAGAGTCAATTTTTTCAAAATGAAATTAATTTTCTAGGGCATAAAATTGATGCAAATGGAATACATAAAACTGACGAGAAGGTTTCAGCGATTTCAAATGCTCCTGTACCTAAAAGTGTACAAGAAATAAAGAGTTTCCTTGGATTAGTAACGTTTTATGGTAAATTTTGTAAAAATTTAGCCACTATTGCAAATCCTCTTAATAGTTTGACAAGAAAAGATGTGAAATTTAAATGGTCGAAGAATTGTCAAGTTGCCTTTGAGAAAATAAAACAAGAAATTTGTTCAGAAAAAGTCTTAGTGCATTATGATCCGAAACTTCCCTTAATGCTGGCAAGTGATGCATCTCCAGTTGGTATTGGTTGTGTCTTATCTCATCGATATCCAGATGGTTCTGAACGGCCAATAGCTTTTGCATCCAAAACCTTAACTAAGACTGAGCAGAAATATTCTCAAATCGACAAAGAGGCCTTAGCAATAGTATGGGCAGTAAAAAAGTTTTATTTATACCTAAAGGGAAGAAGGTTTACTTTAATAACTGACCACAAACCTCTAGTAGCGATTTTTGGATCAAAACGAGGGTTACCAGTATTAGCAGCCACAAGATTACTACATTATGCATTGATTTTACAATCATTCCAATTTGACATAGTATTCCGAAAAACTGATGACCATGGAAATGCAGACTTTTTGTCAAGATTGCCTAAAACTTCTGAAGAATTGGAAGTAAAAGATGACATTACAATATTCCAGATGTCACAAATTGAAACACTACCAGTTACTGCAAGGGAATTACGGCAAGAAACGTGGAGAGATGAAGAATTAGGTCCACTTTTAGAACCCTTACGAAAAGGTCAGAATTTGCACGGAAGAGAAGCACAATATACTATTGAAGATGGATGCATTATGTACGGACAAAGAGTGTGTATTCTGAAGAAATATCAAAAAAGTGTTCTGGAAGAATTGCATGAAGGCCACTTGGGTATGGTTAAAATGAAAGCAATCGCAAGATCATTCGTCTATTGGAAAGGCATTGATAATGATATAGAAGAAGCAGCCAGAAATTGTGCTGACTGTGCCAGACACAAATCAGATCCTACAAAGGCAAAAGTTCATTATTGGGAATATCCCAGCATGCCTTGGGAACGTATACATGTTGATTTTGCCGGTCCTATATTTGAATATATGTTTTTGGTGATAGTTGATGCTCACTCGAAGTGGTTAGAAGTTTATCCAATGAAGGTGACCACAGCGAAGAAAACGATTGAATGTCTACGAGACAGTTTTGCGCGATTTGGATTGCCATTAGTCCTGGTCAGTGACAACGGGCCACAATTCTCATCTGATGAATTTCGGAGATTCCTGCGAAGAAACGGTATCAAGCACAAAACTAGCGCACCATTTAAACCATCAAGTAATGGACAAGCTGAACGTTATGTGCATACAGTAAAACAGTCGCTGCGAGCTATGCAGACTTATGAAGGAAGTATTCAACAAAAATTGAGTACATTTTTGCTACAATACAGAAAAGCACCCAATACAACAACAAGTTATAGCCCAGCGATGTTATTCTTAAAAAGAGATGTCCGAACCAGAATCGATTTACTAGTACCTCAACTGAAATCGAGGATTCAAGAAAAAATACGAAAAGGAGTATTTGAATTCGGAGACAGAAAATTTGACATCGGTGATTCTGTAGCGGTGAGAGATTATAGATCAGCCAATTCAAAATGGAAGTTTGGAAGAATCATTAATAAAGATGGTGCTCTACATTACACCATCAATGTTCAAGGCACACTAGTAAGACGCCATGTTGATCAAATCCGTTCAGTGGGTGAACAAGTACAAGAGAATGATTCTATATCAAATGAATATCGAAGATTTCCAACAACAAGGTCTAAAGACACTCCTTCAGAGCCGGAACATTCCAATGCTGAAAGTATCACTCCCCAGATCTCCAATGAGAAACCAGTAGCATCAGCTTCAACGGATGATCCGACTCCAGACTTGACTTCGCCAACTCAACAGCCAAGTAGTTTGTCAAGAGTTCCCGCTACGACAGATACTCCACCGGTTCAAGCAAGCCCGACTGTAATACCCAGACGATCTCAGAGAGTTCGCCGACCACCCAAGAAGCTTGACCTGTAAAGGGGGAGGAGATGTGGTGTCTGAATAGTGACATTGACTCTATGGTTTATATCGATGAACTGAATAAACTATATTATAAGATACTGTGAACGAGATTATGGAATACGAGTTGTTGTGTTTAATAAGATGCCTATGAGTAGTTGTATGCCGATTGAGCATAGATAGAAAATGTTGTACCTTTTGTGTATATAAATGTTTGTGTTGTTATAGTAAAGTATGTGCATCGTGTCCGATTTCAGTTTCCATTATTAAATGTATTTATACCCACGCAAACACGACAAAACAATCGCCAACTCAAAGATTAAACGCCAAAAATGCAGTCCCATTTACTGGATGTCAGAAGCATTATACGTGTTTGTCATGTCATCAAGTGGTTTTTAATTCGACATTTGCGTGTATTATTCATTATGTTTTACTGGCTTATCAGTTATTTCATTAATTAAAATAACAATTGTGTCCGTAAATTCTTATATTTTATTTATTTATTTGTTTTGATATTCCAATGGCAACGTTCTCCCTTTTATTTGGCGTTACAGTTTGGCGATAGATTTTTGTTATAAAAAGTGGTCGACGGGATAATAGTACCGAAAATTGTTTGCCGCATATTTTACGTGAATTAGATGAAATTATGAAACACAATTCTTTTACATAAGCATATAAAATGCTTAGTGAGTTTGAACGTGAATAGCAGGAGCCTGTTAGGCGATATAATTTTCCAATATATATATTTCCTCATTGTCGATTAATAGTATATGAATGATATTTCAAATTTAATGTGAAAACCACGATTTCTACCTACGGTTACTGTCCTATAACGAGCATTTAAGCTAGTATGAAAATAAAAACAAATAAGCATGTTTGTCACGTGATTTAATTAATTTGAATGAATTCTGTTACATATATAATAATATTTATTTAAACTTTCGTGCAAACTTTCGCGTTTGCTACGATAAAGAAAGAAAAGAAAAACCAATGTTCAACCGAAGCTTTACAACATAAATTCGATTTTCTCAGCGACCAACAAACATACAAAGAAAAAAAAAAAAACTAGTTTAAGTTTTACCAAGAGGAAAAAAATAAAACAAAAATGAAGTTAATACAGCCAGTGGAAGTTTAGCTACAGTTTGTTGAACTTTTCGTCCTCATTTTTTCGTTTAAAGTTAAATAATTAACTACAGTAAGCTACAATAATTTTTTGAATGCTATCATTTTATTCGTCTCGTCGAGTTCTATCTTTAAAAAAAAATCATTGCCGTATGTCAACTGGTTCACCAGAAATTTGAGAAAAACGTTTGCATTTTATTTCTTAAACATATTATAGCAAACGCGGTAGCGTTTGCTATGATAATACAAGGATTATGAGTATGTGTAAATACAGAAAGCAGTTTAATGTGACGTCATTAGAGAATTAAAAAGAAAATTAATTTGACGTCATAACGGATTTTTCAAATGTTTGAGAATAATGCAAAAAAGTATCAATATGAGTAATAGAGAATAGTAAATATATAACTTTGAGGATGAATTGAATCATGATAAAAACCCGATTATGGAAATATTGGCATATTTTAACATTTTGAAGGTCTCTATGCAACATGTTTAGTTTTGAAATTGTTTTTTTTTTAATATCGTATTTAGTCCACAAGACAGATATTATTCTGACAGAGTATAATAGCGCGCTTCGTCCGCTATCGGACCGGTTCAGATTTTTGAAAAAACGAGAAAAATAGACCGGTAAATTTTTACTTTATAAAAAAACAAGACTTTTTTTTTATTTTTTTTAAATGAAATTTATTTGGATTTATTAAAGAAATAATGAAGTTTTTTGAAAGGAATATTAAACGAAACCCTTTGTGCGATCTTCGATCACACTTACCCACTTGTTTAAGAGCTCCTTTTTAAGCGCTTATATTTTCGATAATTGTCACATGTATCTAAGGAAATGTATATATATATTCATACATAAATTTCTGACAAATGTTTTGACATTGGATTTTTTTTTTCTAGAAGCAATTCATTACGGTCAGGTTTTTAAGTAAATTTGATTAGGATCCAAAGGTAGCATATTCGTGTATTTGTCGGTCTGTTACACTGAATTTTAACTATTGTATAAATAGATTAATAACCGCTATAATCATATATATTTTCTAACATATGCAGTACTATTTTGAATTTTAAAAGTAGGCATTTTACTGGATACAATGTATTACAGAGACACATAAAAAATATGAATATATCATCATCTATTATTTCGTAAAATGCCTCCAATTGCTAACTTTTAATGTTTCGCGTGTATAGTATAATGATTTGTCTTCTGAAAATGATCATTATATCATACTAATTTATTTTATAAGAACATATTAAATGTTCACATTAGCATTCACGATGGTATACTTAGTGTAGTGTTTTATACTGTAACACGGATATTGTAATAAGACAATTAACATTATCATAGAAATTGACAAGTTCCAGAAAGTCCAAATACATTTTGCTGTCCTAAACAATAATCTGTAAGATTTCTCGTTCAATCAAATGCAGTAGTAGCAATCCAACAAAATATATTTTGAATATAGATAGGTACTGAATATGGAAAATGACTACGTGATAAATATTCGAAGTTTTGAATTCAACTATGCAGTGAATAAATGAATTTTAAAATGTCCGAATGGAAGCTGGTTTCGTATTTTCTTTTTTATATCCGCTATTGTTTTTATTTTTAGAAGTTCGGGATTTTACTCATTTTCAACGTCATTTGATTTCACAATTACTTTTAATTTAATAAAATATAATAATAAGAAATAATTCATAAGAATTTTTAAATACAGTTTTTAGAAAATATACCGGGTGTCCTAAAAAGGACTGACTGATTTTAAAATTCAATAACTTACAAACGGTGACAGATATTTAAAAAATTCTTGCTGGAGAGTGATGTACGATGTCAGGAGTTTTTTTTACTGCGATTCCCGGTTTTAGTTTGAATTTTCATCAATAGATGGCGCTGAGAGCAATAGGCACTCAGTCGAGACCAAAACTGAAATTAGGAGGTTACATGTATGGAGTGGGTCTCTTTCACCAATACAATTTTTGTTAGGGCACGATTCTGAGCTCAGTCGTTATATTTTTGATGAAATGTGTTGTTGCCATGGAAATAAGGAATTCCTCAACATAATGACAGCGTTCAGAATTGGGCATGAATTCGTAAGCAGTATGTGAGAGAGCAGACGATTTTATATTTATGAAGTTTTATTTTCCTGGATTTAATTACTTTTTATCGTCTGATTTAAATAATATTTTGTGCATCGCATCTTAAAACTAGGAGAAGAGATTCAGTATTTTTTTTCCTTTTGTTGTTGTTAAAAATTTCATAAATTGTGTTAAATTCTAAGAAGATTTTAGATCTTTTAAGGAAGTTTTTCAGTATATTTTTATGCATGTTGAATCCAGTTTAAAAGAATCTTGGAAATGGTTTATACTTTGGAAGAAAGAATATTTATAATACTAGAGTACTACCGCTTGGATCAAAGCATAATAGCTACAAGAAGAAGTTTCCAAGAGAAATTTAACGTAAGGAATGCTCCGCATCCAAATACAATTAAACAATTGTATGAGAAATTTGTAAAAACCGGTAGTGTTGCCGACGATTTGATAGACAAAGTTGGACGACATAAATCGGCCATGACTGAATCTAACGTAGATGTTATTAAAAATGTTATTAATCAAGATTCGAGAATATCGGTCCGTAAAATTGCAGCTTCATGCTCAGTGAGTAAAACCGCAACGCACAAAATTCTGCGAAAATGCTTGGAAATGTATCCTTACAAAATACAAACGCAGGAACCACTTCCTATCATTATGAAAGAAAAAAGACTAACTTTTGCAAATGAAATGCTACAGTTGATAGATGAAGGGGGTATTGACGAAAACCAAATTTGGTTTTCTGACGAAGCGTATTTCCATCTGGATGGTTTCGTCAATAAACAGAATTGGAGGATATGGGGAACTGAGAACCCTCATGTGTGCGTGCCACGATCAGTCTACTCACAAAAAATTACTGTGTGAGCAGCCTTATCTAGCAGTGGAATTATTGGGCCTTTTTTTTTTTGGAGGAAACTGTAAATTCAAGTCGATACATCGAAATATTGCACCAGTTTGTGGCCATGTTGAATGCCTTAGGTAATTTACAAACAGATTTGTTCATGCAAGACGGTGCGAGACCTCATCGGACAGCTGATGTTTTCACTTTCCTCAATGAATATTTTTATAACCGTGTCATTGCATTGCATTATCAAAATGCAACCGATACAGGTATGGATTGGCCACCGTGTTCGCCGGACCTCAATCCATGCGATTTCTTCCTATGGGGCTACCTAAAGGATGCAGTGCACAGACATAATCCCACCACTATTACTGAACTGCAACAAATCATTACTCATGAATGCGAATCTATTTCAGAAAGAACTTTGCAGAACGTATGTGGTAATTTTGTTCTCCGTTTAAGACATATGATTGTGTCGAATGGTGGGCATTTTGAGAATATCGTAATGTGATTGAACGCGTCTAATTTCTGGTTTTTAACCTTTTCTCCTTGGATTGAGGCATTCACATTCTTTTAAATATGAGTTATAAAGAGTTGATATGTTTATAAAATTTTACAAATCTGTATTTATCCCATGTAATTTTCTTTATCTGTTTGGTTAATTTTTTAGCTATATAAGTTTAATGATCAGTTATTTTTTAGAAACATTTTTAACTGTTGGAAAATATTTGAAAATATTTATTTTGTTATTTTGCTTATTATTTCTTTATTAACTTTGTTATCATTATCAATTTCTCTATAAAAAATAGTGACTCCGTCATTTATCCAATCGATACAGTCATTCTGATTTATTATTCATAATTTTTTTCTTTTACAGTATAATACACTTTCTGTATGCATATATTTATTTTGTAGTAATAATTTGTTATCTTCGGAAGAGCTTTGTATTTCTGGTAAATAAATGGTGAGAGAAACATTTGACAACGTATTATTTATATTTTGAATATCCATTTCATTTGCGACTTTTTGTGTAAGTTCTTGAAATTAAGGCAATAAATAAATAAATTCTTACAAGTGATGCTGTAAGAAGAAGTAATCAAAATCTTCTAAACAGGATTGTTATTCCCATAACAAGTGAGTAAGTGTGATCGAAGATCGCATAAAGGGTTTCGTTATATATTCCTTTCAAAACACTTTATCCTTTCTTTAACAAATCCAAATAAATTCCATTTCCAAATAATAATAATAATAATAATAATAATGTTTTATATAAAGTAAAAATTTGCCGGTCTTTTTTTCTCGTTTTTTTCGAATATCTGAACTGGCTCCAGATAGCGGGCTAAGCCCGCTATTATATTCTGTCATAATAATATCTGTCATCTGGACCAAATCCTATATAAAAAAAAAAATCAATTTCAAAATAAAACATGTGGTATAGAGACCTTCAAAATTTTAAAATATGCCAATATTCCAGAATCGAGTTTTTATCTTGATTCAATATGTTCCTCAAACTTATATATTTACTATTCTCTATTACTCATATTGATACTCTCTTTGTATTATTCTGAAACATTTGAAAATCCGTTATGACGTCAGATTAATTTTCATTTTAATTCTCTAATGACGTCATATTAAGCTGCTTTCTGTATTTACACATACTTACACTCCTTGTATTATTGAGAAATGTTTGAATATTTCCGTTTAATTACCAATATCATGTCATATTAATCTTTTTTTTTTTTCAACTGGTGGAACTTCTTATTTCATTTTCATTTTTCACGTGGAAATATTTTAATAGAAAATTAATTATTGTAGAAAGAATTTTTTTGTGGATTTTTAATTGTTGGCAACTGCTATAACGAAAAATGTTTAAATTTAATAGGTAAAGGCTGATAGGTTTTTGGTTTTTTATTTCTATATAAAAGAATACGATTTTTTTTCAAATTTTATGATTTTGAACTTCATAGCAGGTATTCAACTATAAGTACACAAAGCTTCAGCTCTGTAAGTTAAATAGTTTCTGAGAACCGCCTCTGTGATGGACAAACAACGAAGCGGGAGTAATAAGGTTTCGTGAGATGAACGAAACCCTAAGAATGCAAAAGAAAATTGCCGCAACTCAAAATAATTCGTTCTAATTTTACTTTCCATGCGTTAAAAACGCCACAATAAGTTCACCATTTCATGAGATGAAAGAATATATCTAATTAAACATTTTAGAAAACGCATAACACATTTTAAAACAAGATTTCAGTAATTACTACCCATAGCCAAAAAAGTACTCAACTTTTTTTGAAAGGCCCTGTATATGACCTATAAAACTGTACATATTCTACATAGTATTCTAAAGTTTAGTTTAATAAGTAAATACATAATGCAGTTGAAAATTCACCTTCAGAGGTTTCTAGTAATAGACGGAAACATATTAGAATTCTTTTGTACAGTCCTGTATATTACCTACAAATTTTTTACATGCCAAATATAAAACTAAATTTTAATTCAGGCAAAAAACACGGTAAAAATTACTGAAATAGCAATTCCAGAAATTATCATCCATCGGCGGCCATCTATTTAGTTCTTTGCGTGGCCCTGTAAATGATATCATTAAAATGCATAACATAGCTCGAATAAAAAACTCTTTTCTGGAATTCACGCTCATAGTTGGTAATGCTTACGAATTCTTTTGTGTAGCCCTGTATATGATCTATAGCATTATACACATCACGTAGTATGCAAAAATGTTTTTTAAACTGCTTACCATAACTGAAAGCGCACTTCCAGCAATTATCGCCTATAGACAGTATTCCTGATACAGTACTTCAAACGAAATCTGTAAATGAACGAAAAATGTACATCATATTATACAACAAGTATCTTTCAGTAAACCTCGGTAATGTATATCAGTTTCATTATATTAGAAATACTGTAACATAATTAAAATACGCATCAAACCGTTTTTCCCCGCAGGCCATTATGTAGCAGAATTAATTGCGTATCCTTGTAAATGAATGATAAATGCTTTACACTCCATATTGTACAGAAAACATGTCCACTTCATAAATGTAAATCAATTTCATTATGTTTGTAACGGTGTAACATCATTAATATACACCGTAAACGATTTTTTCCCATGTACCATCATGCAATGAAACTATTTTGGGTGGCCTTGTAAACGAATTAAAAGTTCTACACATGCAATATTCGATTGCAAGCATCTTTTAGTGCACTTTAGTGCTATATATTATTTTCAATAAGTTTGAAATAGTGTAACATCATTAAAATACAGTGCAGAGGATTTATCCCACTGACCACAATAAAACGGGCATGCTTTTAAGTGCCCCTGTAACCTAACTATAATTGTTACAAAATTCGTTTTCAATACAGAGCACTCCATAGTAAACCTCAATATACTATATCAGATACATACATGGCAATTTGAATATATTTACACAAGTTAGAGCATGGACAGACCGTCCGATAAACCAAGTGCATAAACACTTTTCAATTGTGCTGGAAAGTCTTAGAAAGAAAAAAAAAATGATGAATAAAGAAGACACTCATTTTTAAAAGACCTTATCCTTCTTGGAATGTAACAAGTTTAAAAAAAATTGATATTTTGAACATTGTCGTTACACATTTTTATTTGATAGAAGTCGTTTTCGTGGAAACAATACTTTTTAGCTCACAGGCTATCAAAGCCTGAGAGCTTATGTGCCCGCCCGTTCTGTATGTATGTATGTATGTATGTACGTATGTACGTACGTAACGCGATAACTCTTGACAGAAATAACCGTTTTGCTTCCAATTTTGTTTATAGGTTCCTTGTGATAAGGCGCTTCCCTGATTAGTTTTGGGGATTGATTGTTTAACTATAAAGGGGGGAACGGGGGGGTTAACCCCCCTTAATTAAGATAAATGGTTTTTTCATGCAGAATTGTCCAATTTTCTTCAAATTTTGTATATAGGTTCATTGTGATAAGGTTCATTCCTGATTAGTTTTGGGGGTTTATAGGTTAAGTATAAAGGGGCTAACGGGGGGGGGGGAATCCTCCCCCTTAATTTAGATAAATGAATTTTTCATGCAGAATTATCTGATTTTCTTCCAATTTTGTTTTTAGGTTCCTTGTGATAAGGCGCTTCCCTGATTAGTTTTGGGGATTGATTGGTTAACTATAAAGGGGGGGTGAACGGGGGGCTAACCCCCCTTAATTTGGATAAATGGTTTTTTCATGCAGAATTATCCAATTTTCTTCAAATTTTGTATATAGGTTCATTGTGATAAGGTTCTTTCCTTATTAGTTTTGGGGATTCATAGGTTAAGTATAAAGGGGGTAACGGGGGGGTTAATCCTCCCCCCTTATTTTAGATAAATTATTTTTTTCATGCAGAGTCATCCGATTTTCTTCAAATTTTGTATATAGGTTCATTGTTATAAGGTTCTTTTCTGATTAGTTTTGGGGGTTCATAGGTTAAGTATAAAGGGGGTAACGGGGGGGGGTTAATCCTCCCCCCTTATTTTAGATAAATGATTTTTTTCATGCAGAGTTATCCGATTTTCTTCAAACTTTCTATATGGGCTCATTGTGGTAAGGGGCTTCCCTGATTAGTTTTGGGGGTTCATTGGTGAAGTGTAAAGGAGGGAAACGGGGGCTACCCCCCCCCCCCCTTAATTTTGATAAATGGGTTTTTCATGCAGAATTATCCAATTTACTCCAAATTTTGTATATAGGCTCATTGTGGTAAGGCACTTCCCTGATTAGTTTTGGGGGCTCACTGGTAAAGTATAAAGGGGGGAACGGGGGGGGACTAACCCCCCTTGATATAGATAAATGGGTTTTTTAAGCAGAATTATCCGATTTTCTTCAAATTTTATATATATGTTCATTGTGATAAGGCGCTTCTCTGATTAGTTTTGGGGGTTCTTTGGTTAAGTATAAAGGGGGGACGGGGGGCTAACGCCCCCCCCTTTAATTTAGATAAATGGATTTTTCCTGCAGAATTATCCGATTTTTTCAAATTTTGTATATAGGTTCATTGTGGTAAGGCGCTTCTCTGATTAGTTTTATGGGTTCATTGGTTAATTATAAGAAGGAGAAACGGGGGATGGTTCCCCCCTCTTAATATATTGTCGATTTCTTCATTTTTCGAGGGCTTATTTCAAATTCTTTGAAATAAGAATATAATTTACAGTTAGTGTGAATAGCCTGTGAGCTCAATGCCGTCAGTTTAACTGGGCAGTTTTCTTTTATTCCTATTGTTGCTCTGACTCTCCCTGCCTACAATATTGAAGTCATACCGTCTCAGTTCAGAATCGGGCCCTAACAAAAATTGTATTGGTGAAAGAGACCCACTCCATACATGTAACCTCCTGATTTCAGTTTTGGTCTCGACTGAGTGCCTATTGCTCTCAGCGCCATCTATTGATGAAAATTCAAACTAAAACCGGGAATCGCAGTAAAAAAACTCCTGACATCGTACATCACTCTCCAGCAAGAATTTTTTAAATATCTGTCACCGTTTGTAAGTTATTGAATTTTAAAATCAGTCAGTCCTTTTTAGGACACCCGGTAGGTATGCAACATTAAAATTTTTATGAATTTAAATATGAAAATTAAATTACTTAACTGTGTGACTGTAAATGATAGAAGTTTGCGTGAACATATTACTTTTTTATTATCCTTGGTGCTATATCCGTTATCTAATTGCACAAATATGAAATTCAACGTTTTTCGTTTACGAACTATTTGCCGGAGAGACGTTGCTTGATTTCTCATTTGCATGGAAATCTCTTTCCAAATATATGATAGTATAACAATATTATATAACATTATTATTATTATTATTATTATTATTATTATTATTATTATGCTTCATATTATTTCTGTTATCAACGAACCTTTTCCTAAACAAATAGAAAACGCATAACGAAATATGAGATATAATATGAAAGGATTTTGAATCGGCTTCTGACATAGTACACTCACATTCCGTTAAAACATATATTTTGATTAAAAATAGCAATTAATTGAAAATTAAATCCGCATTAAAATTCATAAAGATACAAATAAATATAAATATATTACTTCAGTTCCATCCCGTTTCATTGAAAAAAATCATAAACAAATTTAAAGTGAAAGATGAAGAAAAACAAAATACAGGTACAATTAAAAGTTTGAAATTTTGTAAAGTTTAATACATCCCAGAGTTCAACTACATCCCAAGGTTTTTTTAAAGTATGGACATTTCCTCTTTAAGTTTGGCATTACATTAATCGCAGTCCCTCCCCCAAATGTGCGGGTTTTGTTAAACAGGAAATTGACCCAATCCAGGCTATCGATAGATCAAAGGTATATATTATACCATTCAAGAAAGATAACAAAGATTTTATGTACGTAAGTATGACGCTGAGGAAATTTCGGGACAGAATAAAAGAACGTGAAGTAGATCTAAGATTAAATAGACCCCACACTGCGTTAGTAAGATTAGCACAAACTGAATCTATAAAAGTGGATTTCAATGGATCCAAAATTATGTTCCGCACAAATAATCACCTGGAAGCTATCATAAGAGAGTCTCTAGAAATAATATCTAAAAAGGAAATAGTCTGTAACGATGTATTATTATAGGATATCCACGCAGTCTGGCATGAATTATTACATGATACATTAACCTGTACTTGTTTTTGAAATGTTGACTGACCTTTCCCATCCCACTTTATATTCCACACCCTTGAAGTAAAATGGTTTATTCCGGGCAAGCTAGAAGACGCGAAGAGACAACAACTCAACTTAACTATTAGTTTTTCACTGATGAAGACCGAGTGAGTTCGGTTGAAAACGTTTTCATTTTAAAAGGACTTTAATGTATTTTTAAATGTTTTTAGGTATTTTTTTACACACCTTCAAGCAATATATTTACATTTATTTGTATCTTATTGTAATTATTAAACAAGGTGAATTTGCCCTGAAATTTTAACTTTTTATTAAATCCGCATTATTTTCATAAATGTAATGAAATGTTTTCCTCTAATTAGTGTTGCAACAAAAATAAAATACCGCAACAATTATTATTATTATTATTATTATTATTATTAGTTTACCATGATTATAAAAAAAAATTCAATAAATATAAAGTGGGACATAGTTGCCGTACGGGTTTATTTTATATTTGTGATTAAAAAGCAAGATTTAAATACAAATTCTCCATTTTTTTTATTATTATTCCCATGCTTTTTTTTCCGAAACTGATGATGTCACCCTTTAATGCAGTTAAAATACGTTATATATATATATATATATATATATATATATATATATATATATAATCTCAGATACATATATATATATCTGATATATATATATATATATATATATATATATATACTATTTATTTATTTATTTATTTATTTATTTATTTTATTTTTATTTTTGTGTTTGCGTTTGCGTTTGCTATCTTCGGTCAGTTTTTACTGTAACTTTGATGGACTAAATGCGATATTTTTAGCCCATAATTTTTTTTAGAAATTTAAACGTGCATCTAAAAAATATTATATATATTGCTAAAAAATACTAGACTGCAGTGAGAAATCTTCGAACGGGTCCACTGGTCATTATTATTATTATTATTATTATTATTAGTAGTAGTAGTAGCATTGTTGTTGTTGTTGTACTTTTGTAAATTGCTCATTTTTGACGTCATTTGATTCCATAATTACTCTCAATTTAATAAAATATAATAACGATGAAGACTACATAGGAGCACATATAAGTTTTGAACAACGTATTTTAGAAAATTATATGTATCCAAGTAAAAATTTTATTCTATCTATGTGTTTTTAAAAATGTAAATTAATACACATCAAACACTTGCTTTCAACGTAAATTTGATTTAATAAATATGAGTTACTTTAACTACATATATAGAAAACAAACCTCGACGTTTCGGTTAATCTTTATAAGAATCATCAGGAGAAAAAAACCTTCATAAATATGAACAGCAAAAATTAAAGTGTGTTACATGATTGAGTCACAATATCATGGCAGATTGAATATTGTGACTCAATCATGTAACACACTTTAATTTTTGCTGTTCATATTTATGAAGGTTTTTTCTCCTGATGATTGTTATAAAGATTAACCGAAACGTCGAGGTTTGTTTTCTATATATGTAGTTAAAGTAACTCATATTTATTAAATCAAATTTACGTTGAAAGCAAGTGTTTGATGAGTATTTATATGTGCAACGTAAAGTCCTTATTAATTAAATGTAAATTAAATTATAAAAATGTGTGTCAATTATTTTGCGTAAGATTACTTTATTATTATTATTATTATTATTATTGTTGTTGTGGTTGTTGTTCTTTTTTTAATTATAATTATTATTATTATTATTATTATTATTATTATTATTATTACTAATATTATTATTAATATTATTATTGTTGTTGTTGTTACTGTTACTATTATTGTTATTATTTGTGTTGTTGCTGTTATTATTATTATTATTATTATTATTATTATTATTATTATTATTATTGTTGTTGTGGTTGTTGTTCTTTTTTTAATTATAATTATTATTATTATTATTATTATTATTATTATTATTATTATTATTATTATTATTATTATTATTATTATTATTATTATTATTACTAATATTATTATTAATATTATTATTGTTGTTGTTGTTACTGTTACTATTATTGTTATTATTTGTGTTATTGCTGTTATTATTGTTATTATTATTGTTATTTTTGTTGTTTTTGTTGCTATTACTGTCACTATTATTGTTAATATATGTCTTATTGCTGTTATTATTGTTGTTATTATTATTTGTTGTTGTTTTTGCTATTGTAAATCTTAATTATTTTCAAAATTAATTTTCTATTTACTAAATTGTTGTTCTACTAACAGATATTAAACTCTATTTAAAATCATTTTTCGCCTAAATTTCATATTCTTATATTCATCCTTTTTTCATATCTTAAAAGAAAACCATACACCAACCATACATTACAGATGATTGTCATCATGTGTTATTTATTGTTTTAAAGAGCAAGGTTTTTTTATAATAAAGTACATTCAATTTTAAGAAATGTGTTTTTTTTAATTATTTTTCAAAGAATAAAAATAATATTTTTAAATTAATTAATAATGCAACACGTATTTTATTAATTCATTTTTTACATGTGAAAAAAAAATATATATTTCAAAAATATTCAGAACCAGAATTTCTTACAATATTCATACGGTGTATATGCAGGAGAGGCTATTAACATTTTTAGCAGTCCAAATTAAGATTCAGGTATATTTTTAATACTTTCCAACATAATTGAAAAATGTTTATGAGTTCGGTTTGTCTGGCCGTCTGGTCATCAGGCTGATCTGTAACCCATGTAAATATACACGGATTGACATGTAATTTATACCTGTTATTTAGGTTTATGGTGGCATATTTGGCATTGAAAATGAATTTCGTAGCATTTATAGTTCGTTTACAAATATACTCAAAAGTATTCCGTTACATTACAGTCAATAGAAAAAAAATCACCTATAATGCATTTTATCGATGTTTATTTTAAATATCTTGAAACTGATATACAGAACAGACGTAAACTACTGGAGCTTTCTATAGAATAAAGTTTTCACACCTTTATATCGTTCATATACAATGTCGTACAAAATAATTCAGATAGAGTACTGTCTATGAGGGATAATTTCTGGATGTGCGTTTTCAGTTCTCGTATGCGTTTTTAAATTTATTGAATTTGTTGCATATTAGTTGGTGTGTATAAATTCTATAGAATATATACAGGGCTGCACGAAAAAATTCGATTTTATTTTAATTTATTGACGAAAATTCCTAAAAGAGAATTAGGAGTATTATGCGTTTCCTAAATGAACAAAATTTTAGCATTAAGTATATATACAAATCAATAGATCATATACACGGTTTCTCAAAAGAATTCGAATGCTTTTCCGACTGCGGCCAGTAATTGCTGAAATTGTTTTTTCAAATGTGTTATGCGTTTATCAATTGTTTTTAGGTATCAATTTTCACCTTATTAAACGAGGACGTTTTGTTACTTTATTCTGAATATGTTGGAAACTGTTTCATAATCTATCTTGGACGCATGATTTTTCTTTCTTGTTAATTACTTTCTTACATATTTCGTCTTCTAATGCTTTAATATAACGCTATCAAATATAAAATTAGGGAAACTATTTTATTGATGTTTAATATGTTTTTTGCGTTCGTAATTATACAAATACACAGCACCTATAGTCGCCGTCTGGTCCATCCGTCTGTCCGTCTGTCCGCATGTTATAGCGCAAAAACTACCCAACCGAATGATTTGAAATTTAATATATACAATCGTTGCAGAATTTTGTCGAGTCATTTCAAATTTTATGAAAATCGAATCAAAACTTAAAAAGATATTAATAAAAGTTTTCTTCATTCTATTAAATCCCATTATACGTAATTAATTCAATGATATCCCATGATAGGTAATGATTCTAGGTTGCCATGGTGATTACGTCATATTTAAAATGCAGTCATATTATTTCCGTATTACTGAATTTAAAAACCGAATTTGTGTACTAAAATTGTTTAATTTCAGCAATCATATAATCTACTGGCAGTTTTTTGGATACATGATTCCTGATATATTATCCTGATTCACATATTAAATGGAAAAATAGTCTAAATATGATTTGAATAGAAGAAAGAATATTCAACTAGGTAAATTATATATAATGGTTGGAGTATCATAGTCATTATCTCAACTATGATACTCCAATCATTGGATATGATTTGAAGTTCCGAAATTTTCAAAGCTAGGCTTAAGTTTTCCATTAGAATTTTCAGTAAATGTAAACAAAGATAAAATGTTGCCAACTTAAAATGTACTTATTTTATTAAGGAAATTAATCATATCATAATAACAGACGATGTAATTCATTTCACTGAAATTAGTTATAGTACGAATGCACCTCATTTGTCACGTTTGACATGGAATTTCCAAATTGTTTACAATTGAGGACGTTGTCTACATTTTTTCTCTTGCACTGGATTCAAATATAGGATATAGTGATCAGTTCATTAAATAATAAACAAAATATTAAGATTTTTTTTAAGTTAAGCGCAAATATGATTTAAGATAAAAACACGAAAGGTTAAAGAATATTTTTGTAAACAAAAATTATTACATATACATTTATATGGATGTTTTATGGTACCGTTAAAAAAAAAGTAATTAAATGTAATCTCTCTTACTCTTACTTCAAGCAAATATTTCCTTCATGTTCCCAATTTTCTTGTTCTCAATAGGGAATATGTAAATCACTAGAATTATTGTAAGTACATTTCCATAATCTTTTATGTCATTTTCATAGAGTGAATCATTTTAAGTATCTATGTCAATTATCCGAAATATTGTACCGCTCTTCAATTTTTATGAACGTTTAAATTCTTTAATTTGTTGCTTTCAGAAATTCACAAGAAGACCGTTTTTGTGATTTTGTATACAATTTCCCTTTTGCGTTTGACATGTAATTTATATCTTAAAATTTAAAGTGTTTTTTTCAGTTACAACTACTAATTTTTTCCAAGTCAATATGAGTGAAATTTTGATTGTAAATGATTTTTAGGTACGTTCGTAATTATATAAATACGAGCACCTATAGTCGTTGTTTGATCTGTCTGTCTGTCCGTCTGTCTTTCCGTCTGTCCGTATATAACAGCTCAAAAACTACCCAACCGAGTGGTTTGAAATTTAATATTTATAATTGTTGCAAAATTTTGTCCATTCATTTCAAATTTTATGAAAATCAAATCAAGACTTAAAAAGATATAAATAAAAATATTTATTAAGTAACATTAATTTTCTTTTAATCGATCCTTCCTTGTTATAGCAGTTTCCGAGTGTTAATCATTAAGCGACAGAGATGTATCGCTAAGTTATATGACATGTATGACGTTATAGTCATATATAATGTATATGACATTTTATAACCTATATGACCAAATTATAGTCACATTCATTATTCTATTAAATGCTATCGTACATAACTAATTGGATGATATCCCATGATAGGTAATGATTTTAGGTTGCCATGTTGATTACGTCATATTTTAGATGGAGTCATATTATTTCCGTATTACTCAATTTAAAAACCGAATTTGTATACTAAAGTTGTTTAATTATAGCAATCGTATAACCTACTGGCAGTTTTTTTCGATATATGTTTCGGTAGGAAAAGATATTAATTGGAAAAAGTATCTAAATATGGATTTCAAGTTCTAAAATTTTTAAAGCTAAGCTTAAGTTTCTGATTGGAATTGTCAGTAAATGTCAACAAAAGATAAAATGTTGCTAACTTAAAATATACTTATTTTATTACAGAAATTAATCATATCGTAACTATAGACGGTATATTTCATTTCACTGAAACTAGTTATAGCACGACCGCACCTCATTTGTCACGTTTGAAGTACAATTTCCCAACTTGTTTAATTTAATATTCACTCATTTGTTTCTTTGTCAAAAATGACAATTTGAGGAAATTCACCACCAGCTACTTTTAGAAAGCAGCTGAAATTCAGTTTACTATATCACCGATATATTTTTGAATTTTGATTGGTCTTTTTTGTAAGTTGACTGTCAAATAATATTTTTTAAAAAATTGCTACCACTCGCGAATGCGCATACAAATGTTCACAACACCCAAATTTTTGAAATTTTCATTTTCTAATTGTAGAATAGTGTCTTGATTTCACGTTGTAACGAACATGTCGCTGTCATTCCTTATGATCAATGATAGCTAAGTCGAAATGAGCACCAGAGAAAATAAAATCAAACAACGTTTATTTAAAATCTTAAAAAAGGAAGGGACTTGAGAAAGCTCTGCTTAATTTGCCTTAGGCCGAAAGAAAGTCAATTCCCAAAAACACTGCACTTAGGAAAAGAAAACTTCAAATATTAGTAAAGAGATAACTTCAAAATATCACTTACGACTTGGACGGGCGTCAAAACGTCGGTTAAGATGTTTTCAGCAAGAGTTAATTTCCACTATGCAAGCTAGTCCAATTCCAACTTCTCAAATGTCCGCCTATGACAGTTAGGAAATCGGCACTCCGTGAGTGCCAAAACTCTTTATTCGATTAGAACAAAAAACAAGGTAAATTTAATCTTACCAACGGACGATACTCCTTCTCTAATGAAGATAGTTGAGTCAACTTGGACAGATCTCAGAGAACCACAATGAGGAAGAACGCGATCCAAAGTTCCACTTACCAAGCGCGTGCCAGTGCTTAAATACTGCTATATCGATTAACCAGATGCAGAAATTTGCATAAATATGGAAACGGAGAGAAAATTCACAAGTTCAGAGGTTTTCACACTCCTTCATCGAAAGTTAAAAAAAGATAACCTTGATCAATTTTACGCACATTGATTGTTAATGGACAAAAACTACGTTCCGAATTGAAATTTCGCCTTCTCTTATAAGTAAGAGTAGTCGACACATCATAAAGTGTCGATAAATTTGGATGAAAACCCAGAATGCTAAAAACAAAAACATGCTAAAACTGTTGGAATTTAAAAAAAAAAAAAACGTGTAAGTCTTCAAACATATACGTGAACATCTTCCGCAAAAGCATACAAAAGTTGTTGCAGACCCACGAAGTTAATTTATATAGATACAGATCATTTCAAGCGTTTTATATTAAACTAGCATGCTACGCCCGCTGCGCTGGGCCATTTTTCTAAATGTACCTTAAACCATACGAAATGGCTTTTTATTTTAAAGGAATATGGATATTCACCTACGGATGCTACCCTAGTCAAAATTTTCAAATGAATTATATCAATGGATTTGAGCATGTATTTTAAAGCAATAGGGACGTTCACCTGGTTTTTCTTCAATATTGCTGTAAACGATGCGAACGACATTGCGTTATATTATATCATACATTGGGCAACATTTGGGCTAATAAGAAGCAATTAATTTAGTTGATCATTTGTAGTAGATTTTGGTAGGGAAATGAGGCCATTATAACCATAAGACCATTATGGCAACAGGAACAAAAATGTTCTCTAGTCAACATACTACTAAAAAGAGACTATTACAATGATTGCATAGATTGACCATTGAACTTAAATAATGTTCGGGTGAGTCATTTTCGTCTGTAAGTTCTTGAACTCCGATCCTCTTTCTTGTCTCTGGTAACGTAAGTACAATCTCACTCTATGTTACGTTATATTTCGTAATATATGTCCTCTTCAGGCAAGTCTACTACGGTTTTTCATATTTCGATTCCAGCAGAGTAAATACAGTCAAAAACGTAATAAATGGTTTGCACATAAAGAACAGTGTTTAACTTTCTATTTAAAAAAACTGGTGAAACATAAAAAAGTGCATTTTTAAAGCTGAATAGTTTGAATAAAACTAAAATGACGCCATTTTCACTGTCTTTCCATTTTTTAGGCCAGTTGCATTCGTGTAACCGTTAACCTGAAAAAAACCCGATGATCATATCCGGTAGAAGAATAAACCTCTAGTTTGCATCCAATAAAACCTTCCTAATCTTCCATAATCTTGTCGATATCCAAGTTTGACGTCAAATATTAGAAGTGCTTGAAACAGGCTGAAATGATAAATCGACAAATATTATTTATTCCATTCGCCACCATTGACATTACAAAGTTCTTCCGTACATTGATTGGAAGCGTTATTTTTTTGGTAAAACTTTGCTTCATAATGAAAAAAAAACAAATTTAGCAATCGCTAATTTCAAAAGTCGTCTAATCTTCTGTAATCTGAATTGTCGTCCAGAGTACCTTTGAAACATAAACGAAACTTCCATGAATACAGTAAAATTGCCAACTGGCAGGTCACGGAATACGGACGATTAGTCCAATATCTTTTAAAAACAATGACGAATCAAAAAGAGCATCGAAAATTTATTTCAGCACGCAATTTTTATTACAAAATGTTGCCTTTTGTGATAGTAATAACGCATAATTGCACACATCTCCTTAAGAATAATCTTGAGTTCCAAACTTTTAACGCAGTGAATATTTCTATAAGTGAAATTGGCGATATATTAAAAAAACAAAAATAAAAGAATACACAATATTTGCTGATCTGAATTCGAGGCTATAAAAATCATATGTTTGGTAAAAACAAACCGGCATGTTTCCGTAGTAAATTTTTAAATGTCTAAAATAGAACTATTTTACAATATGTGTTTGGGTTGATGACATTCACTAAAATTTAAATATTTGATCGCATATTTATAACAATAACTGCTATTTATAAAATTTGCATCTACCCTATATATATAAAATCCTAATGAAACAAATTTGTGAAACGATTTTATGAAACGAATTTATGAAACGATTTTATGAAACGACTGATTATGTTTCAAGGCTATTTTTAATAAAATATTAAACGCTTGATGGGAAAATTAATACCAATTGTCCATAAAAATCCGCGGACGTCAAAACTGGTAATAGAATTTTGAAATTGGAATTAGTTTTCGAGATATTAATTTTTTTCTAATTTTAATGACATTTCTGTAATGATGGCAACTAATTACTCAGTTTTTTTGTGACAAAAAAGGGAAAAAATTGAAAAGGATCCCGATAGGGATTATTGATTTTTTTTTATTCGTCATTTTCAAATTGAAATCGAATTTATCTTTTATTTCAATCGATAATGAAGATAAGATTGTGATTAAATTATGTTCTTCAGGAAAATTTGAAAAAAAAAAAATCACATTTCTATCGTCAGGATTCAATCGTCTGTCAGCATTTAATATAATTTATAAACTGAAAATATTTTGAATAAATTCGTCCAAATGACGTCATTTATGTAAACGCAAAAGAAAAGAGCAAAAACATATTTATACAATTTGTTTAGCGTAAAATGTCATTTATCCTATTTTATATATAATCAGAAGTAATTTGTATAGAAAAAACAATAATAATATAATTAAAATATGCATATAAACAAAAAAAATCGTCGAATTTGTTTCCATGGCTGTTTATGTCATTTGGCACCAAATCTCACTTTCTGATGCCCGAATTGCGCCAATCTTTTTAAAAAAGCGTCAAGACCCCTATAATAGAAAAGCACCAAAAGTTCATTGGGTTTGTTTTCATAACTTTCGGCAACAAATCTATGTATATTAACGAATCTATCCATTTTTTAATCTCGAATTACGCCAAACCTAAAAGCAAAGGATCCTATACTGGAAAAGTACCCGATTTTCTTATGGACAGTATTCAAGTGACATAACAAGGTGTAAAATTATCGCGGATAGCAAATTTGTTTAAATATCTCATCAATTGATGCCGAATAAATGCAGGTATGCATGCACAAAATATTTAATTAATTTTGTATGATAAATAATTATTAGAAAATTCGTCTTAAAATAAATAATTTACATATTTAAAATAGCATGAAAATATGCATGATGGTGCACTAAAATAGAGATAATATTAAAACCTGTTACTAAAAATGTCTATAACATAGTACTTTTCAATACCGTGGTTCTTAATGTTATTCACAAGCAGATGGAATTTTTCTCATCCTTAAACGCAAAGGAAGAATAGAATACAGATCGTTGTTATAAAAGTCCGAGAGATAGCCACAATTTAAACCTAACCATTTTATACAAGCTGGTTTTCAAGTTGTAATTGATTTTACTTATCAATCCCGAAAACAGTCGTCAGTTGTCGCAACAGCTGTGTATGAGGCCATGATAATAAAGAAATGCCCCATTAAAACGTTAAAAGCATGGCAACCCAATTACAGATTTACCAATATTTTTAAAACAAAGCACGCTGTCATGTTTTTAGAGGCCTCGAAGTCTGAACGGGGGTTGGCGAGCGTAGCTCGCAGGGGGTAGGCCCCCTAGTTTGAATATAAAATCTAAAAACTCCAAAAAGGATCTTTTACACCCGAAAAAACACTATTATTGCTAATGAAGCTCAAGCTGATGTCACGCTTATGCATTTTTCGCTTAAAATCACATTGTTTTGGTGCCAAAGGTAAAATCAAAATCGTAAATAAACAAAAATCATGTAACTCATAAATGCGGTCATTTTCACAATTACATCTGCTAGTTCCTCCTGCAAGTCACATGATAGGGGAGTTATATTAAAAAAAAAATTAACAGAAAGACAAAAAAATGAAAAAAAAATGTCACTCATATAATATCTAATGAAATGATCAGATTTTGTTAACTTGGCGCAAATGATAAATCGCCAAATATTGAATATTTTTAAGCATTACAAACATTCATTTGGGTTTAAATTAAATATTTTCGCAGTATAATATTATCCCTCATTAAAACAGATTTTTTTTCTTTTTCTTTTTTGCGGGGGGTGGGGGGTATTTTAAATAAAATTAATAAGAGAATTTTTCTTTTAGTTTTCTATGTGTTTGAATTATTTTCTGATATAGCCGTTTCAATTCTTTCGCCAACGATAACGGTCGCCAAAAAAACGACCTATGGTAACCTTATCGTCTAAAATAACAGAACTTTCCATCATAATTCTAGAACTAATCTACATAGAACTTTGTGTTATATACTAAAACCTTCCCTGAAAAAATATCTATCGAACAGTGTAAGTTTCATCAAAATCCATTCAGCGGAACTTGAGTTATAAAGGAACGGAACGAAATTTCCGTTTGTGTTTTATATATATAGTAGAAGGTGTTGGCAAATTATATATATTTTTTCTTTTATTTCTTGTCTCCTATTTGTCCTAGTGACAAACCTTTAACTGAAATATGTGAAATAAAACAAATTCCTTAGTTCCCCAAAGTTCATAAACAATTCTTTAAGTATTTGTCGATACAGGGTATATATACGTAAGTAAACTCTGCTAAAATAAAAGTGAACACCTCATACAATTTAACATCTAAATTGTTTCAGTAATAAAACGGAAATAGCCATTCTATGAAAATTACGGTTTTCAATTTATGTTAAATAATAGGCTTAGGGTGTCGTTTACGTACTCAATTTGTACCAAACTCTGAAATTTTCAATACGAGCACTTAATGTTTTTAGCATATTTGGTTTTTCGGTAAAATTTACCTGAATATACGAAACGAGACATCATTCAATCAAACAGTTTAGGAATTATGAAGGTTTAAAGTTTGGAATTCTGATAATGTTAAGTTCTTTTTTAATCGTTTCAAAACATATTGGAATGCGAATAGTTTATAAAGTATAAATCAAAAACTATGGATATATTACATAAAAATCTGTAATTTTGAATTTGCATAATCGAATCTTCTAGAAATTGGTTTCTGTTAAAATGTCATAGGTTGTAATTCATTTTTTTTATAATAATTTTGAAAACAATTCAGATTTTGAAATTAATTTAAAAAAAAAAAGCATGATTTGTAATCTATAAAATTTTTAACACATATTGATCTTTAGGAGCTCCAAATTTCCGAATCCAAAATTACAGCTCATTCAACCATGTAGTTCTTGGTTTCTGCTTAAAAAGCTACTTTCACTTCAACAAGATTTTAACAATTAAAGAGAAATTTAACACTAGGAGTTCCAAAATTTGAACATTTATACATCCTAAGCTATCTGAACGAATTACTTTCTGTTTGGTATCCGAAAGTAAACAAATATGCTGTAAAAATACCTGTTCGTGGAAGTTCGTATCGCGAATGTCAGACTTTTGTACAATTTCAGCATGAAGATCACTCTTCCCACAAGCATTTTTTTTTTTTTTTTTACATAAATTGACATAAGACATAATTTCCAAACGAATGACTATTTCCGTTTGTTACTGGGACAATTTGGTAAATAAAATGTGTGGGATGTTCTCTCTTTTTTGTGACTGTACATACATATACATATGTATGTACTGAGGGTATATATATGTATGTGTACATACTAAGAGTATATACATAATGGTAGATATGTATATGTATGTTACACATACAAATATAAGGTTTAATTAAATTATATATATTTACATACTTACCTAAACATACTTGTGGATTATATATACATTAAATGTTTATTCTTAAAAATATATAAACGTACTTTTTCTAAGGGTTACTATAAAACTTACTACCGTTGTCATTACCTATGCAGATTATTCACTGGTCTTGAGTTAATACGAAAACACCAGTTTTAACTACAACCTTATTGAAAACATAGAAACGACTTTCAATAATTTAATATATTATGGGTACTTGACATTAGTATCTATTGTTTCCAAAACGTTGCTTTACATTGGTCTTTAAATATATTACGTAAAATAAATTCCTCGAATATTAAAATTTCGATTGAATGTAGATCACCAGAGTTGTAGATGTAGTATCGACCCATTTTATTTCATAAT